>CM019044.1:29285112-30028881 GCA_009664405.1 Drosophila bifasciata
CTGAAAGAACCATTACCTATAAATAAGACAAGAATTTGTAATAGTACCTAATTTTGTAGCTTATAACAGCACAATGTATTATTATAAGGCACAAATGTCAACACAATAGGGAACTTTTACGAGTACGGGTATAAAATGACAAAACTGTAAAGAGAATCAACGAAGGTTGTCTGAGAAGTCTGATGAATGGAGAGGCAACGGAGTGCGAGACAAAAGATATAGGACTTCGCAGGGAAATTTTTGAACCGGACACGAAGAAATATTCAGCGGGTCAGCAATGATCATTTTCAGCGATTGCGCAACAGTAGTTAACAACATCCAGTACGAGGCAGTAGAGCAGCTAGAAGTGGGACACATGAAGCTCGAGATTCCACAAATAACGTTCTTGAAGAAAAACAGGACAACCCAAGAATTGGGGATCCACGAACTCAAGATGGAGGACATCAAAACTAACTTGGAAATCGGAAGAATGCGAACCGGAATGACGATACAGGCTACAACAACGTACGCAGCTCTCGAGTACTACTGGTGGGTGCGATATTCACCGTATACCTTTCAAGAAAGACGACCATTTACGCAACAACTACTTCAAACCCCACGTCCACACCACCGCCCACCTTCGCACCAACCATTCCTCCGTTATGGTCGGTAGCTCTGACTGAGGGGGAGTTACCACCTCAGCACCTATACTCCCTCGCCCCGCCGAAACCACTTCGGCTAGCATAAGCAGGCCCCAACGTCAACAACGTCGACAACAAAGTTGCACCGGCTCAACTTACACAAACAAATAACCAGACCTCAGCAACCAAACATCCGTTCCAATTGAGGAATGGGAGTAAGCAGATTCTCTGCCAGCCAAAAGAGCAAGGCCAGCAAATTGTAATTAAGTTGGAAACCAAGAAATGAAATATAGAATCAGAATTATCTTGAAACTCAACCACTCAGGGTGTCTTTATTTCCGCAAAACCACTTTCCTGCAAAAAATCTCCCAAAGAACCTCAACCGATACCCTTGGATCATAACTCGAGCAATTGCATGGTGTGTGTTCCCCATCCACTCTGCCCGTTCTTTGTTTATGTTACGGCAGGTCAGGTCATTCCTGCGCATGAAACTCAAAAACATAAACAATACAAAGTATAACAAAATATTGTGAGGCAAGCTTTTCAAAACGCGTTATTATACCAAAATTTAAGGTCAGGGTATGTTGAAGGTTAGTTTAGTTAGGTTGAGGCGGAGGGAGAGAGACTCCCACCCGTTCACTTGGTCCAGTAATGGCGCAAGCGCTCTGTCCTCAACCGTGGTGAGCAACAATTAGTGCTAAGGTCAGGGTATGTCCCATCCGAAGGTGCCTGGATGTACTTGGACAGGATCCTCGGTTGAGGTTCGGTAGCGGAACCCGGAAGAACCGTAGTCTCGGTCCAGCAGTTGCAGAGACAGAAGTGGTGAACCGACGAGGACGATGGGAGGCAAGACTCCCTTCGTCCCTTACCTCCAGAATCGTTATGAGGGGATCGACAGCCTTGCAGCGTGTGTGTGTGCCGATCTGCCAGTGCCCCGTGATGGCTCTCGGGTGACGGCGGAGCAATGTGCTCTTGCTGAGTCTATATAGCTCTTCCGAGTACTTTTTTCGAACCCATTTTTGGCCAGATTCGCTCATGAAGTTTACATGTGGGATGCTGCCAGCTGCCATCGCGTCAGCAATTTGCTCAAATGTCTCGTGCATTAATAGCCTGCACGTAGCCAAAGGCATCGTTATTTCGCTCCCTCCGGCAGGAGAGGTATAGTAGTGCTCCCGTCCCAGCTAGCTCGTCGGCAATGTCCCTGTACTGGGACCCATATTAGAGAGATGCTCTGCGGTCTCATTTAGAGACCTGCGGCAGTCGTTGCCGGTCGCTGAGTTCGACGAAATAGAGCCAAGTGCCTTGAGGGCTGTTTGGTTGTCCGAGAAGACGCACACTGAGTTTCCGTCTAAAGAGAGTTTGGAGACGATAGAGATGGCCTCTTTTGATAGCTACGACCTCTGCCTAGAACACGCTACAGTGATCCGGAAGTCTGAAGCAGAGAATGATGTTGAGCTCAACGCAGTGGATCGCGTAAAAGTGGATCGCGTTTGCAGGTCCAGGTTCGCCCCTCTCCCAGTCCTCCCTGAGCGGAATGGATACCGGAAAGGCGTCGAGAGGTAGTAACTTGGGATGCAGTAGTCTGTCCTCTCTGGAAGTTGCGTGAGTTTTGTATGATTCCCGTGTGGCCAACCGCGGAGGTTTTTTCTCAGTTTAGATTCCCCATTCTTAGGCGGAGAGTGTTGCAACTTTTTTCCCATAAGTTCTAAAAGGTAGAAGGTACAGCATTGTGTCGAGGGCTGCACTTGGGTAGTGCGTATCTCCGTCCGCTATGCATAGCTCTGCCATGCGTTGGACTCTTGTGTGCGTTTTATTAAGACACGTTTTCTTTGTCCAGGGCTGGCCACCAGACCACTATTACCCGTTCATCAGGTTTAGATGCCTTGACCAAACTGAGATAAAAACACATCTACATTTGTTGGGTTCAATATTAAAACTGATTCTTTATTCCAAAATGTATGAGTTTAGTAGCTCTACTGTGAAGTTAAACTAGGCTTATGTCTAGAGCCAACGCAGTGGTATGTGTGTGTGATCTATATATTATATATAGCTTAGGTAGTAAGATAAGATAAGTACATCGGCGACCAACGCATTGCAGACATGTGTTAGCGTGGGATCCTTTTAGGAGATATCTCGGCGATGCACTTAAGGACTAGATAAGGGGTTGTAGGGTTCGTATTTTGGGACAATTTATGAGTTTACATTGGTACATAAGTGCGGCCGTAAATGTGGATATTTATTACGCTTCATGTTTTAGAGCATTTTTAAACATTCTGCAAAAAGGCCAGAAAAGTGCCGAGTAGTACTTTTTTACAATTTAATTTTTCAATTTTAATTTTGTGTTCATACATTATTCTTACATAAGTTCATTTTTGAAAATATATTTTTATTGTTCGCCTTACCTAACCATGCTTTCCGGTATAACAATGCCTTTGAAATTGCCGCCTTTACATTTATTTTTCTTATAAAAATACAAAATAAAGTTACAGTTATTATTATTACTAAAAAAAAGACGTGTGCCCGGAAAAGATGGTGAAATTTTTAGTTGTTTTAATTTAGCTTGTAAGTGTTTTCAAAAATAATTCACTCTTTTAAGCGGTTTATTTCTGTCTGTATGATTAATAATTGGTGAGTCTAATTGGTACCAAACAATCTTGGGTGTTTCGCTAATGTCTCCCTATATATGACAAAGACAATGTTTTTTGCGCTTCTGTTTTTATATACTGTGGTGAGGAATTATAATCTTATCATTAACTCGAGCAGTGCAGTCTGACCTAATTGTTAAAAATCCTTTTGTTCCGGCAAATCTACTATCTGTTAAGCTTGTGGTGCCGCATTGTAAATCGAGTCTTTGTATTATCCTCAACCTTAAAAAAAAAACTACTTTTTTTTCTAACTCTATCCAATACGACTTGCTCTCAACGATTGACTTGTATATGCAATTTGCTGCTCTTATTTGGTTTGAGAGGCTACAGTTCACAACTGCCATCGCTGGCAGGCACTACCCAAGGCCAACTTCCTTCACAAACTCTTTATTAGATTGCCACCTTTTTGACACTTATTGAGGGTAGATTCTTTTCATAAGGTGATATTGCATCTATCTCGAAGTTATAAACTAAATACTGAACATCGACGTGCACCATAATCATGCGTTGTTCAATCTCTGACTGGTATTGGAACGACTCTTAATAAAGTTGATGCATGTCGACCAAAACAAAGGTATCTTTTGCGTTTATTATAAGCTTTTATCGACAAATAAGCTTTTTGCAGTTAGTAGAGTATAAACTTCTATTAGCTCTGTGCCGGTTCTTTTCCCTGGCAAAACAAACTTTTCTGATAACTTATCTTTTTATTTTGTAAATCTCCCTTTTAATTGACTGGGCTTTAAAATGTTTAGTGTTAAGTCGACCATGATTACGTCTATCAATAAACTTATTATTCCATATTGTATTTTTCGCATTCATCTATTATGTCACTTAATTGTTTGGTTTTCATAAAGAATTTGATAGGTTCTCTGTATACATAATATGATTCTTTTGTAGTATAGCAGTCATATTCTCAATTCGCGTATTCATTCCTTTAAAATTTCTATTGACTTCATCAGTAGTTGTTTTTTAAAACGTTTGTTGTAGAATCGACTAAAGTTTGTTTCCCTACTTAGCTCATTCAGATTGTGCTGATTGCTTAATAAGTTTTTCATATTTTCTCTCCATTTGAACCCCTATCGTCTTCATCCATTATCCCAAATAAAATGTGATATAGGGATCCCATAAATCCAAATGGAGCTTCGCTTATTTCTTGATCTACTTTGAGCCATGAAAAGTTTGTTATTTTCCCTCTAAGTCTAACAATATTTTCCTGTATTATCCAAAACTAAAAAAGCATTGGTCTTCGAAAGTATGAAGCATTTCGCAAATCAGTTTATTTTCGAATCACACCTTTACCCTTTTTTTCAGCATCTCAAAATAGGCGTCCATATTGTAGAAAAATAATGAGATTCCAAGAAGAGGCTACTATTTCAACGTCCCCATTGATCTAAATATATTGCCGAAGTCTTATTTATTTTTTTATTGCATATTTCAGTTTATCAACTTTGGGTGATGCGTTACAAAATTGACAACTTAATATAAATAATAAATATGAATTTCTAGTATGTCTTTTTTTTGCTGGTTTTCTTCAGTATCAGACTCAACTTTGTCGACAGACTTAATGCCGGGTAAGGGACAAATTTTACTGATGGGTCTGTTGATAAATCCATCTAGCAATTTTTTCTACTACTCTGACCTTTTCATCTTTGCCTTTATAGATTTTTTCCACTTTTCCTATTGGCCATCTGGCTGATGACAATTTTTCATCTTTTTAAGAGGACAATTTGTCCTTCTTTCTCTATATTAGACTTTCCCCTCTCTTCCATTTGTGCTCTGCTAAAAGAGTATGCAGATACTCCTCTTTCCACTTCACCCAGAAGTCTCTTCTTATCTTTTGGATTAGTTTCATCTATCTAGATTTCCAATTTTTTCATCTGTCATTGGCTCAACTATATCTAATGTTGGTCTTCCACTAAAAATGACCTGGAGTAAGAACTTTTGCTCATCAACTCCATTTCTGCAGAGTATAAAGGTCTTGAGTTCAAACATGCCTCTATTTGACATAAGAGCGTTGACATCTCTTCGTATGTTAGGCTCTGGTCCCCGCAACTCTTTTTAAGGTGATACTTCATGGATTTTACTCCAGCTTCCCAGATACCTCCGAAGTGTTCTGCCGGGGAATAAAATGCCAAGGTTAGGTTAGGTTAGGTTTATAGGGCTGCTCCACCTAAGCCGAGGTCACTGGAGGCAAGAATTGCCCATTGTGATGCCTACACTCGTCATGGGATTACGTCCGTCGCCTAGGGAGATTTCGTAAACCATCCCGAGGCCTCAACAAAGATCATTAGCTCTCCAAAGGCATGTTTGCTTCTGAAAATTAATGTTATCATTGTGGCTTTAATATTGATCCGATATTAACCAGATTTTGAATCTGTTAGATATGAACATTCTCTACAATACTGCATTTTTCGTTTTGTTTCTTTCTTCAAAATTGTGAATCAGGGGCCCAAATCTGAATCGATGGGAAAAGCTCGCTCCCTTTCGCACTCACACAAAAATCGAGTCGTTTTTTGGTTTTTCGTATTTTGTATAGTAGGCTCGCAGAGAGTATAAGAGCTAGAGCAACCAAACTTTCTGTCAAGACTCCTGTGATGAATACACTGGTAGATATGTTCATTTTCTACGATAATGCATTTTTGGTTTTTTCTATCTTCAAAATTGTGGATTTTCGTCTTTTGGTGGGGCGAAAGGGCTTTTGCGAATTTTTGAAACGCACTTAAAAATGAAGTGGTATCACAGGAGCTTGGGGCAGAAAGTTTGGTTGTTCTAGCTTTTATGGTCTCTGAAATCCAGGCGCTTATCTGTACGAATGGGCAAGTCGACTCGTTTGTGTGAGAGCGATCGAAAGGAAACTTTTTTTCGAAATGGTGATCTCCATTTGTATATTCTAATGATCCGATCCGATTCAGAGTTGGACCTCTGATAGATATGGTCTTCTATGATTCAAGGACGGACGGACGGACGGATGGGGTCGGAAACGATTCCTTCTCTATGTTACACACAAATACCACAAATACAATATCCCCCTTTTATTCTTCGAGTACGGGTATAATGGCAGCAGGCACAGCACACATCGCAAAAAATGGCCCCAATCTTAAGTCGTTTTGCTGTTTTCCCTCTATCCACCAACCTTAAATGCTTCAATGTTCTTATCTAGCGTTGTCTTTTAAGGGAACTGACAAGGCAAGTTTGTAAACGTAAACGTGAGATGTACTTTGTGTGTTCCAATCTACAAGTATTTTATTTCTTTTTGTATGTGTCTCTAAACTCCTCTCATTTCCCAATATATGAATATGTATGTGTGTGACGACAGCGTCGAAACTTTTTATTAATTGATAAAAGATTGTAATCGTAGGGTACGTTACGCCTGTAGCTCGACAGAGAGAAACCTAGCCCCCGCTCACTTGATCCAACTAAAGGACCGTTGTGATATCGCATGGGCGTGAACCCGTCCTCATGGCCTAAACAGTGGTGGGGCAACTTTGTGCGAAACTAAGGGCACCCAACCGGTGGCTTGGATATATTGAAACAAGATCCTTGGTTTGGTTTCTGACAGGTCTGAAATGGCCGTAAGGAAAGGGGGCTCCAAGAAAACGCATTGTACGGTTTCCAGGGCCGGGCATAGAAAGAAAAAAGTGGTGGACCGACTTCTCTCCTCCTGGCATCACTACTTGCTTCTTCTCTGGTATGAGAGTAGGTATGGTATGGCATTGACCTGCCTGGCTAGCTCGTCGGAGGCATCATTCCCCATCAATGTCCCTGTGTCCGGGGACCCATTTTAGTGTATATGTGGATCACTCTTGCAGGTCACGGTTCGCTTAGGAAGAACTGGGAGAGCGCAGTTCTTCCTAAGCGGGATGGATTCTTGGAAAGGCGTCGAGAGATAGTCAGTCTACGTCTACCTCTAGACGTGCGGTAGTTTCTTCTCTTCTGCATGTTGCGGAGGTCTTGCTATGATTCCCGATTGGCCAATCGCGGATGTTCTCCACCGCATGGATTCTCTCATTCTAGGAGTGGAAAGTGTTGTAACTTCCGCAGAGTTTTGGGGAGTGAGTGTCGAAACCTTGTACTTCCTGGTGAATAGTTCTAGTTAAGTACAAAGGGTTAGCACGTAGCCAAAAGTTGTCTGCCAATTGTGACAGTTTTATGGGGGTGCTTATCATGCACTCGCATAGGGTCTGTGGAAACTTCCCAGAAAATGCTATAGCGACATCATCAGCATATGCCACTACACGGCATCCACCACCCTCTATCTCCCGCAGCAGTTCATTTACTGTTACATTCCATAGAAGTGGCGAGCACTCCACCCAGCGGGATGTGTCTACTGACAAATCTGGTGGACGTTAACGTCCTCAGTGAGGCCTCAAGGTCCTGCATTGCAGCATCTGATCGATGAACCTCACCGTCCGGTAATCAATTCCCCAGAATAGTCGGTGCTCCCGGACGGGTTGATGTTGTTGAAAGTGCCTTCTATGTCTACAAAGTCTACCAGAGTGCACTCCTTACAGCTAAGGGACGATTCGATGATAGATGTGATCACATGTCGGGCTGTTTCGGTGGATCTTCCCCTCCGAGAATCTCTGAGAGTCAGAGAAATAGAGATTTGTTTTGCAATATAGTCGCCCTATGAAGGTTTAGCGACTGGGTGCTGGACGACGTCCAAGATTGATCGGCTTTCTTCAGATAACCTAAGGTTGGTGTTGACTTTTGAGTGTACTTTGCGTAAGCGCGAAGCTTCTGGGTGCTCTCTCGATTTCAGTGCAGAACTTACGCCATGAGGCATTTGGTTTTCTAAAGTTATTTGTCATAGATTGACAGACTGACCTTGTACTCAGTCCAGTTCTGATCAACATTGAGAGCTTTCGCTGTGTTGAAGAGTCTGCATGAGGATTTCGGAAGGTTACTTCCGACCCCGCGTTTGCGGTTGGGCAGGCTCTATCGAGCTCAGCGTTGCAGACGTCTCCGAAAATTTTGACCAAGCGGGTCATGGTTTCTGTGAGATAGCTTCCCTGCGGGGGACTCTGGGAATGGTTTTAAAGAAAGTCCTAATAACGGGTCCAGTTTCTCCGCCGAAGGTTTCGGAATTGACTAAACTCGGTATTGAGAAGGAGCCTTTTCAACGGACGGAGCTCCTGAGACCTCGCCTCCACCATCGTTGTGTTGGCATTGCTCGAGGGATTCGTCATCCTCCCCGCTATCGATGCGTCCGAAACCTCTAGCTGGGTCGCTCGCATCGGACTCATAGCGGTCCATGATATCGTATATCGTTATAGACGCCAGTGACTCCTCTTTTTAGGACGAGGATCATCTGGCGTCCCCGACCAGTTGTCTGTGGAAAATGGGCGTTGCAGACCTGCAGAGCTTTGAAAATCTTCTCCGGCTCTGCAGGTTTCACCGACACGCTCGTTTGGGCCCTCGGTCTGCTCGGGATATCTTTCCTTCTCACGGCCTTCAGTTTGGCTCTTGGGCGAACCTCCTGAGCCCCGCCACCGTCTTCATGTGGGGGCCGCCTAGCGAGTATCTTGGTTGCAATGGCGGCCCGGAGGGTGATAATTGGCAGCAAAAGACCTCAACTGCTGCACTCTATGTTTGTTCGAAGTCGGTCAGTGGTTTAGAGACAGTTGACAATTTTTGATCACTTATTACCTTTTTGCGCCTGGAGACCCATTCTCAGTTTTAACCCTTTATTTTTGACTACATGTCTTAGAGCCAATCGTACTGCTCCTTAAAGCCATCGGTCAGCTCCTTCAATCCTTTTCACGTCTACCTTATAAACATGACCATGTAGAGCTTCACCTCCTGGCATGCTTCACAACTGAAATGCATGACATTACGTTAAACGAGAAAAGAACGTACGGAATCGCTGTAAACGCGACTCTACTTTTATACCCGTACTCAGTCTGTACACATGTGATTTATGTGGAATTTTTAAATGTTTTATCAGTTTTACATTTTACATTTTACATTTGTTTGCTGCATCTATCATCTACATCTGCATCAGTTCTCACAACAACACACGTACACTGCACGAGGCAGAGTCTGGGAGCGTGAGTGTGAGAGAATCAGTAGCGGCCGCTGCTGCCATCAACCCTAATAAAAATGTATATTTTGTTGCGGGGGCAACCCCCGCAAGAGGACTCGCTGCTGAAAATTCATTTCATCATTGTGGCTACAATAATGATCCGATCTGAACCAACCAATTGGGAATCTGTTAGATATGGTCATTCTCTACAATACTGCATTTTTGGTTTTTTCCTATCTTCAAAATTGTGGACTTTTGTCTTTTTTGGTGGCGGAAGGGGGCGAGGCAAAATTTTTAAAATACACTTGTTCAGGTTTGGTATCACAGGAGTCTTGGCAGAATGATCGGCTGGCCGTGGGTGATATACTTCTTGTAGATGAAAGCGGAATAGACAACTGAGTATAAAAAATAAAATAGAAAATAATGTAATAATAACGAAAAATTAAAACAAATAGCTATCAGAACAGTGTGAAAAGCAATTTTTTAAAGCTTTGCTAAAATCAAAATCAGTAAAGACTAAAATAAACGAAGAACAGTTGTAGCAACAGTTAATTTGAGAGAGCGCTACTGCTCAGAATGC
The DNA here is from genome assembly GCA_009664405.1 of Drosophila bifasciata. NCBI lineage: Eukaryota > Metazoa > Arthropoda > Insecta > Diptera > Drosophilidae > Drosophila > Drosophila bifasciata. Next base: position 29,294,983 of record CM019044.1, read on the forward strand.
TTCGTGAGCGAGTGAGGATGAACAGTAAGTTAGGTTTAGGTTATAGAAAAGAGATTGATAGAACAAATCGAATCATTTGATTTGTGTTCCTAAAGAGAGCAAAAGGACACTATGGAGAATTGTAACTTAAGTTACTCTCTCTCATCAAATATAGCTTCAAATACGCGTAAAATAAGATCGCAAGGAGAGGGATGGTATCACCTTTTTATAAATTCATAATGATGCAGAGAGCGCGAAAGGGTAAAGCAGGAGAGCATTAAAAGCAGTTAGGGACAGATCGCGAAGAAACCAGGTTAGATACTGGAACTGCAGAAACGAACAAGGCGAAATAATAAACCGAGAGAACGGTTGCTACCGTGCGTGAGCATATGCGTTGTACAATGATTATTTACACTAGGCAGTGCAAATATAGAACAATATTGATGGTTTACGTTACTTGCTAAACTAACTATGATTTAAAAAGATATGATGACGAAATATCAGGCTGGGAATCCCGACCATTTGCTTAAAGGAAAATCCCACTGTTTCTTGTTTATTATATCCGTACTCGAATTATAAAAAAGAGTCTATTGTATTTGTGGTAAAAGTGGATGTGTGTAACGCAGAGAAGTCATCGTTTCCGTCCCCATAAAGTATATATATTATTGATCAGCATCAATAGCCGAGCCGATAAAGCGATGTTCGTCTATCCGTCTGTACGTCCTCCTGTCCGACTTGTTTGTCGCCCATTGCTCGGAGAATAAAAGAACTAGAGAAACCACATTTTTTGCAGACTTATGTGATATCTCACTCCTAGAAGTGTATTTTAAAAATTTCGCCCCGCCCATTTCCGCCGCCACGAAGGGCGCACATCTGTGGCGTCTAGAATTTTCAAGATAACAGAAAACAAAAATGCAGCATCATACAAAAATACCATATCTATTAGAAGCCCGAATGTGAACCGGATCGGATTATTTGTATAGTCACAACGGAGAAAAATCATTTGGAAAGGCGAACGCTGCCTCTCGCGCTCTCTCACACAAAAACTAGTCGCTTTGGTTATTCGTATTTTGTGTCGCCTGGATCTCAGAGAGTATAAGAGCTGGAGCAACAAACTTCTGTCCAAACCCTGTGTTACCAAATCAAGACAAGTGTATATCAAAATTTCGCCCGGCCCCTTCCACACCAACAAAAGACGAAAGTCCCCAATTTTGATTATAAAAAAAATGAGAAATGTAGTATCGAAGAGACTAACCATATTTACCAGATTGCCGGATCTGATTTAGATCGGATAATTTTATAGTCACAATGATGAAATATATTTGCAGTAGCTAGCCCCACACCAATGTAGCAAGGATAAGCGCTACTGATTCTCTGTCTTGCTCACACACTCTGCCTCGTGCAGATGTAGATGTGGGTGTGAGCTGCAGCAAATGTTAAAAATCAATCACATGGCCAGAACATTTTTATTCAATTTCAACAGCAGGCATTTGTCTTTAAGGTGGTAAGTTGAACTGTGTAAATTATGTGGATCGTGCATTTGAGGTTAAATTCACCACTCTGTCCACAGTCCAAAATGCCTATAGGACGACGTGCGAACATCGGCCGCCGCACAAGACATGCAAGCCAGCATCAAGTGTATTTACAGAACTTAAGCGAAAAAAGACAAAAATATAATAAGAGAAAATTCCCGATTGGGACAACGCGTGAGGACACGAAGATCATTGGCATCATACAATCGCTTGGCATTCGAATATGATCCAATGATCCAATTGGACCAATGACGACTATATGCCGATATTGTACCCCAACAGGTGAACATGTGCGAAGATTCAATGCACCCACCGTTAATGATGTTGGTGCAATTATTGTTGGTGATCCAACTAAATCGCGCGACATTGTCGCTCAGCGAAGAAGCAATATCATGCATCGTGTAAACGAGACACATCGTTTGTACGATGCGTTACAATATCCAATAATTTATTGGGCAAGACGGATACGACATCACGTTGAAGATGGTCGATCCAATTACAGGTACAATATTCACACAATAATTATTGCTATTATTATTATTATTTATTATTAGTGTTTGCGGGATAAATTTAGAAAATCATTGTTTTCACATGGGCAGTTATATGTTGCGTGTTCACGAGTTGGGAAACCATCCGCTTTGTTTGTGTTAACGTCAGACCAAAAACAAAAATGTGGTTTACTAAAGAGCACTTCAATGAAACGGATTATTTGCGAACACGTATAACGCGTGTTTACTTAGAGAAGTTCAACTAAATAACACTTCATTTCTGTAATCGAAATGAATTCATTACTGTTGTGAAATGAAATAAAATTTTTACTTTTCAAATAAAAAATAAAAAAAAATTGTTCTTCATCTTTTAATCACCAAACGAAATGTTACATAAAACGAATCCATCTGGTGGCGAAACGGAGTTCGCCGGGTTTGCTAGTTCTATATAAATCAAATGTGTACTGACTGAATTAACTTCCTTAATTTGTTTCGTATTTTTCGTCGTTGGTGCTCGTTGGAAACTACCTCCTCTCACCACACATAGCCGATGTGTGGGAATTCATATGAGCAGGAGCAGGTGGAAGCTCTGTTGCTGATCCAGACTTGCCACCTGCATACCTTGACCAATTAACATTCTAAATTGCTAACTCGTAATGGTTGCTGGCGAGCACAGTTAAAGATATTAAATGAATTGGCTGTACGAATATTAATTATATGTCATTAATACAAATAAATGGAAAATACATCGTATGAAGCTATCTAAAATACATCTTGCATGTGTTATTGGTTAAGGGCTAGCCTCCAAAACAGAAATGATAGGTTGAAACGGGGATGATATTCGAATGGAACCACTAAAAAACCGGTTCGGATTGAATAACTAATTGAATCGCTGTAGACATTGTGCGTCGAGACTATTAAGGGTAGGCGGTCCGAATAGCCCGTGGCCTTAGCGAGGCTTCAACGAGATTGCGAGAGCGCGGAGCGACCGAAAAAGCGATAACGAAAATAAGGAAAAAAAGAAGGGGGCGAGATGAAGACGCGAGAGAGCGGATGAAGATGTAGATAGCAATGTCCGATTACAATGGGCATTGCAAATGACAAACAATGATAGGGATTTGCGCTAGAGATTACTATCTTTAACATCGGGATGTGTAAGAAAACAAATACCTAATAGAAGAAGGCTAAACTGGTGGTTAAAGTTTTGCTTACTAAATATTTGTAAATATATATAAGCCGTTTTTTTTATATAATAATTTTTTAAATGGAGTACGGTGATGGAAGATCAATTGTTATGATAATGTTGCAGGAGCCCCGAAAAGACAGATACCACTGAAGCTATAGCATTACATCGGCGAGTGCGCCCCATCGAAGCGGACAAGACTCGAAAATCTTTTGGAAATTACTCGGGCAACGCTAGAAGTCCAGCAGGAGTATCAGAAACCTTACAGCGATTGCAGACGCTGTAGACCGACACATAAAAAGCCTGCCGACCGTCCGGTACACAGAAGAAAAGTATACAAATCTATGGTAATACGCTTTTCCAGCGGAATTGAAGAAGAAGAATTTTTAGAGTTCACCCGAAAGCGGTCTACGGTCGTAGTACCGAAATGTATCTCAGGCTGGGGTAGGAAATATAACATTTTGGGCTCAGAGCAGCGGGCGGCAGTTTTGCCGCCAAAGGAAACAGTAAGGCGAAAGGCACGTCAGGTTCGGATTGGGAAGAGCAGGTTACAGGCCAATGATCGAGATTTGCTCGGTCTGTCGAGTTTTACTCGTGTACCAAGCTAGACAGAAAAATTATATTCCAAGTCGGGAAGAAAGGTGAAAGTGCTACATAGCCATATACACACGTTTACAGTGCGCGGCCTAGAAATAAATATAAAAAATAGAGGGGTTCCAAGAAGGCGGTATATGTGTATATAGGCAGATATGTATAAGTACTAAAAGTATATACTTATACAGGCGCCGCGGCCGCCATCGCAAAACGGACGGAAAAGCCGCCGTCAGGCCGACCAGAGGCTGCGGATGCAGCAGCTATCCCGTTCTATTAACGCCCTTATACGTTTAGTCGGTGGCGAGGGTCTGCGCGTCATCCGGCCAAGACGGAGGCGGGGCGGAAGACGCCGTAGAAGTCCCACTACCCTATATATAGGTTAGGTTAGGTTTATAGGGCTGCTCCACCTAGGTCGAGGTCACCGGAGGCAAGAATTGCCCATTGTGATGCCCACACTCGTCATGGGATTACGTCCGGCGCCTAGGGAGGTTTCGTGAACCATCCTGAGGCCTCAACAAAGAGCATCAGCCTCTCCAAAGGCATGTTTGCCAGGCTATCCAAGTCCTCGTGAAAGGCGCTGCCGAGTATTCGGTGACGCCTTTCCATGAGTGCAGGACAGCCACAGAGAAGATGCTGGATGCTCTCTATTTCCTCCTCGTCCCTGCAGCTGCGACAGAAGTCATGATGGGGCAATCTGTACCTAGTGGCCATGTGGCCGATGACACAGTGCCCCGTTATAACTCCCGTCAGTGTTCGCACCTGACTCTTCCTGAAACCTAGGAGAGTCTTAGTGCGTTTAGGGTCATAGTGGGGCCAGAGCGAGCGAGAGATCTCACAGTTGGGTGTTGCGTTCCATCGTCTGTCTGATCTCGTTCTAGCTCGACCCATCATCTGCGAGATGATGTCTCGCAGCGGTCTTCGTATATCGCTGACTGCGTCCGCCAGTGGTTTGGCCGATCCATTTCTGGCACACACTCGTCCGCACTCTCGTTGCCCGCGATGTCGGTGTGACCCGGGACCCACGTGAGTGTGATTGAGTGCGCTCCGATCTGGTTTTTAGCGCGTCCACTGTGTCACGTACGAGTCTGCTCGTGATTTTACAGGAAACCAGGGCTTTGATAGCAGCTTGGCTGTCAACACAGATTGCTATGTTCCTCTGAGGTATCTCCAAGGTGTATATCAACTTTGCCGCTTGCCATACTGCGTATATCTCCGCCTGAAATACACTGCACCAGTCTGGTAGTCTTAGGGATATGTTGGTTGCTAGTTCTTCAGAGAAGATTCCAGCTCCTGTCCCTTCGGTTGTCTTTGACCCGTCAGTGAAGATGGAGAGCACGTTCTGCCCAAGAGCAGCGTTACGCGTCCATTCCTCTCTTTCCGGTATGTGTCCTTTAAAATTCCTCTTCCATGAAAACTCCGAGACACAGTAGTCGCTCCGTTCGCCCGTTCCACTTTCCTCCTTACGAAGTATTTTGGCGTGGCCATAAGGCGACGGCTTGAAGAACCGCGCGGCTGAAAAGCCTCGCGGCACTTGTCTCAGCCTTGCACTTAAGGTGGAGGTCTATGGGCTCCAGGTTTAGCATGGTGTCCAGAGCAGCCTGTGGGGTGGATCTGAGGGATCCAGTGACTCCAAGGCATGCCGTCCGCAGAACTTTCCGGAGGTTCTCGAGGTGGGATTTGGTGTTGGCCGCTTCCCACCACACCAAGCTTCCGTATGTCAGAATGGGTCTTATTACCGCTGTGTACATCCAATGGATGATGTGCGGTTGTAAGCCCCATGTCCGTCCAAAGGTCTTCCTACAGATGTGAAAGCAGCCATTGCCTTTTTCTTCCTTTCCTCCGTGTTTCTCTTCCAAGAGAGTTTGAAGTCTAGGATGACACCAAGATACTTGGCTTCTTTCGATAACTCAAGCGTCGTTCCACCAATTGCTGGTAGTTTGAAGTTTGGTATCTTGTATTTTCGTGAGAACAACACCAGTTCTGTCTTTTGGGGGTTAACCCCCAGACCGTTTTGGTGTGCCCAGCTCGCGGTCGTTCCCAGTGCAGATTCCAGAAGATCACTGATTGTAGGTAGGAACTTACCCGTTACCAGTATCACTAGATCATCCGCATAGGCCACAACCTTGTATCCGCTCCTCCCCAACTGAAGAAGAAGGTCGTTGAGGACTAAGTTCCACAGGAGAGGGATATAACCCCCTGCGGAGTACCTCGTGTGACCGTCTTCCTTGAAGAGGAGGTGCCGAGACCAGCGCTGATCGTTCTGCTCCTGAGAACGCTGTCCAGCCATAAGGTTACCGTCGGGTGTGTGCCAATCTTGGTCAGTGCGACCGTTATTGACTCGATCCTGACGTTGTTGCAGGCTCCCTCTATGTCTAGGAAGGCCGCCAAAGCATATTCCTTATGGCTGAGAGTCTTTTCGATACTCCCCACAACCTCGTGTAGTGCGGTCTCAACTGATCTACCTTTGAGGTAGGCGTGATGAGCTCCGCTGAACACTTGTCTGTCGAGTTTGGTCCTTATGTGTAGATCGATCAACCTTTCCATCGTTTTCAACAAAAATGAGGATAGACTGATTGGTCTGTAGTCCTTGGGGAGATGTGGTTTATCTTCCCGGCTTTTTGGGATGAAGACCACTCTCACCTCTCTCTCCATGCTTGGGGACGTACCCAATTCGGAGACATCCTTCGAAGATTTTTCTTTAGCCATGGTAGCAGGGGCAGGCAGGCTGCCTGCAACATGGCTGGTCGTACATCATCCGGCCCCGGTGACTTGTAGGGACCGAAGGATTTAATGGCCCAGATAATCTTGTCTGGTGCCATAATGTCACGTATGAGATCCTCAGTGTCCTCTCCCCGGTATGGCTCAGTGTCGTTGATGTCGTTGGATTCGTCACCGGTGACATCTGAGCATCCCGGGAAGTGGGTACTCATGAGGAGCTCTAGGGATTCCTGACTGTTTTCTGCAAAGACACCATCCTGGTTGCGGAGCAGTCCAGGTGTGGTTGGCGCCTTTGATAGCACCAGTCGAAGCCTTGAAGCCTCGGTGGTACCATCTATGGCATCGCAGAAGGCAGCCCAAGATTCCCTTTTTCGCCTTCCTACAGGTGTTCCTGTAGGTGTTAAAGCTGCGACGATATTCGTCCCAGCTTTCCTGTGTGTTTGCCACTTTTGCCCTGTTGAAGAGCCTCCTTGACTCCCTCCTGACTTCGCTCAGCTCCCGCGTCCACCACGGGTTGCGGTTGGACTTTGGAGGTCGGCTGATCGGGCAAGATTCAAGGAAGGCCCCTGTGGGGCTTTTAGTGACATTCTGAGCCGCTTCCTCTAGTGCTTCCGTTTGAAGGATGTTCCTTCCGGTGGGGAGGGTAGTGCTTTCTTTACGGTTGCGGAGAAGCGGCTCCAGTCTGTCCGCTTGGGATTGCGGTAGGCCTTGGGCCTTCCAATCAATTCTTTCTTTTTCAAGTTGGGCAGCAATCATAGAATTTTTTTGGATTGCTTTAACAAAATCTTGATCTAACTTTCGTGAAGCTCCTACGAAATTTGTACCGTTGTCGGAATATATGTTGGCACATTTACCTCGTCTAGCGATAAATCTTCTAAGTGCTGGTAAAATGCATCAGAAGTTAAATCACTGACCAATCCGTTTCTAAACGGAACTGGTATTCTTGCTGTTTCTTTATAACCACCTTTTCAGCCAGTTTTCATTCGCTTACTGAGAGAAAAAAAATGGATATGATTTATTCTTTTGTTTTTATGTAAATGAATCTAATCGTTTTTTTTTTTATTCCATTTATTTAACTCTTAAATGATGACTTAACTATTTACAATTAGTTGACATGACTGTGCGAGCCCGACAAGTGTGGAAGCAATGCTTCACACAAGTGGAGGCGTCGCTTAGCCTTGCTGCTCCCTTCTCTGGCGCTCAACAGCGCGCAGTTCTGCCATAATCGTAGCCGCGAAGTTGCTGGTCGCCTCCCAGTTACCTGGGGACCTTAGCATGTACTGCACCAGGTTGTGTTTGGATATCGCCCCTCCCAGGGCGACTTCCAGCTGATGACGCTGCGCCGTAAACCTGCCGCACGCAAATATCGAGTGTTCGGCGTCCTCCTCCACGTTGTGTCCGCACCATGAGCACTCTGATGTGTCCTCATGCCCGAAGCGGTGCAGATAGCTGCGAAAGCAGCCGTGGCCGCTGAGTAGCTGTGTTAGGTAGAAATTGACCTGGCCGTGCTTCCTGTCAACCCACGCTTTGATGGATGGGATAAGTTGATAAGTCTATCGACCCTTAGGGGATGTATCCCAGCGTTGTTGCCACTTCCGGAGGCTCTGCTGCTTGCAAGCCTTCCGCACCTGCCGTTTGTCCGCTGCTTCCATGCCTCTGCCATGCGTATCCCGATGGTAGGTAGACCGCTCCTCCGCAAGAAGCTCAAATGGTGCTATACCCGCTATCACGTGGGCAGCATCGTCCGAGACTGTTCGGAAGGCACTGACTATTCGAAGTGAAGAGAGTCGGTGAGTGGCTGCCAGGCCTCTGATGTAGCTCGCTGACTGGGAGGGCCTTTGTCCAGATTGGCGCCGCATAAAGCATCACCGATCTCGTCACACTCGATAGTAGCTGTCGTCGCCATTGCTTGGGTCCTCGTGTGCTCAACATTATCCTCGACAGAGCTCTGTTGCTGGATGCCGCCTTTGTGTTTGTGTATGCCAGATGCTCTCGAAAACAGAGACGTGTGTCTATCATGACGCCAAGGTACTTAATAGCCCGCTTAGATGACTCTAGGGTGCCTGCCACTGTGATGCTGGCCGTCTCCACTTCTTCCGGCTGGACACCAGTACTGCCTCGGTCTTGTGGGGAGCGAGTTCAAGCCCGACCAGCTCCAGCCACTGCTGTATAAGCGCAATCGTCTGGTTGCAGGTCGTCTCTACTGCGGCCAAGTCCTTGGCCACTACCAGGACAGCCACGTCGTCCGCAAAGCCCACCACATGCACTCCGTGAGGGAGTCTGAGTCGCAGTATGCCGTCGTTCATTGCGTTCCACAGTAAGGGACCCAGTACCGACCCCTGCGGAACGCCTCCAGATACCTCGTATTGCTCCGTGCCACCCTGAGTGTCGTACAAGAGCAGCCTTTCCTCGAAGTAATTTCGTACCATGCGCTGAAGGTAGATGGCTGTGTTGAACCTCCCTAGCGCCCTCAAGATACAGCCCTCAAGATACAACTCGCCGTGTTGAACGCGTTCCTGATGTCCAGCGTGACCATTGAGCAGTACTCCTTGCAGCCGCCTTTCCACCGGGTGCCGGCAATTGCCCTAGATGCAATGTCTACCACTCTACCCACGGCGTCAATCGTGGATCTGGCCTTGCGAAAACCGTATTGATGCGGTGATAGGTCGCCAGCATCCGCGATGGCTCGCTCTAGTCGCGAGCATACCACTTTCTCGAGAAGTTTGCCCGCAGTGTCTATCAAGCAGATTGGCCTGCACGACGACGCCCTGGCGGCTTGCCTGGCTTGGGAATGAGCACCAGCTTCTGAGTCTTCCACCTCGTAGGATAGACTCCGTCGCGAAGGCACTGGTTTAGCAGCTTCACGAAGATTTCCGGGCGCAGGGAAAGGGCGAGTATAAGGGCTCGATTCGGGATAGAATCCGGTCCCGGAGCTTTGTTCGGGATAATGCTCCTGGCTGCAAATGTTACTTCCTCGAGTGTCACCACCTCGATGTGATCCGCCATGCGCGGAAAAAGCTCCTCCACAATGGATCTGGCCATGTCGGGGTCCGATGGGGGTCCCTTGCTTCTTGGTGCACAGCTTCTTCGTAACCAGCTTGTATGCCCTTCCTCATGGATCTTGCTCAGCAGAATCGCATAGCGTCAGAAAGCACTGGCGTTTTCTTTCCTTAATGGCTGCCTTGAGAGCCCTCCGGCAGTCTCTAAAGGTGGCCTGCCATTGCGAGAAGCCCGTGCTACCCCGCAAGCGCTGGTAGCGACGTCGTGCGTGGTTGCATTCCCGTCGTAACTCTCGTTCCACCAGAACACCGGCTGATGGTGGCGCCCGTAATGCTTCCTTTGGGCCATGGTGGCGGCACATGCTGCATCGATGCTCTCCATGACTTGGTTGGCCATGCACTCCGCATTACCATGCGTCCCGAGGTTTGTCATCCTTTCCGAAAACAGCGCAGTGTTGAACCTATCCGCGCGGTAGCATTTCCATCTAGGTGCGTCTGCTACGACTCCAGCAACCTGCTCGCCAATGTTGCAAATAATTGCCATGTGGTCACTCGCTGTGTAGGCGCTGCTGATACTCCAACCCGAAGTGTTGAAGAGTGAGCTGCTGGTAAAGGTGAGGTCGACGATCGATCCGAATCCTGCCCTGGAGAATGTATGTTGCACACCCTGATTGAGGAGCGCTATGTCCAGGGGTGCGATGGTCTCCAGCAAGACCCTACCTCTCGCATTCGTTGAGGCGCTTCCCCAATCCTCCGCCCACGCGTTGAAATCGCCTCCGATAGCCACTGGGTGGTGATCTCTGACATCAGCCGCTAGTTTTCCTACGATACCTGTGAATTCGGCGATCGACAGGCTTGGAGCGAGGTAGACACTGTACATCCAGACCCGTCCAACCTTTGCGCGTACGAATCCCACCTCTGGGCTTACGTTGGTGGCCTGCATGGGTGTGGTACCGCAAAGCCATAGCGCGGCTTTTTTGGTGGCATCCATTATGAATACCGGGGACTCCCTGGGTCGGTATGACTCGCTGATAATGGCAAGGTCCACCGCCATTTCTCTCACGTTTTGGCTTAGCAGGTCCTGAACCACAGCACAGTGATTGAGGTTGAGCTGTAATAGCTTCATCATTGCGGCGGCAAGCTGGACCCACCTTTGGCTGCCGGGCATCTCTTGCTACCCGCATAGTGATCCGTTTCTTGCCCTTGTTAGCCGTGCAGATGAAGCAGCGTAGATCGCTCTGGCAGGTTGCGGCTTTGTGGCCGCTTGCGCCGCACCTGAGGCAGCATCCGGTGCGATCCACCACGCTCCTGCACCTAAATGCAACGTGCCCAAACTCTAGGCATCTATAGCAGCGTCTTTGGGCTGACCGTGCCCTGACTCTGCAGTTCGTCCAGCCTACTTTGAGCTTCCCTGCATTCAGCAGGGCTCTTGCCTGTACCGGGGGTGACATACAACTGCCAGTTGGGTACCAGCAAAGGATGACCTCAGGCTCTTAATAGCGCCAATGTCCACGCTGGGTGCGTCTAGCATTGTGGCTATCGCTTCTGCGATGTCCTCCTTCGTGGCCAGGCTGTCAAGATCCTTGATCTAAACGCCCAGCTCCTCTGTCACAGCTCTGATGCCCGACTGCAGACCCAGTGTCGCGCTAATGTCATCCTTGAGCTTCGACGTGCTGCTTTTGCTCGCTCCGTTGAGCTCTAGAAGCAATTCGCCCTTTGCCGTCCTCCGGATTTTGTTGACGTTTTTGCCCACTTCTTGTAGCATTCCGTCCTGCCGCCTGGTGACCATGCGAAGGCTGTCACTATAGCTGAGTTCTCCTTGGGGCTGGATAATAATCGCGCCCGGTCTTGGCTCGCGCTCACGTGGCTCTCTTCTCTTCCTTGCCTTGGGGCCCACCTGCTGCCACTTGAGCTGCTTCTTGGCGGCTGGGGTGGCACCATGGTCAACTGTTCCAGAGGGGGTTTTTTCGCCCTGGTCCAGCGCCGGCAGCTCGAGGTGGGTTGGTTTTTGCTTCGATCTCGCGCTCCTCTGTCTCTTTGTAGGCTCAGCCATTTGCGGCGACTCGCGCAGCCTCTTTGTGCCGGTGAGAGACGGCTTCGCAGCTGTTTGGGTGCCAATAGTGGCGGTCCCGATCGACCTGCTGTGCAGCTTGTCAAAGCTGTTGTTGAGGATAAGCGCCTGCAGGGCTACTACGCTCAGAGCTAGGTCCTTCATCGGGATGTCCACGTCCCGCTGGTCGTTCATCCTTTGGACCAGCTCATTAGCCCGATGCTCCTTCTCCATGCCGTCAGGTCCAGACTGGCACATGCTCGAGCAATGAGCTTTCGCGGGTGCCGACGGTGGTGGGGATCTGGAAAGTGCGTGGCGCTTTCCAAAGACTGCCTCCTCAGTCATCTTTTCTATCGGTGTTTGTGGTGTTTTTTCCATGTAGAAAGGGTCTCCACTCGAGTTCGTTATTCCTGGTCGCAGTGTTTATTCACCGTCGCGATCCCATGGGTGCCTTTCCGTGGAGTGAGGTCCATGCGAGGGTTGACCCTGGGCCTTATGAGCGCCAGGATTCAGAGCCAGATCGGTGCAAGTTGGGATATGAATCAACCAAGCCTACACATCCACCAAGGTGGTACGACCAGGAAGCGTTACTCGAGGCCTGCCAGGGGTTTTAACGAGACGGGGGGCGGTGGGGACATTAACCTATGAACCATTTCAGCAGGGGTTCAGCCTGCCTATTCAGGTCATAGAATGCCGACATCGCCAGCCCAAAGTCCAATGCTCATAAGGGGGGTTCCAGTGGGTCGAATGTAACACTTTACTGGTCTCGGTGTTACGGGTAGTATGATGTCTACCAATGCGCTTTTCTTCGTCAGGGCCTGCGGTACTAGTGGGTCCACTGAATTGGCTCTCTGGGGGCGTCCCGCGACGGCCGGGAATTTCTTCCCGACGAATGTCGATGGGAGTTATACCGCCCCTTCTCGCCAGGGCCCCGTTTGCGGGTACGCCGCCGTAGCGGTGTGGTTGGCCGAAGGTCAGTTCCGCGACCCGTTGTGTACCAGCTGACCCCAGAGTGCGCCGTTGTGGTTTATAAGCTTATACGTCCATTACCTCGTCCTAAGCCCCTAGGTGTGTATATAGGAGCTCGAGGGGTCCGTAGCCGACTTCTAGGATGGATGATAAAGAGACATCTGTCGTAGACTACTGTAAACTATGGTGCGGCGCCCTCTAGCGGTGGATGGGATCCCTCCGTAACTACATGACAGCGCCATCTGGACTTCTACGCTGTAAATTCTAGGCTTAGTATCGCCAAAAGTGCAGGTGCCCTGGTTAGCAGCTGATGGTCCGCAGTGACTAAGTAGGATTATAAGAACGCAAAGCGTGCTGCCGTGCTCAACTTGGTTTATTAGCCAGTAAGCCCGTTGGAATAACAATACGGTTTTAAAGGGCCGAATTGCGCAAACGCACCGTGCTGGCAACTCCGTCGCCAAGCAACTTGGGTCGGAGAGAGGAGAAAATAACTCTCCCCGTGAGCTTCATGGGTGCGCCCCGATGTGTGCGTTTGAGTGGGACTTGTAGTGTCCAATAAATAGAAAAATAAATGCATCAACAAAGTTAGGTACATTTTGTATGGAAATACTTTTCATACTGCCCTCGTAAGCATAGATCGAAGAAAGTGGTAGAATGAGGGAGAGCAAGAAGATCAGCCGATTATACAGCTATGATAAAGCTCAAAGCTCAGCTTCACAATGCAAGGTGTCAGGCGATTAGAATTTTTCCATGCAATATCATTACCCTGCTTTAATTCAAAGAGTACACACGTATGTATAGTATGTCGTTACAGCAATTTCTGTATAATAAGTAAAGACACGTGTACTTAAAAATTTATATTCGGCAATCCCCATATAGGCAGAACAATTATAACCTTAAGGAAAAGTGAAAATAAAGTGAAGTTCATTAGAAAAGCTGGAGGTACGTTATATAACAGTGGAAAAATAGGCTTCTTATGCAATTTTTATTCAGCATAGGAGTACTGGGAAATCGGAATACCCCTAAGTCGTTACAGCCGCAATACTCCCCTCGAACGCAACACTGACCACTTGAGTTGGCGCGGTCCACGTCCGCCGCGGCCAAGTAAGACCGACCCGACGACGTTGGGCTAGCTCAATATTGGCAATCATTCACAGTGTCGAGAACCACTCCATCCAAACACGGTTATTGAATGTGGCCACGACTCAGTGAACCTCGACCTGGCGGATCTCGAGTTCCGGAGGACATAATCATCGCCGACATACCCCGAAAATAATCGGTCAAGAGATTAAGTATTCAGGCTCGCCAAAACCACATTGCATCAGAACTACTCTTTATGACACATACTAATCAGCCCATGTTATTCTTTTTGTGATTCCGTTGCTTCTCCAGTGAAATTTCAAGTTCAAGTTCACCCTTATCAGTATCCCATAAAAGCTATACGTTGCTGGTCTAAGACACAGCTGTTTAAAAATTTTCCCGTTTGCCTTACCGTTTGTAACTTATGTATTAACTATATAACTTTTTCTAGTGAGTTTTTCTGTAAAGTAGCTAAAGAGATTGAAAACTGAGCAATATGAATTTGGAATAATGTGTTTCTCTTTTATATATATATGAATGCAACTGACTAACTTCTAAATTACACAGCATATATATACACCTGAATCCATCAAAAGTCATCTTGGGCCCAACGATACATCGATGAGTATATAAATAACGACTGTGAGTACAACTAGTGGCTAAGACCACAATGTAGATATGTCAAGGCAGGCACAATATATATATATACTGATTTGAAATTGATATTCCCTCTAATGCTCAAGTAATTAATTGAAGAAGAAGAAGTTAATCTGTAATTTTGTTTATAATGTAAGAAATTGTACTATCTGTGTGAATTTTGTATCTATATCTTATCTTATGATTAGGGTCATTTAATTAAAGAAATGGAATTATTGTTAAAGAATATGTCGGCCTAATCTAATTAATATCTCCATCAGTCAAGTACTTATGCTTGTCTCTCGCAAGATGCTGTAGAATATGTAGGATTTTTGTTTTGGGACAACGCCCCAAAGTATATGCGTTTGTCATGGTCGGGAGGGTAAAGACTAGGGACATTTAACACCACTGCTCCCTTACCAGACCAAACGAAACTATATCTCTTCTACCAGCTTCCTAAATGCGTATCGGCGCAGATTTGTATCCATTTTCGGTTTTTTGTTTTTGTTGCTACTAACGTAGAAATTCTGTGTGTGATTCTCGAAGCGCATTATATTGATTTGTGTCAGGAAAACTGTGTAGCTAGGGGAGAAAGAACCCCGACCAATCCGACGAGCTGGACCCGAGCACAGCAAGAATGCGCACCTTCGAACCTAGCTTCCTATTAGCATGGAGTCAGAAATACCATCTAAGGCCATTGGCTGGGTTGGAGCCTAAATAGACTCTGACTTCCACTCACTGCCCAAAGCTGAACACTACACAAACATGGCGCCCAACGTGGGGCCCGAAAGGTCTTCTTTTAGTCCCATTTAAGCTCTGTTTATCCATCCCTTTTATATTTTCCACATTTGCTTCACCACATTGTTCTATAGGAGAGTACCGACGTTTTTTTGTTTTCTGCTAGAATCGATTAGTGGACTTAGCGATTGCAATTCGGATTACGGATTGATCGACCCTGATAGATCTATGCTGAAGGAAGAAAACACATTATCCGTTTGGGATTCTGCATGGTAAATCTTCGTAGGAAACAATCTCTGATTGGTTAGGAAATACAGTGTTCTGGAGAAGTTCGGACATTGTCCAGCAATTAGAGAAGGTTGTAAATATATAAGAAATAGTTTCATAGTGAAAATAGAGGAAAGCGATAGAAGAGATTTTTTGTTTGTCTGGTTTTGTTGTATCTTGTGAGAACGATGAGCTAAGGAAAGACGGAAATTTGGAGATAATAAATTCATTTATAAAGAGTTTTGTTAGAGTTGGATTATAAAGAAATGGCGAAAATGCCGGTTGCTCATAGCAATGAAAATCTTGGGGATATTTGCGAACAAGGCAATCCTTTTTGTCAAATTTGTCACGAAGTAATCTTGGTAACTGAGTTAATTGCAAGCGCACCGTGTAATCAAAGATTCCATAAGATTCGTATAGTTGAAACTATCACGACCACACCAGCTTGTCCGATATGTGCTATATGCTGCCATCTTTCTCAACTACGTTATAGTAAAAATTCTTTGGCGGCGGAACTGGACGACGCGGTCGAAGGAACTGAGACTTGAATCGGCGATAACTTTGTCACAAACCAGGGAATAAACTGTGTGAGAAGAACGCGAGGCCAGTTTAGGAATAGAGGCAGAGGTAGGCCCATCAAGTCTAAAGAAGGCGTGACTACTAGATCAAGATCGCGACATGTAGAACAGGGTCGGTCTGAACAGGATGAACATTTCTCGGATAAATCGCAAGACGATATAGTAAGGTACATTCAAAACGCCTTAAGTGTGCAACAAGAAAACATGGTAGATGATTTGGTTGAAATTTTGAATAGGAACATCGAGGAGACAATTCAGAGACAGCTGGGTTTTCCTCAATCTAAAACAATTCCAAACAATCTGAGGATAACTGTGACTATGCTGGTAGGCGACCCGGCTTACGCACTTCTTTGACCGAAAATGTCTCAAATAACAATAGTAGCCGAGGTAGGTCAAGTGCGCACTTAGCACCAGCAAAAGCTGCTAGCATAGTTCAAAATTGGCGGATAAAGTTTGATGGCTCGAAGAGTTGTATGAGAATGGAAGACTTTATCTATCGGATACGATCGCTAACTGAACAGAACTTAAATAATGATTACCAGGTCCTTTGTGACCATCTATATCTCTTGTTTGCTAATAAGGCCAGTGATTGGCTCTGGAAATTCCATCGTAACAATACTAATTTTTCTTGGGAAACCTTCTGTGTTGAATTTCGGAAACGATTTGAAGATGCTGAAACTGATCTTGACATATGGGAAAAGATAAGGAAGCGAAGACAAGGTGAAAATGAATCATTTGATGATTATCAGTGTGCAATAGAGGATTTAGCAGATAGGCTTCAGCAAGGCATGTCTGAAAGTCAATTAGTGGAGTTGCTGATAAGGAATGGTAAATCAACCTTGCACAATGAGCTACTGCATTTACGAATATCAAATAGATCACAATTACGTGTCGAAGTTCGTAAACACGAACAATTCTACAATGATATAAAAGCTTATAAGCCGCGAACTCTGCGTTCTTATATAACCGAGCTAACTGACGCGTATGAAAACCAAACGCATGTAGAACAGAATGCGCCAGATCAAGAAGTTCTGGCGATTCAACGTAAACCTGCAAAACCTAATCTGTTGGAACTGTAACAAACCAGGTCATAGATTTGACGACTGTCTAGAACAGCGTTCTATTTTTTTTGTTATGGTTGTGGCGCTAAAGATACGTTTAAGCCAAAATGTTCAAGATGTAATCCCACGGGGAAACCGATCGGCGGGTGTGTCAATGGTCAAAAATTGAACGCACCCGAAAATGCGAAAAACCTTAGTTTACCCGTAAGTTTGTCAGCGGAAACAAAGACAATGACTAACCGTGAAGTTATTTTAGAGGAACCTAAGCCACATTTTTCTACTATCCCATTACATGTTAGGATAGATAATTACAATAAGCTTCGCGAGAGATTGTTTGCAGAAAATATAATTTCTAAGATTAATCAGAACCCAAAAAGGTCTACAAAACGATTAAGGCAGTATTGGAAAACCATTCGCTCTGAGAGGAAAACGCTGGTAGCAGCCATTTTTAGTGAAACCGATAATCGACTGTACACCGAAGTATGCATTGAAGAGAATAATTATACCGCCCTCTTAGATTCGGGAGCAACCATAAGTTGTGTCGGAGGCAAGGCCGCACTAGAGTTACTGGCATTAAATAAAACCAAAAAGTGCTCAGGCAACGTTCGAACTGCTAATGGAACCCAAAGTAAAAGTTGTTGGGAAGTTAAAAACTCTAGTTACGTATCGAAATAAAACCGCAGGGTTGGATCTTTTTCATAATCCCAGGTCTGAAGCAAGATATTTATCTCGGAATAGACTTTTGGCGTCAGTTTGGATTAGCAGAGAAAATCACCAACGCGGAGGTCTCCGAACTAGATGTAGGTGGAGAGAGTCATGACCAAGAGCTTCCCCAGTGTCATCTTTTGTCTGAAGAACAACAAAGGCGCTTGAGCGCCGTGGTAGAAGTTGTTCCATCATTTTCTAGACAAGGTTTAGGCAGAACTAGCCTAATAACGCATAAAATAGAAGTCGGATCGGCAACTCCTATCAAGCAGAGACATTGGCCGGTCTCACCAGCCTTAGAAAAACTTATGTTTGCTGAAGTCGATCAAATGCTAGCCCTAGATTTAATTGAAGAGTCTTCAAGTCCGTGGAGCAGCAATTGTGTGTTGGTGCGGAAAGGAGAAAAGAGTAGGCTCTGTTTGGATTCGCGTGAGGTCAATAAGGTCACAATAAATGATGCATATCCATTACCACATATTGACGGTATTCTGAGTCGATTGCCGCCGGCTAGGTTCATAACAGGTTTGGATATGAAACACGCATTTTGGCAGATACCACTTGACGAAAAATCCCGGCAATATACTGCCTTCACGGTGCCAAACAGACCTTTGTATCAATATAAAACAATGCCCTTCGGCCTGTGCAATGCTCCGCAAACTCTCTGTCGTCTAATGGACCAGGTTATACCTGCTCACCTAAGAAAATGCGTATTTGTATACTAAGATGACTTACTCGTTCTCTCCGAGAATTTTGAGTCACATTTAGTCACGCTGCAGGAAATTTCTGTTTGTTTAAAAAAGCTAACCTGACTATTAACATAGAGAAGTCCAAATTTTGTATGCGCGAAATAAAATATCTGGGATTTATCATTCGAGGAGGACAAATTCTGACAGATCCAGGAAAGATAAAGGCCATTAATGAGTTTCCAGTTCCGATCTCTATTAAACAGTTGCGCCGTTTTCTTTGGATTGTCCGATTGGTCGGAGATTTGTGGAGAATTATGCCACCGTAAGTTTTCCATTGACCGAATTGTTAAAGAACAAAAAGTCTATAGTTTGGAATGATGATGCCGAAAAAGCATTCAATCTTCTAAAATCACGATTAACCTCAGCTCCGATTTTAATTACCCCAGACTTTACAAGCCAATTCATTTTGCTCTGTGATGCAAGCACCTACGGGATAGGTTGTGTATTAGCGCAAGAGCGTGATGGCGTGGAACTGCCTATCGTCTACATGTCCGAAAAAATTATCGAAAGCCCAACGGAACTACACAGTTAGCGAATTGGAATGTTTAGCCGTTATCAAGGGGATTAAAAAATTTCGTCCATATATTGAAGGCCAGGATTTTTGGTAGTAACGGATCATGCCGCTTTAAAATGGCTGATGAAACAGAAAGATCTCGCCGGAAGACTAGCGAGGTGGTCGATGAAGTTGCAATCCTATAATTTTTCTATTACCCATAGACGAGGGTCCGAAAATATTGTGGCTGATGCTTTGTCTCGTCAAAACCAGCCTGCGATAGAAGAACTCGACGCCAGTAGTCCTCTGATTGATTTACAATCCATCCATTTTAAATCGCCAGAATATCTTAGCTTGATTCAACGCGTGGAGGGCGATCAGTTCAAATTTCCTGACTTAAAAGTCATAGATGGCTATGTTTACAAGAGAACCGAGTTAAGTACAGACAATGACGCTCAAGGCGAATCCTGGAAGCTATGGGTACCTTCCGCAATGATTTCAGACGTATTGCGACAGGCTCATGATGCACCAAGTTCCGCACATGGTGGTATGGCCAAGACGGTGGAAAAACTAAAGAGGTATTTCTTCTGGCCACAAATGGTTAGCCAAGTCCGTGAGTACATCTCAGAATGTAATATTTGTCGATCCACTAAAAGTCCGAACAAAATCTTAAAACCTCCAATGGGCCGACCATTAACATCAGATCGCCCCTTTCAATGCTTGTATATGGATCTATTGGGTCCGTACCCTCGCACGAAAAATGGAAATATTGGATTGTTTATAGTGGTAGATCATAGCACGAAATTCCATTTTCTTAGTCCGCTTAAAAAGTTCACGGCACCAAAAATGTGTGACTACCTTAAAGGTTCCATATTCTACACCTTTGGAGTGCCAGAAGTTGTTTTAACGGATAACGGCTCGCAGTTTAAATCTAGTTTTTTTTTTGAGGCTTTTCTGACAAGTTTTGGCATTACACATCGATGTACGGCCATATATTCTCCTCAAGCGAATGCTAGTGAACGCCTAAACAGATCTGTGCTGGCCGCAATTCGCGCGTATGTCGGCGATGATTATGTCCTCCGGAACTCGAGATCCGCCAGGTCGAGGTTCACTGAGTCGTGGCCACATTCAATAACCGTGTTTGGATGGAGTGGTTCTCGACACTGTGAATGATTGCCAATATTGAGCTAGCCCAACGTCGTCGGGTCGGTCGCCCAACTCAAGTGGTCAGTGTTCGAGGGGAGTATTGCGGCTGTAACGACTTGGTGGTATTCCGATTTCCCAGTACTCCTATGCTGAATAAAAATTGCATAAGAAGCCTATTTTTCCACTGTTGTATAACGTACCTCCAGCTTTTCTAATGAACTTCACTTTATTTTCACTTTTCCTTAAGGTTATAATTGCCAGGGTTTTTATTGATTAACCACATTAATAGTTATGGGGATTGCCGAATATAAATTTTTAAGTACACGTGTCTTTACTTCTTATACAGAAATTGCTGTAACGACATACTATATATACGTGTGTACTCTTTGAATTAAAGCAGGGTAATGATATTGCATGGAAAAAATTCTAATCGCCTGACACCTTGCATTGTGAAGCTGAGCTTCGAGCTTTATCATAGCTGTATAATCGGATGATATTCTTGCTCTCCCTCATTCTACCACTTTTCTTCGATCTATGCTTACGAGGGCAGTATGAAAAGTATTTCCATACAAAAAAATTTGTACCTGCATTTATTTGATGCATTTATTTTTCTATTTATTGGACTCTACAACCACAGATAATGATACAAGACCTGTTCGAAGATACATTATCTGAAAGGAGGACTGCTACTTCTTCTTCACCTGAATATCCTTGAGATGGAAAACGCCAATCTTCTTCCCTGCTAGGTTGACCAATTCATAATAAAACGGACTCCTTCTTTTGAGAACTTTTGCGGAGATGAAAACAGGAGCCAACTTAGAACTAAACTTCTTACTGGCGTTGCTTTGGGTAAAGTTACGAGCGAAAACCTCATCACCTATTTTAAGTTGTACGTTCCTACTCCGAAGATTATATTTTTTTTGCGTTTAGCTCATGCGCTTTGCTAATGTTTTTCTTAGCATCTTGTCTGGCCAGCTGCAATATATCAGCGTATTCTAATCGGACGTCATTGCTGAGCAGATCCATGTTTCGCAACAGTGCATAATCTTTTCCGTTCAGTACCATGTTCTGACCAAAAACAAGGAAATAAGCTGAATAACCAGTACTCTATACACAGCTGCTCGGAGAGCACCATTGATAGCGTTCATAAAGTGAAAATAAAGTGAAGTTCATTAGAAAAGCTGGAGGTACGTTATAAAACAGTGGAAAAATAGGCTTCTTATGCAATTTTTTATTCAGCATAGGAGTACTGGGAAATCGGAATACCACCAAGTCGTTACAGCCGCAATACTCCCCTCGAACACTGACCACTTTAGTTGGGCGACCGACCCGACGACGTTGGGCTAGCTCAATATTGGCAATCATTCACAGTGTCGAGAACCACTCCATCCAAACACGGTTATTGAATGTGGCCACGACTCAGTGAACCTCGACCTGGCGGATCTCGAGTTCCGGAGGACATAATCATCGCCGACATACGCGCGAATTGCGGCCAGCACAGATCTGTTTAGGCGTTCACTAGCATTCGCTTGAGGAGAATATATGGCCGTACATCGATGTGTAATGCCAAAACTTGTCAGAAAAGCCTCAAAAAAACTAGATTTAAACTGCGAGCCGTTATCCGTTAAAACAACTTCCTACGTTCCTACTCCGAAGATTATATTTTTTGCGTTTAGCTCATGCGCTTTGCTAATGTTTTTCTTAGCATCTTGTCTGGCCAGCTGTAATATATCAGCGTATTCTAATCGGACGTCATTGCTGAGCAGATCCATGTTTCGCAACAGTGCATAATCTTTTCCGTTCAGTACCATGTTCTGACCAAAACAAGGAAATAAGCTGAATAACCAGTACTCCTATGCACAGCTGCTCGGAGAGCACCATTGATAGCGTTCAAATTGGCGTCCCAATTGGCATGGTCACGAATGTCGGCGAAAATAAAGTGAAAATAAAGTGAAGTTCATTAGAAAAGCTGGAGGTACGTTATACAACAGTGGAAAAATAGGCTTCTTATTCAATTTTTATTCAGCATAGGAGTACTGGGAAATCGGAATACCACCAAGTCGTTACAGCCGCAATACTCCCCTCGAACACTGACCACTTGAGTTGGCGCGATCGACGTCCGCCGCGGCCAAGTAAGACCGACCCGACGACGTTGGGCTAGCTCAATATTGGCAATCAGTGTCGAGAACCACTCCATCCAAACACGGTTATTGAATGTGGCCACGACTCAGTGAACCTCGACCTGGCGGATCTCGAGTTCCGGAGGACATAATCATCGCCGACATACCCCGAAAATAATCGGTCAAGAGATTAAGTATTCAGGCTCGCCAAAACCACATTGCATCAGAACTACTCTTTATGACACATACTAATCAGCCCATGTTATTCTGTTGTGATTCCGTTGCTTCTCCAGTGAAATTTCAAGTTCAAGTTCACCCTTATCAGTATCCCATAAAAGCTATACGTTGCTGGTCTAAGACACAGCTGTTTAAAATTTTCCCGTTTGCCTTACCGTTTGTAACTTATGTATTAACTATATAACTTTTTCTAGTGAGTTTTTCTGTAAAGTAGCTAAAGAGATTGAAAACTGAGCAATATGAGTTTGGAATAATGTGTTTCTCTTTATATATATATGAATGCAACTGACTAACTTCTAAATTACACAGCATATATATACACCTGAATCCATCAAAAGTCATCTTGGGCCCAACGATACATCGATGATTATATAAATAACGACTGTGAGTACAACTAGTGGCTAAGACCACAATGTAGATATGTCAAGGCAGGCACAATATATATATATACTGATTTGAAATTGATATTCCCCTCTAATGCTCATGTAATTAATTGAAGAAGAAGAAGTTAATCTGTAATTTTTGTTTATAATGTAAGAAATTGTACTATCTGTGTGAATTTTGTATCTATATCTTATCTTATGATTAGGGTCATTTAATTAAAGAAATGGAATTATTGTTAAAGAATATGTCGGCCTAATCTAATTAATATCTCCATCAGTCAAGTACTTATGCTTGTCTCTCGCAAGATGCTGTAAAATATATAGGATTTTTGTTTTGGGACAACGCCCCAAAGTATATGCGTTTGTCATGGTCGGGAGGGTAAAGACGAGGGACATTTAACACCACTGCTCCCCTTACCAGACCAAACGAAACTATATCTCTTCTACCAGCTTCCTAAATGCGTATCGGCGCA
The DNA here is from genome assembly GCA_009664405.1 of Drosophila bifasciata. NCBI lineage: Eukaryota > Metazoa > Arthropoda > Insecta > Diptera > Drosophilidae > Drosophila > Drosophila bifasciata. The sequence goes on from CM019044.1 coordinate 29,318,158, forward strand.
GATTTGTATCCATTTTCGGTTTTTTTGTTTTTGTTGCTACTAACGTAGAAATTCTGTGTGTGATTCTCGAAGCGCATTATATTGATTTGTGTCAGGAAAACTGTGTAGCTAGGGGAGAAAGAACCCCCGACCAATCCGACGAGCTGGACCCGAGCACAGCAAGAATGCGCACCTTCGAACCTAGCTTCCTATTAGCATGGAGTCAGAAATACCATCTAAGGCCATTGGCTGGGTTGGAGCCTAAATAGACTCTGACTTCCACTCACTGCCCAAAGCTGAACACTACAGACTCCACACAGATAAAGGAAGTTTCCTTACCAAACAAGCTTCTCCAATCGTGCTCGGCGGCATCCTTGGCTTGCTACCTGGATTACGCGGGCCAGACAGTCGGTCCACGACGCTGGGGAATGCGATCACTGGGTATGTGCACCTTCAATCCACAAATACATGCTCAAAATCTCACTCTGAGTTGCAGCCAATGATTTCACTCAATGGCCGCCTCTTCAGCCGGGCTTAATAAAACGCCAAAAGTTTGGCTTGCGGGAGACCTCAACGTGGGCCCCGGCTGGACAGGCAGCCTGGGTTGCTCCGCGACCGACCCGTCCACAATGCACCCCCGGCAGCTTCCGTTGAGCCCAGGGACGCGGCGCGTAAGAGGAGCGACGGCGGCGCGCGTCCGTATCGTAGGTTCAATGAATCTAATCGTGTAAGCCACTATACGTATTAATTTTTTAATGCAGGAATACCTTTCCAATAAATCGTAAATCGGATCGTCTTTTTCGTTATTTGTTAATGTGTTTATCAGTACAGCTTCCTCTATAGTTTGTTGTTGAGGCCAATGCTCCTTTGCTTCAGCTAGCCATTTAGGACCTTTCCACCAAAACCACAGTTAGTCAGTTTGTCAGAATCGATCCCCTAGATGCTAAGTCAGCTGGATTATCTTCGGATTTCACATGATTCCATTCAGTATTCGTCAATCTCCGAATGTCATCCGTTCTTCGTCTGATAAATTTGATCTTACTTTTTACCACTCCTAATCCATGCTTGTGGTGAGATAGTGGAATCACTTCAAGCATAGATTTCTAACATACTGTCAAATGATTCTTTTATTCTTTGGATTAGTATACTAAACAAATGAGCTGCACACAGCTCTAGTTTCGGGATGATTTTTTTATTTTTAATTGGATTGACCCTACTTTTGCTAGCTACTATTATTACAGCATTTCCTATCATTGCATACACTACTGCAGTATATGCTTTTTCCGAAGCGTCAGCAAACCCATGAAGTTGTATTTCAGAAAATTCTTTGGAGTTTATCCACCTTGGAATTCGTATATTTTCTAAATGTATTCAATTTTCTTTGTAAGTTTCCCAGTCTTTCCTATCTTCTTTCGATAATTCCTGATCCCATTAACTTTTCTTTATCCAAAGCCTTTGAATGAACAGTTTTCCTACAATGGTCACGGAAGCCAGCCATCTTAAGGGATCATAGATTTTCGGTAGTGTCGATAACACCACTCTTTTATTTGTTATTTTGGATGACCCGCAGCTTGAACTTAAAAAAATCTTTTTGAGGTTCCCATTTTAGTCCCAGAGTCTTAACACTTTCATTCTCAACAATACTAAGAACTTTATTGTCACCAGTGTCTTCCACCGTTTTTATTATTTCTGAATTGTTGGAAATCCATTTTCTTAAATTGAATCCAACTTTTAGTAGTTCGTTGGAAATTAATTTATAGAGTACGTGTTATAGAGTATTATACGATTAACTCTTTTATAGAGTACGCGCCTGTCATTAGGTCATCCATTTAGAAATCATATCTAATTATTTCACTAATTTTTTTATTCTGGCATTTGTCTGCTATATGGGAGCCGCTGTTTGTAGTTGTTGTTGTAGTTCCTTTTTAGTCGTTGCTATGTGGTTGTAGATCGTAGTTTGGCGTTGCTTCTGGCGGTGTAGTTGCAGCAATGTTTTGTGTCACTATGTGATGGAGCCAAGGGGCGTCGTATAATTCCACAGGGAATAATGTCCAAGAATTTACCAAATCGTGTCCAAAGTAAAAGCCGGGGTCGTCAATGTTTTATTCCAGTTTATTGGGTATATATATATATATATATGGATGTACAGGTGTACCCGCGTGCGAGAATAACCCGTGTCGCTTAGAGTGTAGAAAACGAGTGTAATGAAGTTCCGCTCAAGCTGCCGAGGGCTGCTGGCAGCGAGAGCGGGAACGGGAGCGTACGTAGATGGAAGTTGCGCTCAAGCTGCCGAGGGCTGTCGGCAGCGAGAGCGGAGCGGCGTGGGCGGAGCGTGCCCGTGGTGAAATTGAGCGTGAAGAGAGCGTCGCCGGGGGGGAAAAATGCTCTTAAGTATGAGGGCGCGAGCGAGGGCAGCCGCTTGCGTAGCTGGAGTGCCAACACTGAGGTGTGGCTGGAATGCCCAAAGAGCGGTTGCCCCGCCAGCGCCGTCCCCACTCTGAACATTCTCCGCCCCCTTGCAGGATTGCAAAGAGTTTTTAGGTCTGCGTGCACGAACCAGACACAATCCACCCAAACACCGTGCTTTGCGCCACGGGAAGGCCATCTTCGCGGGCGAGGAAGCCCGGCTGGATGACCTTAGGATACAGGTCTGCTTCTAAGACGAGCGAAATGGTCGCCGGCTTGTGGAACTCAGTATTGGCCAGCTTCAAATCATCGAAGCGAGCCCGGACAATGTCACTCAGCCCGGATTATGGCGGTGCACACTCTCTCATCCCCGATGCAGGTGGTTGTCAGCTTCAGTTCCTTAGCCACATCTGCGTCGATGCAGCTGACCGGCGTACAGGGATCGATGACGGCAATCATGCTGTGCGTCCCCTGTTGCACCGCGAGGACCACCCGTGCCATCGGAAGGACGTTTATGCTCCGGTGCTGGAGCAAGGAGTGCACTGTCGGGGCCGGATCCCTGAGGACAGGGCGGCTGACCGGACGCCGAGGGCGTCGCTCTGCGCGGGCAGTTGGAGGTGGAGGCGACGAAGCCGAAGAGGAGCCGGCCGGGCGCCGCGGTCCTGGAAGGTGGAGCAGGGTGTGGCGGTTCTTATCGCACTTCTTGCACCGGTCTCCACTGCGGCAGTCCTTGCCCGAGTGGGCGTGAGCCAGGCAATTCGAGCAGTACTTGTGCATCAACACTGCTCGGAGCCTTTGCTCGCCGGCAACTCCTCAACGGGTGGACTCCTGGGCACACTCGGCACTTGAACGAGGTCCTACCTCGTGCCGGTGTGCCATCGGATTTGCGGCTTGCCCGGGACTGCACGGAACTTTTTGGTGCCATTGCTATAATCCGGAAGATGACAGTGATGGAAGAAAGGAATCAAGGAGGGATTAGTAAATTGCTGGCACGGATTGTCAACGATTCGAAAAGGGAGCTTTTGGAACTGCTTAGAATCTACGTGGAATTAAGCTGGATTAAGCGGATTCTTATGGATCGGAGCCTACGCGAGGGTAGGTGGAAGGAACCTCCGAATCCATAGGAAGCAGAACCACCTTCGTGATCGGGCTCTTGATAAGGCCGCGGGTTGTGAGTACGTCTACCACACGGACCTTTTCATCGGGTCCCGGATTCGTGCTCTGAACACGGCCGAGACGCCATTAATGGGAGGGGATGTTTTCCTCCTTGAACAACACGAGGTCTCCAACCTCGAGGTCTCTTGTCGGATGCTGCCATTTGTTACGCTTTTGTGCAACTCTCGCAGGTACTCTGTCTTCCAGCGCGAACAAAATTGCTGGTTGAGAGGCTTGAGGTGTTGCCAGCGGTTTAGGATGGAGGAGGCGCTCGCCTGGTATTTCGGGCTCTGCCACGGATAGTAGCAGCCCACCAATCAGAAAATGACCTGGGCTCAAAGCCAACGGGTCCGTTGGGTCCTCAGACATTGGAGCGATTGGTCGGGGGTTAAGGCATGCCTCAATTTTGAAAAGAAAGGTCGCGAACTCCTCTAATGTGTATTTGGAAGCACACATCGACCGTTGGAACAGAGCCTTGAAGCTCTTCACACCCGCTTCCCATAAGCCCCCCATATGTGGGGCCCCTGGAGGGATGAATCGCCACATTAGCTCATGCTGGCTGTACACCGCAGAAGTCCGAGTGCGAAGGGCCTCGGAAGGAGCCAGAGAGCGGGATGCGCCGAAAAAATTCCTTCCGTTGTCGGAGTGGACTTCGTGGGGACAACTTCGTCTCGCGACGAACCTTGCGAAGGCGGCTAGGAAGGTGTCGGTGGATAAATCGGACGTGGCCTCTAGGTGGATGGCCTTCGTGGCAAAACAGACGAACACGCACACATACCCCTTTGAGATGCGACAGGCGCGTCCTGTCAAACTTTTCCGTCGAAAGGACCGGCGAAGTCGACTCCGGTGTATGTGAACTGCCGCGAAAATGTAACTCGCGAGGAAGGAAGGTCGCCCATTAGTTGGGTTTGGAGTCGCTTGCGATGGATGACGCAAACCTTACAGAAGTGGATCACTGCCCTCACTACGTGGCGTAGTCGAGGGATCCAGTATGTTGCACGGAGAAGGCGGATGACCAGCTGGTTCCCACCATGTAGGGATACGTGATGGGTGAATCGAACCAGCAGGCGAACCAGGAGACATGCGGGTTGTAAAAGGATTGGATGCCGTTCGTTGTAGGCCATGGACGCCGAGGCTCGGACTCGGCCACATGCCCGCATGACTCCGTTCTGGTCCAGGAACGGATTAAGGTTCTGAAGGGAGCTCGTAGTCGGGAGTGGCTGCTTGTTTACAAGACAGCGATGCTCCGCCGTATAATGGAAGCGTTGGGTCGTGATGGTGACAGCTTGGAGAGCTGCAGCGACCTCTTCACTGTCTAGCTCGGTGGAGATTTGGACTGCCATTGCCTGCCCTCTAACGTGCTGGACGAACCGCCGAACGTAGGGGATCACGCGCAGAGCGCGTCCGAATTCGGAAAATCGACTGAGGATGTCCGAGGCGGTGTCAGTGGCGTGGTGGACCTTGACGGCTCGTTTCTCCAAGTCGGTCTCAAGGATTGAGTCCCGTGGACAAGGCCATTCCGACTGCGGACCACGCAGCCACATGTCATTGCCGACCAGGTCAGTGGGTCCGAGTCCTCGACTGGCGAGGTCGGCCGGATTGTCCTCGGATCGGACGTGGCTCCATCGTTCGCGGGGCCAACAGCAAGTGATTTTGGCGACTCGATTCCCTACAAAAGTGGTCCAATCACATGCCGGCCGGCTCAACCAGGCCAACACAATAGTGGAATCGGTCCAAAAGTACACCTGGCTGGTGTCGAGGGGCATTTGAGGAAGGATGGCCACGGAGAGTTCTGTCAGAAGGACAGCTCCGCACAGCTCGAGTCGAGGCAACGAGACTGTTTTCACGGGGCAACGCGGGTTTTGGCTGTGAGAAGGGTACATACAATGCCCTGCGGACGCTCAACCCGGACGTAAATCGCTGCCCCATAGGCACGTTGAGACGCGTCGCAGAACCCATGGATCTGTACCTTGGCCATCGGACAGACGTGTAACCACCGCGGAATGCGGATCCCTTGGATGGCCGGAAAGCTTTTCAGGAATGTCTCCCAGGCTTGAGACAGATCGTTAGGAAGGACGTCATCCCATCCTAACTCTCTAAAACCAAATCTCTTGCATAAATATTTTCGCTTGGACGACGAAGGGGGCAAGCCATCCCGCTGGATCAAAGAGCTGCGCTGGATCATGTCGCTCTCCAGGATGACGCTTGCCATAGGCAGCTGTGGACGCACCTCTTGTGCGAGTTGCTTGAGGACGCGGAGGGCGAGGAACGGTGCGCAGTTGACTCCGAAAGTGACAGTGGTGAGCTCGTAGTCACACACGTTCCCGTTACGGTCGCGAAACAGTATTCGCTGATAGGGCGTGTCTTGGGAAGCCACTTGGATTTGCCGATACATCTTGTTGATGTCGGCATTGAAAACGTAGCGAAAGACGCGCCACCTCAGGATTTGCATGGTCAAGTCAGACTGAAGGACTGGCTCAGCATGCAATGTGTCGTTGAGGCTTTTCTCGTTGGAAGATGGTCCCAGCAGCGAGCCACAAATGGCAGACTGAAAGCCGCCCAACAGGATAGAAGGAAGGATGTCAGCGCCTAGAAGCACATCAATCTGCGAGCTTCGGTGGAAAGAGGGGTCTGCCAACTGAAGGTTTGGAAGGTTGTCCAAGAAGTGCTGCGGTATCGGATATGAAGGAAGGTTGCCTGCTAATTGAGGCAGAACATATGCCGTGGTCTCGATCTTGAGGCCCGGCCTGGAGGCGGCCCCGATCATGAAGTGGCAACGCTTTTGCGCCTTAGCCGCTACGGTTTGGTTTAAACCCGCGACTTGAGCCTGGATAGCTTCGAACGGTGGCTTAATGATGTTAAAGAGACGTTCAGTGGTGAATGTCGCTTCGGAGCCTGAGTCGATCAGAGCGCGGACACGGAAATTGGTCCCCAGGTGGCAAATATTAATGAGTGCTGTGCCCAGAAGAACGGTACTTGTGCTGGCGGAAAAAAACCTCTGTACGTTGGGCTGAGAATTGGACGAACTGGGGGTTTGGGCGAACGTCGAAGCCGCCAAGTTGGACGGAGGTGCGGAACGATGCAAAAGAGTGTGATGCCTGGCTCCACAAGTGGAACAATTGTCGCTACTTGAGCAGTCGCGAAGCTGATGGCCTCTTGCGAAGCAATTTAGGCACAGCTGTTTTGTCTTGATGCAATTGGAACGTGCATCAGCGGACATGTTGAGAAAGCGCGGACATAGTCGGATTGGGTGATTCTCCTTGGAACAGAGATCACACGTCCTCTTCTTCGACTCACTTGGTTCTTGAAAGAAAGAACATTGTTTGGCACCGAACTGCCGTGCGACCGGAATGGATTGGATCGGTTTCAAGAAGTGGATGGATTCTGGCCGCCTTGGGAGTGTGGCGGATTCGTAGCCACTCGGGAAGTGGAAGGGTCGCTTTCAATAGCTTCAATAGCTTCGAGCGTCAAAAAGCGCTGAGTGAGGAATGAGTCGATTTCCTTCCAGGGCGGCACTTCCTTCTTGTCCGTCACGGACGCTTCCCATAAGGCGCGGCTTAGCTTCGGCAACTTTGAAGCGCAGATGGTCACAAACCAGACTATCCCAGTTGTCCGTTCAAACGTTGGAGACCGCTAGCGCATTTAGGACTCCTGCATCGTACTTTGAAGTTCCTTCAAAAGCACGACTGCATTCGGAAGTTACGCGGGGCAAGAAGAGGAGGATATTAATTTGGTTGGTCACCAGAAGCCGATTATTTTCACATCGACTGCGGAGAGCCAACAAGGCGGACTCGAAACCGTCATTCGTGAGTGGGGATTTCTCTACAATGGCCTTTGGATCGCACATGGTCTTCTCGGTGAGGTAGTATAATTTTTCTACCGGAGATAATTTCGGATTATTTATCACGACCGCAGTGAACAGGTCCCGGAATGTGGGCCAGCGGACGTAGTCCCCTGAGAAAACTTCAATATTGACGGGAGGCAGTCGACAGCCGCCCTGTTGGACTGGCTGTGCGGGAGGAAGGACTGCGGAGGGGCCAGCTGGGCATTGAGGTCGCTGAGACACTGCTCAAATACCCCATAGCATTCGCCATATGTTTCCCGGATGTCCGCTTGGATTTCAGGATCCTCGTCAGCCATCACCGCGGAGCAGGCCTTGTATTCGGCCTCGACGTCTGTCCACATGCTGAAGATTTGGCCTCGGCGGACCTCGGACAGAGGGGCGGATGGGGCGGCAGTGATGCGCTCTGCCAGGTGGGACAGTCGGCCAATGGCGGCTACCAATTTGGTCCGAGCGGTGGCGTATTGAGCCATGGTAGTGAAGTGGCGAGAGCCGACGGGACTAGTGAGGCAGCCTTTCGGATCCTGTTTAGTCACCGATGGAACCTTAAGGGTCACCGGAGACAGGAATAGGACCGATTTGGTCCTTGTAGCAGGCCTGCTACTGGCTGCTCTCGGAGTGAGGGATGCCTTGATTGGCTGTGTCGGAGTAGTTCCGAGTCGGACGAGGTGCGTAGCCGGTTGGACGAGGTCACAGGCAAAAGTTGTTTGCCGTCCTTGTGACCTGTTGGCATAATTTGAAAGGACCCACGCAAGAAAAAATCGGTTTTTTAAGTCTGTGAGGGACTGCAGACTGGTCTGAGTAGAGTTGACTCTGAAAACCGTCAGGAAACACCCGTAACCCAAACACGGACTAGCAGACAAAAGGCCTCAAGCTAGCTGGAAGGCATTAATCGGAACGACTCGGATTGTTTTAGATCACCTGTAGGTGAGAAATCTCAAACAATGAGGGACCCTATATTGAGCCGAGCTGAGGAGAGGAACGGTCACACTGGAGTATCAATATTTGGAAATATTGACTGTGCGATGCTCCTCCGTTTACCCCTTGACGCAGTCGTGAGCGGAACTGGGTTACTATCGGATGGAAGGAAGCAATGGAAGCAGGCACGGACACCTCACAGAAAAGGAACAACAATAATTTCTTTATCAAAAAAATATTTTGTTGTTTGTGAACCAAAAAGACTTGGATTTTTTTTTTTTGGACGTGGTCGAATTATTGATTTATTTAATTAATTAATTTTTTCTATTCGGATGAACGGAAGGTTCGGATGCCGATAGTTTTTTAGGCCACCTCTAACTCTCGGAACAAAAACAAGACCAAAACAATAAACACAATTTGCCAATTTGTGAGCTAAATAATTACGGAGAATGCGCCGTGCCTTGGTCGCGAGTAACTAATTTAGACTCTGGAGAATGTGGGAGAAATTGGAGACCTTGCGAAAAGTGGCTGGAGGGCACGAATTTCACTTAATCGCGGATTTTCTGTCAAATATGGCATTTGCGCGGAGTGGTGGAATGCGGTATTTAATTGGTTTGGTATTTTTGTTGAATGTGTGTATGTATGTATATAGTTGGGAGCCAACTATGCAAATAAATGTAATAAATAAAATAAATAATAAATTTAATTAGGAAAACACAGGTAGCTGGATGGATACTTTTATGGCTGCTGGAATGTGTATATGTTGTTGGTATGTGTGTGTGTTCACTTGCACTTGGAGTGTGCCAGTGTTTATTGTATTAGGGTAGGGCGCGGATGGAATGCTCTTGGAGACATGTATATTAATGTAGGTGTGTGTGAATTCACTTGCACTTGGAGCGTGCCAATATATATATTATTAGTAGGCCGCGAATGGAACGCACTGAAGAAATATTAGTGTATGTGTGTGTGTATGTACGCAAGCCGCTCTCATGGGCTGGAATGTGCGTACATACATAGGCGTGGAATGCACTTTTATTTAATATATTTTATTAAATAATTAATTATTTTGTTAAATAATTTGTCCGCGAATTATGGACGGACACAAGAAATCGAAGAAAAACTACCGTATCACTGGTAATTGGAAGTGAAGTACCGGAGAACGGCCGGAATTGCCGATAATATGGCGGTGGCGAAGTTTGAAGAAACACGGATAACGGAGTTGGCGAGATAGTACATATATAAGACTATATATATGTACTTCGGTCGCGGCACTTGGAACTTGCGGAATTTTCTTTGGAACACAAACGAAATGGAGGCGGTTTGTGGTAAAGGAAAGCGTACTTATCTTGTGGTAAAGGCGATGCCGTGCTCGAAGGCTAAATAAGTGGCTTTTAGGGGAAGCAGAAGAGTCCGGCTCGAAGGGCCAATGATGGAGCCAAGGGGCGTCGTAGAATTCCACAGGGAAGAATGTCCAAGAAGTTGCCAAATCGTGGCCAAAGTAAAAGCCGGGGTTGTCAATGTTTTATTCCAGTTTATTGGGTATATATATATATATATGGATGTACAGGTGTACCCGCGTGCGAGAATAACCCGTGTCGCTTAGAGTGTAGAAAACGAGTGTAATGAAGTTCCGCTCAAGCTGCCGAGGGCTGCTGGCAGCGAGAGCGGGAACGGGAGCGTACGTAGATGGAAGTTGCGCTCAAGCTGCCGAGGGCTGTCGGCAGCGAGAGCGGAGCGTGATCGTGGGCGGGAGCGTGCCCGTGGTGAAATTGAGCGTGAAGAGAGCGTCGCCGGAGGGAAAAATGCTCTTAAGTATGATGGCGCGAGAGTTATGATCCAAGTGTGTCGGTTGAGGTTCTTTGGGAGATTTGTTGCAGGAAAGTGGTTTTGCGGAAATAAAGACACCCGGAGTGGTTGAGTTTCAAGATAATTCTGATTCTATATTTCGTTTCTTGGTTTCCAACTTAATTACAATTTGCTGGCCTTGCTCTTTTTGGCTGGCAGAGAATCTGCTTACTCCCCATTCCTCAATGGGAACGGATGTTTGGTTGCTGAGGTCTGGTATTTGTTTGTGTAAGTTGAGCCGGTGCGCTTTGTTGCAGCGTCGACGTTGTTGACGTTGGGGCCTGCTTATGCTAACCGAAGTGGTTTCGGTGGGGCGAGGGTGAGGATAGGTGCTGAGGTGGTAACTCCTCCCCCCTCAGTCTGAGCTACCGACCATAACGGATGAATGGTTGGTGCGAAGGTGGGCGGTGGTGTGGACGATGGGTTTGAAGTAGTTGTTGCGTAAATGGTCGTCTTTCTTGAAGGTATACGGTGCACATCGCACCCCCAGTAGTACTCGAGAGCTGCATACGTTGTTGTAGCCTGTATCGTCATTCCGGTTCGCATTCTTCCGATTTCCAAGTTAGTTTTGATTTCCTCCATCTTGAGTTCGTGGACCCCCAATTCTTGGGTTGTCCTGATTTTCTTCAAGAACGTTATTTGTGGAATCTCGAGCTTCATGTGTCCCACTTCTAGCTGCTCTACTGCCTCGTACTGGATGTTGTTAACTACTGTTGCGCAATCGTTGAAAATGATCATTGCTGACCCGCTGAATATTTCTTCGTGTCCACAATCTGTTTGTATCCTCACTTTCTCGCCGTTGAAGATTGCGATATATCCTTTCTCCGGTTCAAAATTTCCCTGCGAAGTCCTATATCTTTTTTGTCTCGCACTCCGTTGCCTCCATTCATCAGACTTCTCAGACAACCTTCGTTGATTCTCTTTACCGTTTTGTCATTTTTACATGTATAAAGTTCCGTTATTTGTTGACATTTGTCCTTATAATAAACCATTGTGTTGCTGTTATAAGCTACAAAATTAGGTGCTATTACAAATTCTGTCTTATTTATAGGTAATGGTAGTATTCTTTTCAGTAAATACATTTCTTTCTAAAAATTGGTAGGCTTAATGAAAATATTATGTCCGTACCATTCATTATGGCCCTTAGCTCTACAAATTCGTACATGTGTTCTTCTGATCGTATCTGCACCCTTTGGTCTTCTAAATTCTGTGTAATTCTCCGTGATTCTTCTTTATTTAATATGAATTTGGGGATTATTCCTACCCTTGCTAATAATAGGCTCTCCGTTACCTCGTTGAGGTTCATTGCTATCATGTCTATCGTGATTGAAATTCTGTCGATGTATTCTATTCTATAATTTCTTTTGTCCTCTTCCACAAATGTTTTACTTATCCGTTTTTATAGCTGCTAATAAAAAGAGTTCACCCTAACCTGTTCTTCGTTAATATGTTGCGTTAAATTTTTAAACATTATAATGAACCTATTGTCCATGTTCTGGCGTGTACCTATTTCTTCATTTAACCTTCTCTCCTCTTCCTGTACTCTTCTGATCTCTTGTTCTAATTTATCTGCGTCTTCTGCGTCTAGATTTCCTGTGATTACTTTTACTACCGAACCTAATCTGTTAATCAATCCCTCTTACTTCTCTTCCTGGGAGATATCATTTCTACTCTTCCTTTTACCAGATCGAATTTGTTTTGAAGTGCCCTGACTAAATCTTTTGTTTCGCTGTCTTCTTGTATAGTCCTGAGTGTTTTGCTCTAAATGGTCGACGCTCTTTACATATTCATCTAGTCGGACTATGTGTATAAAGGTTTTATATGTTTGTATTACCCTGGCTGGTCCTAATGTGATTTGTGCAATAGGCTCATCCTCTTTTAACTCCCTGATTTCAAACGTTCCTTTCGTTTCCATCGCTGCAACCCATCTGAAATTGTTATTGATCATTAGTCCTGGTCACTTTCCTAATTTTCTCCTTGTGGATTTTCTGTGGTTTTGTTGTGTTTATTGTTAAATTGTTGTCGGCTACCTTATGTGTGGTGAACCCTGGTGTTAGCTTGTCCCGCCTATTTTCTTTTCTAAAAATCGTGTCGTTGGTGTATACTTTTACTGGGTCCTGAGTGTCTTCGTTTGCTGCATTTATTCTTTTAACCTTTTGTTCTTGTACCCTTTCCTTTACCCTTGGGTATATTTCTTCCTGGAATGCATTAATTTTTTTGGAGATAATCGTGCTCATTACTGAATGTCACGTTACTCTTAAAATTGTGCGTTCTTCTATTATTATCCTGTAAATTTCTGTAATTGTTGAATGTAATCTTTCGACTGTTGCGTTACTCGAGGACTGTTGAAAGGATGTTGTGTGCAATTCTATCTCATATTGCTTACAAAAATCCTTAAACAGATTAGAAGAAAATTCCACTCCTTGATCGCAAACTATTTTACTAGGGATCCCGAAAAGCGCCATAAAGTCCCTCAATGATGTGACTACGTTTATGCTGTCCCTAGCTGGAATTGTGTATCCCCACGCATACCTGGAGAATTTATCGATGACCGCTAAGACGTACTTTTTGTTTACAAAGTATAAATCTATATGCACTATTTGCATTGGTTTGGCCGGGGTTTCTGTTATGCTATATTTTATTTTCTGGGGTTTCCTATCGTATTTCATTTTCTGACATCTGTCGCAATTGTTAATCGTCTGCGCTATTATTGGCTTCATATGTGGGAAGTATAAGCTTCTTCTGAGGTGGATTAACGTTTCCTCTATTCCCTATGATTATTTCTTTTATGATATTCTTTTGACTGCCTTTTCCTGCTGATCCCTTTCTACTATTTCTGGTAGTATAAATGTGCATCTTATGGCTTTATAAATTCTGCTGTAGGCGAAATACTTACAATAAGCATTCTGTATAATTATAACCAGCTCGTCTGGTATAAAAATTGCCACCGTTCTATTGGGCTTCAGAATCTCTTTAAGCCTGCGTCCTATTGTCTCCTCTTCGAAGTTATCCTCGGTCCATGTTACCCTAATCTTGTTTCTAAAGGGGACTTCCTTCACTATTCTAGCTGGGGTTCCTTTTTTTACTACTATTTGAATATTATAATCGTTTAGTGGTTTCTCTGATATGGGAAATCCGAGGTGTAAGTCCTCTTCTGCTGAATGTATGGTTTCGCCGTTAGTCGCGGTATACGGTGCATATCGCACCCCAGTAGTACTCCGAGAGCTGCATACGTTGTTGTAGCCTGTATCGTCATTCCGGTTCGCATTCTTCCGATTTCAAGTTAGTTTTAATGTCCTCCATCTTGAGTTCGTGGACCCCCAATTCTTGGGTTGTCCTGTTTTTCTTCAAGAACGTTATTTGTGGAATCTCTGTGTCCTCTGCAGCTAGAAAGCTGCTCTACTGCCTCGTACTGGATGTTGTTAACTACCGTTGCGCAATCGTTGAAAATGATCATTGCTGACCCGCTGAATATTTCTTCGTGTCCACAATCTGTTTGTATCCTCACTTTCTCGCCGTTGAAGATTGCGATATATCCTTTCTCCGGTTCAAAAATTTCCCTGCGAAGTCCTATATCTTTTTGTCTCGCACTCCGTTGCCTCTCCATTCATCAGACTTCTCAGACAACCTTCGTTGATTCTCTTTACCGTTTTGTCATTTTTTACATGTATAAAGTTCCCTTATTTGTTGACATTTGTCCTTATAATAATACATTGTGTTGCTGTTATAAGCTACAAAATTAGGTGCTATTACAAATTCTGTCTTATTTATAGGTAATGGTAGTATTCTTTTCAGTAAATACATTTCTTTCTTAAAAATTGGTAGGCTTAATGAAAATATTATGTCCGTACCATTCATTATGGCCTTTAGCTCTAAAAAATTCGTACATGTGTTCTTCTGATCGTATCTGCACCCTTTGGTCTTCTAAATTCTGTGTAATTCTCCGTGATTCTTCTTTATTTAATATGAATTTGGGGATTATTCCTACCCTTGCTAATAATAGGCTCTCCGTTACCTCGTTGAGGTTCATTGCTATCATGTCTATCGTGATTGATAGACTATTCTATAAATTCTTTTGTCCTCTTCCACAAATGTTTTACTTATCCCGTTTTTATAGCTGCTAATAAAAGAGTTCACCCTAACCTGTTCTTCGTTAATATGTTGCGTTAAATTTTTAAACATTATAATGAACCTATTGTCCATGTTCTGGCGTGTACCTATTTCTTCATTTAACCTTCTCTCCTCTTCCTGTACTCTTCTGATCTCTTGTTCTAATTTATCTGCGTCTTCTGCGTCTAGATTTCCTGTGATTACTTTTACTACCGAACCTAATCTGTTAATCAATCCCCTCTTACTTCTCTTCCTGGGAGATATCATTTCTACTCTTCCTTTTACCAGATCTAATTTGTTTTGAAGTGCCCTGACTAAATCTTTTGTTTCGCTGTCTTCTTGTATAGTCCTGAGTGTTTGCTCTAAATGGTCGACGCTCTTTACATATTCATCTAGTCGGACTATGTGTATGAAGGTTTTATATGTTTGTATTACCCTGGCTGGTCCTAATGTGATTTGTGCAATAGGCTCATCCCTTTTTAACTCCCTGATTTCAAACGTTCCTTTCGTTTCCATCGCTGCAACCCATCTGAAATTGTTATTGATCATTAGTCCTGGTCACTTTTCCTAATTTTCTCCTTGTGGATTTTCTGTGGTTTTGTTGTGTTTATTGTTAAATTGTTGTCGGTTGCTACCTTATGTGTGGTGAACCTTGGTGTTAGCTTGTCCCCTATTTTCTTTTCTAAAAATCGTGTCGTTGGTGTTTACTTTTACTGGGTTCTGTCTGTCTTCGTTTGCTGCTTTTATTCTTTTAACCTTTTGTTCTTGTACCCTTTCCTTTACCCTTGGGTATATTTCTTCCTGGAATGCATTAATTTTTTGGAGATAATCGTGCTCATTACTGAATGTCACGTTACTCATAAAATTGTGCGTTCTTCTATTATTATCCTGTAAATTTCTGTAATTGTTGAATGTAATCTTTCGACTGTTGCGTTACTCGAGGACTGTTGAAAGGATGTTTGTGCAATTCTATCTCATATTGCTTACAAAATCCTTAAACAGATTAGAAGAAAATTCCACTCCTTGATCGCAAACTATTTTACTAGGGATCCCGAAAAGCGCCATAAAAGTCCCTCAATGATGTGACTACGTTTATGCTGTCCCTAGCTGGAATTGTGTATCCCCACGCATACCTGGAGAATTTATCGATGACCGTTAAGACGTACTTTTTGTTTACAAAGTATAAATCTATATGCACTATTTGCATTGGTTTGGCTGGGGTTTCTGTTATGCTATATTTTATTTTCTGGGGTTTCCTATCGTATTTCATTTTCTGACATCTGTCGCAATTGTTAATCGTCTGTGCTATTATTGGCTTCATATGTGGGAAGTATAAGCTTCTTCTGAGGTGGATTAACGTTTCCTCTATTCCCTATGATTATTTCTTTTTATGATATTCTTTGACTGCCTTTTCCTGCTGATCCCTTTCTACTATTTCTGGTAGTATAAATGTGCATCTTATGGCTTTATAAATTCTGCTGTAGGCGAAATACTTACAATAAGCATTCTGTATAATTATAACCAGCTCGTCTGGTATAAAATTGCCACCGTTCTATTGGGCTTCAGAATCTCTTTAAGCCTGCGTCCTATTGTCTCCTCTTCGAAGTTATCCTCGGTCCATGTTACCCTAATCTTGTTTCTAAAGGGGACTTCCTTCACTATTCTAGCTGCGGTTCCTTTTTTTACTCCTATTTGAATATTATAATCGTTTAGTGGTTTCTCTGATATGGGAAATCCGAGGTGTAAGTCCTCTTCTGCTGAATGTATGGTTTCGCCGTTAGTCGCGGTATACGGTGCATATCGCACCCCCCAGTAGTACTCCGAGAGCTGCATACGTTGTTGTAGCCTGTATCGTCATTCCGGTTCGCATTCTTCCGATTTCCAAGTTAGTTTTAATGTCCTCCATCTTGAGTTCGTGGACCCCAATTCTTGGGTTGTCCTGTTTTTCTTCAAGAACGTTATTTGTGGAATCTCGAGCTTCATGTGTCCAACTTCTAGCTGCTCTACTGCCTCGTACTGGATGTTGTTAACTACCGTTGCGCAATCGTTGAAAATGATCATTGCTGACCCGCTGAATATTTCTTCGTGTCCACAATCTGTTTTTATCCTCACTTTCTCGCCGTTGAAGATTGCGATATATCCTTTCTCCGGTTCCCTGCGAAGTCCTATATCTTTTGTCTCGCACTCCGTTGCCTCTCCATTCATCAGACTTCTCAGACAACCTTCGTTGATTCTCTTTACCGTTTTGTCATTTTTACATGTATAAAGTTCCCTTTTATTTGTTGACATTTGTCCTTATAATAATACATTGTGTTGCTGTTATAAGCTACAAAATTAGGTGCTATTACAAATTCTGTCTTATTTATAGGTAATGGTAGTATTCTTTTCAGTAAATACATTTCTTTTCTTAAAATTGGTAGGCTTAATGAAAATATTATGTCCGTACCATTCATTATGGCCTTTAGCTCTAAAAAATTCGTACATGTGTTCTTCTGATCGTATCTGCACCCTTTTGGTCTTCTAAATTCTGTGTAATTCTCCGTGATTCTTTTTTATTTAATATGAATTTGGGGATTATTCCTACCCTTGCTAATAATAGGCTCTCCGTTACCTCGTTGAGGTTCATTGCTATCATGTCTATCGTGATTGATAGACTATTCTATAAATGGTTTTTTGTCCTCTTCCACAAATGTTTTACTTATCCGTTTTTATAGCTGCTAATAAAAGAGTTCACCCTAACCTGTTCTTCGTTAATATGTTGCGTTAAATTTTTAAACATTATAATGAACCTATTGTCCATGTTCTGGCGTGTACCTATTTCTTCATTTAACCTTCTCTCCTCTTCCTGTACTCTTCTGATCTCTTGTTCTAATTTATCTGCGTCTTCTGCGTCTAGATTTCCTGTGATTACTTTTACTACCGAACCTAATCTGTTAATCAATCCCCTCTTACTTCTCTTCCTGGGAGATATCATTTCTACTCTTCCTTTTACCAGATCTAATTTGTTTTGGAAGTGCCCTGACTAAATCTTTTTGTTTCGCTGTCTTCTTGTATAGTCCTGAGTGTTTTGCTCTAAATGGTCGACGCTCTTTACATATTCATCTAGTCGGACTATGTGTATGAAGGTTTTATATGTTTGTATTACCCTGGCTGGTCCTAATGTGATTTGTGCAATAGGCTCATCCTCTTTTAACTCCCTGATTTCAAACGTTCCTTTTCGTTTCCATCGCTGCAACCATCTGAAATTGTTATTGATCATTAGTCCTGGTCACTTTCCTAATTTTTCTCCTTGTGGATTTTCTGTGGTTTTGTTGTGTTTATTGTTAAATTGTTGTCGGTTGCTACCTTATGTGTGGTGAACCTTGGTGTTAGCTTGTCCCGCCTATTTTCTTTTCTAAAAATCGTGTCGTTGGTGTTTACTTTTACTGGGTTCTGTCTGTCTTCGTTTGCTGCTTTTATTCTTTTTAACCTTTTTGTTCTTGTACCCTTTCCTTTACCCTTGGGTATATTTCTTCCTGGAATGCATTAATTTTTTGGAGATAATCGTGCTCATTACTGAATGTCACGTTACTCATAAAATTGTGCGTTCTTCTATTATTATCCTGTAAATTTCTGTAATTGTTGAATGTAATCTTTCGACTGTTGCGTTACTCGAGGACTGTTGAAAGGATGTTGTGTGCAATTCTATCTCATATTGCTTACAAAAATCCTTAAACAGATTAGAAGAAAATTCCACTCCTTGATCGCAAACTATTTTACTAGGGATCCCGAAAAGCGCCATAAAGTCCTCAATGATGTGACTACGTTTATGCTGTCCCTAGCTGGAATTGTGTATCCCCACGCATACCTGGAGAATTTATCGATGACCGTTAAGACGTACTTTTTGTTTACAAAGTATAAATCTATATGCACTATTTGCATTGGTTTGGCTGGGGTTTCTGTTATGCTATATTTTATTTTCTGGGGTTTCCTATCGTATTTCATTTTCTGACATCTGTCGCAATTGTTAATCGTCTGTGCTATTATTGGCTTCATATGTGGGAAGTATAAGCTTCTTCTGGGGGTGGATTAACGTTTCCTCTATTCCCTATGATTATTTCTTTTTATGATATTTTTTGACTGCCTTTTCCTGCTGATCCCTTTCTACTATTTCTGGTAGTATAAATGTGCATCTTATGGCTTTATAAATTCTGCTGTAGGCGAAATACTTACAATAAGCATTCTGTATAATTATAACCAGCTCGTCTGGTATAAAATTGCCACCGTTCTATTGGGCTTCAGAATCTCTTTAAGCCTGCGTCCTATTGTCTCCTCTTCGAAGTTATCCATGGTCCATGTTACCCTAA
Organism: Drosophila bifasciata; assembly: GCA_009664405.1. Lineage (NCBI taxonomy): Eukaryota > Metazoa > Arthropoda > Insecta > Diptera > Drosophilidae > Drosophila > Drosophila bifasciata. Next base: position 29,336,758 of record CM019044.1, read on the forward strand.
TCTTGTTTCTAAAGGGGACTTCCTTCACTATTCTAGCTGGGGTTCCTTTTTTTACTCCTATTTGAATATTATAATCGTTTAGTGGTTTCTCTGATATGGGAAATCCGAGGTGTAAGTCCTCTTCTGCTGAATGTATGGTTTCGCCGTTAGTCGCGGTATACGGTGCATATCGCACCCCCAGTAGTACTCGAGAGCTGCATACGTTGTTGTAGCCTGTATCGTCATTCCGGTTCGCATTCTTCCGATTTCCAAGTTAGTTTTAATGTCCTCCATCTTGAGTTCGTGGACCCCCAATTCTTGGGTTGTCCTGTTTTTCTTCAAGAACGTTATTTGTGGAATCTCGAGCTTCATGTGTCCAACTTCTAGCTGCTCTACTGCCTCGTACTGGATGTTGTTAACTACCGTTGCGCAATCGTTGAAAATGATCATTGCTGACCCGCTGAATATTTCTTCGTGTCCACAATCTGTTTGTATCCTCACTTTCTTGCCGTTGAAGATTGCGATATATCCTTTCTCCGGTTCAAAAAATTTCCTGCGAAGTCCTATATCTTTTTGTCTCGCACTCCGTTGCCTCTCCATTCATCAGACTTCTCAGACAACCTTCGTTGATTCTCTTTACCGTTTTGTCATTTTTACATGTATAAAGTTCCCTTATTTGTTGACATTTGTCCTTATAATAATACATTGTGTTGCTGTTATAAGCTACAAAATTAGGTGCTATTACAAATTCTGTCTTATTTATAGGTAATGGTAGTATTCTTTTCAGTAAATACATTTCTTTTTTTAAAAATTGGTAGGCTTAATGAAAATATTATGTCCGTACCATTCATTATGGCCTTTAGCTCTAAAAATTCGTACATGTGTTCTTCTGATCGTATCTGCACCCTTTGGTCTTCTAAATTCTGTGTAATTCTCCGTGATTCTTCTTTTATTTAATATGAATTTGGGGATTATTCCTACCCTTGCTAATAATAGGCTCTCCGTTACCTCGTTGAGGGTTCATTGCTATCATGTCTATCGTGATTGATAGACTATTCTATAAATTCTTTTTGTCCTCTTCCACAAATGTTTTACTTATCCCGTTTTTTATAGCTGCTAAAAAAGAGTTCACCCTAACCTGTTCTTCGTTAATATGTTGCGTTAAATTTTTAAACATTATAATGAACCTATTGTCCATGTTCTGGCGTGTACCTATTTCTTCATTTAACCTTCTCTCCTCTTCCTGTACTCTTCTGATCTCTTGTTCTAATTTATCTGCGTCTTCTGCGTCTAGATTTCCTGTGATTACTTTTACTACCGAACCTAATCTGTTAATCAATCCCTCTTACTTCTCTTCCTGGGAGATATCATTTCTACTCTTCCTTTTACCAGATCTAATTTGTTTTGAAGTGCCCTGACTAAATCTTTTGTTTCGCTGTCTTCTTGTATAGTCCTGAGTGTTTTGCTCTAAATGGTCGACGCTCTTTTACATATTCATCTAGTCGGACTATGTGTATGAAGGTTTTATATGTTTGTATTACCCTGGCTGGTCCTAATGGCTCATCCTCTTTTAACTCCCTGATTTCAAACGTTCCTTTCGTTTCCATCGCTGCAACCCATCTGAAATTGTTATTGATCATTAGTCCTGGTCACTTTCCTAATTTTCTCCTTGTGGATTTTCTGTGGTTTTGTTGTGTTTATTGTTAAATTGTTGTCGGTTTGCTACCTTATGTGTGGTGAACCTTGGTGTTAGCTTGTCCCGCCTATTTTCTTTTCTAAAAATCGTGTCGTTGGTGTTTACTTTTACTGGGTTCTGTCTGTCTTCGTTTGCTGCATTTATTCTTTTAACCTTTTGTTCTTGTACCCTTTCCTTTACCCTTGGGTATATTTCTTCCTGGAATGCATTAATTTTTTTTGGAGATAATCGTGCTCATTACTGAATGTCACGTTACTCATAAAATTGTGCGTTCTTCTATTATTATCCTGTAAATTTCTGTAATTGTTGAATGTAATCTTTCGACTGTTGCGTTACTCGAGGACTGTTGAAAGGATGTTGTGTGCAATTCTATCTCATATTGCTTACAAAAATCCTTAAACAGATTAGAAGAAAATTCCACTCCTTGATCGCAAACTATTTTACTAGGGATCCCGAAAAGCGCCATAAAGTCCCTCAATGATGTGACTACGTTTATGCTGTCCCTAGCTGGAATTGTGTATCCCCACGCATACCTGGAGAATTTATCGATGACCGTTAAGACGTACTTTTTGTTTACAAAGTATAAATCTATATGCACTATTTGCATTGGTTTGGCTGGGGTTTCTGTTATGCTATATTTTTATTTTCTGGGGTTTCCTATCGTATTTCATTTTCTGACATCTGTCGCAATTGTTAATCGTCTGTGCTATTATTGGCTTCATATGTGGTGAGTATAAGCTTCTTCTGAGGGTGGATTAACGTTTCCTCTATTCCCTATGATTATTTCTTTTTATGATATTCTTTTGACTGCCTTTTCCTGCTGATCCCTTTCTACTATTTCTGGTAGTATAAATGTGCATCTTATGGCTTTATAAATTCTGCTGTAGGCGAAATACTTACAATAAGCATTCTGTATAATTATAACCAGCTCGTCTGGTATAAAAATTGCCACCGTTCTATTGGGCTTCAGAATCTCTTTTAAGCCTGCGTCCTATTGTCTCCTCTTCGAAGTTATCCTCGGTCCATGTTACCCCTAATCTTGTTTCTTAAGGGGACTTCCTTCACTATTCTAGCTGGGGTTCCTTTTTTTTTACTACTATTTGAATATTATAATCGTTTAGTGGTTTCTCTGATATGGGAAATCCGAGGTGTGAGTCCTCTTCTGCTGAATGTATGGTTTCGCCGTTAGTCGCTACTTCCGACATGTTTTCCATCATGTTGGTCTCTGGCTGTATCCTACTCAAGGCGTCTGCTACTACGTTGAGGGATCCCTTCTTGTATAGGATTTCATAATCATATTCTAGCAATTGCAGTTTCCACCTTCCTTCCTTTATACTCATTCGCCACGTCAACGGTCTGTGGTTTGTGACTATCTTGAATCTCTGTCCGAATAGATAGTGTCTGAAGTGCTTTATTGCCCAAATAATAGCAAGCATCTCCTTTTCTATCGTTGCGTAGTTTATTTCCGTGTCTGACAATGTTCTACTAGCATATGCCAACGGTCTGTCCGCTCCGTTGTAAGAATAAATGGTTTCGAGAAGTCGGGAAACTGCAAAATGGGGTCGTTACACAGCAGTATTTTTACATGTTTCGAATGTTTCTATGAATTCTGAATCAATTTGTACCGGTTTCTTCCCTTTTAGCTGCCTCGTTAGTGGTTTGGTTATGGCCGCGAAATCCTTTGCGAACTTTCTGTAATATCCTAAGAGTCCCAAAATGATTTTATTTGCTTCCTGGTCCTTGGGATTGGAAACCTTTTTATTGTTTCTATTTTCTTGGGATTCGGTTTAACTCCCTCTAGGGTTACTACGGGACCTAAGTATTCTACCTCTTTTCTCAAAAATTCTGTCTTGTCTAACTGTAGTTTGAAGTTAGCATTGTCTAATTTTGCGAACACTCTGTCAAAGTCGTTCATGTGCTCTTGTAAGGATGCGGAGTACACCATGATGTCATCCATATATACAAGGCAACATTTCCCCAACAGCTCCCCGAATAGTTTGTTCATCAATCTCTGGAACGTCGCTGGGGCATTACTTAGCCCGAAAGGCATCCTCACGTATTCAAAGTGACCTCCTTCCGCGGAGAATGCTGTCTTTGGTATATCCTTTTCCTCCACCTCTATCTGATGATACCCGCTCGCCAAATCTAGTGTCGAAAAGTATTTGGCTCTTCCTAACCCATCCAATACGTCATTTATTATTGGCATGGGGTACCTGTCCTTAATCAGATTTTCATTGAGTTTCCTATAATCGACTACCATTCTCCATTTTTCTCTGCCCTGACGCATCCTTCTTTTTGGCCACCAGCCACACTGGGGCACTCCATGGGGAGTGACTGTGTCTAATGATCTTTTGTTCCAGCAAGTTTTCTATTTGTCTTTTCACCTCTTGTCTTTCTGTGAATGCGTATCTATATGGCCTTGAGTACACCGGGATATCGTCCGTTGTCCTCACCTGATGTTTGACAACGTTTGTGAACGATAAGTCCTCTCCCTCCATATAAAATGCCGATGGGTATTTTTTTTACATAGTCTTTTTAGTTCTGTGATTTCTTCCTCGTTTAAATGATCTGTTCTTATTTTATGAAACGGAATTCCTTTCTTCCCTATATCTTTTTCTGCTTTCTATGTTATTTATTTCTATGTGGTCTCCAGCTTTTAGTTCTGAAACTACTAGTGGTTCCTCCAGAAACAGATCCTGGTCCTCTTCCGAATAGTTGGTTATCTCTACCAGACTCAATCCTGCTGTTGCCTTATACAGGCCTTCTGATATTTCCATATTAGGATTTACTTTCGTTTTGTTAATTATGAACTCCCCATCTTGTAACTGTACCGGCACCTGTATAACCCTTTTTGTGCCCGCTTCTATCGTATATACCTCCGTTGCTCTGTATTGCGTCTGCCATATCTGTGTTTCTATCGCCGCTGTACGCAGTTGTCGCTTGTCTACATCAATTACTGCTCCTATTTGTTGTAGTATGTCTATTCCTACCAGTCCATCGAAAAACTGATGAAACTTAAAGAGGAGCAGTCTCATCTCCCCTACTCCTCCTAGTTCTCTGAACATGGCTAAGACTGTCTCTTCCTGTAATTCGTGGGATCGTACGATTGTTTTTATTTTTATTGGCTCTTTTAATCTTCTAATGTGTTCTGCGGGTATTACTTCCGGTCTTATGAAAGAAAATGTGGATCCTGTGTCTATAAGCATTTTAATATTTTTGTCTGCTGCTAGCCTAACCACTATATAGGGCAGGGTCGACTGATTCTTCTTTTTCTCCTAGGTATCCTGTGCTTTGTTCGAGGCTGTCTGGAGAAAATTTCCGTCCTCTTCCTGAATATTGTGTAGCTGACCAACTGCGGGTTGTCCGCTAACTCTAGTTGAGGTACTAGGTGTCTGCTGTGCTGCATACGACTGTCTGGTATTGTTGGAGCTATATGACTGCCCTGTGTTATTTGTCATTCTAGACATCCTTGACTGTCCGCTTCTCCTGCGTCTTGTGGTGCCTTCCATTGTTCTGTTGGTCGTAGCCCCATCTAGGGTTCCTATTCTGCTGGTTCCGATATGGACCCCTAGTGTATCCAGCTTGTTCGTTCTGCATAAAGGGAGCTCCCCTGAAGGGGTTTCCTCCCATTGGGTAGACGAACCCAAAACCTGGCCAACCACTTCCATTATTCATTGGGAACGGCATACCGAACGATGATTGATCGTTGACTCCCCATTGGTACTGTGGCCAACTTGGCGTTTCCCGGTGCGCCCCTGGCGTCTAAGTTTCTTTCCTGTCGTGCTCTTGCGCCAAAGGTTCTTTTAGTTTCCTTAGCCTGGTTCTCTGTTGTCGGGTACTTTTTTTACCTCCTGTTCCGGCCCATCTAGAGTATAGACGTTCTTCTCTCTACAGCCTACTTCGTATGCCTTTGAAATGTCATCTACATGGATATTCCTAATTGTTAGCCCTATCGGCCATTTTATAGCCGAGAGGAAGGCGTTTAGTGCTATGTCTTCATACCATTTGGTTTTTTCCTTCCTTAGCAACGAGTTCGGCTCTTTTGGCCTTACCCAAGCTGACGAGTGCCTTTCTTAACTCCAACACCTTTTGATATAGTGGCTCTAAATCCAATTTTTTTTCTCTTTTATGTGTGTAAGTTCCATGATTAAATCCTGCTCGGATCTCTTGTCTCTAAAATGAGACAGCAATGCCTTCTTAATGTTGTCCCAATTCAGATCTACCTCATTCAACTCCAATGCTCTATCTGCCGCTCCTATTACCTTGCTTCTTATAGCCCTAAGGGCTATAATTCCTACCGCTGACCTTTCCTCACCTTTAATGAGGCCTAATATCTGTTCTACCGCTGATATAAACCAATCTAACTTCTCTACACTTCCTTCATACTTTTGGTATAATCTCCACTAGCTCTATGACTCGAACCGCTTCGAGCAACTTTTGTGTTGCTGGGTTGGCTCATTTCTAATTGTCCCTGGCTCTCGTCACTAGCTACTGAAGCTTCCGTGTCTACCGGAATAACCCTTTGGGTACTGCTTTCCTTTGACATATAATCTATTTTGCCGCCGCCGCTCGACCTCGCATGATCGAACCGCTCCATCTCGGGCCGCTGTCCACCGCTCAACACTTTTCCACGACACTTTTGCACTCTTTTCTCCTCACTCTTCTCTGACAATTTATTTGCAATATTATGTTCGTTTTGGTCCGAATGACTCGAATCCACTGCCCTGGCCGATGTGCCCTACTATCTCTCTTTTAATGATTGCCCATTTCACTGCTCACCATTGTATTCCTTCACTTTTCGTTCTCCCTTTGAGGGTTTATTACATTTTATTTCTTTCCATTTCACGTCACTCTACTCACACGTACATTTTTTTCGATATCTTTCCTTACAGGGTTATTAGTGTCGCTATTTTCCAATACATCTCTTGCGTGATTCTCTCTCGCTGTCTCGGTCCTCTAGGGTCCTAGTTCCTCCAGATTTCCGTCCTTTAACGAGAGTGTCCGACTGCGCCAGTTATGATCCAAGTGTATCGGTTGAGGTTCTTTGGGAGATTTGTTGCAGGAAAGTGGTTTTGCGGAAATAAAGACACCCAGAGTGGTTGAGTTTCAAGATAATTCTGATTCTTAATTTCGTTTCTTGGTTTCCAACTTAATTACAATTTGCTGGCCTTGCTCTTTTGTCTGGCAGAGAATCCTGCCCCCGTCAACCCTGCCCCCGTCCGAAATGTTCAGTGATCGCGGGTCAGACCGTCATCCGTGATTCCCCCTGTATCACCCGAGTGGCTGACGGCCAGTGTATGTGAAAAGAAATATAAAAATTTCAACGCGAAGTCGAAAACCAAATCCTATAACCAATACAGGCACAGTATGTGAGTACACAGTACATACTGTAAGATACCTATCTCAGGCTGAGGTAGGCTCAGTCTGTCCAGGATTGTTCCCCACAAGGAATTTGTAGTTCGCTGGAACTTTAGGGCAGGGCTTGGCCGTGAGACCGAAAGTGGAGCGGGCGTAGAGTCTGGTTACCGTGTAGGTAGTTTGGTAATCGCACTTGGCGATGGAAGGAAAACGCTGATACCTGAGTTTTGGTGTGTGTGGTAATATGTTTTTGGGTCACCTGATTGGTGTTCGCGCTCGGCGAAGAAATGATGACACTTCGTTGAGTTTGTTTTGATAGGTTTTCTTTAATGCTTTTATTGTATTTATTTAATTGTCTTTTTGTTGTGTGGTTCTTGTTCTGGACTTGTTCTAGTAGCCACGGCGGATGGACTGCCGTTACTGTTTAGGATAGGCGATGGACTGCCGTTACTGTTTAGGATAGGCGATGGACTGCCGTTACTGTTTAGGATAGGCGATGGATGGACTGCTGTTACTGTTTAGGATAGGCGATGGACTGCCCCGATTGATCGAGGGCCCGGGCTATTTAAGGCCGATCTCGAGGGCTGAGTCCGCAAGTTTTTGGTTCCGGAAGTGGTGTCGAGTTCTCCACTCGTGTCACCGACATTGCCTCGGTTGCACCGAGAAATGAGCTGAGTGTAGTTTTGGCACTTTGGTCATTGACTCGGTTGCACCGGGAAATGACCTGAGTGTAGTTTTGAAATTCGGGGGAAACTGAGGGGCGTGTGTCGATTTAGCGGAAATCGATCGGCGCGTGTGACTTGGAAATTTACAGAATGTGACCAAATTATTTGATCCGGCTTTGGAAAAAGGTCCACTTTTCGGCGTTTATCAGCAGGTTTGCTTTTCGAAGGCGAGAGAGAACTATTGCCAGGTTGTGTAGGTGGTCCTCGAAGTCTCGTCCGACGACGACAATGTCGTCTAAATAGGCGAATGCCTAGGGTTCCATGTCGGCACTGATCACAGTACCGAGGGCCCGTTGGAATGTTGCTGGGGCAGAATGTAATCCGAAGGGCATCTTTTCCCATTGATAGAGACCTCTGCCGGGTACCTTGATGGCGGTGGCTTCTCGACTTCCGTTGGCCATGGGTATTTGCCAGTATCCGTTCTTCAGATCGAGGGTGGTTATGAAGCGTGCGTTTTGTAGGAGCTCCAAGATTTAGTTAATTCTGGGCAGTGGGTTTGCGTCAGGAATAAAGTGAGTGTTGAGTTGTCGGTAGTCCACGCTCATGCGCCATTGGAATGCTGCCGTTGACGTTGTTCGGGGCTGGTTGTCGTTTGTGAGGGTGTCCGTGGGTTCACCTTCTCCTTTGCGGATAGGGTGCATGGGTGCGCGGTGGCTGAACTTGGACCTGGGCTTCCTGTGTCGAGCGGGTTCAAGTTCGTTAGGGTTTGTCTAGTGTGTGAGATTCTTGTGGTGGGTTCTGGGTGCGTGTGCCCCGTAGTTTGTTTTGATCCTGGGCTTCCTGTGTCGAGCGCCTGGTTCAAGTGTGTTGATTCTTGTCTCATGTGTGAGATCCTCGTGGTGTGTTTGGGATGTGTGTTCCCTGTGGTCGGCTTAGGACGCGGGTGCTCCGTAGTGGCCGTGGGATTCGTTTTCCCGTGTGCTTGGTTGCAGTTTACCGGTGCTTGTTTCGGATTCGTGTTTTCCGTTGTGGGCCGGTGCTTAGCTTTCGCTGTGGTTGGTTTCGGTGTCGTATTCTTCTTTGCATTATTGGGTGCCGTCTTGTTTGCGGTAGGTCGGGGAAATGTGTTCGCTGTGGTTGGTTTCGGGGTCGTATTCTTCGTTGCGGTATTGGGTGCCGTATTCTTTGTGGTAGGTCGGGGACGTGTATTCGCGGCGGTTGACCTAGATTTCTTGTTGCTGAGGTTGGTGACTTGTACGTGGTTGGAGTGAACTAACGGTGGCGTTGGCATAAGGTGGCGATCTTGTAGCTTTAGCAGCGTGGTGCCGCATTGGATCGCCGTTTCGATGGCACATAGGAAGTCCATGCCGACTATAACTTGCTCCAGCATATTTGGTAAGACCAGGAGTGGGATTTGAACCTCTCGTTGATCCAACTTGATGTGCGCCAGTAGAACTTGTGTGATCTCTGACTGAGCCGTCAGCCAGGCGTATGCGGATGCATGCATCTTGCAAGTTGGAGTTGTTGTTTAGTTGTCGGGCCAGGTTGTCGCTGACGAAACTTCGGGACGCCCCGGTGTCGATGGTGGCCTCCGTTGTTTGTCCTCCTATTGTCACTATCGCCACTATTCGGCCGTCTGTCCACATCGGCGACAGGCTGCGCGTGGGTTGGCAATGGGAGTGGTGATCATGCGATGGGCGACGTCGTGGTTCGTTGTGCTGGTTTGATTCGTTGACTGTCTGCGCGGTGTGTCTGCTGAACCCCACTGGGGTCTCCGAAACGGGGTACGGTAGGACTCACCTTCTCTGCGGTCTAGTTGCCTTGCCGGCCGGATGTCTCTTGTTGGGCTTCGCACCGGTGCGGGGGTCGTTGCGTGTTTCCTCTCGTGAATAAGCTCGTACTCTTCCGCTAATCGGGTTAGCTGTGACAAGTTTTTCAATTCGTCTCGTCGCACGTATAGCTGGAGTCCTGGCAGGGCGTTGTCGTAGATCCGGTAAAGCTCCGTGTCTAGGTCGTACTCGGCATGGTGAATGAGTAGCCGTATCTCGATGAGATACTGTAATAGTGTAATTCTGTGGCGCGTGTGTCGATTCTGCATGAACCGATCGGCGCGTGGGACTGTTAATGTCAGTTGTATGGTGTTTGTGTTGTTGGATTATATATGACAAAGTAACTTAGTGCTATGAAAATGAATATGTATATGAATGTAACGGGCCCTGGTCCCAGGGTTCGTTACACCCCCGTTTCTTCCCGGTGGGTGTAGAGCTGCCGCTGTTGTTATTTGCTGGGTCGGCAAAGTTTCTGGCCAACGTGTTTTGGCGTTTCTACTGGTGGTTTGCCGTCATCAGGGGTTCGTTGTGATCGCTGGTGTCCTTTGCTTCCTCAGCAGGGTCGCTGTCCAACGTGTCGTGGTACTCTTTCAGGTCGTTGATATTTGCGACTTTCAGTTTCCGACTTCCGGGGAGTTGCAACTTGACGATATTTGTTGACGAAAAACCTTTGACTTTGAATGGCCCATCATATTTTGGGGCCAATTTTGCAGCGAAACCGTCGGCTGCGTTGGAGAGTTGGTGTTGCCTGATCAGTACTAGTTGGCCCACAGTGGGGCGCCATTGTCGTCGGCGGAGATTGTAGTGACGGGATTGTTCTTGACTCGCCTGCACTATCGCGAATACTTCTTTGAGTCGGGTTGCCTTAGTGTGGGCTGTGTCCGGCCCACAGTGGGGCGCCATTGTCGTCGGCGGAGATTGTAGTGACGGGATTGTTCTTGACTCGCCCGCACTATCGCGAATACTTCTTTGAGTGGGGTTGCCTTAGTGTGGGCTGTGTCCGGAGGGCTTCCTGTCCCTGGTGTAACTTCGTCTTATAATGCTCCAGGTAAGCGAGGTTCTCTCCCGTGTAGCAAGAAGGTGGGGCTGAATCCATTTGTTTCGAGACACTGGAGTTAATTGCTAGTGATATTTCGGGTATGAGTTCGTCCCATGTGTTTTGATGGTCCTCCACGAATTGTGCAATCATGGTCTTCACTGTCCGATTGGCCCGTTCCGTAGTGTTTTACTGGGGGCAATACGGTTCGGTGTGTTGCAGATCCACACCGGCTGTTTGCATAAACGTGCGGAACGAGCGGCTGGTGAACTGTGTTCCATTGTCACAGACGAATCGTTTTGGAACGCCAAAGTGACTTAGAATGCGTTCCCGAAAAGCTAGCTCTAGGCTAGCTGTGGTAGCTTTCTTAAGTGGCACTAGTTCGGTCCATTTTTAGAAGGTGTCGAAGAATACCAGCAGCATGGTGTTCCCTCGTTTTGATCGGGGAAGTGGCCCTACGAAGTCGGAGCATAGTGTGGCGAAAGGTTCCTCTGCCCTGCGGGTAAGCATCCTACCCACGGGCTTGCGTTGCAGTGCCTTAAACTTTTGGCAGCTCAAACAGTTGCGTACGTATTTCCGCACATCGCGATATAGGCCGGGCCAATAGTATCGTTGTGTTATCCGTGTGTTGGTCTTCCGAATGCCGAGGTGCCCTGCCGTGGGCTGATCATGGCATTCCTTGAGGACTCTTTGGCGTTGGTCTTTTGGGACACAAAGTTTCCATGACACGTAGTCGTGATCGTCGGCTCCATGGCCCAGATGTCTGTAGAGTTCTCCATTCTCGAAGACGTAGTCGGGGTATTTATCGGGTTCTTCTTTGGTTTGCTGAATCCGTCGTGTGAGCCAGGGGCAAGTTGTTGCGTCCTCTTTGATTCTGGCTAGCGTTTCCAAGGGTTGTCGGGACAAGGCACCGGCAACCACGTTTTGTTTCCCTGCTCTGTAGTGGACGTCGTACTGATACTGTTGGAGTTCGAGCGCCCATCTCGCTATTCTTCCGTAGGGGCTTTCCAGAGTATTCAGCCATTTCAGCGCGAGATGGTCGGTTATAACGTCGAACCGGTATCCTTCAAGGTGGCAACGTAGTTTTCGGATTGCCCAAATGACGGCGAGGCATTCCTTGTCTGTTGCGGAGTAGTTTCCTTCGGCCTGGTTCAGGCGTCGGCTGACATAAGCGATGACGCGTTCCTTTCCTTCGATCTCCTGCGTGAGTACGGCGCCTATGCCGAGGTTGTTTGCAACGGTTTGTAGTGAAAACTTGACGTTGAAATCGTGGCAAGCAAGTACGGGAGCGGTCGTGAGTAGTTCCTTTAGTTGGTCGAAGGCCGTTTGCTGATCTGCGGTCCATGTCCATGTTTGTCCTTTCTTGAGTAGCTGAGACATTGGTTGGACGACTGTAGCAAAATTGGGCACGAATCTTCGGTACCAGGATGCCACTCCGATGCACTGACGTAGTTCTTTGAGGTTCGTGGGTGGCTTGAGTTCTTTGACGGCGGCAATCTTGTCGGGGTCCGTGTGGATACCTTTTCGCTGATGACGTGACCAAGATATTTGATCCGGCTTTGGAAAAAGGTGCACTTTTCCGCGTTTATCCGCAGGTTCGCTTTTCAAAGGCGAGAGGACTATTGCTAGGTTGTGTAGGTGGTCCTCGAAGTCTCGTCCGACGACGACAATGTCGTCTAAATATGCGAATGTAATCCAAAGGGCATCACTTTCCATTGATAGAGACCTCTGCCGGGTACCGTGAAGGCGGTGGCTTCTCGACTTCCGTTTGCCATGGGTCTTTGCCAGTATCCGTTCTTCAGATCGAGGGTGGTTATGAAGCGTGCGTTCTGTAGGCGCTCCAAGATGTAGTTGATCCTTGGCAGTGGGTATGCGTCAGGAATAGAGTGAGTGTTGAGTTGTCGGTAGTACGAGTACGATGGGGGCACTGTGCGGGCTTCGTGAGGGTTCGATGGGACCTTCTTGGATCAATTGGTCGACTTGCTCGTCGATAATCCGCATCATGGCTGGGTTCTTTGGGTAGTACCTCTGTTTGATGGGTCGATTATCCCTCATGACGATGGTGTGCTCGGCTATGTTGGAGGTCCCGTGCAGATTATTGAACTTTGGAAGTTCTGTATCCAGAAATTCTTGAATCTGTGGTGCTATGTCTGGCGGCCAGGGATCGGAGATCAGTTCTGGGTCGGGTTCGGTGAGATCGGGGGTGTCGGGGTCCTTGGGCTGGCTGGGGTCTTCTGGGAGGATAGTTGTGTCGAACGCGCTGGGGTGTTCGATCCTACGTGGGTAGTCGCTTATGTGGGCGACGATCGGAGTAGCGTTGCTGTGGGTGGCGTAGCTTTGTTGGTCTGGCAGTATACCTGGGTTGTACTGTCTCCAGATCGACGTATGGCCAGGCGGGTCTCAGTGAGGACTCTGTTTTCGCGGCAACGACTTGTTTGGGCGACGAAGATTTCGGACATGGTGCTAGGCATGGCGTCGTGCATGGCGCTAGTGGGCACGTTAGTACGCGGAAGGTACTCCAGTGGGTTGGCGAAGTTCGGGGTGGCGTCGGCCGTGGGTACGACAGGGCTGCATTCGGTGCTTCGGGGAGTCATCGGGCTAGATTCCGGTCCCGAGTGGAGAGGTTCCGTGGATATTAGTTCGTTGGTTGGACCCGACCAGCAAGGGATTTGCGTGGCTGTTTCCCTCGTGGTTTGGTTGTTGCACTGTTGCTGCCGTTGTCGTTGTTCGGAGCTGGTTGTCGTCTCTGAGGGTGTCCGTGTGTTCACCTTCTCCGTTGAGGGTAGGGTGCATGGGTGCGCGGTGGCTGAACTTGGACCTGGGCTTCTTGTGTCGAGCGGGTTTAAGTTCGTTGGGGTTTATCTCGTGTGTGAGATCCTTGTGGTGTGTTCGGGGTGCGTGTGCCCCGTAGTTTGTTTTGATCCTGGGCTTCCTGTGTCGAGCGCCTGGTTCAAGTGTGTTGATTCTGGTCTCATGGGTGAGATCCTCGTGGTGTGTTTGGGATGTGTGTTCCCTGTGGTTGGCTTAGGACGCGGGTGCTCCGTAGTGGCCGTGGGATTCGTTTTCCCGTGTGCTTGGTTGCAGTTTACCGGTGCTTGTTTCGGATTCGTGTTTTCCGTTGTGGGCCGGTGCTTAGCTTTCGCTGTGGTTGGTTTCGGTGTCGTATTCTTCGTTGCATTATTGGGTGCCGTCTTCTTTGCGGTAGGTCGGGGATGTGTGTTCGCTGTTGACCTAGATTTCTTGGTGCTGGGTTCGGTGACTTGTACGTGGTTGGATTGAACTGACAGTCGCGTTGGCGTGAGGTGACGATCTTGTAGCTTTAGCAGCGTGGTGCCGCATTGGATCGTCGTTTCGATGGCACATAGGAAGTCCATGCCGACTATAACTTGCTCCAGCATGTTAGGGAGGACCAGGAGTGGGATTTGGACCTCTCGTTGATCCAGCTTGATGTGCGCCAGTAGAACTTGTGTGATCTCTCTGACTGAGCCGTCAGCCAGGGCGTATGCGGACGCATGCATCTTGCAAGTTGGAGTTGTTGTTTAGTTGTCAGGCCAGGTTGTCGCTGACGAAACTTCGGGACGCCCCGGTATCGATGGTGGCCTCCGTTGTTTGTCCTCCTATTGTCACTATCGCCACTATTCGGCCGTCGTTCACGTGTAGTGGGTTGCTTAGTCGCGGGTCTGGGGAGGCGTCGTTCTCGGCTGATCCCGGGTCAGTTGAGGACGCGTGTCGTTTCCCGACGTGGTTCGGCGGCAGCAGTCGACGGTTCGAGTGCCGCGCTTTCCACATTCCCAGCAGAATAGGATCGAAGCGTTGGTGCAGTCGTAGGCGGCGTGTCCAGCTTGACCACATCGGCGACAGGCTGCGCGTGGGTTGGCAATGGGGGTGGTGATCATTCGATGGGCGACGTCGTGGTTCGTTGTGCTGGTTTGATTCGATGACTGTCTGCGCGGTGTGTCTGCTAAATCCCACTGGGGTCTCCGAAAGGGTGTACCGTAGGACTCACCTTCTCTGCGGGCCGGGTGTCTCTTGGTGGGCTTCGCATGGGTGCGGGGGTCGTTGCGCGTTTCCTCTCGTGAATAATCTCGTACTCTGCCGCTAATCGGGTTAGCTGTGACAAGCTTTCCAATTCGTCTCGTCGCACGTTTAGTTGGAGTCCTGGCAGGGCATTGTCGTAGATCCTATAGAGCTCCTTAACTAGGTCGTACTCGCATGGTGCATGAGTAGCCGTATCTCGATGAGATAGCCTTTGAATGTTTCTCCCACCGCTTGCTTGCGGCCTCGGATCTGGGCCTCCAATTGTTCGAAATACCTTGGCGACAGAAAAGACTGGCGGAGACTGTGGCGCGTGTGTCGATTCTGCATGAATCGATCGGCGCGTGGGACTGTAAATGTCAGGTGTATGGTGTTTGTGTTGTTGGATTATATATGACAAAAATACTTAGTGCTATGAATATGAATACGTATATGAATGTAACGGGCCCTGGTCCCAGGGTTCGTTACAATAGTCTTTGAATGGTTCTCCCACCGCTTGCTTGCGGCCTCGGATCTGGTCGTCCAATTGTTCGAAATACCTTGGCGGCAGAAAATATGTCAGAAACTCCTGGCGGAAATGTACCCAGGAACTGCCCTGTAGTTGACTGGTACGGTACCAGCGATTGGCTCGGTTGGTGAGTAGTTCGGCCATGCTCCGAGGCAACTGGTTGGTGTTCACTCCGTAGGCACGTGCGCTTTCCTCGAGTAGTTCCAGAAACGATATTGGGTCATCTTCGCTGTTGAACTGGATGCCCCATCCGCGGATGCGTTCTGCCGTGCGTGCGACGTGGTTATAGTCGGGCCCGCTTATGGGTGCGTCTATCTCAGGCACAATTCTCTGTGTGGGGGCGAGGGGGAGGTTTCCGTAGTGGGCGGCCTTGGAAGATCGGCGGCTGTGACCACTGGTGGTCGGGACTTGGGCTCTGGGACTGCGGGGACTTGCAAGCCTGCTTTGGGATCCCATCTTCCGGTGCCTGATGGTCCTGGAGTAGTGGGCAACGGGGACTTGGAGCGTCCTGCTGGTCTAGCGTATTGTCTCTCGAGTTCTGCCTAGCGAGTCCAGGCACCCGGCGGGAGTGGTCCGGCGACGAGTATGGCAAAGTTCTTGCGCAACTTTTCGACAGTTCCTTCGGTGTCAAATCCGAATTCTTTGGCGAAGGCCTCCAGCTCGTCTCGGCGGCGCTTGTTGATCCAGCCGATGCTGACGCCTGGATTGGCGATTTGCTCGCTGGTGAGGAAATCAATGCTCGAGTCGTCTTGTAGGCTTCCATGGTGATTGGACTGAGTTTTCCTCGGTGTTGTTTTGGCCACTTTTCACTGTTTTAGCACTTGGTCACTGCGTTTACTTTCCCGGTGGCTCTCGCGACTGTATTCGGGTGGGTGCGCGAATTTGTTTTTGTACCGGACTTGTGTTCTGTGGTTAGCTCTACTATTCTTTCTCTGTGGCCGTGGGTCTTTAATCCACGTAGCCCCGTGTTAAGGTTTTCCTGAAATTTCCTTAAAGTTGCCAGAAAGTCCCTGCTCGGGCGCCACTTGTAAGATACCTATTTCAGGCTGAGGTAGGCTCAGTCTGTCCAGGATTCTTCCCTACAAGGAATTTGTAGTTCGCTGGAACTTTAGGGCAGGGCTTGGCCGTGAGACCGAAAGTGGAGCGGGCTTAGAGTCTGGTTACCGTGTAGGTAGTTTGGTAATCGCACTTGGCGATGAAACTAAAACGCTGACACCTGAGTTTTGGTGTGTGCGGTAATATGTTTTTGGGTCACCTGATTGGTGTTCGCGCTCGGCGAAGAAATGATGACACTTCGTTGAGTTTGTTTTGATAGGTTTTCTTTAATGCTTTTATTGTATTTATTTAATTGTCTTTGTGTTGTGTGGTTCTTGTTCTGGACTTGTTCTAGTTGCCACGGCGGATGGACTGCCGTTACTGTTTAGGATAGGCGATGGACTGCCGTTTCGGTTTAGGATAGGCGATGGACTGCCGTTACTGTTTAGGATAGGCGATGGACTGCCGTTACTGTTTAGGATAGGCGATGGATGGACTGCCGTTACTGTT
Organism: Drosophila bifasciata; assembly: GCA_009664405.1. NCBI lineage: Eukaryota > Metazoa > Arthropoda > Insecta > Diptera > Drosophilidae > Drosophila > Drosophila bifasciata. The sequence goes on from CM019044.1 coordinate 29,353,409, forward strand.
TAGGATAGGCGATGGACTGCCCCGATTGATCGAGGGCCCGGGCTATTTAAGGCCGATCTCGAGGGCTGAGTCCGCAAGTTTTTGGTTCCGGAAGTGGTGTCGAGTTCTCCACTCGTGTCACCGACATTGCCTCGGTTGCACCGAGAAATTACCTGAGTGTAGTTTTGAAATTCGGGGGAAACTGAGGCGCGTGTGTCGATTTAGCGGAAATCGATCGGCGCGTGTGACTTGGAAATTTACAGAGTAAGGTGTACTGTGTTTGTGTGTATATATTATATATGACAAAGTGCTATGAATATGAATATGTATATGAATGTAACGCGGGCCCTGGTCCCAGGGTTCGTTACAATACGCACGTCTACGCCACTACGAACCACAACACAAAAACCCAAATCTGAAGTCGAACCAGTTGAAGACAATACAGACATACATTTTTATGTACGTGTAACAGAAATGCTGGATTTTCTGTCGCATGACGTCATGAGCGAACATGTTCAATGGGTTATGGGTTCCGGAACCCGAATTCAGCTGGGACAAATTCGTTACACTCCATGACCAATTTATGATGTGTATGGTTAGTGGTAGGGGTAGCGCATCGTCAGCGTTGCTGCGCCGCGAACTGCCAGGACTGTCCGGGACTGCTTATTTTCGGTACTCTCCCTCAGACTCAACTGAGTCGAATTTCTTTGGGATGCCCGCTTATTCGCAGCTAACCTACCCAGTAGGCCGTTCGCTATCCGCAACCTACGACCCGTCCGGTAGCCTCAGCTAGGCCCCTAGCTAGCTAGCAACCAAATTTTTGTCCAGATTGATTTGATATTTCACTCCTGCAAGTGTATTTCAAAATTTCAGCCCGGCTCCTTCCACCACCAAAAAATGGGCACATCTGTGAAAATGAATAAAGCAGCAAAATAAAGAAAGCCCATATCTTTAAGAAGACTGAATCCGAACTTGGATTTTTATTTATTTATTTTCTTTAATTAATTATTAAGTTTTATTCGTAACTATTATAAAAATATCACAATAATAGATAAAAGTTACATTGTTTTCTCTAACTGTACAGATGCTTATACAATGGGTTTATGTTTATAGTTTAAAAACAAAAGAACGTATGGAGTCCCTGTTAAAGCGACTCTACTTGTATTTTTCACATTTACATTTTTTCATACATCTGTCATCTATATCACTTCTCACAACACTGCACGGCAGAGGGTTGCTGGCTAGCTGCTGAAAATTCATTTTATCATTTTCTGTTATTTTCAAAATTGTGGACGCCACAGATGTGCGTTGTTTGTATGAGCGGGAGTGGGCGGGGCGAAATTTTGACTTTTCTAGGACAGACATGGCTATATCGACTCGGCTTTTGATGGTGATCAAGAATATATATACTTTATAGGGTCGGAAATGATTCCTTCTCTATGTTACACACAGCCACTTTTACCACCAATACAATATACCCTTTTACTCTTCGGGTATAATAATCTGATAATTATACGGTGTGGTCAGCAGATTGTCTCGTCACTTATAGCGTTCTTCATGGTAAATCCGTTGGGTACAGTTTGGTTAGCCGTCTTTGTCGTCTTCGCCTGGCGAGCTACTTAAACTCACATTCCTTTACCATTTTGCTTGTTTTGTGCTAAATTTGTCAGCATGTTCTGCTGGTAGCTCTACATCGATGTACGAAGCTTCAAGTAGCTCTCGCAAATTGTGGCTTCTTGTGGTAAATTCGGCTGCTGTTTTACCTTTTTGGCACACCTTTGTCAATTTTTCCTTAACAACGTCAGATGTTTCACGGACAATAGTGCTTTTCATCTTTATCTCGTGTTTGACTTTACAGCGTTGAGCCGACAGTTATTTATTTGATTACCTCAACGTCTAGAGATTCATCAGGGTCTTTTGTCAAATTAACCAAGTTAATGGCAGTGATGAATCTATGCAGTTGGATCTTCTGTCCATTGAACTCTGGATGGCATGTGAAATATCTTTAATGTATAGTTTCTGCTCTACTAAACTATTGATCGAGTCTGAGTCTGACCAATTTTTACCCGTACTCGAAGAGTAAAAGGGTATATTGTATTTGTGGTAAAAGTGAATGTGTGTAACATAGAGAAGGAATCATTTCCGACCATATAAAGTATATATATTCTTGATCAGCATCAATAGCCGAGTCGATATAGCCATGTCTGTGCGTCTGTCTGTCTGTTTGTCCGTCCGTCTTGTTTGTCGCTCAAACAAACAAATTTTTTTTCCAGACTGATGTGTTATCGCACTCCTAGAAAAGTGTTTCAAAATTTTGCACCGCCCACTTCTGCCCCCATGAAGGGCCCACATATTTGGCGTCCACAATTTTGAAGATCGGATCATTAGTATAGCGACAATAGAGAAAACCATTTCGAGAAAAAATCGTTCCCTCTCGCTCGCACTCACACAATCGTGTCGGCTTTGCCCTTTCGAACAAATGAGCGCTTGGATCTCAGAAACTATAAAAGCTAGAGCAATCAAACTTTCAGTCCAGACTCCTGTGGCACCACTTCAGTACAAGTGTACTTCAACTTTGAAGTTAGAAAAAAATGAAAAATGCAATATCGTGAGAATGACCATATCTACCAGATTGCCGAATATGGTTCTGATAGGATCATTATTTTCAGCAGCAAGCCGCCAACCTTTCAGCCGTGCAGTGTTGTTGTTAGAAGTGATGTAGATGACAGCTGCAGGAAAAAATTTAAAATGTAAAATGTAAAAAATGATAAATATATTTGTCGGGTTTCCCAGCCCGATGTTTAGGTATCAAAACTTGTTGTTAGTTAGTGGAGCAGCCTAACGTAAATCTACCTACATATGTTTGCTTATTCGATTGAACACTGTATTGTAAATAGTGTAATTGCTTATGCTTATGGTTACGCTTATGCTCATTTCGCTACTACAGCTGCAGCATCTATGCTGTTCTCCCGCGCTCTCTCTCTCTCTCTATCTATCGCTCGCACTCGGCTCAGCAGCAGCCCGAGCTTCTTTCATTCTCTCTACCTCTTGCAGTGGGGCACGGGCAATTCGGTCCGCCTGCCCTCAAGCAGTCTGGATGTAACTATCATAGTTTTCGGTGCATTTTTATACCCCAGCTACACACGCGTATTGCCGCTACCTCATATAATAAATAAAATTGTATTCCCAATTGAAATCCTCGGCTCTTTATTTAAAACCTACCTTTTTGCAATAGCTATTAAAAACGCTTAATAGCTCAACAATATTTTAAAATTCCACATAAATCACATGTGTACTGACTGAGTACGGGTATAAAATTAGTGTCGCGTTAAAAGCGACACATCACGTCCTTTCTCATTTCTTTTGATTCAAGATGTTCAGTTTGATCAATTTCTGCTTTATCTGTCGGTTCAGGTTGTTCACCTGTATCGATGGATGAAGGTGTGTTTAGTACTGTTGGAATAGATATTTCCAAGTTAAACTTTTCTTTTACTGATATCAAGTTTGATCGAAGGCTGATCAAATACTTTGATACATCTGTTCAGCGTTGATTAATTATTGTACCCGTACTCGAAGATTAAAAGGGTATATTGTATTTGTGGTAAAATTGATGCGTGTAACATAGAGAAGGAATCATTTCCGACCATATAAAGTATAAATATTCTTGATCAGCATCAATAGCCGAGTCGTTATAGCCATGTCTGTGCGTCTGTCTGTCTGTTTGTCCGTCCGTCTTGTTTGTCGCTCAAACAAAGAAATTTTTTTCCCAGACTGATGTGATATCTCACTCCTAGAAAAGTGTTTCAAAATTTTGCCCCGCCCCCCCAAAAAGGGCGCACATCTGTTGCGTACACAATTTTGAAAATCGCATCATTAGTATAGCGACAATAGAGAAAACCATTTCGAGAAAAATCGTTCCCTCTCGCTCGCACTCACACAATCGTGTCGGCTTTGCCCTTTCGAACAAATGAGCGCTTGGATCTCAGAAACTATAAAAGCTAGAGCAATCAAACTTTCAGTCAGACTCCTGTGGCACCACTTCAGTACAAGTGTACTTCAACTTTGAAGATAGAAAAAAATGAAAAATGCAATATCGTGAGAATGACCATATCTACCAGATTGCCGAATATGGTTCAAATAGTAGCATTATTGTAGCCACAATGATGATATGAAATTTCAGCAGCAAGCCGCCAACCTTTCAGCAGTGCAGTGTTGTTGTGAGAAGTGATGTAGATGACAGATGCAGGAATAAATGTAAAATGTAAAATGATAACTGAAAATGAATAATGCAGCAAAATAAAGAAAGCCCATATTTTTCAGAAGACTGAATCCGAATTTGGATCGGAATATTTTTTTTTTTAATTTATTATTAAGTTTTATTCGTAACTATTATAAAACTGACCATTGAACTCTGGATGGCATGTGAAATATCTTGTAATGTATGGTTTCTGCTCTACTAAACTATTGATCGGGTCTGAGTCTGAAAAATTTTGACCCGTACTCAAAGAGTATAAGGGAATATTGTATATGTGGTAAAAGTTGATGTGTGTAACATGGAGAAGGAATCTTTTCCGACCGAATCTTTTCAGCATCAATAGCCGAGTCGATATAACCATGTCTGTCCGTCTGTCTGTCCGTCCGTTTTGCTTGTCGCCCATTGCTCGGATACTAAAAGAGCTAGAGAAACCAAACATTCTGTCATAACTCCTGTGATACCAATTCAGTACAAATGTTCCATATGTACTGGATTACCCTCTTTAAAATAAAATATCGATAGTTTAAATTATCATCGATAAAAACGAGATCGAAGACTTCATTCATGCATAGTAATTAGAGGTGGAGAAACATCGATGTTCGCGGACATCGATGTTTTTCGATGTTTACAAAAGAAACATCGATGAAATATCGATGTTTTAAATAATAATAAAAATATATTTTTTGCTGTAAAATACATATTTTTAAATGAAATTAACTGAAATAAAAGGTTTTATGATTCATTTTATAAAAAAAAAAAAATTTTATTCGTAGAAGCAAAAAAAATTCTTAGAGATCGAAATAAAACAACATTACTTAGTCTAAAGGCTTAAGAGAAAATTTTTTGGATATTATTGATAAATATGAGTCATTCATCTACCACATCAGGTTTAAGTCTAGTGCGACGATCGGATATGATCTGTCCAGCCTTGCTGAGAGACCTACGCACAGGTACTTGCAGGCTACCTCCTTAAGGACCTCAGAGTTTTCTGAACTCACCTACAAAAAAACATTTATGTATACAAAATATTATTATAAATTGTATATGGTTTGCCTTTCAAAACTTTAGAGGGTCAGAATCCTTAGGCTCATTTGGGTTCACTAGGTACTGGCCTAGCAGGATCCCAGCGTCTGCTCTGGGAGATTTTTTTTTGGCCCATAATATAGTATCCAAAAACGAAAACACCTTCTTGGAAGGGCCTGTGTCAACTGGTGGTGTAGACTCTATCGAAGGTGTTGTTTCGTTTGGGCATTTTCCATTAATAGAATGAAGCTCCTGCTCAAAAACTTTTACTGTTTCCTCAGCATTTGAGATTCGAATCCGTCTTTTTTAAACCGGGGAAAAAACATCGATAGTCGCCATAAAGCATCGATGTCTCCACCTCTAATAGTAATGTTTGAGCAGCACATGTTTGAATAAAATGGATCAAATAGAGAATCTTTTAGAATGTATTTCAAATACGAATCAGAAAACTCAAAGTATTTACCTCAACATGCTTGACGAGAATCATATCATCTGGAGCAAAGTATGTTTTTGTATCCCTGCAAACTGAAAATCTCCACTTAATAAAAATATATTTTATTTCTTAGAAACCTGTTGTGTCTCAACTAATAACTAAATTGCTTCTGAAAAAAAAGTCCCGTGCCGTTGGATATCGGCTACTTATATGTTACCTCAATCAATACTCCCTGGGAGAATCCGAAAAATCCGTAAATGTGTGGTTGACAATTATATTGAAATCTTTAAACGAATCTGAGATCTGTTTATACGGGGAAATTATATTTGAGTCATTGGGTAAGTCGTCATTTTATTTTGTCTCATTGCCTTTGATCTCAACATACAGTTGGTCCTAAACTTGTACCTCTTGCTCTATTAAGAGTCAAGTTGGCACAACTTTAAAATGATTTCTATTAACATACATCGTTGTTATTTAAAAGTTGTACAGGGATTGGGCGGCTCTTTTGATGGCATGACTTTTTAAAGATATTATTTAAACTACGAACAATTTGGTAAATTGTATTATTTTGGCTCTGAAGGAAACGGTTGTTTGATTACATGGTGAGAGTGCTGAATGGGTGGTTGTTGTTTGTTTGGTGGGGTCTCTCGTGATTACGTAATCAGATGGGGGGTTTCTTCTTGTTACTTTTGAGGGGGTCAAAAATGATCGAAAACGTGCGCACATTGTAAGAAGGGGCTGTCCATATATTACCTAATCACGTTTTCGATGATTTTTGACCCCCTCAAAAGGGGTTTTAGATAACGTAATCAAAAAATTTAAAAATAAAAAGTTGCAATTGAAAAATCCTCAAAAAATGATCAGGTAATCATTGTACAAGATCCCACCCACCCAATGTAATCAAACATAATCAATGTAATCAAAGCTCACACACAAACGTGTCGACTTTGCCCATTCGTACAGATGAGCGCCTGGATCTCAGAGACTATAAAAGCTTGAGCAACCAAACTTTCTGTCCAAACTCATGTGATACCACTTCAGTACAAGTGTATTTCAAAAATTTCGCCACGCCCCCTTTCGCCGTCCAAAAGATGAAAGTCCACTGTTTTGAAGATAGAAAAAAAACGAAAATTTCAGTATCGTAGAGAATCTGGTTAAGATCGGATCATTATTATAGCCACACTGATGACTTTAATTTTCAGAATCGATCCCACCCACGCCGAGCAACAAAAAATTCATATAGCCGCTAATGATTCTTTCTTTCGCTCCAAACTTTGCCTCATGCCGTGTACGTGTGTTGTTGTGAGAGTTCATGTAGATGTTATACGACAGATGCAGAAAAAAATGTAAAGTTTAAAAACTGATAAAACATTTGAAAATTCCACATAAATCACATGTGTACCGACAGAGTACGGGTATAAAATTAGTGTCGCATTTACGGCGACACCACACGTTCTTTCTCGTTTGCTCTTTATACTGTGGTCTACAGAAACAAAAACGATCCTACCATATTGGACATACCAACGAGACCAACCGTGTTTTGGTGGTGGCATAGGGGTCGTTAAACTCTCTTGACCAACATTGAAAAACGCTTAAACACCCTCAATCTTTGATTACCGGTAAAACAATATGGCTGTTAAAAGAAACGTACTATTTTGTGATCGAAAAGGACTCCGGCGTCCTAAGTCCTAAGAAAGGACGTAAGTATGACGCAATGAATTATAGAGGTATATCAAGATTATCCGCTATTCCTTAAATGTTTGAGACAATTTTAACCCCGCATTTTTAACATCTCTGCAAATCACATATATCTCCAGCTCAGCACGGATTTATAAGGCGCTTTTATCATTAAAGGCTTTCAAAGTAACATGCAGACGGAAATTTCTTACATCGATTTCAGTAAAGCATTCGACTCTGTAAACCATTTCCTCCTAGCAAAAAAAACTTGACCTTTTGTTTCCGCCTAATCTTTTGAAATAGATTACCTGCTACTTTTGGTCTAAGTCTCAAAGAGTCCTCTTCAAAAACTCTTTTCATTGATCTTGGTGTTAAACTAGACCCTACGCTAATGTTTTCTCAACAGTCTTCTACCATGGTATATAAGGCCATGGGAGTGTTTGGGTTTATAAAGAGGTGGCCAAGGAATTTGAGGACCCTATATGACGAAGACTCTATATTTCGATTTTTCGTCCGATTGTGGAGAACGGATCTTGTGTATGGTGTCCAGAATAACTTTTTGCTCTGCGTGGCCTCAACTGGGATGAAGGTGTGAGACTGCCTTCTTACTCTCGTAGATTGCTCTTAATAGACCTTCCATCCTTACTTAATCGTAGAAATATGCTTGGTCTGATTTTCATGCACAACTTGATCAGGGGTGACATCGACAGCCCTGATTTGTTGAGCCGCATAAAATTCACGATTCCTATTAGATCCTCTAGAAATTTTATTCCTTTGTACCTTCCGCTGTGTAGATCGAATTATTCCTTGCATGAATCGTTTTAGGTCTTATATTCGGAAGCCCCCTCGGCGAACTACCATCTTGCCGCGATGAGGGGGCTTAGTGAGCGTAAGGACCCCGAGAGCTATACCGGCGGCAGCACACGCTGCCAGAAGGGCCACCCAAGCCGGGCAGGTCAAGGGCGAGCGCCGAAGCTAAAAGTAGTTCACCCTGGCGGTAGGGCTAAAACGCATCCGTTATGGGGAAATGTCCGGTAACGATTTTTCAGTTAAAAATATGATAGGTGCAGGAAGTCGGAGACCCAGTACCGGCGGTGATTGGGTGTGCGAGCGCAGGACCCCCGGCGTCGATATCCTGTGACTGCAGGAAACCCGAGATGGCAGTGGAGAGCTTGGCTGCCAAATCCGGATCCGGCTGGATCCGCAGGCAGAGGGACGATTGAGGACCTGGAACCGGGAACCAGCGACGGAAGCTTCGTCTTCACAGGCCCCTCAGTGTCGGAGGCAGAGTTGGCGAGAGAAGGCCTTGGACACAGCGAGGAGCTGCAGAAGGCGGAGCCACAAGTCACGGATCCCAACATCCAGGTCGACTCGAGTCTACTACCTGGGACGGAGGAGGAGGCTCAGACCCGACGCAAACGGCTTTCGGGATACAGGGCATCGGTAAAATACCTTCGTGGTATAAGCCAAAGACCCCCCGAAACGCTGACCGCGAAGGAAAGGAGCCTAAGGAAGAAGCACGAACAGAACGTGCGGAGGTACGAGCGACTGAACGGAGTCGCTCCAGCCAACGGAGACCAGACCCCCCCAAGGGTACACGCGACGGTGGCAGAGGACCCCTCAGCCGCAGAACACGGCAAGCGCCAAGGTACCACCAACGCCCTCTGTACAGAAGGCAACGGTGGAACCGACTGGTCGAGAGCCAAGGTTCAAGCGGCAGAGGACGGATGACTCCATAAGAGCTTCCGAGCCGAAAAAGGCGAAACTCAGCCGCGCGGTTCTTCAAGCCATCGCTCTGTAAGGAGGAAAGTGAAACGGGTGAACGGAGCGACTACTGTGTCTCGGAGTTTTCATGGAAGAGAAATTTTAAAGGACACATACCGGACAGAGAGGAATGGATGCGTACCGCTGCCCTTGGGCAGAACGTGCTCTCCATTTTCACTAACGGGTCAAAGACAGTCGAAGGGACAGGAGCTGGAATCTTCTCTGAAGAACTAGCAACCAACATATCCCTGAGGCTACCAGACTGGTGCAGTGTATTTCAGGCGGAGATATACGCAGTGTGGCAAGCGGAAAAGTTGGTATATACCTTGGAGATACCTCCGAGGAACAGCAATCTGCGTTGACAGTCAAGCTGCTATCAAAGCCCTGCAAGATCACGAGCAGACTCGTACGTGATACGGTGGATGCGCTAAACTGGTTCAGGGCGCACTCAATCACACTCACGTGGGTCCCGGGTCACACCGACATCGCGGACAACGAGAGTGCGGACGAGTGTGCCAGAAATGGATCGGCTAAGCCACTGGCGGACGCAGTCAGCGAAATACGGAGGCCGCTGCGAGACATCATCTCGCAGATGATGGGTCGAGCTAGAACGAGATCAGACAGACGGTGGAACACAACACCCAACTGTGAGATCTCTCGCTCGCTCTGGCCCCACTATGACCCTAAACGCATTAAGACTCTCCTAGGTTTCAGGAAGAGTCAGGTGCGAACACTGACGGGAGTTATAACGGGGCACTGTGTCATCGGCTACATGGCCACTAGGTACAAATTGCCCCACCATGACTTCTGCCGCAGCTGCAGGGACGAGGAGGAAATAGAGATCATCCAGCATCTTCTCTGTGGCTGTCCTGCACTCATGGAAAGGCGTCACCGACTACTCGGCAGCGCCTTTCACGAAAAGTTGGATAGCCTGGCAAACATGCCTCTAGAGAGGCTGATGCTCTTTATTGAGGCCTCGGGATGGTTTACGAAACCTCCCTAGGCACCGGACGTAATCCCATGACGAGTGTGGTCATCACAATGGGCAATTCTTGCCTCCGAGTGACCTCGACTTCGGTGGAGCAGCCCTTTAAACCTAACCTATGTTCGGATAATAATTCGTTCTACCATATTATATCCACATCTGCATGTTCGCGATGGGTCGGTTGGGCGGGAGGAGGGGCTGCGTATCTGCCTGGGATCCGCGCGTAACAGTCTTTGGCTTGGTGTCGCATTTTTGCACATCAACGTCCTAAAGTAAAAGACGAATATATAATACATTTCATATAATCTGTATTCATTCGACTACCTTTATTCGGTTGTATTTGTCTTTATTATTGCACTTATGTAGCTGGCTTGCACTTGTTTCCTTCCATTCTAATGTATGTGTGTATACGTTTGTCGTTTGGTCGACGAAAGACCATTGGGTTGTCTTTCTAGTTTGTATCGTGTTTTCTTTTTTCCGTTACTCAGGTACTGGTGGGATAAGGTTTACTTTGGTCAGGTATGTACAATTTGGTTGCCTTGAGGAATAAATGTATTAAATTAGGATGTGGGCATTAGAAGTCGACTTTGACTTAATTTATTAAAATTTAAAATTATTAAAATTTAAAATTATTAAATTTATTAAAATTTAAAATTATTAAATTATTATTATTTAAATCTATTAAAAGTAAAAAAATCTGCGAAATGGAACGGAATATATTAAAACGATTAATTTACCTTTAACGATGATTGATGTAGGTGTCTTTCTATTAGGTTTCTACACAAAAATTATCTTAATTAGTTTAAAACGAGAAAGAACGTACGGAGTCTCTACTCTCTACTACGACTCTACTTTTATACCCGTACTCAGTCTGTACACATGTGATTTATGTGCAATTTTCAAATGTTTTATCAGTTTTTACATTTAAAATTTTTTTTGCTACATATACAAAAATATGTAAATACATATGTATAAACATACAAAAAACAAATCGACTCGTTTTTGTGTGAGTGCGAGCGAGAGGGAGCGAAGTTTTTTCGTATGTTTTTCTCTATTGTGGCTATATTAATGATCTTATCCGATTCAGATTCGGGCCCCTGATAGATATGGTCTTTCTCTATGATACTGCATTTTTAGTTTTCTGATATATTCAAAATTGTGGACGCCACAGATGTGCGCCTTTTGTGGGGGCTGAAGTGGGCGGGCGAACTTTTGAAACACTTTTCTAGGAGTGGGATATCACATCAGTCTGGAAAAGTGGTCAGTGCACTATGGTCCAAAAGTCGATTTTTTTTGGCATAAACTCTAAAAATTGACTTACAGACCTAAAACTTCGCACATTTGGTTTTATTAGAAAGAAGAGTATGCGAACAAAATTTGGAGTCTGTGCGACCACGCCCTCTCTTGCCTCCCATACAAACAATTTTGGTAGTATTATTAGGGCATATAGTAAGACTCTAAATTCAGACAAATTAGTTAAATTTATTTTAGGAATGACTTAAATATCTTAAACATAATCTTCTTCTTCTAGTTCTATAGAGCATCCTTCGATCAGGTCCTCATCAGAATCAGAATCAAATGGGGTGACACCACAAATTGGACAACATTGAGTAGATTTAGTAACTGTTAGTACGATGAGTACTTTCCCATCAATGAGTGTCATATGCATTTCAAAGGTTACTGCTATGTCATCAGCCTCATCCAGTTTATCGGAAAACGTTTTCAGATTTTCTATCTGAAATACTAACTGATTGTTTTCCATAATAATGTGATCAGTAGTTTCTTTTACAAATTGAATTTTTAGCGGCCTGCAAAATAGAATGGACTGTGGTGTTCTGTTAACCCAGATGTTTCGCTGAAATGAGTGAATCAATTTTATGGGTATTACAGAAGTTACAAACAAAGAGTGATCAGATAGCTGTACGTCTGATGTTTTTATTTCTAACTTCTGCTTGTATGCACTTTGTCCAGTTGACCCATCCAAGCCATAACTGCAAATTAATTTAATCTTAGAACTATCTGGAAATTGTTTGAAAACATCGGATTTCATTTTAATTATTCGATGTGCAGTGTGATTTTTTGGCATAATTTTTTGTAATGAAACTTGAGCAGTAGTTTCTGTGACTTCTATACCCATTGGCCGACACTGTGTTTTAGCTTCTATCACTTGATGGTAACTCTAATAGATGTCGCTGTTATGATTTATATTCAAAACCCTAGTGTTGACATATTGCTGTTTTGACAGTGAATTTTCCAGGATGTGGGCTAGAGCTTCATCTGAAGTGAGTGGAGTCGGTTTTGGCATTTGAAGTTGCTTTGTCAAGGCCACGTTTGTATTGCATTCTTTCTTAGTAGAAACTGCTGCTGCATGCATAAAAAGAATTGTGTTGTGATCTTTTTCAATTGCAAGCTCAGATGCCAATTTCGTTTTCAATCTTGGACCTGCGTTTGAATAAGACAAAGTTGGGCGTCCAAATTGTTTTGGTGTCTTACACTTTTCATTTAACGTTATTGATATTCTAGACGACAACCATTTAGCATGCTTTGACTTGAAACGTTCAATCATATAGTTACATTTGGACAGATTTTCTTTTATAAAAGATTCAAAAGATCTTATTTTTTTTTTCTAATTTGTTGTCATCTTTTTTGTGGTAATTGATCATTTTTTTATAAATCCACTCAGACACAAATGATATTTTACGATTGTTGCTGCGCCAAATATCGAATAGATCGCTACGAAGAAACTCTAACGTCACTGAATTTTCTTTAATTGAGAGAAAAGGGGGACGAACGGGGAAAAGTTGTTAATTATCGGTAAAGAACCACATTTATTTGTACAAACTGACGTACTTAGTTTTTCCAGGTAGAAGCTGGTTCGTTAGTTTTATTCCACGAAACACAGGGCACGCATGTTAATTTTCTACAAAAATACACATAAATTGGACAGTAAACAGCTCAAAGACTAAGACTACACATAAATCGACTATATACAGTGAAAACTACATACCTTGATCTTTAATTTCCATTGTTAACTTCAGTTTCTTCTGACAAAGAAGTTTCTATATGAATGATGTATTAACTTTAAGAATTAAAAAAAAAAAATACAAAAAATTCACATACAAATTTCGACTTTATGCCAAAAAATCGGCCTCTTGGACCATAGTGCAGTGGTGCCGCTCAACTGAATAGGTTTGACTTCTTTTTTAGACTTAGAACATAATATCTTCATAACGAGCACTCGTATTTAAAGCAAATAAATTTTGGTAAATAAATAATTATTTATAAAATACTATTTTTTTTTTTTTTGGTTTTATATTTTTATTATTATATTTTAAAAAACATAGCTGAAAATCTACATTATTTTTGGCTCAAGTGAATAGGTTTAACCAACAAAACTATAAATAAAATTTTCACAGCAATATTTCATGGCACTTGGTAACTTAAATAATAAAAGACACTATTTCTGCATTATTTAATATTTGGTATGACCACCCTTATTCTTAATTATTTCAAACATTCGAGTTGATAAGGAATCGTAATATTTTTCATTTTCACTCAGTGAAATAGTTGACCACCGAGTCTTGAAATTGGCTTCCCCCTTCATACACTCTCCTGGATAAAAGTCCCCAAATGTTCTCAATAATATTTATGTCTGGGGAGTATGGCGGCCACTCGAGCAAGTTGACATTCTGGTCCTTAACCCACTGTTTTGTAACCCGGGCTGTATGAATGGGGGCGTTGTCTTGTTGGTACGTCCATTGATTAGGTCCAAAAATTTCGGAAGACTGGGGAAAAGCCTTTTGGAGCACAGTCTTGTAGACATTTGCATTAATCTTTGATGAAACAAACTGCAGCTCGCAAGTTCCATAAAACTATATGGCTACCCAAACCATTACGCCTCCTGTACAGGAGTGATGACGACTCAAAAAGCATTCCTCTTTTCGCATATCGTGAAAATAATAGTTTTAGCCATCCGGTCCGTCGAGATTGAACTTTCGACTGATTGGAATTCGAAGCAGTTCGAAGGATTAGTCGCCTCTCTGATGCCGTTGTAGCATTTTTATACCCGTACTCGAAGAGTAAAAGGGTATATTGTATTTGTGGTAAAAGTGGATGTGTGTAACAAAGAGAAGGAATCATTTCCGACCCTATAAAGTATATATATTCTTGATCCGCATCAATAACCGAGTCGATATAGCCATGTCTGTCCGTCCGTCCGTCTTGTTTATCGCTCATTGCTCGGAGGCTATAAGAGCTAGAGAAACCAAATTTTGTTTCCACACTGATGTGATATTTTACTCCTAGAAAATTGTTTTAAATTTTCGCCCCGCCCACTTCCGCCCCCAAAAAGGGCGCACATCTGTGGCGTCCATAATTTTGAATATATCAGAAAACTAAAAATGCAGTATCATAGAGAAAGACCATATCTATCAGGGGCCCAAATCTGAATCGGATCGGATCATTAATATAGCCACAATAGAGAAAAACATGCGAAAAAAAACTTCGCTCCCTCTCTTTTCGCACTCACACAAATCGAGTCGATTTGGTTTTTGTATTTTGTGTCGCCTGGATCTCAGAGACTATAATAGCTGGAGCAACCAAATTTTTTGCCAAGACTCCTGTGATACCAAACCTGAACAAGTGAACAAGACGAAATTCCACAATTTTGAAGATAGAAAAAAAACCAAAAATGCAGTATCGTAGATAATGGTCATATCTACCAGATTCCTACCAGATTCGGTTCAGATCGGATCATTATTGTAGCCACAATGATCAAATGAATTTTCAGCAGCGGGAATACCCCGCGCCCGTTCAGTGTTTCCCCTCATTTATTGCGGTTGATTGTCGCTGCAGATTCTCTCGCACACACACTCACGCTCACAGACTCTGCCTCCAGCAGTGTACGTGTGTTGTTGTGGGAACTGATGTAGATGTAGATGACAGATGCAGCAAACAAATGTAAAATGTAAAACTGATAAAACATTTGAAAATTCCACATAAATCACATGTGTACTGACTGAGTACGGGTATAAAAGTAGAGTCGCGTTTACAGCGACTCCGTACGTTCTTTCTCGTTTTTCCTCTTTTCAATTTTTTCCCGTAATCGGCTTCATTACGAAGAAAATTGCTTACCACGTTTTGGCTTCGACCAATCTTCTTTGCTATTTCATTATGTTTTAGGCCAGGTTCAATTTAATTAGATCTTTTTCAAAATCTGCTAAAGAATTTCCGCGACCCTTATTAAAAAAAATGGTAGCAATTACTTTAAATTTAAGTAGACCAAAGAAATTATATGTTTGCAATCACGCAGTCAATCAAAAAGTGAAGTCAAAGAAAAAAATCATCGAAAACGTGATTACGTAATATATGGACAGCCCCTAAGCACCGGTCGCGAACTTCCGGTTCACGCAAGTTCCATTTTTCCGTAAGAGTTTTTTACGCGGCCTGGTCACACTTCACTGTAGGACATTGTGGTTGCATTGATGAGAAGTGAGACGAATAAAAAATTTTTTTTTAGAATAAGCTTTTTGGCACCTATTTATGTCGAAAATCGAATACCTGGTCGAAATAAATATTGGGACACTCAAATTTTCTTTAAAGTAAATCGTATTTGCTTATCTATTATTTTTTAAAAATTTTATTCGCAAGTATAAAAGAAAATGCATTGAAATAAAATAAATTTTTTGTAAATATCTGATCCTTTTCGAGAAAATTCAGGTCCTTATTTTTTTGCTGCCTTAGAAATAATTATTGGTACACTAAAATACAAATAATTTTTAAAATTCCAAAATTAGAACAAATAAATTTGTTTTCTTACTTAATAGTGTGTATTGCCTGCACGCTTTGAAATAACTTCAGCCAAGCTTCAATGCCTATTGATAGAATTAAATTCGTCGATTTTGGCCCTTTCTTCGATAATTGGCTTTTTGAGCTGCACCAAATGTTCAAATTGTCGCCTATTGCTATAAACTTTTGCTGGACAGTATTTTCGAAACATTCTCGATTGGTTTTAAATCGGGAATACATGCAGGCCCCCAAAAGATCTATTTTTCAGTCCTTAAAGAACTGTTTTGTGGTTTTGGATACGTGGAATGCAGCGTCAATCCTGTTGAAAAATCAATCTTTTTATCCCGATATGTTTCGCTAAACGGTATTAATACGTCGTCTATGAGGCTTATGTACAGCTGAGAATTCATTCGAGATGATACAAAACATACAGGGGATCTTTCGGGGTGTCTAAATGCAGCCCATACCTGAACGAGCCGCCCCAAAATTGCGAAATTGCGTTTACGTCGTATATCTTCTCCAGTACATCATTTTAACGTCAGGACCATCTAAGTTTAACTTTTTTTCGTTACTGAAGATAACTTTCTCCCATTCACTTGTCCAAAATTTAAATTTTTGCAAATTCCAGACGAGCTGCTTTGTGCCTTGGCAGAAGCATAGGTTTGCGTACCATTTTTTCATACTTAATGTTACTATCTGAACTTAAAATTTGCTGAATACGACGGATGCTGATGTCAAGAGACAATTTAGCCTTAATATCCCGTGAACTAGTCGCTGTATTTAAAGCCAAATTCTTTTATTTGTCATTTTGTTCGATCAGACACTAAGCAAGGTCGGCCGGTTTTACTGTTTTATTATATCCTGACGGGTTTTTTTAAATTTTTTGACAGTATTCTTGCTTATTTCCGCAATATTGGCTATTTCTCGGATGTTTTTCCTTCTTTGTGCAGATTAAGGATAGTTTTTGCATATTCTCCGACAACTTTACTCCATTCCCCATTTTTTACTTTATTTACGTGTGGAACTGTATTAAATGAATTTTTATTTAGCCTTTGATTGTTAAATTTACTTGTTCACAGCTAAAAAGAATAAAATACTCACCTTTAACTACGAAAAACTTGAATACACAGTCAATTAGCACCACTTTCCTGATGTTGTACCAATAATTATTTCGTACTAAAAAAACACGTCTCACAAAACTGGTCAGGGAAAAAGTCCCCGAATACAAAATATAAAATTTTAACCTGCCGTTACTTTCTTGATACGCAGATACATTCAAAAAAATTTGTGTGTCGTTACAAATGCTTACCATTTCTTAAAAATTTTGAAAAATATCTATGATAAGTGAGTGTCCCAATATTTATTTCGACCAGGTAGAGTCAACTCAGCCTAAACGTTATTTTATCATACCGGCGGCTAGCTGAAGCCAATTGCTCGCTCTTACGCACAGCCAGATAAATATACAAGATATGAGCATAGAACTAACTCGGCACCGAGGGCAGATCAAAGTTGCAGCCGAAGCGGAAGGTGTAGAACGCTCTTTGACAGAGAGAGCGCAGCAGAACCCCCCACGTTTACATTGCTCTGACTGTTAGTTGATATATGTATTTATATGTTATTTTCTAATTATGCTATCAAGCAAGAAGCTATTAGTTATGATGATTAAGATGATTTAATAGCAGCAGGCCCGAACGCCGTTTAAAGAAAATTTAAATTTTAGCATCTTCTTTTAACGTTAGTTTATGAAATGTTACCTATATAATTCGATTATAACCGATTCAAAACAAGAGAAAAAACAAATTCGAATTCGTTTCTTTTATTTTTTCCAAGACAAAATCGAGGTCTGTCCACAATTTTGCCCACACAGCTAATAGTTCTTAAGATATAAGCCCAAATAAGAGTCCAAAGTAAAGCACCATTATCCTGAAACCAAGCCCAGTGGTTTTCATGCAACCAATTTGGTCCAAAAATGAAATTTTTGGTTTCAAATGTGAATGCGCCAGACGTTTCTATTATTTTTTCCACCACTGTATGTAGTTGATTGTTGATTATGTATTTTGTTTTATAAATGAACGAGTGTAATAAAATTGAAATTATATTTTGATTATATTTTTATTATACTACTGATATATGTATATGTGATCAAAAATATTTGTATATTTTTTTGTTGTTTTTATTTTTATACCCGTACTCGAAGAGTAAAATTGTATATTGTATTTGTGGTAAAAGTGGATGTGTGTAACATAGAGAAGGAATCATTTCCGACCCCATAAAGTATATATATTCTTGATCATCATCAATAGCCGAGTCGATATAGCCATGTCTGTCCGTCTGTCTGTCCGTCCGTCTTGTTTGTCACCCATTGCTCGAAGGCTATAAGAGCTAGAGCAACCAAATTTTATATCAGACTGATGTGATATCTCACTCGTAGAAAAGTGTTTCAAAATTTCGCACCGCCCACATACACCCCCACAAAGGGCGCACATCTGTGGCGTCCATAATTTTGAAGATAGCAGAAAGCTAAAAATGCAGAGTCATAGAAAGACCATATCTATCAGAGGTCCAAATCTGAATTGGATCGGATCATTAGTATAGCCACAATAGAGAAATCCATTTCGAGAAACATCATTCCCTCTCTTTCACACTCACACAAAAACGATCCGATTTGGTTTTCGTATTTTGCGTAGCCTGGATTTTAGAGACTATAAGAGCTAGAGCAACCAAACTTTCTGTCTTGAGTCCTGTGATACCGAACCAAAATCAGTGTATTTCAAAATTTCTCCACGCCCACTTCCGCCTACATCATTATTGTAGTCACACTGATGAAATGAACTTTCAGCAGCTAGCCGTCAACCCTCTGCCGAGCAGTGTTGTTGTAAGAAATGATGTAGATGACAGATGTAGGAAAAAAATGTAAAATGTAAAAATGGTTAAATATTTAAAAATTCCACATAAATTACATGTGTGTGTACTGACTGAGTACGGGTATAAAAGTAGAGTCGCGTTAACAGCGACTCCGTACGTTCTTTCTCGTTTTATTTGAACTTGAAATAATAATTATAAAATTAAAAAGAAATATGAATATGAATGGGGTATAATATATTTGTATGGTTATACTTATATATTTCCATAGTAATTGTGTCTACGAATTGAAATTCTTTAACCTATCTTATGTACCTCTCAGTTTTGTTTTTTTTTTTTTTTTTTTTTGAAATTTTATTAATTCTATTTATTTATTTACTTATTTCCTAGTGCGACAAGAAAGATTCTTTTAAATTGATGCACTAGTCACAAAAGCATAAACCGTAAAAGTACAATTATTCTTTGTTTGGGTGTGAGTCCAGGCTATGCTACTTAGCCTATTTATTTATATTTTTATGTTAATTTTTTTATTTTTTAGTTATTTAATTTTTATTTTATTTTATTTTATGTTTTTTATATATATTTTTTATTTTTTTTTTTATTACCATTAATTGTTTGTTAGGTTAGGTTAGGTTTTATTGGCTGTCGGGCTGTCATGAGCCCGACACACATAAACCGGCTTCGGTCCGTTGTGGTACCATTGAATCAATTGGCCCTTCCCTGCCGTGAGAGACATCCTGTCAGCCGTTATCCCACCCGGCTGCGCTAATGAAATTCGCTATCTTTCTGGGACAGATATTGGACATTAGTGATATGTCTGTGAAAAAGGGCGAGCCCAAGTGTTGGCCTGAAGGAGTGCCTTATGTTTAGTTGCTCGGAGTAGATACCTCCTTTGTTGTCCATTTTGGAGCCATCCGTGAAGATTTGAATGGCTCCACCAGGACCCGGAGTTCCCTCAAGCCAGCTATCACGGTGAGGGATATTTATTTCAAAGGGAGTTTCAGTATACTCCCTCGGAATGCAGTAGTCCGTTTTTGTTGGGACGTTGTTGTTGTCCTTTAGAATGGATGAGTGTCCCATATATTGTGGTACCCATTGGTCAGAGTCTCTAAGACGAATTGCTGTCATGAGTGCCTGAGTCTTACCTGCGAGGTCAGGACTCTGGAGGCACAGGACAGCGTTTAGAGCATCATTCGGTGTGGTGCGAAGTGCTCCACTGATGCAGAGTGCGGCAGTTCTTTGTACCTTGCCGAGCATTTTGGTGATGGACTTTTTGATAGGGCCGGCCACCACACCGTAGAGACTCCGTAGTAGTATAATTGGTCTTACTATTACTAGATATATCCATTGGACTATACTTGGGTTAATGCCCCACCTTAGACCAATGGCTTTCTTTGCAGGTGTAGAGGGCTATCGTAGCCTTCTTTACTCTTTTTTTTAATGTTTAGGTTCCAGTTGAGCTTGCTGTCAATTACCAACCCCAGGTTACTGGCACTATCACTGAAGGATAACCTGCATTCATTAAGCATTGGATGGTTGAGGGGCGGAATCTTGTATTTACGAGAAAATACTACAAGTTCCGTTTTCGAGGGATTTACTCCCAGTACGCGCGATTTTGTCCAGTCTGACAGTTTCGCGAGCTTTGCAGACAAGCTTCGCAGAGTGTTTGAGGGGAATTTTCCCGAGAATATTAAAGAAACGTCATCCGCGTATGCCACCACTTAACAGCCCCCCCCCATCCAGGTCACACAGAATCTTGTTGACTGCTATGTTCCATAGAAGGGGAGACAGAACCCCACCTTGCGGTGTGCCTCATATAAAATTTTAACCTCCCGTTACTTTCTTGATATGCAGATACATTCAAAAAAATTTGTGTGTCGTTACAAATGCTTACCATTTCTTAAAAATTTTGAAAAATATCTATGATAAGTGAGTGTCCCAATATTTATTTCGACCAGGTAGAGTCAACTCAGCCTAAACGTTATTTTTATCATACCGGCGGCTAGCTGAAGCCAATTGCTCGCTCTTACGCACAGCCAGATAAATATACAAGATATGAGCATAGAACTAACTCGGCACCGAGGGCAGATCAAAGTTGCAGCCGAAGCGGAAGGTGTAGAACGCTCTTTGACAGAGAGAGAGCGCAGCAGAACCCCCACGTTTACATTGCTCTGACTGTTAGTTGATATATGTATTTATATGTTATTTTCTAATTATGCTATCAAGCAAGAAGCTATTAGTTATGATGATTAAGATGATTTAATAGCAGCAGGCCCGAACGCCGTTTAAAAAGAAAATTTAAATTTTAGCATCTTCTTTTAACGTTAGTTTATGAAATGTTACCTATATAATTCGATTATAACCGATTCAAAACAAGAGAAAAAACAAATTCGAATTCGTTTCTTTTATTTTTTCCAAGACAAAATCGAGGTCTGTCCACAATTTTGCCCACACAGCTAATAGTTCTTAAGATATAAGCCCAAATAAGAGTCCAAAGTAAAAAGCACCATTATCCTGAAACCAAGCCCAGTGGTTTTCATGCAACCAATTTGGTCCAAAAATGAAATTTTTGGTTTCAAAAATGTGAATGCGCCAGACGTTTCTATTATTTTTTCCACCACTGTATGTAGTTGATTGTTGATTATGTATTTTTGTTTTATAAATGAACGAGTGTAATAAAATTGAAATTATATTTTGATTATATTTTTATTATACTACTGATATATGTATATGTGATCAAAAATATTTGTATATTTTTTGTTGTTTTTATTTTTATACCCGTACTCGAAGAGTAAAATTGTATATTGTATTTGTGGTAAAAGTGGATGTGTGTAACATAGAGAAGGAATCATTTCCGACCCCATAAAGTATATATATTCTTGATCATCATCAATAGCCGAGTCGATATAGCCATGTCTGTCCGTCTGTCTGTCCGTCCGTCTTGTTTGTCACCCATTGCTCGAAGGCTATAAGAGCTAGAGCAACCAAATTTTATATCCAGACTGATGTGATATCTCACTCGTAGAAAAGTGTTTCAAAATTTCGCACCGCCCACATACACCCCCACAAAGGGCGCACATCTGTGGCGTCCATAATTTTGAAGATAGCAGAAAGCTAAAAATGCAGAGTCATAGAAAGACCATATCTATCAGAGGTCCAAATCTGAATTGGATCGGATCATTAGTATAGCCACAATAGAGAAATCCATTTCGAGAAACATCATTCCCCTCTCTTTCACACTCACACAAAAACGATCCGATTTGGTTTTTCGTATTTTGCGTAGCCTGGATTTTAGAGACTATAAGAGCTAGAGCAACCAAACTTTCTGTCTTGAGTCCTGTGATACCGAACCAAAATCAGTGTATTTCAAAATTTCTCCACGCCCACTTCCGCCTACATCATTATTGTAGTCACACTGATGAAATGAACTTTCAGCAGCTAGCCGTCAACCCTCTGCCGAGCAGTGTTGTTGTAAGAAATGATGTAGATGACAGATGTAGGAAAAAATGTAAAATGTAAAAAATGGTTAAATATTTAAAAATTCCACATAAATTACATGTGTGTGTACTGACTGAGTACGGGTAAAAAAGTAGAGTCGCGTTAACAGCGACTCCGTACGTTCTTTCTCGTTTTATTTGAACTTGAAATAATAATTATAAAATTAAAAATATGAATATGAATGGGGTATAATATATTTGTATGGTTATACTTATATATTTCCATAGTAATTGTGTCTACGAATTGAAATTCTTTAACCTATCCTTATGTACCTCTCAGTTTTGTTTTTTTTTTTTGAAATTTTTGTAATTCTATTTATTTATTTACTTATTTCCTAGTGCGACAAGAAAGATTCTTTTTAAATTGATGCACTAGTCACAAAAGCATAAACCGTAAAAGTACAATTATTCTTTTTGTTTGGGTGTGAGTCCAGGCTATGCTACTTAGCCTATTTATTTATATTTTTATGTTAATTTTTTTTTTTTTAGTTATTTAATTTTTATTTTATTTTTATTTTTATGTTTTTTATATATATTTTTTAGTTTTTTTATTACCATTAATTGTTTGTTAGGTTAGGTTAGGTTTTATTGGCTGTCGGGCTGTCATGAGCCCGACACACATAGGCCGGCTTCGGTCCGTTGTGGTACCATTGAATCAATTGGCCCTTCCCTGCCGTGAGAGACATCCTGTCAGCCGTTATCCCACCCGGCTGCGCTAATGAAATTCGCTATCTTTCTGGGACAGATATTGGACATTAGTGATATGTCTGTGAAAAGGGGGCGAGCCCAAGTGTTGGCCTGAAGGAGTGCCTTATGTTTAGTTGCTCGGAGTAGATACCTCCTTTGTTGTCCATTTTGGAGCCATCCGTGAAGATTTGAATGGCTCCACCAGGACCCGGAGTTCCCTCAAGCCAGCTATCACGGTGAGGGATATTTATTTCAAAGGGAGTTTCAGTATACTCCCTCGGAATGCAGTAGTCCGTTTTGTTGGGACGTTGTTGTTGTCCTTTAGAATGGATGAGTGTCCCATATATTGTGGTACCCATTGGTCAGAGTCTCTAAGACGAATTGCTGTCATGAGTGCCTGAGTCTTACCTGCGAGGTCAGGACTCTGGAGGCACAGGACAGCGTTTAGAGCATCATTCGGTGTGGTGCGAAGTGCTCCACTGATGCAGAGTGCGGCAGTTCTTTGTACCTTGCCGAGCATTTTGGTGATGGACTTTTTTGATAGGGCCGGCCACCACACCGTAGAGACTCCGTAGAGTATAATTGGTCTTACTATTACTAGATATATCCATTGGACTATACTTGGGTTAATGCCCCACCTTAGACCAATGGCTTTCTTGCAGGTGTAGAGGGCTATCGTAGCCTTCTTTACTCTTTTTTTTTAATGTTTAGGTTCCAGTTGAGCTTGCTGTCAATTACCAACCCCAGGTTACTGGCACTATCACTGAAGGATAACCTGCATTCATTAAGCATTGGATGGTTGAGGGGCGGAATCTTGTATTTACGAGAAAATACTACAAGTTCCGTTTTCGAGGGATTTACTCCCAGTACGCGCGATTTTGTCCAGTCTGACAGTTTCGCGAGCTTTGCAGACAAGCTTCGCAGAGTGTTTGAGGGAATTTTCCCGAGAATATTAAAGAAACGTCATCCGCGTATGCCACCACTTAACAGCCCCCCCCCATCCAGGTCACACAGAATCTTGTTGACTGCTATGTTCCATAGAAGGGGAGACAGAACCCCACCTTGCGGTGTGCCTCTGTTGACACTCCTTGACAGAGTGGACGACCCCATCGACGACGTCACCGTCCTGCATGTGAGCAATTGATCGACAAGCGTCGCCAAGTGATCGTCCACCCCCAGGATCGTCAAACCTTCCGTGATGGCTCTTGGTATGACATTATTGAAGGCTCCCTCGATATCGAGAAAGGCAATTGGGGAATATTCCTTCAAATAAAGGGATTTTTTCCACCGAAGTGATTACTTCGTGAAGTGCCGTTTCTGTGGATTTACCTTTCCTGTAGGCATGTTGTGCGTCTGACAGCATCTTTGGATCTATCGTGGTCCTTAGATGTAGCCCGACTAGTCTCTCAAATGTCTTGAGGAGAAAAGGACGACAGACTGATTTGTCTGAAGTCCTTTGCGGTGGAGAACGAGGCTTTTCCTCTTTGGGAATAAAGACAATCTTTGCCTTAAGCCATGCGTCAGGAATTTTCTCTACTATGAGTATCTTAGAAAATATACTTTGAAGCCAGTTGGTTGCCATGTTTGGGCTGGGATAATCATGTCAGGGCCTGGTGATTTAAACGGGTTGAAACTGCCCAGCTGATGTTCCGTTCCGAGAGGATGTGTGCCATCGAGGTGACCGAGCCGTCTGTAGGCGAATAGGTCGGCTCAATGGTTGTGCACCCGGGGAAGTGAGTGTCTAGTAAGATGTGTAGGGACTCCTCACTGGAGCTAGTCCACGTACCATAAGGTCCACGTACCACGTACGCTTAAGGTATCCCACCGAGGTGGTAGTTTTTGAGAGGATCTTACGCAGTCTCGCTGTTTCTGATGTTTCCTCTATTTCTGAGCAAAATTATTGCCACGAGGCTCTTTTTGCCTTTCTTGTTTCTTTTTTGTAGAGGGCTAGACAGTGTTTGTAGTCTTCCCAGTGTTCCTCCTCGTTGGCGCTTTTGGCTCTGTTGAAGAGAGCCCTGCTACTCTTACGTAGGATATCTATTTGTTTTGACCACCATGGGGGTTTCTTTTTCCCTCTCGGTTTTGTTGCGGGGCATGCTGCCTTGAATGACTTGTTGCATGCTTCCTTGAATGTGTCTACTAGACGATTTAAGTCATCTTGAGTGTCCGGGCACCGTGGTGCCGGGATGAGCAGTTCCTCCATTTTTTGACTATATGTATCCCAGTTGGCTTTCCTGGGATTGATGTAGTCAATTGGTTTTGGGCACTCGAGTCTCATTATTGTCTCGATGTACCTGTGGTCAGAGAAGGAATGTTCCTCTAGGACTTTCCAACTCTCGATTAAGTCTGACATTGTGTGAGACACTAGAGTGAGGTCAATGACCTCCTGTCGGTTCTTTATAATAAATGTGGGTCGTTACCCCGATTTAAAATTACCATATTATAGTCAAGGATAAAGCTAAATAGTGATTCACCCCTCGCATTTGTGTCCAAACTCTCCCATTGTGTGTGGTGAGCGTTGGCATCGCAGCCTATTAAAGGCCTATGTCCGAACTTTCGCTGTCGCTGGTTAGCGCGCGTAACAGTTCTCCTGGAGGATCGCTTTCCTCGTGCGCCATGTAGGACGACACCAACCTCAGGTGTGTCCCTTGCAGCTCTAGGCTAACTGCCGTGTTGTCGCCGTTGCTAAAGCTATGGAGCAGAAAGATGTTAAGGTGCTTTCTAGCAAGTATACAGGTGCGAATTTTACCTTCGTTTTGAGCAGCGATTAGCTTGTACTCCTTCGTCGCTAATCCACAGACCTTGTCACCAACTATCCAAGGCTCCTGGATTGGGACTACATCTGCTCCGCTCTCATCCAAGCGGAGTATCAGGGCAGCTGCTGCTGCTTTACAGTGGTGGAGATTAATTTGAAGCACCCGTATGAACATCATCAGGTTTCTCCACCACTGTAATATCGGCGTCGGTGTCGTAGACGATATCGTCGTCCTCCCGACACATGGCCTCGAAGTCCTGCATCAGCATGGTATCTGAGGAGTAGCCGTCCAGCTCCGGCTCCAGCTCGCAGTCGGGTGCTTCGATTTCTGAGGCAGCGTCCTGCTCGACTGGGTTGTCGACAGGACGCGCCTCGGCCGCTGCATCCAACTTGTACACCATTATAGTGACTGAGCTGAAGCCAAAGTTCAGCTCTCCTCTAGCTGCCTCTATCGGGGCCAGCGACTCCTTGTTAAGGACGACCACCGCTTGGTTTGTGGGGCCTGTCGTCCTCTCCACCTTCACCACCTTCCAGTCCGCGGACGGAAGGCGTGGGTTGCATCGCTGCAACATCTTAAGGATGCGGACTGGCTCCTTGAAGAAGGCAGGCACCCAAACTCGCCCTGGGTCTACTGGGCACCTCGCTCCAGTCAACAGCGACCAGCTTCGCCCCTGGGTAGACCTCACCGACTTGAGCTACCGCTGCTTTGTAGAGCTGGACGGATCGCGCGTCTTCACAGGCTATGATTTTTATTGTGCCCTGGTACCACCCCAAGTCTTTGCAAACTGGTGGGGGGCCGGGCTCCGAATCCAGCAGCTCGAAGCACCGGTCGGCCAGTGCCGCTTCCACCCACTTCCACTGGTTCCTAGGGATTCTCTCATCCGCGCTCCCTTTGTCAAGGACGCCGATAAGCGTCCTCTCGCCCGGCAATCTGCGCGAATGAGACATTCGGCAGCACCCTGGAGCGTTTCGGGGCGGGCCCGGGGTCTCCTGCGAGCGCTGCCTCTTTGGTTGAGGGGCCTCCTTCTTCGGCGCCTCCTTGCCGAAGTTTGGGAGCACCCTTAGAAGGCCACTCAACCTTCTTGAGCCACTGGTCCGATGGGCTGGACGTCATCGTGGCGCTCTGCCTACGGAGGATGTTGCCATCTCTCCGGCATATGTATATCTTTGGGCTTGAGCACTGGTCGATGGAGACTCGACCCCTGCCACCTTACCAGCAGGCAGAGCAGCCGCAGGAATGCATTGCTGTTCTGCCAAGGTGTTGGTTTTGGGAGCTGATTCGCACCCACCCCAGAACTGGCATGGGACCCCTTAGGGTTCGCCCCAGCGCCTGTCGCCGAGCAGGATTTTCCTGCTGTATTGCGAGTTAGGCCAGGCCTTTGGGCCGCTACCTTTCCCTGTTTGGGATTGCTCCCAGTTGGCAATTGGGGAGTGCCATGCTCATTTTTGTTTTTATTATGTTTTAAGTCTTCCATTCTGATCCCACGAGATGCAAAGAAGGGGCAAGGTCCGTCCGGGCAGAGATTCGCGTTGCCCGGATAAGGCATACTTTAGAACAGGGGCAGCCAAGTCCCTGAGCACACCGTTAACGACTGGGCTGGTTTTTATACCGGGCCCCAGCCAGGCTGACTCTCGGCACGGTACGTATGACACACTTAGTCCGGCCCGGTGTGAGGGTGAGTGTGGGGGTTGGGATGTGGGTAGGTAGTGTGTAGGGAAGGGAAGTGTGTGAGCTACTTAAAAGAGGCGGCACCATAAGCGCATCGTCAGTGTTGCTGCGTCGCGAACACCCGCTGGCTGTCGGGACTGCTTATTTTCGGTACTCTCCCTCAGACTCAACTGAGTTGAATTTCTTTGGGATGCCCGCTTATTCGTAGCTCACCTACCCAGTAGGCCGTTCCCTATCCGACACCTGCGACCCGTCCGGTGGCCTCAGCTAGGCCCCCTCTGAGCCACCTCAAAGCTCAATGAGTACCAATGAGTGTTTGTTAAGTACAAGTTTAATTTTTTCCTTAATTGCGATGCACTTCTAATTTTCTTAAGGCTTTGTGGTAGTTGATTCCACAGACGAGTAGCATGTATAAAGAATTGCCGCTCGGAACAGCCAAGCTTGTAACGGTTATTACTAATATTGTTGGTTCTTGCAGGCGCATCAAAACGCAGCTTCTCATATAAATAGCTCAGTTCCCGTGTATAAACGATTTTATGCAATATTATTAAAGTTCTGAAGTCTTTCCAAGTTTCAAACTTCATCTGATTGATGCTGGCAGTCAAACTGGATATGTGCTCACCCGTCATAACATTGAAAACATATCTACGTTCACCAGTTTAACATTACACAACAATACAGACTCATTTATTCTGTTTAACGGACAACTAACATACATTTGGACATCATCGGCATACATATGAACTTTACACTTGGATAACGAACCAGGGAGATCATTAACATATAAGGAGAAGAGGAGTGGACCAAGGATTGAACCTTGGGGTACTCCGCGTCTCACAGATAGAAATGTGGATATTTCACTGTCAGTTATCACAGCTTGGCTTCTTTCATGCAGATAGGACGATATTGGTTTACTGCAGTGTCAGTTAAATTAGAGAATCATATGGAATTGCCAAATAGTGATTTACTAAATAGAAATTGTATGGAATTACAATTACAGTCTGTATCTCTATAGGGGCAAAGTTTTGGGTTTTTATGATACCCTATGCCTTGAATATATATTGGATTTTCTATTTGAATGTCGTTAAAGACATGTGAATTTTCTTTTAAATGCGAAATATTTGCTCCTGTATCTATTGGTTTTCTTTAGGATGTGCAATGACTGCACCATCAAGTGGCCCATGCGACACCAAGCCGAAGCCTGTTACGCGCGGATCCCAGGCAAGATACGCAGCCTATGTATAAGGAATGTAAATTTTTTCCTGTTCCAGAATTGAGGAATGCGACGAAGATAGATATTGAGATTGATTGTGTGAACCGAACTCCAATTTGGTTTTTGTCTTGTTTTGAATCGAATGTAATCGAATTATATAGGTAACATTTCATAGACTAACGTAAAAAGAAGATGCTAAATAATTTTTCCAGCGGATCCCGTTATATTTGTTGTTGATATTCGTTTTAGAATGGGCCGTGGCATACATCGTAAGGATATTGAAATATGACATATCCTAACGTTCAGAAATGAAGGCAAAACCATGTCAGCTATAGCTACAATTCTTAAATGTTCCAAAAAGTGTTTAAGGCGGTTTACAACAAAAACGAGCCAGAGAAACGCGAACAAAAGCGAGCAACATCGATGAGTTTCACCAATTCACCGCCTTGTTTGAAAAAAAAAAATCCATTTCTCTCGTCGAAAGATATTAAAATTGATCTAAATCTATGTAGGCTGATTAAAGACATAAGGGGCCATTTTGCTTTATATATACCATACCATATCGAAAATAATATCTGAAATTATTAATTTGATCAATTTGTGGAATCTGATGGGAAACCACATATAGGGCGCCCTAAGAACACTTCCCACGACCTAAAAGTACTCTATTTGAAAAGTTAAGCACGGTGGTGGACACATCATTTTGGGGTTATGCTTTTCCTATTCGTGTGTTGGTCTAATACTTTCGATAGAAGAACAAATGTGCGCCGCCCACTAAGCTGACTTACTCGACAGCATAATGCTATCATATTCTGAAGAGAAAATGTTATTAAAATGGGAGTTCCAGCAGAATAATGACCCGGAAGCATTCTTCAAGGCTGGCTGTGACATGGTTCGTGGACCAAAAAGTTCCCTTGATGGAATGACCTTCGCAGTTAGCAAACCTAAATCCACTTGTGCACCTTTGGGGGATGTTTAAGAAAAGGATTGGAGGATATAATTCTAAAAAAAAAGGAGAATTTATGGAAAAAGTTAAGTCTGACTGGAACTCTATTAATCCATCAAATTGTGCCAATCTGGTGGAATTCTATGGGTGGTCGATGCACCAAAGTTATAAAAAATTATGGTGGCATAACTAAATAACAAAGTCACAAATCAAACTAAAAGTCTTTGAAGCTAAGAAACGGGTTTTCATAGCTTTTTTTCCAGGATCAAAAATTAAAAAAATTATTTTTTGGTATATTAAGTTTTTTTTAAATTATTATTTTGTTACATTTTGATACATAACAAAAAAAATATTGACTGAAAAATTTTTTAAGAAATACGAAAAAAACGAGAAAGAACGTGTTGTGTCGCCGTTACGCGAAACTACTTTTATACCCGTACTCAGTCGGTATGATTGTGGATTATGTGGAATTTTAAAGTTTGTATCAGTTTTTACATTTTTTTTGCTGCATCTGTCATCTACATCAGTTTTCACAACAACACACGTACACTGCGTAGAGAGAATCTGTAGCAGCTATCAACCCCATAATGTATATATTTTTTTGTTGCGGGGGGTGGGGAATATCGCTGCTGAAAATTCATTTCATCATTGTGGCTATAATAATGATCCGATCTGAATCAAATTTAAGAATCTGGTAGATGTGGTCATTCTCTACGATAATGCATTTTTTGTTTTTTTCTATCTTCAAAATTGTATATTTTATTTTTTTGGATGGGCGGGAGGGGGCACACGGTAGTCCCGCCCGTAGGCCAAATATAAAAAATCCAAAGTCCAAATTTTGACTTTAAATGTACCAATTCTTATTTATTATTGGTCCAGCTATTTGAATTTATTCATCTTTTTTGTTTTGCTCTTGCTGTCCTCTTCAAGAATAGCATCGAAAGAGATAGCATGATATTCATTGTGTATTGCAGCGTAAGAAACGTGCAAGGGAAGCTCTCCGTGAAAAAAAATTTGTTAAACTTATTCAAAACAAGTGTTTGTGCAATGGAATTGATTAATATTTTAAAAAAGGTATTAACTTTCTTTTTACAACAAAAAGTATATGTAGTATGTGTTGTGTTTTGTGTAAATCATTATTGTATTTAGTACATAATTGTGAACGTTCTTAGTTTGTCTTTTCTGTGTTGTGATGGCACTCTTTGGCATTAACAAATCTTTTTGTATAATATTCTTAAGCATTCTAAGAAAATAAGAAAGTTTAGTTCAAGTGCCGTAAGGTGCCGTGCGGCTTGCAATATACGAAAAGGTAGCCTAACCTCAATTTAATAAAAGCACGTGCTTCTGCTGTGTGTTGTTGTTTGTTGCCGTTTGTTGGTTTGTGTGGTCGTTTGTTGTTATTTTTGTGTTATGTTTTGTGTTTATATTCTTTTCTTTAAAATCATAGCTTATTATTTCCTTAGGAGCCAGTTATGAATGCCAATTTTCACGTTTGCATGCTTTTGAGATTTGGTGTGAAGAAGCAGGTTCGAATAAAGAAAAGTCGGCTAATTTAAAGGATTCCATTATTAAACATGCTTGTAATTTGGGATATCAGCTTGATCAGGAAAAGTTCGAGAAACGTCTAAACTACGTTTGCAAGGAGCTTGCAAAGTTTTGGTTAAAGTGCAAGCGTACACGATTAGCCGTTTTAAGAAATTTTTCTAATTGGCTGGCAATAAACGAGACCATAGCTGCAAAACAATGCGATGCGCAACAAGAAACTTCAACATTGGCTCGTGTCATGCAAAAAAAAATTTTGCGGAGTGCACCAAAAGAACGAAACGTCGAAGAATAGCCGAGGTTGCAAAACACGATGAGTCTGCTGCTTCTGATATGCGCTCATCGAATGTATAACCGCAAAATGTATGCTCCCAAGCTAATATTGAAGACGTTTTATCGCTTTTCGTAGAAGCAAATTTAACAAAACATCAGTATTTATTAATATTTTTACTGAAGTCTCCCAGGTTATATACGAAAATTTCCAAAGTTTTGTTGCAATAAAATGAAAAACAAAAGTTTTTCATATAAAAACTGAATATCAGACCGATTGTTGTTCATATGGCAGCTATATGATATAGTTGTCCGATCTGGCTGTTTTTACATATTATTTTAGGATAAATATATACAAAAAAAAAATATATACATATGTGCCAAGTTTCAAGTCAATACCTCAACTAGAAGTATTTTTGGCCGCTCTCCCCATACAATCCGAACCACTGTGGGGCGTGCCAAAATTCTGAAATAAACTTGCACTGAAGCGATATCACTGGAGTCTGGACAAAAAGTTTGGTTGCTCTAGCCACGAAAAACCAAATCGACTCGTTTTTGTGTGAGTTCGAGAGAGAAGCAACTATGTTTTTATATCCGTACTCGAAGAGTTAAAAGGGTGGGTATCTTGTGGTAAAAGCGGATGTGTGTATCATAACATCATAACAAGTGTTTCAAAATTTTTCCCCGCCCATTTCCGCCCCCACAAAGCGCGCACATCTGTGGCGTTAACATTTTTAAAGATAACAGAAAACTATAAATGCAAAATCATAGAGAAATCATTCGGATCAGTAAAGTCACAACGGAGGAAATCATTTCGAAAGGAATTGTTCCCTCTCGCTCTCTCTCTCACACAAAAACGAGTCGTTTTGGTTATTCGTATTTTGTGTCGCCTGTATCTCAGAGACTATAAGAGCTAAAGCAACAAAACTTTTTGTCCAATCTCCTGTAATAGCACTTCAATACAAATTTATTTCAAACATTCGCCACGCTTACATCCGCCCCAACCGAAAAATGAAAGTCCAGAAGTTGCTCTCGATTTCAGTGCAGAACTTACGCCATGCTGCACGTTTTGCTTTCCTAACTTCTTTCTTATAGATGGACGGACTGACCTTGGACTCGGTCCACTTCTGCTCAACATTAAGAACTTTTGGTCTGTTTCCACGTACCGGTGGTCCGAGATGGAGTGTTCTTCAATGACCTTTCAGGATACCAGGATCGGATTGAGCTATTGAGCTAAGTGCCTTGGGCTGCTTGGCTGTCTGAGAAGAAAATCCCTCGTAAATCCGTTTGAGCCAATTTATGGCTCTTTGTCTGGCTTGGATCGGCTGGGTTGGGATGATGCCGTCTGATCCCGCGGATTTGTATGGCTTGAAGCTTTTTGATTGAGGTTCAGAATGTAACCTGTGGCAATGGAAGGAGGCGCTCTGTAGGTTGTTCTGTTTACAGCGCAACGAGAGTCGTGGTCTCCCATGAGTTTGGCAAAGGTAGTCCAAGTAGCGGGTCCAGTTTGTCCGCCTAAGGTTTTGGAATTGGACTGGGCTCGGTATGGACTCGGTGTGAAGACAGTTTCTGCGTACCTGTGGCCCGAGAAGGACTGTTTTTCATGGACCCTCCAGAATACTATGTTGTTGTTCCTTAGCGTATGTGAGGCAAGCGTGAGGTGCAGGACCTCCTTACGGTTCTTAATAATGAAAGAAAGTCCCCTCGGTTCAAGATGACCATCTGAGTGGTCAGTAAAGAGCTGAAAAGGAACTCACCCCGTTCGTTTGTGTCAGTGCTTCCCCAATGACTGTGGTGAACGTTGGCGTCGCATCCCAAAATTAGGCCGATGTCCTTGGCCTCGCAGTCTGCGATTAGCGCCCTTAAGGGCGCATGTGGGAGAAGAATCCGGCTGGTCATGACCCATATATGGGTCCTGGCCTTCGAGGCTCCCCGCCATGTGATCTTCATTGCTGAAATTTCGGAGCAAAAATAAGCGCAGTTCTCTTTTTTTGCAAGAAGGCAGGTATTTTAGCTGGGGAGTCAGCTATGTATAGCTTATAATCAGAAGTCCTCACACCGGAGACCCTGTTTACGAGGATCCAGGGTTCCTGAATGAGGACTATGTCGGCTCCACCCTTGGCTAATTGAAAAATTAGGCAGCACATGCTGCCTTAAAATGGTGGAGGTTTATCTGCAGAAGTGTCAGGGATATTCCTGAGACTTGCCTCCACCATCGTTGTGTCGGCATCGCTCTCGGGGGATTGGTCATCCTCCCCGACGTCGATGCATCCGAGACCCCTGGCTAGGTCGCTCGCGTCGGACTCTTAGCGGTCCAGGATATCGTCCGATACCATGGACGCCGTATTCGACGCATCCGACGGCTCCCCGC
This sequence comes from Drosophila bifasciata, assembly GCA_009664405.1. Taxonomy (NCBI): domain Eukaryota; kingdom Metazoa; phylum Arthropoda; class Insecta; order Diptera; family Drosophilidae; genus Drosophila; species Drosophila bifasciata. The sequence continues at coordinate 29,387,124 of CM019044.1, forward strand.
TTCCGGGACCTCAAGCTCGAGGTCTGTCTAGACACCCGCTTGCGTGCCCTTGGAGTCGTTTTGGTAGGGGACTATTGTCATCTTACGGTAGCCATAATCCACTACTCCTGGCGACTCTCCTAGGAGCTCCAGAGACTCCTTATTTAGGACGAGGATAATCTGACGCCTCTGTCCTGTGATCTCCTCGACCTTGTTGGGCACCTTCCAATCGGCTGTAGGAAGGTGGGTGTTGCAGACATGCAGAACCTTGAGAATCTTCTCCGGTTCTGCAGGTTTAACCGACACCCACGCTCGGGCCCTCGGTATGCTCAGGATGTCTTCCCAGCGTACGGCCTCCAGTTTGTCGCAAGGGACATTACCATCCTTGGAGCCGCTGTCTAGGACGCCAATTAGGGTTTTGCCCTTTGCCACCTCCGCAATAGACCTGTTGGTCGGGGGCGTCTTCGCCCCCTTGGCTTTCTGGGCTTGGCTTGGCTGTGTAGCGCGGTCTTCCGCTGAGCGTTGCCGCAAAAGCTCATTTACGGTGTTGTTTTTGATATCTGAATTTTTTGGCATGTTTAGGTTTAGGGTTTAGTCACCCGAGATGCCTCGTGCCAACGTGCCCCGGGAAGCCTAATGTAAACTGGAGGTCGGCAGGTATCCAGAGTTGGCATACTAGCGACCGATCACCCCCCTCGACCATGCATCTATCAGCGCTGTTTCACCTAGTTTTGAGGTAATTTCACTGTTTTTTCTCTCCGCCCGACTTGACCGTGGTTGACGGCCATATGAAATGTAAAAACTGATAAAATATTTATAAAGACTGACTACGGGTATAAAAGTATTGTCGTGGCAACTGCGACTTCCCTCTCGTTTAAAATATAATTATTAATAGATTGAAAATAAAGTAATACTCATTTATATCGAATTTACAGCGCTACTCATAAAAAACATCCAATGCGATTTTAACTTGTCAAAAGCATTTGGTTCCGTTCATGTCCTTAAAGTGGTCGAAAAGGTTTCTCTAAATGAGGTTCTTGAAGACGATTGCTGCACACTGTCTGCCCTTCACACTATTGAGCAATGTTTGAAATATTATCCAAGGAGTCTTAAATCTGGAAAATCTATAATTGAAACTTTCTTGATAAAATTATTAGACAGCACTAATCTCCATATCGTGCTTCAAACCGGTGAATGCTGGCTCTTGTTACAAAAAGTACGCGGCTCTTTCAGGAACGGAGGCGAAAATGATAAAAATCAATGGCAAAACTACCAATTGACATTATTGGGGAGTCTTTTATTCAATTATAAACAAAACATTTTCAATATCTGAGGAAATATTTGTGAGTCCAGTTGTGCCAAATCACTTAGATTATTTTTAAAGTGAATTTGACAAATGATCCAGTAAAACGTGCCGCACAGTTTTTTCAGCGGTTTTGCAATCTTATTGATTTCATAAAGATTGCCTTAAGGTGAGGACAACCGATAATTTATACATATTATATTTTTTCTTTCTAAAAATATTTCCTTTGTAGCAAACCGTTCCCTGACAAGAAGTTAATTTTAACACAACAAATTTTGTGTTTTATACAACGTGGATTATATGTGAAAATAAATAATACAAATAAACCGAAAATTGATTATGTGTGTTTGAAAGCATTGTTACCGCAAATGTACATTAAGTTGTTGGAGCTTCTGGAAGTTTTGATTAACATGTAAGTTATAATCAGTAAAAAATTTAGAATAGCTGTTTGTCAACCGCGCTCACGCTATGCCCTAAACTATTTACACTAGACTTCATAAGAATGCAATTGAAAAACGAAAATGGAACGTTGTCACAGTTGCCGCGGAGACTACTTTTAGGCCCGTACTCAGTCATTCTATATGTGAGCTCATGGCTTATGTGGAATTTAAAAAAGTTTATCAGTTTACAAAATTGTTTGGTTCATCTGTTATCTACGTCCACATCACTTCTCACAACAACACACCGTTCCAAGTCGTTTTACCCCACAGGCCACACGCGAAACAAGCCAATCAGAGTGTGTGAGCGAGAGAGAATGCAGCTCAATTTCTTAATTGAGTCCGATCTGAACCAGAATCGTAGATATTGTCATTTACTACGATACTTTATTTTCGTTTTTTGTTTTATTCAAAATTGTGGACTTTCATCTATTGGTGGGGCGAAAGGCGGCAGGGGGAAATTTTGAAATACTCATAGCAGCATCCTATGAGTCGGGAAACGAAATTTGGTTGCTCTTGCTCGTATAGTCTCTGGCCGACAAACAAGACGGACAGATGGAAGGACAGACAGATATGGCTATATCGACACGGATATTGATGCTGATCAACACATACAACTTTTAACACAAATACACTATACTCCTTAACTCTTCGAGTATGGGTATAACAACAGTACCCGACACCATTTTTCCGCTTCGGTTTAAACCAGATTACGTATTCTATTACAGCCACAATGATGAAATTAACATTTACCTGCTAACCCCCCTCCTCTTTAACGCAGCAGCCGCTACGTATTCTCTCTCTCGCTCAAAAATTCTGATTGTTTTATTCATCGTGCGGACTGTGGCGGTGACTTTCGGTAAAAGTGGATGTGTATAACGCAAAGCAGGAAAAGTTTTCGACCCCAAAAAGTAAATATATTATTGATCAGCAGCAATAGCCGAGTCGATATAGCCATGTCCGTCTCTTTGAGCGCATAGTTCTCAGAGACAGAGCTACACCAACCAAATTTAGAGTCCAGACTCATGTTTTTTTTTATTATTAACAGTGTGTTTTTATTTTAAACTGTCTATCGTGGACAATTATTAAATTGGTTAATAGACTTTACAGTTGATTGATTTACCTTATGGTGAGATAAGGTGGCAGTATCAGGCTAGTCCCGGAAGAGATCCAGAGGATAGGGCCTGAGGAGCGTCCTGGTCTGTTTACTGTTATCCAGTAGGTTGATCGCCAAATATTTGGGGTCGTCATGTAGCCTTTGCATGTACCGCTTGCTGCTTCTCTTAATTTCGTCTTCCACCCAAGGAAATCTGAGGACTTGATGAATAGTGGCGTTGTCGTGCAGAAGGTGAGCGCAGATGGCGGTGCGGAGAGCTCTGTTCTCGAATGCCTGGATAATGTGGACATTAGTCTTACAAGCGGTGCTCACAGTTGGATACCTTAATTCCAGATTGGACTGCTGATCGCCTTGTATATGAGCAACTTCGATGACGTTGGCAGCTTCGATCTTCTACCCATCAGCTAATAGAATGCTTTATCGCGGTATTCTGTTTGGCGGCTCTTCTGAACCTTCTCTTCAGAAACGGAAAACGCAGTATCGTACATAGTTACCATATCTACCAGTTGGCCGATTCTGGTTCAGATCGGATAATTTCTATAGCACAATGACGAAATAAACTTTCAGCTGCTAACCCCCTCCCCGTTAGCGCAGCAGCCGCTACTCATTTCAAGTCTCGCTCACACATTCTGTCATGCCTCGTTCAGCGTGCGGCCTGTGGCGGGTAGTGAGTTGGAACGGCGTGTTCTTGTGAGAAGTGATGTAGATAAGAGAGGTATCAAAAAAATATAAAATATAAAATCTGATAAAATATAATAAATCATATGTGTACTGGCTGAGTACGGTTATACAAGTATAACTCGTTGACATGCGTGTACGTTTTCGACCCATCTATTCTATAAATATGTAAAAAAAAAAATGCTGTGTGGATGCATGGATCTCCGCAACGCGTGCACCAAATTACTTGCGGTTTTTTTAAATGATAGCCAGAGAATGGTACAAACAAATATTTACTTTTCCATAAATGCTGCTGATGAAATTAATGAGTGTTTGTAAACATTTGTGGCACTTCGATTGAATACAAATGTGTACGTGTTCAATTTCAAAACGATGAAATCAGCGGATTTGTTTTCCAGAAAACTGTAAGACTTCGTCTCAAATTTCGTCTTAAAATGTGTGTGACCTAAAGTAAAAGTATTTGTGGTAAAAGTGGATGTGTGTAACATAGAGAAGGAATAATTTCCGACCCTATAAAGTCTGTCCGTCCGTCCGTCTGTCTGTCCGTCTTGTTTGTCGCCCATTGCTCGAAGGCTATAAGAGATAGACCAACCAAATTATAGAGAAAGGCCATATCTACCAGGGGTCTGAATCGGATCAGATCATTAATATAGCCACAATAGAGGAAAATATACGAAAAAACTTCGCTCCCTCTTTTTCGCACTCACACAAAATCGAGTCGATTTGGTTTTTTTATATATTGTAGACTGGATCTCAGATACTATAAGAGCAAGAGCAACCAAACTTTTGGCCAACACTCCTGTGATACCAAACCTGAACAAGTGTATTTCAAAATTTCGCCCCGCCCCCTTCCGCCCCCACAAAAGACGAAAATCCATAATTTTGAAGATAGAGAAAAACGAAAAGTATGGTAGGGAATTATCATATCTACCAGATTCCCGAATTTGGTTCAGATCGGATCATTATTGTAGCCACAATGATCAAATGAATTTTCAGCAGCGGGAATACCCCGCGCCGTTCAGTGTTCCCTCGCCCGAATGCTGCGTAAGTCATTTATTGGGGTTGATTGTCGCAGCAGATTCTCTCACACACACACTCACGCTCAAACATGCTGCCTCGTGCAGTGTACGTGTGTTGTTGTGAGAACTGATGTAGATGTAGATGTCGATGAAAGATGTAGCAAAAATGTAAAATGTAAAAACTGATAAAACATTTTAAAATTCCACATTAATCACTGAGTACGGGTATAAAAGTAGAGTCGCGTTCGAAGCGACTCCGTACGTTCTTTCTCGTTTTTTGCTGGATTGCTAAATTATGTGGGGTCCAGCGGGAACCCACCTTTTTTATGCCCAGGGAATCATTGCAAATCTTATTGATGGTCGTCATACTAATGTCCAAGGAAGCCTCTATCTCACGGTATGTGACATGACGATCTTTGTTAATCAGTTCTTGCACAGCATCGATTTTTTGTGGCACAACAACTGATTTTGGACGAGCTTCACGGAATTAGTAGCTGAGCGTACAGCGACCATGAAAAAACTCAATGTACTCATTTTTTATTGAGCTTAAGGAAGGTGTTTGTTCTCCGTGTAATAATTTTTAGTTCATCGATGAATTCTTGTCTACGAAACCCCGTCGAAAGTTGTGAAAAATAATCGCACGAAAATGTTCACGGCGTAATTCCATTTTTCTGCCAAGGTAAATTTTGTATTTATCGTTAATCGATATCAAACGTGGTCGTACATTAAAAGTTGCATGTAGGTTTAGCCCATAAAACTCTAAAATTTTTTATGCAAATAACCTTTTGGCCCTATGTCTGGAAGTGACCTAAGCTAAAAAACATAAATAGCAACCCTCGTAGCCGAGTCGATATAGCCATGTTTGTCGCCCATTGCTCGAAGGCTATAAGAGATAGACCAACCAGCTAGACCAGACTCCTGTGATACCAAAACAAGACAAGTGTATTTCAAAATTTCGCCCCCCCAAAAGCGAAAAATGCAGTATCGTAGAGAATTATCATATCTACCAGATTGGCGAAAATGGTTAAGATCTAAAAAGATCTAGCCGACCACCCTTTAGCTGTGTTGTTGTGAGAAGTGATGTAGATGACAGATGCAGGAAAAAATGTAAAATGTAAAAATGAAAAAATGTAAAAATGTGAAATGTAAAAAAAATGATCAAATATTTTAAAATTTCACATATGTAGTATTTACAGCTGTGAAAAAATAACAGCACCACCACAAGCAATTTTAAATAAGTGCCCAGCTCGCATTTTCGACTTTAAGGAAACTTTAAACACATTTTTTAGAAATGGGAGACTCAAACATGGGAATAAAAAAAAAACGAGAAAGAACGTACGGAGTCGCTGTAAACGCTAATCTACTTTTATACCCGTACTCAGTCTGTACACATGCGATTTATGTGGAATTTTTAAATGTTTTATCAGTTATCAGCATCTGTCATCTACATCTACATCAGTTCTCACAACACCACACGTACACTGCACGAGGCAGAGCGTGAGTGTGAGAGAATCAACCCTAATAAAAATGTATATTTTGTTGCGAGGGGCAACCCCCGCAAGGGGACTCGCTGCTGAAAATTCATTTCATCATTGTGGCTACAATAATGATCCGATCTGGACCTGGTAGATATGGTCATTCTCTACAATACTGCATTTTTCGTTTTTCCTATCTTCATTGTGGACTTTCGTCTTTTTGTGGTGTCGGAAGAGGGCGGGGCGAAATTTTGAAATACCCTGGTTTTGGTTCGGTATCACAGGAGTCAAGACAGAAAGTTTGGTTGCTCTAGCTCTTATATTCTCTGAGATCCAGGCTACATAAAATACGAAAAACCAATTTGGCTCGTTTTTGTGTGAGTGTGAAAAAAGGGAATGATGTTTCTCGAAATGGTTTTCTCTATTGCGGCTATACTAATGATCCGATCCAATTCAGATTTGGACCTCTGATAGATATGGTCTTTCTATGATTCTGCATTTTTAGTTTTCTGCTATCTTCAAAACAGGGCCACAGATGTGCGCCCTTTGTGGGGTGTAAGTGGGCGGGGCGAAATTTTTCTAGGAGGAGATATCACATCAGTCTGGATATAAAATTTGGTTGCTCTAGCTCATATAGCCTTCGAGTAATGGGCGACAAACAAGACGGACGGACAGACAGACGGACAGACATGGCTATATCGACTAGGCTATTGATGCTGATCCAGAATATATGTATATACTTTATAGGGTCGGAAATGATTCCTTCTCTATGTTACACACATCCACTTTTAGCACAAATACAATATACCCTTTTAATCTTCGAGTACGGGTATAATCATATCTTGTTTTAAAGTTTTTAAACTTTAGTGAAATTGACAAAACTAGGCAAAAAAAATAGGCATCACTTTTCAAAAATGGATTTCAAATTAATAAAATAAGCAATAAGTAACGAATTCTTTAGTTAAACACTTTGAACTATTAATACTAAATCTATATGCATAATTTAATATTTAGTACAGTGCCCTTTATTGGCAATAACAGCTGCGCAGCGTCTTGCATTGGAATCAACTAAGTCCTGCCACTGTCTTCTTAACGTCGGAACGTAGATTTTCGATGGGAATCAGGTCAGGCGGCTGAGCAGGCCACTCCAAAACGTTCACAGATTTTGCCCTAAACCATTCCTTTGTTTTCTTGCTGGTGTGTTTGGGGTCATTTTCCTATGAAAAGACCCATACCAGCGGCATTTTATATTCTGCAAAGGGTAGCATTACTGTCTCCATGATATTCACGTACACATGCTGATCCATGATGGTTTTATCAATGTATTGAACCTACTCCAAAGTAGGAGAAGCAGGTCCATACCATTACACTACACCCTCCATGCTTAAAAGTTGTTGTGGTGTACTGGGTACTTCTTTTGGTTGTCTACGGTATGATCGGAATCCGATTCCACATATAACCAATTTGGACTCATCTGACAATACAATATTTCTCCATTTTCGGGATGTCCAATTTGCATGGTCACTGGCAAGCTTCATGCGCCTGTTTATATGTGTCGCGTTTAGAAGTGGTACTTTTCTTGGGCTGCAGGCTTTAAGATTATGTTGCCTAAGATATGTGCGAACTGTTTGGTCCGTCGAATTTATTTTAAGATTTTTTTTAAGCTCGGTAGCAGGCTTGAAGTGACCCTTCTTGCTCTGACGAATCAGTCTTTGTACATGAAGAGGGGTCACAGATCATTTTCGTCCGCGTGTTTCAGTTTTTTTTTCATAGTTTATGGCGCTTTTAATCATTTTATAGGATCATCCTACCAATCGACCAACTTCTCTGTAAGTTTTTCCATCCAATATCAATTTTTGATAAGATCGTGCTTCTCTGCAGTGTAGTGCTTTCCACGTCCCATTGTAACTATTATTTTTATTAACTTTTATGATTGAAACAATGAATTCGTTGTCAAAACTAATGAACACGTGCCTTTACAAAAGCGATTCCGCGAAATACAGGGTATTTACGAAAACAAAGGCTCATGTGCTATTTTTTTTTTTTTTTTGGTGTTCTTGGCGTCGTTTTTCTTAAAATAAAAAAAAAAAAAAAATATATGGACTGAAATTTAAAGATTGGTAGCACTGTTTTTGTTGATGGAGAAACAAACAAAAAAAAAAATTAAATTTAAAAAAATCCCAGCAGTAATAGAATTTTTTTAATCAAGAACAAAATGTGTTGCAGTGGTGCTATTATTTTTTTCGCAACTATATGTAAATCACGTGTACTGACTGGGTACGGGTATAAAAGTAGTTTCGCTTTAACAGAGACACAACACGTCCCTTCTCGTTTGATTTTGAAAATGTGTTTTAATCCAACCATTGTAGTTTTTAAAGTTAAATGTCGAGACGATTACATTTGGGCCGGCGAACGCGAAATGCGTCGCGAGCTGTGGCTTCGAGGAGCCGTTAAAGTAGCCAAGACATAACAAATCGCAATGAAAATAATCGCCCGTTCGAATTAAAGGAACAATGATGCAACAACAACTGCGAACGAACGTCGAGATATAAAAATCTACAAGGTGTTGCGTTCGCGTACAATACTGTCACCGATGACGCTTCTCATGGGAAAATTATAATTGGTCCAATGAACGACCGTTGTCGCCATTGTCAGGCATATATGTACATTTAAAGGTGAAGCAGATGGATGCTGATTAAAAAATAAAAATTAATAATTTCAATAAAAATGATCACGTAATCATTGTCCAAGACAATGACTATTGACTAAGTGGCAATAGTCATAGTTGGTGACCAATTTAATAACCGTGATATTGTGCTTCATCGGTGAAATGCGCAACTGGACCGTGTATCCGAGACTCATCGCTTTTTATGATGCACTACAATATTGTTTTGATATTGTTTTGGAGCGGCTATCATTTCAACATTAAAATGATTAATCCATTAAACGGTACATTGATGAATAATTTATGATTGATTTATATTTTAATTGAAATTGAATTTAATTCAATTGTAGGTCGAGAAGGAACAAAGAAAGTTAGTGCTATGAATTATTATGCATAAAGGCTGCAGATACGGCACAATCAAGACAACCACATATTGAAGTGTACAGCACTTCTCCACCAGTATTGTTGACATGTATGCAAAAATTGAATCGGGACGGTTGAATTTTCTTCGGTTCAAACAAGTCAAATTACGTTCGAAGAGTATGTTCATTTGCGTGATGCTCTTAACAACGATGGTAATGCACAAAACGTTATATTACCGTCATCGTATGTTGAAAGTCCACGTCATATGTTTGAGTACGCGCAAGATTCGATGTCATACGTTAGCCGTTACGGTCGACCTCTTCATCACCTTCACGTGTAATCCCCAATGGTAAGAAAAAATTCGGAATTATTGTTTGTTGGCCATGTGTTTTTAGACAAAATTGAAATCACTCATGGATTCAATTGTCAAACACGGTGCATTTGGGTCTGTTCAATGTTGGATGTATTTAATTGAATGGCAGAAACGGGGTTTGCCTCATGCGCATATTTTGATTTGGCTGAAAAAAATAAGGCCTAATCAAATTGACGATATGATTTCGGCTGAAATTCCAGATCGGACAAAATATGATTCACGGTCCATGTGGTGCGTTGAATTTTTATTGAATTGTATGGTTGAAGGGAAATGCTCCAAACGTTTTCCAAAAAAAAAGTCTCCGATACAGTGACGGGCAACGATGGAGTTCAAATTCAAGATTTGGAAATTGATAATTGTTGGGTTTCGCCATATTCCCGTTATTATCAAAAATGTATAAAGCGCACATAAACGTAGAGGTCTGCAATTCAATTAAATCTATTAAATACATTTGCAAGTACATCCACAATGGAAGTGATATGGCTGTTTTTGGAGCAGTTGCTAATGTTACCGATAAAATCACTCAATTTCAAATGGGCAGATACATCAGTACAAATGAAGCAGTATGGCGCATGTTATCATTTCCGATCCATGATAGGCACCCAACTGTAGTTCATTAAGCTGTTCATCTTGAAAATGGTCATCTTGAATTCGGACACTTTTCGCAATTATTATAGCCCCCGCAGTACAGCTAAGCCAACTGAATTGTGATTGGAAAAAACATCAAAAATTATTTGTCAGAGGTTTTTTTTACATCGATTGCGCCGTCAAACGGGTGATATAAACGCCGGAAATTTTCAACGAAGCATTGATCGCTATTGAATTCCTTTGCTTGATAATGGCAAGCAAAAGCATTAGCTCAATTAGGTATGACAGAGCCTAATCGTGAAATACACGAACTTTTCAACAAAGGACTGGAGCGTGAACAACAGTATGATCGTGCCGAGCTTAATGCGTTTGTGCAAAACAATGAGCCAAGGTTAAATTTCCAATGTACCATTTGAGCACATTCGCATTGGCTCTGGCATCACTGCCACATTATTGGATGGTTGTCGCACGGAACAACTCTGCCCTTAACTAGCCCTTGAACATGCAGGTTGACGATAATCCTACATACAACATTTCAAAAAAGATCTGCAATGGCAAGAGTGCTGCAGCAATGCTCTCTTATTGTATGGGATGTACTATGGCCAACAAGAAGTCACTGGAACACTTACGAGGGCCGTCGCAGAAATGGCCTCTCTCTCTCTTATTGTATGCGATAAGTGTACTATGGCCAACAAGAAGCCACTGGAAGCACATAATCGTACGTTGAAAGATATTCGTGGAGATAATCGATCGTTGGGTGGTTGATATTGATATATTGATATTGTTAGCAGGTGATTACCACCACCATAATTATGCTGCAAAATCTTAATCTACCACGACTTTGCAATGGTACAAAACCTGCTGAAAAAAAATTTATGACTAATTTACTTGAAGCAACTATTTTGACTGGAAAATTTTGTGGTGAACACGTTTTAATTTCGAGAATTCCGATGATTCCCACTGACATGCCATTTGATTTCAAACGACTACAATTTCCCATTCGTCATGCTTTTGCAATGACTATTAATAAATCACAAGGACAGTCGTTGCAAATTTGTGGTTTAAATTTGGAGCATCCGGTAGCTCACGATTAGCAAACCTTCAGCCGTAATTATTCATTGTACCAACGGCAAAACAAAAAAATTGTTTATCACAATAAAATAATTTTGTTCGGGCAGCCGCTGGCAACAAAAGCTCTTTACGCTAGCTGTCGCTTTTAATTACTCCTAAGTATAGTGCACGCTCGCTCACTAATCGCGGATTATGTTTTGCGGTCCGAGCGAGGCCCGAGTGCATAGCGTTGAGCGGGCTGAGTTTCTCTTGAGAGCAGAGCGGAGTTGTATAGTCTAATGACCCTGACCAAATATTTGTTATATATTCAATAACGATTTCGTTTTTTTACTTTTTGTGTACTTTATTCAAAGCGGTAGAATTTCATTGGAGGTTCTACCGAGATAACCGTGTGTATCGTGGTTTTCGTGGGAAACATAAAAACATAATCGGGAAGTCAGCAGTTTTATATATAGTGTACAAAATTTATTGTGTGCTAACAGCAGCAATAACGGAATCGGAACCGCTCGAGTACATATATACAGCATAATCGTATGTGCGCTGCTTGATTCCGCTGCATTTTCGGTCGTCGCTTTCGCCCTCGGTGCTGGTGCAGTGCATACAAACGTACATACATACGGACGTTCGCCGTTGCTTTTATAGTTGCTGCTTTCTACCCGCATTCGCTGCCTTTAACCGCACTTGCGCGCGCATCGTTAGAGCTGCGCAAACGGCTCGAAAAACTCTGTGTCGTGGAGAGTTACCGTGAACTAGACAATCAAATAAATAAATTAAAAACTAAACACTCACTAGGTACAGATTGCCCCACCATGACATCTGCCGCAGCTGCAGGGACGAGGAGGAAATAGAGAGCATCCAGCATCTTCTCTGTGGCTGTCCTTCACTCATGGAAAGGCGTCTCCGAATACTCGGCAGCGCCTTTCACGAGGACTTGGATAGCCTGGCAAACATGCCTCTAGAGAGGCGGATGCTCTTTATTGAGGCCTCGGGATGGTTTACAAAACCTCCCTAGGCACCGGACGTAATCCCATGACGAGTGTGGGCATCACAATGGGCAATTCTTGCCTCCGAGTGACCTCGACTTCGGTGGAGCAGCCCTATAAACCTAACCTAACCTTACAAAGCTTTATATAAATTTCACATAAACGTAGAGGTTTGCAGTTCAGTTTAATCTATTAAATACATTTGCAAGTACATCCACTAATGAAGTGATATGACTGTTTTTGGAGCAGTTGCTAATGTTACCGATGAAATCACTCAGTTTCAAATGGGCAGATACATCAATTCAAATAAAGCAGTATGGCGCATATTATCATTCCCGATTCATGATAGGCATCCACCTGTAGTTCATTTAGCTGTTCATCTTGAAAACGGTCAACGCATTTTTCCACACCCGGAAATGTAATGCGAAGAGCTGCGCAACCATCAGCAACAACTTCAACTGCATTTTTTTGCGTTGTGTCAAGCAGATGATTTTGCGAAAACATTGCTTTAAGCTGAAGTAACCGAATATTATACATGGAATAATTCGTTCAAAGTTTTTCAAAGGTGAAGACGCGGAGAAGCCGTTTATGGTCAGCCAGAATTGTTTCACTAGCATCTTACACTTGAAGATTCAGTATTTTCATCAAGTCCACATCAAATTCGGACAATTTTCGTAATTATTATAGCCACGTGCAGTCCAGCAAAACCAACTGAATTGTGGCAAAATCATCCATATCATTTGTCAGAGGATTTTTTACATCGATTGCGCCGTCAAATGGGTTATATAAACCAGGACTATACACCGGAAATTTACAACGAAGCACCTTTGAAGACCTTTGCTTGATAATGGCAAGCAAGGAATTAGCTCAATTAGGTATGACAGCGCCTAATCGTGAAATACACGACCTTTTAACAAAGGAAAAACGATTGTCTTTCTATGATTCTGCATTTTTAGTTTTCTGCTATCTTCAAAATTGTGGACGCCACAGATGTGCGCCCTTTGTGGGGGTGTAAGTGGGCGGGGCGAAATTTTTTCTAGGAGGAGATATCACATCAGTCTGGATATAAAATTTGGTTGCTCTAGCTCATATAGCCTTCGAGTAATGGGCGACAAACAAGACGGACGGACAGACAGACGGACAGACATGGCTATATCGACTAGGCTATTGATGCTGATCCAGAATATATGTATATACTTTATAGGGTCGGAAATGATTCCTTCTCTATGTTACACACATCCACTTTTAGCACAAATACAATATATACCTTTTTAATCTTCGAGTACGGGTATAATCATATCTTGTTTTAAAGTTTTTTAAACTTTAGTGAAATTGACAAAACTAGGCGAACAAAAAAATAGGCATCACTTTTCAAAAATGGATTTCAAATTAATAAAATAAGCAATAAGTAACGAATTCTTTAGTTAAACACTTTGAACTATTAATACTAAATCTATATGCATAATTTAATATTTAGTACAGTGCCCTTTATTGGCAATAACAGCTGCGCAGCGTCTTGCGTGGAATCAACTAAGTCCTGCCACTGTCTTCTTAACGTCGGAACGTAGATTTTCGATGGGAATCAGGTCAGGCGGCTGAGCAGGCCACTCCAAAACGTTCACAGATTTTTGCCCTAAACCATTCCTTTTGTTTTCTTGCTGGTGTGTTTGGGGTCATTTTCCCATGAAAAGACCCATACCAGCGGCATTTTATATTCTGCAAAGGGTAGCATTACTGTCTCCATGATATTCACGTACACATGCTGATCCATGATGGTTTTATCCAATGTATTGAACCTACTCCAAAGTAGGAGAAGCAGGTCCATACCATTACACTACACCCTCCATGCTTAAAAGTTGTTGTGGTGTACTGGGTACTTCTTTTGGTTGTCTACGGTATGATCGGAATCCGATTCCACATATAACCAATTTGGACTCATCTGACAATACAATATTTCTCCATTTTCGGGATGTCCAATTTGCATGGTCACTGGCAAAGCTTCATGCGCCTGTTTATATGTGTCGCGTTTAGAAGTGGTACTTTTCTTGGGCTGCAGGCTTTAAGATTATGTTGCCTAAGATATGTGCGAACTGTTTGGTCCGTCGAATTTATTTTAAGATTTTTTTTAAGCTCGGTAGCAGGCTTGAAGTGACCCTTCTTGCTCTGACGAATCAGTCTTTGTACATGAAGAGGGGTCACAGATCATTTTCGTCCGCGTGTTTCAGTTTTTTTCTTCATAGTTTATGGCGCTTTTAATCATTTTATAGGATCATCCTACCAATCGACCAACTTCTCTGTAAGTTTTTCCATCCAATATCAATTTTTTGATAAGATTTTGCTTCTCTGCAGTGTAGTGCTTTCCACGTCCCATTGTAACTATTATTTTTATTAACTTTTATGATTGAAACAATGAATTCGTTGTCAAAACTAATGAACACGTTTTTTTACAAAAGCGATTCCGCGAAATACAGGGTATTTACGAAAACAAAGGCTCATGTGCTATTTTTTTTTTTGGTGTTCTTGGCGTCGTTTTTCTTAAAATATCAAAAAAAAATATATGGACTGAAATTTAAAGATTGGTAGCACTGTTTTTGTTGATGGAGAAACAAACAAAATAAAAAAAATTAAATTTAAAAATCCCAGCAGTAATAGAATTTTTTAATCAAGAACAAAATGTTTTGCAGTGGTGCTATTTTTTTTTCGCAACTATATGTAAATCACGTGTACTGACTGGGTACGGGTATAAAAGTAGTTTCGCTTTAACAGAGACACAACACGTCCCTTCTCGTTTTGATTTTGAAAATGTGTTTTAATCCAACCATTGTAGTTTTTAAAGTTAAATGTCGAGACGATTACATTTGGGCCGGCGAACGCGAAATGCGTCGCGAGCTGTGGCTTCGAGGAGCCGTTAAAGTAGCCAAGACATAACAAATCGCAATGAAAATAATCGCCCGTTCGAATTCTAAAGGAACAATGATGCAACAACAACTGCGAACGAACGTCGAGATATAAAAATCTACAAGGTGTTGCGTTCGCGTACAATACTGTCACCGATGACGCTTCTCATAGGAAAATTATAATTGGTCCAATGAACGACCGTTGTCGCCATTGTCAGGCATATATGTACATTTAAAGGTGAAGCAGATGGATGCTGATTAAAAAATAAAAATTAATAATTTCAATAAAAATGATCACGTAATCATTGTCCAAGACAATGACTATTGACTAAGTGGCAATAGTCATAGTTGGTGACCAATTTAATAACCGTGATATTGTGCTTCATCGGTGAAATGCGCAACTGGACCGTGTATCCGAGACTCATCGCTTTTATGATGCACTACAATATTGTTTGATATTGTTTTGGAGCGGCTATCATTTCAACATTAAAATGATTAATCCATTAAACGGTACATTGATGAATAATTTATGATTGATTTATATTTTAATTGAAATTGAATTTAATTCAATTGTAGGTCGAGAAGGAACAAAGAAAGTTAGTGCTATGAATTATTATGCATAAAGGCTGCAGATACGGCACAATCAAGACAACCACATATTGAAGTGTACAGCACTTCTCCACCAGTATTGTTGACATGTATGCAAAAATTGAATCGGGACGGTTGAATTTTCTTCGGTTCAACCAAGTCAAATTACGTTCCGAAGAGTATGTTCATTTGCGTGATGCTCTTAACAACGATGGTAATGCACAAAACGTTATATTACCGTCATCGTATGTTGAAAGTCCACGTCATATGTTTGAGTACGCGCAAGATTCGATGTCATACGTTAGCCGTTACGGTCGACCTCTTCATCACCTTCACGTGTAATCCCCAATGGTAAGGAAAAAATTCGGAATTATTGTTTGTTGGCCATGTGTTTTAGACAAAATTGAAATCACTCATGGATTCAATTGTCAAACACGGTGCATTTGGGTCTGTTCAATGTTGGATGTATTTAATTGAATGGCAGAAACGGGGTTTGCCTCATGCGCATATTTTGATTTGGCTGATTGAAAAAATAAGGCCTAATCAAATTGACGATATGATTTCGGCTGAAATTCCAGATCGGACAAAATATGATTCACGGTCCATGTGGTGCGTTGAATTTTTATTGAATTGTATGGTTGAAGGGAAATGCTCCAAACGTTTTCCAAAAAAAGTCTCCGATACAGTGACGGGCAACGATGGAGTTCAAATTCAAGATTTGGAAATTGATAATTGTTGGGTTTCGCCATATTCCCCGTTATTATCAAAAATGTATAAAGCGCACATAAACGTAGAGGTCTGCAATTCAATTAAATCTATTAAATACATTTGCAAGTACATCCACAATGGAAGTGATATGGCTGTTTTGGAGCAGTTGCTAATGTTACCGATAAAATCACTCAATTTCAAATGGGCAGATACATCAGTACAAATGAAGCAGTATGGCGCATGTTATCATTTCCGATCCATGATAGGCCCAACTGTAGTTCATTAAGCTGTTCATCTTGAAAATGGTCATCTTGAATTCGGACACTTTTCGCAATTATTATAGCCCCGCAGTACAGCTAAGCCAACTGAATTGTGGCAAAAACATCAAAATTATTTGTCAGAGGATTTTTACATCGATTGCGCCGTCAAACGGGTGATATAAACGCCGGAAATTTTCAACGAAGCATTGATCGCTATTGAATTCCTTTGCATTTGATAATGGCAAGCAAAGCATTAGCTCAATTAGGTATGACAGAGCCTAATCGTGAAATACACGAACTTTTCAACAAAGGACTGGAGCGTGAACAACAGTATGATCGTGCCGAGCTTAATGCGTTTGTGCAAAACAATGAGCCAAGGTTAAATTTCAATGTACCATTTGAGCACATTCGCATTGGCTCTGGCATCACTGCCACATTATTGGATGGTTGTCGCAGTCTGCCCTTAACTAGCCCTTGAACATGCAGGTTGACGATAATCCTACATACAACATTTCAAAAAGATCTGCAATGGCAAAGAGTGCTGCAGCAATGCTCTCTTATTGTATGGGATGTACTATGGCCAACAAGAAGTCACTGGAACACTTACGAGGGCCGTCGCAGAAATGGCCTCTCTCTCTCTTATTGTATGCGATAAGTGTACTATGGCCAACAAAAGCCACTGGAAGCACATAATCGTACGTTGAAAGATATTCGTGGAGATAATCGATCGTTGGGTGGTTGATATTGATATATTGATATTGTTAGCAGGTGATTACCACCACCATAATTATGCTGTAAAAAATCTTAATCCACCACGACTTTGCAATGGTACAAAACTTGCTGTGAAAAAAAAGTTATGACTAATTTACTTGAAGCAACTATTTTGACTGGAAAATTTTGTGGTGAACACGTTTTAATTTCGAGAATTCCGATGATTCCACTGACATGCCATTTGATTTCAAACGACTACAATTTCCCATTCGTCATGCTTTTGCAATGACTATTAATAAATCACAAGGACAGTCGTTGCAAATTTGTGGTTTAAATTTGGAGCATCCGGTAGCTCACGATTAGCAAACCTTCAGCCGTAATTATTCATTGTACCAACGGCAAACAAAAAAAATTGTTTATCACAATAAAATAATTTTGTTCGGGCAGCCGCTGGCAACAAACTCTTTACGCTAGCTGTCGCTTTTAATTGGTCCCTAAGTATAGTGCACGCTCGCTCACTAATCGCGGATTATGTTTTGCGGTCCGAGCGAGGCCCGAGTGCATAGCGTTGAGCGGGCTGAGTTTCTCTTGAGAGCAGAGCGGAGTTGTATAGTCTAATGACCCTGACCAAATATTTGTTATATATTCAATAACGATTTCGTGTTTTACTTTTGTGTACTTTATTCAAAGCGGTAGAATTTCGTGGAGGTTCTACCGAGATAACCGTGTAATATCGTGGTTTTCGTGGGAAACAGGAAAAACATAATCGGGAAGTCAGCAGTTTTTATATAGTGTACAAAATTTATTGTGTGCTAACAGCAGCAATAACGGAATCGGAACCGCTCGAGTACATATATACAGCATAATCGTATGTGCGCTGCTTGATTCCGCTGCATTTTCGGTCGTCGCTTTCGCCCTCGGTGCTGGTGCAGTGCATACAAACGTACATACATACGGACGTTCGCCGTTGCTTTTATAGTTGCTGCTTTCTACCCGCATTCGCTGCCTTTAACCGCACTTGCGCGCGCATCGTTAGAGCTGCGCAAACGGCTCGAAAAACTCTGTGTCGTGGAGAGTTACCGTGAACTAGACAATCAAATAAATAAATTAAAAACTTTTTCTACTGAGGTACAGATTGCCCCACCATGACATCTGCCGCAGCTGCAGGGACGAGGAGGAAATAAGAAGCATCCAGCATCTTCTCTGTGGCTGTCCTTCACTCATGGAAAGGCGTCTCCGAATACTCGGCAGCGCCTTTCACGAGATATTGGATAGCCTGGCAAACATGCCTCTAGAGAGGCGGATATTTTTATTGAGGCCTCGATGGTTTACAAAACATTCCTAGGCACCGGACGTAATCAGATTGATGAGTGTGGGCATCACATTTTGGATTGAATTCAAAATTCCGAGTGACCTCGACTTCGGTGCCACAAAGCCCTATAAACCTAACCTAACCTTACAAAGCTTTATATAAATTTCACATAAACGTAGAGGTTTGCAGTTCAGTTTAATCTATTAAATACATTTGCAAGTACATCCACTAATGAAGTGATATGACTGTTTTGGAGCAGTTGCTAATGTTACCGATGAAATCACTCAGTTTCAAATGGGCAGATACATCAATTCAAATAAAGCAGTATGGCGCATATTATCATTCCCGATTCATGATAGGCATCCACCTGTAGTTCATTTAGCTGTTCATCTTGAAAACGGTCAACGCATTTTTCCACACCCGGAAATGTAATGCGAAGAGCTGCGCAACCATCAGCAACAACTTCAACTGCATTTTTTTTGCGTTGTGTCAAGCAGATGATTTTGCGAAAACATTGCTTTAAGCTGAAGTAACCGAATATTATACATTGGAATAATTCCAAAAATTTTTTCAAAGGTGAAGACGCGGAGAAGCCGTTTATGGTCAGCCAGAATTGTTTTCACTAGCATCTTCGATTTGAAGATTCAGTATTTTCATCAAGTCCACATCAAATTCGGACAATTTTCGTAATTATTATTTTGAACGTGCAGTCAGCAAAACCAACTGAATTGTGGCAAAATCATCCATATCATTTGTCAGAGGATTTTTTACATCGATTGCGCCGTCAAATGGGTTACCAAACCAGGACTATACACCGGAAATTTACAACGAAGCACCTTTGAAGTATTTTCGATAATGGCAAGCAAGGAATTAGCTCAATTAGGTATGACAGCGCCTAATCGTGAAATACACGAATTTTAACAAAGGAAAAACGATTGTCATTTTGATTATTTCATCGCATTGCTGCCACATTTTTGTATGGTGGTCGCATACCACTCTGCTTTAAGTTTCCCCTTGAACATGCAGGCTGACGATAATCCTACATGCAACATTTCAAAAAGATCTGCAATGGCGAGTTGCTGCAGCAATACTCTGTTATTGTATAGAATGTACTATGGCCAACAAGATGTCACTGGAACACTTAATCATACGTTGAAAGATATTCGTGGAAATAATCGATTGTTTGGTGGTGCATTGATATTGTTAGCAGGTGACAAACATTGCCTGTAGTCAAACAAGTAACTGCTGCAGTTGAAATTAATGCGTGTTTGAGAACATATAATTTGTGGCACTCTGTGAAAACAGTTAGATTGACTAGAAATGTACGTATTCAATTGCAAAACGATGCTTCAGCAGATTTTTTTCCAGACAACTGTTAGACATTGGTAATGACATACATCCCGTTGACAATTCTGGCTTTATAACGCTTCCAATAATTTTTGCACTTTTGCCCTCGAAGAATAATTGATTCGAGGTGTTTTCCAAATTTTGTACAACAAAATATAGAAACCATCACTCGTCGAGGAAAGAGAAATTTTGGCGGAACAAATAAATATTCAATGAGATCAACGCATCTGTTTTGAATTCCATCCCAGGAGAAATGGTTGCGTATAGGTGATTGATACAATTATCAATCAAAATGATGTAAATTATCCAGTCGAATTTCTAAATTCATTGGATTTACCTGATATCCGCAATACTATTTACATGTAAAAGTTGGATATAATTATGCTGCGGAATCTTAATCCACCACGACTTTGCAATGGTACTTTTGCTGTGAAAAGCAACTACTTGAAGCAACTATTTTGAGATTTAAAATTTTATGGTGAACGTTTTGAATTCCGAGAATTCCGATGATTCCCTGACTGACATGCCATTTGATTTAAAAGGATTACAATTTCCCATTCGTCTTGCTTTTGCTATGACTGTTTATAAATCAGGAAGGACAGTCGTTTGAAAATTTGTGGTTTAAATTTGGAGCATCCGGTATTTTCATGGACTTTAACCTTAAATAACGGTAAAAACAAAAAATTATTTATCTCATAAATAAAATATGTTATTATATCAATATTATAATTGTTTTAATTTCGATGAATAACTAAACAGTGAATTTTTAAACAAGGAAGCGCGCGGGCTTTCTAGGGAAAATTCCATTTTTTTTATCAATTTTTATAGCCGCCAGTTAAATGAAGCCATGTCTGTCTGTTTATTCATGAAGTTCTTAAATATATAGAACCGCACTTGGAAGTTTTTCAAATGCGCTTTTGACATTTCTACGCGGAGGTGATTTTCGTGCTATTGATTTTGATACTCATTTTAATTTGAGTATAATTTTTTCTAAAACAAGGTAATTTGGTTTCACATGGTGTGCTTTTTACATTATTATATAAACTAGTATGGGGGTAACTTTGATTAAAAAAAAAAAAACTTGTTTGACTATCCGATACTTAATGAACATTTTCTTATCATTATATGGTTAAAGATGTCACACCCATCTTAGAATGCATTTTCGCATTGTATTGAGTATTTTACTGGATTCGGTTGAAAGGACAAAATTGCTTTTTGGGGGAAGGAAACAAATTGATCGTTAATTTATTGTAAAAGTAATAATTTATTTAATGAATTTTTTTTTATTTAGGTTTTTTAATTCAAACTTGTTCATAGAACGATCATCTATGTATCATGTAACATATGTTACGGTACTACATATGACATTCATTGATACCCCAGGCGGTTCTTATATCCCAGAGACTCATTACACTTATCTACAAAATCGAACGGTTTTTTTCTTCAAGAAATCCAACTGATTTATAGAAAAAGATCTTTACATTTTTTAATGGATTATGGAAGTTTTTTTTTCAGTTATGGTTACACCATTAGTGGACATGGGTTAGCATGGGTATTAACGACCGAAACGCGGCAAAAAACTTTTCCTGAATGTAGGTTAACAACGCCAAACACTCCTTCAGGTTGTCCCACGAGTGCGTTTATAATCGTTTTTGCACAAAACACGGCTGCTATCTTGTGGATAGCTTTTTAACGCAAATGATCTCTCGGACAAAAGCATTGAGGCCACTGCCAATCGATTGCGAGAATATTTTTAATTTTATTTCTACGATCGGCTTAGGACCTCGAATGTGTGTTCAAATGTTTAGAAATGTGCTTTTGGTAGGCCTACTGTTTATCAGCTCATTGGTGGTTTTTTCGCGATACTCGTTGCAACTATTTTAAATAGGTTGTTTTTTGAGGATTTTATCTAATATAAAACTAAGGGTAATAAATAAATAAATGAGAAGGCCGTGATGGCTTGGCGTTAACGCGACACTACTTTTATGTGTGTGGCTTGTCAGTACAATGTGATTTATTATTGGAACTTTTAAATATTTTATGAAAATATTTGAAGATGTTTACACTTTGTTTATATTTTAACCTCCATCTGAAACATTGCAAGATGGTCACGGTTAGATGAAGGCATTAACGGTTAGCGATGGCTGAAAATGCATTTCCATCATTGTGGCAACAGTAATGACCCTTCTGAACTTGATTCATCAAAAAAGAAAGATGGTCATTCTCTTGCAATAGATTTTTTTGTTTTTTTTTATCATTTAAATTGTGGACATTTCTTTAGAGGGTCTGTGTGCGAAATTTAAAACTGGTTTTGTACTGAAGAGATATGTGCCTTATGTGGGCGACAAACAAGTATGATTTATGTATGGACGGACAAACATATGTATGATGCTATTGATGGATCAATTTTTTTCAAATGTTTACACATATGGTTTTTACCATGAAAATGCAATATAGATTTTGCCTGTTGTCTTTTTGTTTTGGCAGCTACATGGAAAATTGTGTTGGATTCTTTGCCGCACATGTATTATTTTAGAAACAAAAAAAACGTAGTTATATATATTTTTATTCAGATTAATTTCTGCAAAAAATCCAGAAAAGTCCTTGCAAATGTTTATTTTAAACTGGCAATTAAAAGACGGGGTTTTTGATAGCCTTTTTGGCGCCACAAATTACCAAAAACGCAATTGAAAAAAATGGTTTTCGATTTTAAGATATGTTTGACGTAAAATTGGTTCAGTTATTACAAAATGTGTGATCAAATGAAATCGGACGATAATAAAATTGTTATTCGAGCTGATAAAACAACATACAAATACATTAAGGATTTTTAATGCCGAAACAAACAAGTTGACGAAGTTTCGCCTTAATAGTCATAGTTTTAACCAATAAAAAGAATTGACATTGAACTTAAGTTAGAAATGACTTTAAACTTGATCAATTTCACCGAATTTCATCGCTGTTATGATATTACAATATCTATATTGCAAAAATAAAGGAGATCTGTCCCATTTGTTCAGGGGCCGGGATATAAATCCAGTTAACGTTTTTAAATTGATGAATAATTTACGATGATTTATATTTTAATTGAAATTAAATTTTTGAATTGTAGTTGAGAAGGAAAAAAGAAAGTTAGTCGCTAGGAATTACGGTACGCATACAGGCTGAAGGACGCGGACCAACCTATACCAGGCCTCCACATACCTGAAGTGTCCAGCACTTTTCCACCCAGTATATTGTTGACATAATCCACAAAGCGCGGAACGGCTGAGTTGCCTCGAAATCAAACCAAAAATACGTTCCGAATTCCCATGTGCCCATTTGGGGAATCACGGGCACAAATTCTGGAACTGTCACTGTTGAAGTACATTCTGTTACAAATCATCGTTGTGTGCAAGGCCGGACCACCCACCTTCGCAACAAGAACCGTGTTTGGTTATTGATATAACACTTGCTTCGGACAACGACTCCTAACCATTGATGATTGGCATGTGTCCGGTGAGTGCTCCTTTGAGAGACCACTACAGGATGGTGTTCAGTATCAAATGGAACAGAGAAATGTTAAAGGCCTAAACCGCTCCATAAAACGTAGACGGTCTGAACCGCTTCAGTTCAACCGTATTAAATGCATTACCCTCCATCCACCGGAAGGAACATCCTTCAAACGGTTGCTAACTACCGAGGAAGCGGCTCAGAACGTCAAATCGGCAGATACATCAGTTCAAAATGAACAGTGGCCGACCTCCAAAGTAGGCATCCAATCCGTAGTTCATTTAGCTGTTCATCAGAAAACGGTCAACGAGGTTTTTCTTCAACCCGGAACATGGTAAGGAAAGCTGGGACGAATATCGCCGCACCTTTACCAACCTTAAACACCTGTGGGAAGGCGTTGAGTAAATGCAGATGCCTTTTGCGGTGCCATTGATTTACACCGAAGGCCTCGAGGCTTCGGCGGGTGCTATCAAAGCGTCAAACAACACCTGGCCGTTCCTGCGTGAAAAAATTGCCCAGGACGGTGATTTCAGCATAAGGCAGCCAGGAATCCTGGAGCTCCTAAATGTGAGGACCCAACATCCCGGGATGCTCGAAGATGATGAACCGGTGACGAATATCGCAGAAATGCGAACGATTGAACCATACCAGGAAGGACATGAGGATCTCATACAAAGCATTATGGCCATGTCAAGAAGTCCGGGCCATTAAATCCTTCGGGTTAACCGGGGCCGGATGATATACGACCAGCCATGCAAAGGCAGCTTGCCATGGCTGAAGCAAAAATCTTAAAAGGATTTGTCAGAGGGGTACGTCCCGAAGCATGGAGAGAGGGGTGATATGGTATTCATCTGGAAAGGCCGGGAAGATAAACATGATCTCTTTGGTTGGACTACAGACCCATCAGTCTATCCTCATTTTTGTATGACAAACGATGGAGATACAATTGATCTTACATAAGAACCAAACTAAACAGACAAGTGATCAGCGGAGCTCAGCACGCCTAATGCGTTTGTGCAAATCAGTTGAGACCGCGTTAAATATCCATTGTTAGGAATATCGAAAAGGACTCGAGCCATAAGGAATATCAACTTTGGGCGGCCTTTGGATGCACATAGAGTATACCGTTCTTCAAACGTTAGGATCTGAATTCAACACTGGCCGCACTCGTCAGTAGAGTGGCTGGACTGGCGAAATTCTCAGGAGCAGAACGATTAGCGTTGCCCTGGGAACCTCCTCTGACAATAAGGTCATGCAAACACACGAGATCTGCCCGCAGAGTGGGCATATCCCTGAAAATTGTGAATGATCTAGTCCTCAACGTCCTTCAAGAAGTTGGGGAGAAGCGGATATATAAGTCACCAAAACGGTCTGGGGGATTATCCCCAATTGACAAGAACTGGTGTCACGAAAAATATAAGATACCAAATTTCAAACTACCTGCAATTGATGAAACGACACAGCGAGTTATCGAAAAGCCAAGTATCTTGGTGGCATGCTAACTCCAAACTCTCCTGGAAGAGAAAAAAGTATAGGAAAAAAAAAAACAATGGCTGCTTTCTACATTTGTTAAGAAGACCTTTGGCGAACATTTAATGTTAGGAACCGCTTGAAGGATTGGATGATATACATTCGGTTTCCAAATCTGACTATAAATTTTTAGAAAAAAAAATCTGCGTAAGCGGCCACCAATTTCACACTAAAATGTGTTTTTAAAGTCCAGTGGACAGCATCATTGCGGTGTTTCTGTAACAGAACATTCCACCCCACAGGCTGCTTTGGACACCATGCTCAAACATGGTTTTCAAAAATTCCACCTTAATTGCATGGCCTGAAAAAGTGTCGTGTTTTTTTATTGCCGCGCGTTCTTAAAGCCATCCAGAATGGCGCACGAACCGACTCCGTCAAGGGTTTTGGATCGGGCGAACGGGCGACTACTGTGTCTCCGTTTTTCATGAAAAAAACTTTAAAGGACACATACCGGACGTCTCATTTCAAAAGTAACGCTGAAAATGGACACAAAGTGCTATCCACTTCACTGACGGGCCAAAATGAATCTTCTGAAAAACTAAAAAACCAACATTTTAAGACTACCAGACTGGTGCAGATGTATTCCAGGCGGAGATATACGCAGTATGGCAAGCGGCAAAGCATTGATATACACTTTGGACATACCTAAGGAAATAGCAATCTGTGTTGATAATCAATCTGCTATCAAAGCCCTCACATTTCCTGCAAGACCACGTTCAACTCGTATTGATACGGTGGACGTTATTCAAACCGGAAAAGAAGGCCGCACTCTTTAATGGTAAGTTGAACGTGGGTTAGGTGGACCGACATTCGCGGACAATGAGACAGAGGACACAGTCCAAAATGGATCGGCTAAGCCACTGGCGGACGCAGTCGCCGCAAATACGGGGCACTATGAGCATCATCATCTCGCAGATCAGACAGACGGCGAACGCAAGACCAAACTATAATAAGAGAAAATTCCCTGGTCCCACTATGACGCTAAACGACACGAGGTCTTCTAGGATTCAGGACAATCGCTTGCATTCATGACGGGAACCCAACGGGCACTGTGTGATGATGACTACGTAGAGACGGACCAATGACGACTTCCGCCGCAGCTGCAACGAGGAGTTAACGCTATAGAGCAAAGAGCACCTTCTGGATTGTGGCTGTCCTGCACTCATGAAAAGGCGTCACCGATCCATTAGCGTAATTTTCACCAGGACTTGTATTTTTGGAAAACATTGTTCGATGGCTGATCCTCTTTATTGGGGCCATTTTCTTCCAACACATCCTTGATTTACAATAACTGTTCAGGTTTGGTCTTTGAGCTTAATATCATTCGAGAAGGCGACTTCATTCCGACTTGCAAAGTAAAAAGATACAACACACAAAACCCCAATTTTTGTAGTGCAACACAATGAATTGTGTTGTGTACACCATCACTCGATCAGAAGTTACTCTGTATTCTCCAACAAATTATTGTTTGCAATTACAGATACAATGGTGCCAACACCAGATGAACCGCATTTTTCGTTTCAAATATATTTCATT
Source organism: Drosophila bifasciata (assembly GCA_009664405.1). Classification (NCBI taxonomy): domain Eukaryota; kingdom Metazoa; phylum Arthropoda; class Insecta; order Diptera; family Drosophilidae; genus Drosophila; species Drosophila bifasciata. Next base: position 29,413,556 of record CM019044.1, read on the forward strand.
TCGTCGATGGTGGATCAGCTGAATGTGCGGTGCAATACCTACAGGGAACACAACAGTGGGCGTTAGACGAATTATTGAACAGTTGCAATTTTTTCACGCTAATAGATGTGAATAATAATACTGGTAATCTTGGTCTCCTACAGGACGCAATTCCGGGAGGAACGGGAACAAATTTGTCATTTCATTGATTTTGGCCACTATTCGATCAAGATGTGACATAGCTTTGGCGTTAGGATCATTCGAATTGCGCACATTCTGCTTTATTGCCACCAATTTAAACAAAATTGATACTCCAACATGCACAATATTTCCCGATCCAGTGCATTGGGAAAATTGTTGATGCAATGCAAGCTCATTGTTTGGGATGAGTGCACAAAGGCACATAAGAACTCACTTGAAGCACTTAACTCCATGAAGGCATTCGGTGAAATAACAACATCTTTTGGCGGGTTTGATGAAATTATTGTCAGCGCGATTTCAGGCAGACTTTGCCAGTAATCGAACGCCTGCAGATGAATTGAATGCTTGCCTGAAGGCATCACCTTTATGGAATAACGTAAATTTTTTACGCTAACCACTAATATGAGAGTTCAAAAAAATGATACAAAGTGTTGAATATTATTCCAACAAATATTTTGTTAGTTGTGGAAATGGAAAAGACCCAGTGATGGGAAATCTGGATTAATTTTTTACCAACGATAGGACGATTTTTACATTCTCAATTAGTTCTAATAAATTGCAATTATTGAATTATCAGAATTTTGCTTTGGTTAAATGTTCGTGGACCAATTCTTGCCGCAAAGAATAATGATGTACACGCACTGAATTTCACAATTCAATCAAAAATTGCTGGCGATTCATGTGACATACAAATCTGTTGATTCCATAACAAATGATGATTAAATTATCCAACAGAGTTTTTGAATATCTGAGTTATTGTAGGATTTAAACCACATAACTTGTAAACTCAAAGTTTTCGCAATTATTATGATATTGCGTAATTTGAATCCACCGCGACTTTGCAAACTGATTGACTCGGCAAAAAAGATCTTATGTCGAATTTGATTGAGGCAAACCATTATTAACGGAAAGTACGCAGGTGAAACGGGTATATATACCGAATACCAATGATTCCGACTATTGAAGACCTTTGCTTCAAATGGCAAGCAAAGCATTAGCTAATTAGGTGACGGTGTAATTGGGAAATTAATACCTTTTCAAGCAAGGCAAATCGTTTCAGTAAGATCGTGACGGCTTAATGCGTTTGTAGAAAACAATGAGCAGGTTAAACATGGGAACGGGAAACCAAATATGGTTTGTGCTATCGAAGAGCAACATGGTGGACTGTGGTTTTTTGGATGCAGCTGGATGAAACGGATAATTTGCGAACACGTATTAACGCTACCATTGAGGCACAAGGTAGAATCGATTCACTTTTCATTTACTCGCTAGAGAAGTTCAACTAAACATGCAGGCTTCATTTTTGCAAATTCGAAATGAACTCATTACTGTTGTGCTGCAGAAATGCTCTCTTTTTCCTTTTCAAAGTGTACTATGGAAACAAAAATTCACTTCATCTTTAATCGAACCAAACGAATTCGTGCATAAAACGTGTTGTTTGGTGGTGAAACGGAGTTCGCCGGGTTTTCTAGACAAAACGGCATTTCAGCTGTGTGTAGCTTCGAGGGGCCGTGAAAATCGCGAAAATAATGTCGTCTCTCTACACACAGCAGGTCCCGTTCAAATCAAAGGAACAATGATGCAACAACAACTGAAAATTAAAGTGGTGAATAAAAATATAATAGGTTTGCGTTTGATTTTTTAAAGCCTGGCAAAACAAGGTGGTCAAGGAACGCCTTATTGTCAGGCAAAATTTTAACAGGTGACCCAGAATTATGTGCAAATCCAAGTGGAACCCACTTTTGGCGCTATATTGATCTAATTTCACCTGAATTTCACCTGAGGTCTGGTATTTTTTGAGCAATTACGTCTATATTGCAAAAAAAAAATAAAGGAAATCTGTCCCATTGTTCAGGGGCCGGGATAATGTGTAATTTGTTCCGTTTAAAAAGCATCTCGTTATTCGCTGGCGAAGTATAGCAACCAAACTGGCCGAAACCAGTCACCTTACCGACAGTTATCGTTAGGATAATTACGGTTTTGCAATGAGAGGAGGACGGGAACAACCTAAGACCTGATCGTCGGCATACCTGCCGTACAAGGAAGAGGACCCACCCCTCGGGGATATAGGGGCCTAAATGCCATCGGAGGATCTCGACATCGTCCTAGGTTGCTGACGCGAATTGGCCATCACTTTCCTTTGGGGAATCACGGGCACAAGTTGAGGAGAGTTGCTGTTCATAGTACATTCTGTCCACAAATCTTGTTGTGTGCTTCACCGGGAGCACCCCACCGTCCGCAACAAGAACCGTAGAGGTTATTGATATAACACTTCCTTCGACAGTGTTAACCATTGATGAGATGGCTATTATTTCTCCTTTCGGACCACTAAAGGATGGTGTTCGATCAAATGGATAAGAGAAATGTCCAAGGCCTACCGCAATCCGAAATAATTTAATTCAAAGCCGCTTCTCCGCCAACATAAGAATAGTGCTACCACCCTCCCCACCGGCTGGGAACATCCTTCAAACGGAAGACAACAGCGTACAGAACTTTTCCACCAGTATATTGTTGCAGGGCCTCCCCAAATCTTGCCCGATCAGCCGACCCTCCAAAGTCCAGTCGCAATCCGTGGTGGACGCGGAGCTGATGAAGTCAGGAGGAGTCGGGCGAGGCTCTTCAACGCAAATAAACACACAGGAAAGCTGGACGACATCGTGCCGCCAGTTTTAACACCTACAAGAACACCTGTGGAAGGCGAAAAGCGGAGTCATGGCCGCCTCTGCGACATAGATGGCGTCTCACCGGAGGCCTCAGCGCTCGGCGGGTGCTACTCCGCGTCAAAACAACACCCGGCTCGTTCCGCAACCAGGACGGCGATTTCGCATGCGCGCCAGAACCCCCTTCGGAGCTCCTCATGAGCTAATTCCACTTCCCGGATGCTCAGATGTTACCGGTGACGCGAACCCAACGAAATCCCCAACGACACCTAAACCATACCAGGGAGAGGAAACTGAGGGACCCCATACTAAAGCATTATGGCAATCTCAGACAAGATTATCCGGGCCATTAAATCCCCTTCTGCAACCGGGGCCGGATGATATACGACCAGCCGCCGTGTGGCAGCTTGCCATGGCTGAAGAAAATCTTCGAAGGATGTCTCCGAATTGGGTACGTCCCCAAGCATGGAGAGAAGGGTGAGTGGTCTTCATCCCCAAGGCCGGGAAAGATAAACCACATCTCTCCAAAAACAGATGGAGAGACTGGATGGAGAGACTGATTGATCTACTAAGAAGAACCAAACTAAACAGACAAGTGATCAGCGGGCTCAGCACGCCTACCCAAAGGTAGATCAGTTAGGAACCGCGCTACACGAAGTTGTTAGGGAATATGAAAGGACTCTTAGCCATAAGGAATATGCTTTGGCGGCCTTCCTAGACATAGAGGGAGACCCTTCACCCAACGTTAGGATCGAGTCAATAATGGCCAAAATTGACCAAGTCAGTGGCTGGACAGCGTTCTCAGGAGCAGAACGATTAGCGGTAATCTGGGCACCTCCTCTTCAAGAAAGGTCAAAGGTCACACGAGGTACTCCGCAGGGGGGTTATATCCCTCTCCTGTGAAACTTAGTCCTCAACGTCCTTCTTCTTCAGTTGGGGGGAGAAGCGGATATATAAGTCACCAAAACGGTGAGGGGCTTATCCCCAAAGACAGAACTGGTGTCACGAAAATATAAGATACCAAATTTCAAACTACCAGCAATTGGTGAAACGACGCTTGAGTTATCGAACGAAGCCAAGTATCTTGGTGGCATGCGGGCTCCAAACTCTCCTGGAAGAGAAACACGGAGGAAAGGAAAAAAAAAAACAATGGCTGCTTTCTACATTTGTAAGAAGACCTTTGGGCGAACATGTGGCCTACAACCGCACATCATCCATTGGATGTATACAGCGGTAATAAGACCCATTCTGACGTACAGAAGCTTAGTGTGGTGGAAAGCGGCCAACACCAAATCACACCTAGAAAACTCCGTAGAGTCCAGTGGACAGCATGCCTTGCGGTCACCGGATCTCTCAAATCCACCCACAGGCTGCTCTGGACACCATGCTAGACCTGGAACTCAAAACTTCCACCCAATTGCATGGGCCGAGACAAGTGTCGTGAGGCTTTCAGCCGCGCGGTTCTTAAAACCATCGCCTTATGGCCACGCCACAAATACTCCGTAAGGAAGAAAGTGGATCGGGCGAACGGGCGGACTACTGTGTCTCGGAGTTTTCATGAAAAAACTTTAAAGGACACATACCGACAGAGAGGAATGGAGGCGTAACGCTGCCCTTGGACGAAAGTGCTATCCATCTTCACTGACGGGTCAAAAGAATCTTCTGAAAAACTAGCAACCAACATATCCCTAAGACTACCAGACTGGTGCAGTGTATTCCAGGCGGAGATATACGCAGTATATGGCAAGCGGCAAGTTGATATACACTTTGGAGATACCTCCAAGGAACATAGCAATCTGTGTTGATAATCAATCTGCTATCAAAGCCCTGGTTTCCTGCAAGTAAGACCACGAAACGAACTCGTACGTGATACGGTGGACGCACTAAACCGGATCAGGCCGCACTCAATCACACTCACGTGGGTCCCGGGTCACCGACATCGCGGACAATGAGAGTGCGGACGAGTGTGCCAGAAATGGATCGGCTAAGCCACTGGCGGACGCAGTCAGCGAAATACTGAGGGCACTATGATACATCATCTCGCAGATCAGACAGACGGTGGAACGCAACGCAAACTGTGAGATCTCACGCTCGCTCTGGTCCCACTATGAGCCTAAACGCACTAAGACTCTTCTAGGATTCAGGAAGAGTCCGGTGCAAACACTGACAGGAACTATAACGGGGCACTGTGTCTTGGCCACTACGTACAGACGGCCCAACCATGACTTCCGCCGCAGCTGCAGACACGAGGAGGAAATATAGAGCATCCAGCACCTTCTCTGTGGCTGTCCTGCACTCATGAAAAGGCGTCACCGAATACTCGGCAGCGCCTTTTCACGAGGACTGGATAAGCCTGGCAAACATGCCTCTAGAGAGGCTGATGCTCTTTATTGAGGTGTCGGTAAGGTATGCGAAGCCCCTAGGCATCGGACGTAATCCCATGACAGGGGAGCATCACAATGGGAAGTTCTTGCCTCCGAGTCACCTCGACTTCGGTGGAGCAGCCCTATAAACCCTAACCTAACCTATCGTTAGGATAAACTTGTCGATAAAACAATTTGATTCATCGGAGGCGGTTAACAATCGGAACAATATTCTTTTTCGTTGCTTTTAAGCGCACAAATGAGCTGTTGAGCGCCAAATGTGCTGTAGGTGGAGGAGCATATCTTTGTCGATTTCGTAGAGAGTTAAAAAAACATTTTATATTATAAGAAAAGTGATGCAGTTACATGGAAAAGAAAACTAACTAATCAGTGTTGCTTAAAAGCTGAAAAATTTCCAACCGCCGCACAGTGGGGTGAGAGACCCCAAAAGTGACGATTAATTCAACCGTCCAAAAAATTTGGACCATGTTATAATTTTTTGTATTATGTATTTGATCAATAAAAGTACAATTCATTAACTTTTTGAGTATTCCGTAGAGTATTTTTTTTTATTTTTTACATTATTTTATTTAAGTCAATTTTTAATAATATTCGGTGTTTTACAACAAAAAAGCAATTTCATAAATTTTAACGCTGAAATTTTTCCTTTATGTATTATTATATACCCATGGAGACTATATTCATGAAGAATAATAAGAATCGGTTTACTACCTGGTCGAAATAAATATTGGGACACTCAGTTTTTTCTTTAAAAGTAAATCGTATTTGCTTATCTATTATTTTTTTAAATTTTATTCGCAAGTATAAAAAAAAATGCATTGAAATAAAATAAATTTTTTGTAAATATCTGATCCTTTTCGAGAAAATTCAGGTCCTTATTTTTGCTGCCTTAAATAATTATTGGTACACTAAAATACAAATAATTTTTTAAAATTTCAAAAATTAGAACAAATAAATTTGTTTTCATACTTTTCAGTGTGAATTGCCTCCATGCGCTTTGAATTAACTTCAGCCAAGCGATTAGGCATTGATAGAATTAAATTTTGGATCGATTTTTTCGTCGATTTTGGCCCTTTCTTCGATAATTGGCTTTTTGAGCTGCACCAAATTTTCAAATTGTCGCCCTATTGCTATAAACTTTGCTGGACAGTATTTACGAAACATTCTCGATTGGGTTTAAATTGGGAATACATGCAGGCCACCCGAAAAGATCTATTTTTCGGTCTTAAAGACCGAATACGTGGTTCTGGATACGTGGAATGCAGCGTTATCCTGTTGAAAAATCAACTTTTTATCATATGTTTCACTAAACGGTATTAATACGTCGTCTATGAGGCTTATGTACAGCTGAGAATTCATTCAAGATGATACAAAACATACAGGGGATCTTCCGGGGTGTCCAAATGCAGCCCATACCTGAGCGAGCCGCCCCAAAAAATTGCGAAATTGCGTTCACGGCGTATATCTTCTCCAGTACATTATTTTAACGTCGGGACTATCCTGGTTTTGAATTTTTTCGTCACTGAAGATAACTTTCTCCCATTCACTTGTCCAAAAATTTGTACTTTTTGCAAATTCAGACGAGCTGCTTTGTGCCTTAAAAAGCGTAGGTTTGCGTACCATTTTTTCATACTTAATGTTTACTATCTGAACTTAAAATTTGCTGAATACGACGGGTGCTGATGTCAAGAGACAGTTTAGCCTTAATATCCGTGAACTAGTCGCTGTGTTTAAAGCCAAATTAATTATTTGTCGTTATGTTCGATCAGACACTAAGCAGAATTGGCCGGTTTTTGCTGTTTTATTATATCCTGACGGGTTTTTTTTAATTTTTTGACAGTATTCTTGCTTATTTCCGCAATATTGGCTATTTCTCGAATGCTTTTCCCTTCCTGTGCAGATTAAGGATAGTTTTTTTGCATATTCTCCGACAACTTTACTCCATTCCCCATTTTTACTTTATTTACGTGTGGAACTGTATTAAATGAACTTTTATTTAGCCTTTGATTGTTAAATTTACTTGTTCACTGCTAAAAAGAATAAAATACCACCTTTAACCACGAAAACTTGAATACACAGTCAATTAGCACCACTTTCCTGATGTTGTACCAATAATTATTTCGTAAAAAAAACACGTTCTCACAAAACTGGTCGGGGAAAAGTTTGAATACAAAATATAAACTTTTTAACCTGCCGTCACTTTCTTTTTTATATGCAGATACATTCAAAAAATTTTGGGTCGTTACAAATATTTACCATTTCTTAAAATTTTGAAAAATATCTATGATAAGTGAGTGTCCCAATTTATTTCGACCAGGGTATATTATATATCTGCCATAGAAACAACACGCTAAAAAAAAAACTTTTTTTTTTTTTTTTTTGAAATAAAAACGGGTCATATATAATTACAAGTTTATTAATATTAAAAAATTGTATAAATAAATAAAATAAAACACAAAGTTTCAACTTTTGACGTCACATTACAGGGTATCTATTAGACATAGGGCCATAAATTTTTTTTTTTTCACTCCCCAATGCAAAATTTTATATATGTACTTTCACTTCATATTAATTTGATTCCGCAAATTCCAAAATTTGTATTTTTTAATTAATCGTCAGTTTTGGGGTCTCTCACCCCAGTGTGCGCCGGTTAGAACTTAAACCTCAGATGAGGCGTTTAGAAAACGAAATGTTACGTTCGGATTAATGTTAGCTTGAAAGTCGAGATACCAGCCATTGAAATTCCATATAAATCATAATCTCACATACATATATGGGCAGTTCCGACAAAAGGTCAACCACAAAAAAAATCATGAGAAATCAATAAAACTGATAGTTGAACAGTTGTTGAAAAGCAACTAATTTATGCCATTGACATACAAATTTAAATGATGTAATAATAAATAATAATCCTATTGAAATAAAGCACAAGTATACTTTTTATTTTTTTTTATGGTCGTTTTTCTTTTACTGTTATCTTCTAGAAAAATTATGCTTTCTTTGTAAAAGTTTTCTCCCAAAGTCTCTCACATATTGAACTATCTTAAGCGTTTTGGAACTTTGTGAGTCGCTGTAAACGCGACTCTACTTTTTACCCGTACTCAGTCAGTACACATGTGATTTATGTGGAATTTTCAAATGTTTTATCAGTTTGTACATTTTACATTTAACATTTGTTGCTGCATCTGTCATCTACATCTACATCAGTTCTCAACAACAACAACACGTATACCGCACGAGGCAGCATGTTTGAGCGTGAGGGGTGTGTGTGTGAAGAATCATCCCCAATAATTGACTTACGCTGCATGAGGGGGGAAGCTCGCAGTTGAAAATTGATTTTGATCATTGTGGCTACAATAATGATCCGATCTGAACTAAGTTCAGGAATCTGGTAGATATGGTCATTTTCTACGATACTGCATTTTTGGTTTTTTGCTATCTTCAAAATTGTGGATTTTCGTCTTTTGTTGGGGTGGAAGGGGGCTTGACGAAATTTTGAAATACATTTTTTGTTCGGGTTTGGTATCACAGGAGTCTTGTCAAAAAGTTTGGTTGCTCTAGCTCTTATAGTCTCTGAGATCCAGGCGTTCATTTTCATTTCTCGTTTTTATCTTCAAAACTGTCTTTCGTCTTTTTGTGGGTGGGGATCGACTCGGGTGCTTTTTGAAATACTCTTTGTATTAAAGTGATATAATAGGAGCTTGGATATAAAAGGTGGTTTGCTTTCTAGCTTTTATTGCCTCTAAGTACTAGGCGACTGAAAGACGAACACTCAAAGCAGACGCGTTGGAATGTCAGACAGAACATTTGTGGATATAATAATGATCCTATCTGATCCTGATAGAAATGGTCTTTTCTCTATACTGAAGTTTCCGTTTTTGTTATCTTCAAAATTGTGTACGCCACATACTTTCGTCCTTTGCAAAGGCGGAAGGGGCGGCAAAATTTTGAAATAATTTCATTCATCAGTGGTATCACATGAGTCTAGAAACAAAATTTGGTTGCTCTAGCTTTTATAGTCTCTGAGTACTAGGCGACAAACAAGACGGACGGACAGACAAACATTTATATATCGACTTGGCTATTGATGCTGATCAATAATATACACTGCGCGTCATCAGGTTAGCGCCCCTTTTACACTCACCGCCCATGCTCAATAAAATCTAAACCATCAAAGCTACAGCTTTAAAATTTTTTTATATTGTGCTACATTCATTTCTCTTTAAAAATAAAACAACAATGGCTACTTTAACAATAAGGAATATTTTTTAATAAATTTTTTTTTTTTTTTAAGAAAAGTACAAAAAAAATGTAACAAAAATTTGGTCATCAGGTTAGCGCCCTTGCGTTAAATTCAATTTAATTAAGTTGATGACCAATAATGGTAGTATAAAACACCTGTATATTAAATTTGTATCATTTCAAGTAATATTAGTAGTGCGTAGTCCGCCTTTGTTTGAAATAACTCAAAAATTCGATTAGGGTGAATTATAAAGTTGTTCAATATAATTTATTGATATGGTTGACCAAGCGTGTTTTAATTCCTTCGATTAACTCTGTCTTTGTACTATACTGCTTTCCGGACTCATACACTTTCCTGACCAACCATCCCCAGACGTTTTCAATGATGTTAAGGTCGGGTGAGTATGGTGGCCACTCCATGAGATCAACTTTTTGGCCCTGAATCCATGACTTCGGTGATCGGGCGGATTATTGAATTGGAGCATTATCGTGCTGGAAAGTCCACTTTGGTTTTGAAAAAGGTTTTGGAAATGCGGAAAAGACGTTTTTAAAACGGTGTTATAGTCCTGTAGCGTTCATGCGCGATGTCAAAAAAAATTGAAGCTGTGTAAAGTGCCGTAGTAGGATATTGTTCCCCAGACCATAACCCCTCCCACTCGGCTGTGCAACCGGTCCAAGTGATGTTCTTCTTTCCGTAGGTCATGGCAATAATAGTTATAGCCATCAGGCCCTTCAAATTAAATTTTTTTCATCTGAAAGACAACATGCTTCCATTGGGTTGACCACGTCATGTGAGTTCGGGCAAAATTAAAGGCGCATTTCTTTCTCTGCATATTGAGTGGTGGTTTTTTAATTTCTGTCTCTTTAAGTGATTAGCTTTCTTAATTAATCTTTGGACCGTTGATAAGCTCGCCTTAACACCGGTTTTTCCCTTATCTTGGTGGTCGATTCATTGCGAATTCGAAGCTTCCAGAAGTATTGCTCTTCTATCTGCTTGTGAAATCACTTTATTATTGCCGCCTTTGTAGTTTTTCCATAGCTTTCCTTATTTTTTAAGAAAATTGGCAATTGTTTTTTCTGTGTCTTCCTGTCTTTTCCGCCATTTTATGGTTGGATAGTCAGATTCAAAGTATGCCTCAATCTTTGATTTTTCAACCAAAGACAAAACTGTTCCTTTACCCATACTGTACGTTTATTTAAAGATATTGAATACGTAATGCTTCACAAAAAATTTGGTGACTGTAATTGCCAAAATAAGCAAAATAACTAAAATTGCATTTGGCGGCGCTAATCTGATGACGCAAAATAAGTGCACGCATTCTTTGCGAAAATAAAGCAGAAAATAAAATAAAACATAACGGTTCTTCTCTGGTGCTTTATTTTATTATGAGAGAGATCTCATATAAGAATAACAAAATCAAAACAAAAACTAAAGTTACGTGCAATAGGCAAAAGAAAAAAAAAAAAAAAAAAATGTGTGTAAAGGGGCGCTAACCTGATGACGCGAAGTGTACATACTTTATGGGGTCGGGAACGCTTTCAAAAATACAATATACCCTTTGACTCTTCGAGTACGGGTACAAAAACAACTAAGGCGTTTACACAACCAACATACATCTTCTGCGACAACGTTAAACATTTACTTTGCGTATTGCACATTGTTGCTCGACGTACTTGAGCAGACTAAAACTGTAGAACTTTTCCTTTCAAAACACACTTTATTTTAATGAAATTTTTTTTCAGAATTTATTAGTTGAGGAATACAAATTTCAATTTTATTAATTAATTTATTTCTAGTAAATTTCGATTTGTGGTTTTACAAAACAATATCATTATGGAGCTCGAACTTAAAAAGAAGGAAGTCATTGCGAACTAATCTCGGAGACCCTTATAAACGAAATATTAGATGATATAACGCAGCGACCGTCAAAAGAGGTAACAATTGAGTAATAGAACGTAAATAGTAAATGATACGTTTTGTTTTTAGTCAATACAAAAGACCCCATTGTCCACATTTAAGAGCATTTTTTTTTAGTGAAAATGAGAAATTGCTTCATAAGGAAGCCGTTTCTTGCCTTTTACATAATTCTAACATCGTCTGGTCATTTATTACGGAACTCTATTATGAAGGAAAGTAAAGGTTTTTTTTTTTTTTATTTTAAGTTTTTAATTTTTTCACCTTGTTAAACAGAAGGTACACAACGCTCTACTGGATGTATGTATTGAAATGCATGCAGAGCCTATGAAATCGAATTTTCGACTAAACTTTGGAATTGCCGCTGGGAAATATATAAAATTTTAATGTTTCTATTGAAGTCGAGAAATTACAGATGTCCTGCACCATCGAATTTTTATTGTGCTTTTTAGATGAATCGCGTTTATTTGAAAATTGTCTTGAAGTACGCCTAAATTCTCAAGCATTATTTGAAGCGCTGGAATCATCGCTCCATCCCCAGAAGGAAGATCTTTGTTTTAAAGATTCAAGAACTATGCATTACATTCAAGGAAGTGAGGACCAAATGGAGTTCACTATAAATAAAAAGTAAAAATTGTATATCATCGATAGATTTTAAAGTCCCATTGAACTATAATAGTGACCAAAATGAAAATGTTATATCTGTAAATGAAATCGATGAGCATAAATCGAATTCAAAAACTTTTAACAAACCAAATTATTAACGAGCAAGACAGCACAAGGCACCGTAGTTTTAAATCAACAGATAGGTATTAGGGAAAATATTTCTGAAAGCCCACGCGGAAAACAGTATCTGTATCCCAACAAAAGTAAAGAACAAAAAAATAATGTTATTACCCTTGAGAAATGAGATGTTAATACATAATTCAGATGGGGTTAGCTCAACACATTGCGATTATGGAGATGCTAAGTCTACAGTAACTTTAAAACGTGAAAATTCTGCTGACGATAAATTTATTGCTGAATTAGAATCCGCATTTGTGAATGAGCTTAACTGAATATCATCGTATTGGAATGTCTCAATGAAGTAAATAATTTAATGAAAAGAGTATACAAATTTTACTGTTGATTTTCATTTTAATTCGGTGCCTCAATTTTATGTAAGCGCCGTTAAATGTACTTGTAATTTACTTGCAACATCAGATCTTTGCAAATAAAAAACTTTGTACACATTTTTAAATTTAAATAATACAATTATTTCGTTGATCCCTACTTTTAAATGTATTTTCGGAAAAATTTTAACATTTAAACATTTAACATTTAACATTAAGCCGCGGTGTATAACACTTACTTACTTCTCCACATACATACATACATAAATACATAACAGCAGCTTCACAGGTGCATTATTTTCGTTTCTCGTTTTCGCTTAGCCGCCACTGCAGTGCACCAGTGCACTATGGGTAAAAATCCCGGTTTAGGTGCATAAAACCTATTTATTTTTAAATTAATTTTTTAAGAATGGCCCATGTTAATTGAATCTAGATACCATAATTAAAAAAAACCGCCATACAAAAATTTTTAGGTGGCAACCCTATAGTGTTGGCACAGCAACAAAGTCAGCTGTTTGAGAAACTTTTGCAATTTGGTAAATTGGCGCGAAAAATTTGCAAACTTTTGTGTAATTGTTCTGCTGTGGGAAAAACAATATTCATAAATATGAACATGGAAGATCCTTGCGAAGGTATTTATTAATGTACATTAGCTTATATGTTTTTGAATTATGTGTCTTGTTGTCCAACTGTGAGCTGTTTTATATGTGTATCTTTAGAGATTTGTACTAACTATTGTGTTTTGTGTTTTGTGGAGTATAACTAATCATTAGCACAGACTAGCAAACGAGTAAGAACGTGAAATTAACGACAAAAGTGTCCTTGTTATAATACAATTAACCATTTTTGCTACTTTTTGCTCCTTTTCGAAAAACTTGTATTTATCTAGCAACATATGTGTTTTGGTCACGCGGCTCTTCTTGAAGTTTGGGAAAGCAACAATCGCAAAATATTCTGTTCTGAAACGTTCACTATGTATAGGGGCTAATTACTTTTTGGTACCCCATGTCGCCAACAGTACACAAAATTTTTAATACATGGATACATCATCATTGAAAAATAAATTTTTCCTGTTGGCTCCTTAGCAGAAAGTGCTTCCGAAGCAAGACACAAACTTTTCAAGGCTGACAGAAAATATCATGCCAGAAAATGTAGCCGGCTTGACAATATGTCAGATATATTTCACAGAGCTATGGATTCATCTGATCCCTTACTATCTAGTATTTGCATTACAAAAACCAACAGGATGCGCCTGCCAGCAGAGGTTGTCGATCTTTTGGAGTCACCAATCATATCCTTAGGCCTTGGCCACATAGACGGAGGTACATCCCAAAATTCGTGCGAAGATTATACAGATGAAGAATATGATAATGATGATAGAAGTGATTTTTTTTGATATAGATTTAGAGACAGATTCAGATGAAATAGAAAAATTAAAAAATATTAAGAAAGAAATATGTATAGTAATAAGTTAAAATTTTTAGAGTTCACAAAAAAGTAATAAACAATTTTTTCAGTATTCTATAAATTTAACAATGGATCCTGAATAAATGTATAACTGCATTTAACTTCTTTTTTGTTCATGTTTTTACTAAATTTAATTGAAATTAAAATTGTTAAAATTATTTAATTAAAAATTATTTTTTACCCACTGTGCGGAGGATAAATTCCAAAAAACAAACCAAAATCAAAATTTTATTTAACTTTTGATAATTCACCAAAAAATTCAAGTTGATATCTTATAAACTAGAGTTTATTCACCAAAAAAAACTGGTTTTTTGCCCATAGTGCAGTGCACTGGTGCTTTCTGTTTAGTTGTTGGAAGCGACAAGTGACGCGCTACCCTGTTTTCTGAGGGTATACTGTTTTTGTTGTCACTTTGCAAGTGACGCGCTACCCTACATTGTGAGGGTATATTTTTTTGCGGCTCTCACTTGGAAAGTGACGCGCTACCCTACAGTGTGAGAGTATATCATTTTTTGGCTCTTTTTTGTTTCGTTCTTTTTTGGACATTTATTATTTATTTTTCTCGATTAACTAAGCTCAAAATTGAGTCAAAAGCATTCGCCGCTTAGAAGATCGCTTAGAAGGTGTGTTGATCCCATTGCAGTTGATAGAGCTGCAATGTAGACTCGATGTTTTGAATTCTGCTATTAATGACGTCAACCTATTGCAGGAGTAAATAGAAGATATTGATAGCAAAGATGAATGTGGAGCCGAGCTCGAAGAAATGGGCATTGTAAACCAAGGCAAAAAGATAATTCGCTTATCGATGCCTTGAAGATATCAAGCAACACGCTGCCCTCGGTATCTGCTTCTACGGCCCCAACTCGTGCTCAACTTCCGAAATTGGCCCCACCGAAATTTAGTGGTAAATATTCGGAGTTTTAAACATTTTATTAGCCTTTTGAGGCTCTCGTTCATAATAATGATAGTATACCGGTGATCGAAAAAATTTAATCATTTGATTTATTGCCTCTCTAATGAAGCATTAGGAACAATAAAGGCGTTCCAAGTCACCGAGGCCAATTATGCAAGGGCTATGGCCAGCCCTAAAGCGAGTATACGACAACGAGTGTTTAATATTTTCATACGAAATCTCCGCACTGTTTAATCTGCCAAAAATCTCGCAATGCTCATTCATCTCGTTTTGAGTAGAGTCGACCCAGTAACTAGATAGAAGTGGGAAGAACAGCTTGACTTTGAAACGTTGCCACTGTTTTTCGATTTTGAAAAAGTTTTAAATCGTCGATATGTCTGCGGAAGAGTCGACAAAGCCAAAAGCAAAACAAAAGTCATGCCAAGCAAGCCGCACAATCGCAGTTCATTTTCTTGTTCTGCCACTTCCCCAAACAGTAGAGCTCAGCGGACATGCAACTATTGCAATTCGGGAGACCATGTAGTGCCCAACTGTGCGCAATTCTCACGTCTCTCGGTTATGTAAAGGTTCGAGTTCACAAAGTCTTTATCCGTGTGTATTAATTGTCTGCAAAGGGTCACACTGGTGTAAGATGCAAGGTCGTCAAATGTCGAGTTTGCGGCCGCTCACATCAAACATTGTTGCATCGATACAAGGTGACGGACAATCGTGCGTTGCCGACACCTCCAGAGAGTTCCTCTCCTCCTTTAAATCAGGATCACCCTTCCACCTCACATGCTCTGCATGCGACGTCATTGGACAAGGTGATTCTGGCTTCGAACAAAAATCCGGTGAACACATTTTGGCCAGAGCTCTCCTTGATTCTGGATCCCAGACAAACTTCATCACAGAAGACCTCGCCCACCGCTTACTTGCTTGGTATTGGTAAATCCAATTCTTAAGTTAAGAATAAAATACCCACAGTGGTGAAGTCGCGCATAAATGGTAGCGAGTTCTCCTTTGATTTCTGGATCCTGAAATCAATTTCAGGTCATCACCCTGACCAGTCCGTTAATGTAACTCATTGGAAAATTCAGAGAATTCCAGAGGGCCACTGGAAGGCCACTATTTCTACAAGCCACAAAAAGAATATGCTGATTGGAGCTGAATCATTCTTTGAGTTATTAGCTGCTGGTCAAATCAAGCAAGGTCCTGACTATCCAACTCTTCAGAAGACACTTCTTGGCTGGGTTGTTTCGGGGAAAATATGTTTCCGAAAGTTCTGCAAGCAGTTTAAGTTGCAGTGAAGAGTTCACTGGAAGAAATGCCATCTCAAAAGAAACTTATTTCGCCTGAGCACACGTTATGTGAAAATTACTTTCGGAAGACGACTCAGGTATTGCCATCAGGTCGGTTCGAAGTAAGGCTGCCGTTTAAATCAGCTCCAAATTGTTTGGGCAACTCCTTTGAGGTTGCGAAACGGCGGTTTTTGTCGCTCGAAAGAAGATTGTCTCGTGACCCTTAGTTGAAAAAATGTACTTGGAATTCATGGAAGAGTACATCTCCATAGGTCATATGCCGCTGACGAAAAATACTGTTCCTTCTACTCCACACTACGTTATTCCACAACAGTGTGTCCTTCGGCCCCAAAGTACGTATACCAAGCTTCGTCGTGTTCGATGCGTCGTCAAAGACGTCCTCTCAGGTGGCCTTGAATGAGATTCTGATGGTCGGACCGACTATTCAAGAGGAATTATACTCAACGTTGCTTCGCTTCTGTCTGCACAGGTTCGCCCTGACTGCCGACGTAAAAAAGATGTATCGCCAAGTAATGGTGAATGAAGCAGAAAGGCAGTTTCAGATGATGGACCAGCCCCTTTCTTGGCTATCCGGTGTCTAAAAAGGTTGAGTGAGTCTGCAAAACTATCATTCCCTAAAGCTGCTGACTTTATTGGGTCCGACTTTTACGTTGATGACATGTTGACTGGTGCTGCATGCGTAGAGGAGCTAAGGGCAATTAAGTCCGAAGTATATTAGGTTCTTCAGAACCCCTGCGAAGTGGTTTTCGAACTCACCTGAGATTACCGCATCTGAGAGCACAGTCAAGCCCATAACGATCTCGGATTCAGAATCGACCAAGGCGTTAGGAATTTCATGGTTGCATAATGAAGACGCCTTTCAGTTCAGAATTGACAATGAAGTCATGGGTCTCCGAGCGACAAAACGGAGCATACTGTCGGTGACATCGAAGTTGTTCGACCCCTTGGATTGTGAAGTCCTATTGTCATAAAGGGCAAGATCTTATTGCAGGAACTTTGGATTAAAAACTAGATTGGGATGCGTCGATTCCGATGCATTTGGAAACAGCATGGAATATGTTGAAAAACACACTGTCGCAATTGGAAGAGATATCCATACCTCGGTTTGTGTATTCCGATCCGATGTCACCTGTCCAGATACATGCCTTCGCGGACGACTCCATGAGAGTTTATGGAGCGTGCGTCTACTTACGTAGCAGAACTGCAAAAGGTTTGAAGATATCGTTGTTGACGTCAAAGTCCAAAGTAGCGCCGCTCAAAACCAAAACGCTCCCAAGGCTTGAGTTATGTGCCGCTCACCTACTTGCGGATCTCTGCCACAGAATCAAGCCCCTATTAAAGGTCCCCTATCGAACGAGCTGTTTATTGGTCAGACTCTGATTCACTGGATTCGGTCGCATCCATTTCGCATCGTTCGTTTCAAATAGGGTGGCTGAGATTCAGAGTGGGCAGATGAAGCTACGTGGCGCCATTTCCCGACAGAACAAAAACTCAGCAGACATTGTGTCAAGATGTTGTGACGTCAAAGAAATCGTTCCGTCAATATGGTTCGAAGGACCATAATTTCTGAAGGATGAGGAAGAGAGTTGGCCTAAAACCCTAATTTCGAGCCGTCGGAAGATGCTGGAGAAGTGGAAGACATCGGTCGGACTGACCGCTGCCGTGGAAAGTTCGGAGTTGGTAGATGTTATCGAAGGATTCGGTTGAACCCATTCATCCATGAAGACACTGGTACTTGGTGTACTTTTTCGTTGTGGAGGATAGAGGTGGCGACTAGCTAAAGCTCCTATATCATAAAATGCCAAGTTTCCTTTGCTTTTGACGAAGCGCTCTCAATTCGGCGGAGCTATGTTCGTCATCTGCACAATACCAATTTTTATACCCGTACTCGAAGAGTAAAAGGGTATATTGTATTTGTGGTAAAAGTGGATGTGTGTAACACACAGAAGGAGGCGTTTCCGACCCCATAAAGTATATATATTCTTGATCAGCATCAATAGCCGAGTCGATATAGCCATGTCTGTCCGTCCGTCTGTCCGTCCGTCTTGTTTTTCACTCATTGCTCGAAGGCTATTAGAGCTAGACCAATCAAATATTTTTTCCAGACTGATGTGATATCTCACTCCTAGAAAAGTGTTTCAAAATTTCGCCCGCCCACTTCCGCCCCCACAAAGGGCGCACATCTGTGGCGTCCACAATTTTGAAGATAGCAGAAAACGAAAAATGCAGAATCATAGAGAAAGACCATATCTATCAGGGGCCCAAATCTGAATCGGATCGGATAACTAATATAGCCACAATAGACAAAAACATACACAAAAACTTCGCTCCATCCCTTTCGCACTCACACAAAATCGAGTCGTTTTGGTTTTTGTATTTTTTGTGTCGCCTGGATCTCAGCGTCTATAAGAGCTAGAGCAACCAAACTTTTGGACAAGACTCCTGTGATACCAAACCTGAACAAGTGTATTTCAAAATTTCGCCCCGCCCCCCTTCCGCCCCACCCAAAAGACGAAAATCCACAATTTTGAAGATAGAAAAAACCAAAAATACAGTATTGTAGAAAATGACCATATCTACCAGATTCCCGAATTTGGTTCAGATCGGATCATTATTGTAGCCACAATGATCAAATGAATTTTTAGCAGCAATCCCCCCACTCCTCTTGCAGAGTAAGTCAATTATTGTGGTTGATTGTTGCTGCAGCTTTCTCTCACACGCACACTCACGCTCAAACATGCTGCCTCGTGCAGTGTACGTGTGTTGTTGTGAGAACTGATGTAGATGATGTAGATGGAGATGTCGATGACAGATGTATCAAAAAAATGTAAAATGTAAAAAACTGATAAAACATTTTAAAATTCCACATAAATCACATGTGTACTGACTGAGTACGGGTATAAAAGTAGAGTCGCGTTCGAAGCGACTCCGTACGTTCTTTCTCGTTATTCACTTAGAGCTTGTCTCAGACTTGACCATTAATCCTTTTTTTTTGGCTTTCCAAAAGTTCGTCGGTCGCCGAGGATATCCCCAGACCGTCCATTGCGACAACGCGACGAATTTCGTCGGAGCGAGCCGCCACCTCAGCGCTCTGCGGAAGGCGCTCGAGGAAGAGGCAGACGAAGTTGCCGGATTCGTATCAAGAGGCGGATGCGAATTTGCGTTCATACCGCCTCGAGCGCCGCACATGGGAGGCAGGTGTGAAGTCTGCGAAGAACCTACTTCTACGGGCAGTAGGCAGCGCGCTGCTGACCGCAGACGAGCCATGGTACTCGTCGGGATCGAGGCCATGCTGAACTCCAGGCCGCTGGGAGCCATCAGCCACGGCGACGGCGAGGCCCTCACGCCCGGGCTCCTGCTGACAGGCGGGTCGCTCATCGCCCCCCAGCACTGCGGACTGCGGACCAGGAGATTCTCAGCTGCTTGCGGCGATGGCGACTTGTTTCGTCAGTCAGGCAGGCGTTTTGGCGGCGATGGTCCCGCGAATATGTCCTGGGGCTGCAGGTGCGGGCCAAGACCTCGGAGGTGCGGAGGCAGACCTCGTCCTCGTGGCCGAAGACAACATGCCTCCGCAGGAGTGGTTGACATGTAGAAGGGGTTAGCTAGGCTTAAGGTGGATTGTATAAAGTATGAATTTTAAGAATATAATCGTAATATTGAATTTCGATCGACCGTAATATCGATCGTAATATTGACTTTCGACCCTCCAAATAAATCTTTACACCATTTGCATTTGTGGTAAAAGTGGATGTGTGTAACATAGAGAAGGAATAATTTCCGACCCTATAAAGTATATATATTCTTAATCAGCATCAATAGCCGAGTCGATATAGCCCTGTCTGTCCGTCTTGATCGTCGCCCATTGCTCGAAGGCTAAAAGAGATAGAAACAACCAAATTTTTTCCATACTGATGTTATATTTCACTCTTAGAAAAATCTCACTATCTCACTCTAGAAAAAATTTCGCCCCACCCACTTCCGCCCCAGAAAGGCCACACATCTGTGGCGTCGACAATTTAAAGATAACAGAATTCGAAAAATGCAGAATCATAGAGAAAGACCTTATCTATCAGGGTCCAAATCTGAATCGGATCGGATAACTAATATAGCCACAATAGAGAAAAACATACGAAAAACTTCGCTCCCTCTCTTTTGCACTCACACAAAAACGAGTCGATTTGGTTTTTTGTATTTTGTGTCGCCTGGATCTCAGAGACTATAAGAGCTAGAGCAACCAAACTTTCTGCCAAGACTCCTGTGATACCAAACCTGAACAAGTGCATTTCAAAAATTTCGCCCCGCCCCCAAAAAGACGAAAATCTACAATTTTGAAGATAAAAAAAAACCAAAAATGCAGTATCGTAGAAAATGACCATATCTACCAGATTGGTTCAGATCGGATCATTATTGTAGCCACAATGATCAAATTAATTTTCAGCAGCAATTTCCCCCCTCTCCTAGCACCGTAAGTCCTTTATTGGGGTTGATTGTCGCTGCAGATTCTCTCACACACACACTCACGCTCAAACATGCTGCCTCGTGTGCAGTGTGTACGTGTGTTGTTGTGAGAACTGATGTAGATGTAGATGACAGATGCAGCAAACAAATGTTAAATGTAAAATGTAAAAACTGATAAAACATTTGAAATTTCCACATAATTCACGTGTGTACAGACTGAGTACGGGTATAAAAGTAGAGTCGCGTTTACAGCGACTCCGAACGTTCTTTCTCGTCGGTTTTTACATTAGAAAAACTATTCTAATTTTTCAGGAAGAGTTAAGGGGTATATTATGTTTGTGGTAAAAGTTGACGTGTGTAACGCAGACAAGAAAACGGCCGAATGCCCGTCTTGTTTTTCGCTTAGTTCTCAGACACTAAAAGAGCTAGAGCAACCAATCGTTTTTATACTCATGGGATATCAAACTGTGCAACTAAATTAAAAGTACCGGAAAGGACGTGTTATGTCGCTGTTAAAGCGACACTACTTTTATACCCGTACTCAGTCAGCACACATGTGACTTACACACATATGTGGAATTTTAAAATATTTGATCATGTTTTACATTTTACATTTTTTTCTTGCATCTGTCATCTACATCTACATTACTTCAAACAACAACACAGCTTAAAGGTATGCGGCTAGCTGCTGAAAATTCATTTCATCATCGTGGCTACAATAATGACACGATCTGAACCAGATTCGGCAATCTGGTGTAGATATGTTCATTCTCTACGATACTGTATTTTTCGTTATCGTTCTATCTTCAAAATTGTGGACTTTTGTCTTTTGTGGGGTCGGAGGGCGACGGTGCGAAATTTTGCTTTCTCTATTATTCTGCATTTTTGTTTTCTGTTATCTTCAAAATTGTGCACACAGATGTGCACCCTTTGTGGGGTGTAAGTGGGCGGGGCAAAATTTTTCTAGGAGTGTGATATCACATCAGTCTGGATATAAAATTTGGTTGCTCTAGCTCTTATAGCCTTCGAGCAATGGGCGACAAACAAGACGGACGGACAGACAGACGGACAGACATGGCTATATCGACTAGGCTATTGATGCTGATCCAGAATATATGTATATACTTTATTATAGGGTCGGAAATGAATCCTTTTCCATGTTACACACATCCACTTTTACCACAAATACAATATACGCTTTTACTTTTCGAGTAACTTTCGACCGCGTTCACCACCACCACAAAAGACGAAAGTCTGTGGCGTCCACAATTTTGAAAACGGAAATGCAGCATCGTAAAGAATGACCATATCTACCAGATAATTGCTGAATCTGGATTAGTTCGAATCATTATTATAGCCGCAATGATGAAACTAATTTTCAGCTGCTAACCACCGTCCCTTTAGAGCTTCAGCCACTACTGATTCTTTCTATCGCTCACACACTCTGCTTGCCTTATTCCCTCTCGTTGATTTACCGAAAGCTATTCCCAGCTTTTTGAGAACGATTAAAAAGGACACCAAGGATCTTATTTTCCAACTATAAAATCCAGATTTTTTTATTTGATCTGGCTTTTCTACGCGACATGACTGCTATTTTAAATTATATCAATCTGTGTCTACAAGGGAAGAATAAAAATATCTTCGATTTAAAAAACATCTATTATATTTTGAATATGAAATCAATCGAACCATTCACAGCGATTGTTAAATCACGGCATGACAACATGGGAAATAGGTTTGAAGATTTATATATGATTAGAAATTTGGATGAAGTTCATGATTGTCCCCTTATTTGTGAATTAAAAGAATTCTGATACGCGAAGAGAAAACTGTCAGTCTAGTCTATATTTTATCTTTTGATTTATGTTGAATTTTTAAATATTTATCAGTTTTAATATTTTTTTTTTCGCGTATATTTGGTCGAAATAATTATTGGGACACTCAATTTTTCTTTTAAAGAAAATCGTATTTACTTATCTATTATTTTTTAAATTTTATTCGCATGTATAAAGAGAAAATGCATTGAAATAAAATAAAATTTTTTAAAATATCTGATTCTTTCCCAGAAAATTCAGGTCCTTATTTTTTGTGCCTTAAAAATAATTATTGGTACACTAAAATACAAATAATTTTTTAAAATTCCAAAATTAGAACAAATAAATTTTTTTCTTACTTAATAGTGGGTATTACCTCCACGCTGTGAAATAACTTCATCCAAGCAATTAGGCATTGATAGAATTAAATATTGGAGCGTTTTTTTCGTCGATTTTGGCTCTGTCTTCGATAATTGCCTTTTTGAGCTGCACCAAATTGTCGCCTATTGCTATAAACATTGCTGGACAGTATTTCCCCAAACATTCTCGATTGGGTTTAAATCGGGACTACATGCAGGCCACCCCAAAAGATCTATTTTTCGGTCCTTAAAGAACTATTTTATGGTTTTGGATAAGTGGAATGCTGCGTTATCCTGTTGAAAAATTTGTATCCCAATATGTTTCGCTAAACGGTATTAATACGTCGTCCATGAGGCTTATGTACAGCTAAGAATTCATTAGAAATTATACCAAACATACAGGGGTGTCCGGGGTGTCCAAATGCAGCCCATACCATAAGCGAGCCGCCCCAAAATTGCGAAATTGCGTTCACGGCGTATATCTTGTTCCAGTACATCATTTTAACGTCAGGACCATCCAAGTTGAACTTTTTTCGTCACTGAAGATAACGTTCTTCCATTCACTTGTCCAAAATTTGTACTTTTTGCAAATTCAGACGAGCTTCTTTGTGCCTTGGCAGAAGCATAGGTTTGCGTACCATTTTTTCATACTTAATGTTACTATCTGAACTTAAAAATTTGCTGAATACGAGGGGTGCTGATGTCAAGAGACAGTTTAGCCTTAATATTTTTTTATTTAATTTTTTGACAGTATTCTTGCTTGTTTCCGCAATATTGGCTATTTCGCGAATGCTTTTCCCTTCCCTGTGCAGATTAAGGATAGTTTTTGCATATTCTCCGACAACTTTACTCCATTCCCCATTTTTACTTTATTTACGTGTGGAAGGAACTGTATTAAATGAACTTTGATTTAGCCTTTGATTGTTCAATTTACTTGTTCACAGCTAAAAAGAATAAATAAATAAATACTCATTCTAAACTACGAAAAACTTTAATACACAGTCAATTAGCACCACTTTCCTGATGGTGTACCAATAATTATTTCGTACTAGAAAAAACACACGTCTCACAAAACTGGTCAGGAAAAGTCCCCGAATAAAAATTATAAACTTTTAACCTGCCGTTATTTTCTTGATATGTAGATAATATCAAAACGAGAAAGAACGTACGGAGTCGCTTCAAACGCGACTCTACTTTTATACCCGTACTCAGTCAGTACACATGTGATTTATGTGGAAATGTTTTATCAGTTTTTACATTTTACATTTTTTGCTACATCTGTCATCGACATCTACATCTACATCAGTTCTCACAACAACACACGTACACTGCACGAGGCAGCATGTTTGAGCGTGAGTGTGTGTGTGAGAGAATCTGCTGCGACAATCAACCCCAATAAATGACTTACGCAGCATTCGGGCGAGGGGAAACACTGAACAGGCGCGGGGTATTCCTGCTGCTTAAAATTCATTTGATCATTGTGGCTACAATAATGATCCGATCTGAACCAAATTCGGGAATCTGGCAGATATGGTCATTTTCTACGATACGGCATTTTTTGTTTTTTTCTATCTTCAAAATTGTGGATTTTCGCCTTTTGGGGGGGCGGATGGGGGCGGGGCGAAATTTTGAAATACACTTGTTCAGGTTTGGTATCACAGGAGTCTTGGCAAAAGTTTGGTTGCTCTAGCTCTTATCCAGGCGTTCATTTTACGAAAAACCAAATCGACTCGATTTTGTGTGAGTGCGAAAGAGAGGGAGCGAAGTTTTTTCGTATATTTTCCTCTATTGTGGCTATATAATGATCCGATCCGATTCAGATTTGGGCCCCTGATAGATATGGGCTGTTTCTATGATTCTGCATTTTTAGTTTTTTGTTTTTTTCAAAATTGTGGCCGCCACAGATGTGCGCCCTTTGTGGGGGCGGAAGTGGGCGGGGCGAAATTTTGACTTTCACTTTTCTAGGAGTGAGATATCACATCAGTCTGGAAAAAAAATTTGATTGGTCTAGCTCTAATAGCCTTCAAGCAATGAGTGAAAAACAAGACGGACGGACAGACATGGCTATATCGACTCGGCTATTGATGCTGATCAAGAATATATATACTTTATGGGGTCGGAAACGCCTCCTTCTGTGTGTTACACACATCCACTTTTACCACAAATGCAATATACCCTTTTACTCTTCGAGTACGGGTATAAAAATTTGTGTCGTTACAAATGCTTACCATTCCTAAAAAATATCTATGATAAGTGATTGTCCCAATATTTATTTTCGACCAGGTACTGCACAAGGCAGTGTGTGAGCAAAAGAGAAGCAGTGGTTCGGAAACGTCTAAGGGAGGGAGGAAACCCCTCTTCGAGTACGGGTATAAAATATCCGAACCAGAAAAATTGAATGTACAAACTCTACTCAATGTTCGGAACGATGTACAATTGTAAGGTTGCGTTTTCTAGCATTAAAATCATTTTAGCTAAGCTACGTAATTCAATATCTGACCATCATTTCGACGACCTTTTGAGCATTCAAAAATATAATGGAGACATGATTTTGACATTATAACAAATACGTATTTATGAGATATATTGTCATCTTCACTTACAGAATTCCATTCTAAAATTCAAAATTTCTATTTTGTTATGATTTCATTTTATATCAATTTTTTTCACACGAAAGTATTAGCACAAAATAATTTCAACTTTGACTACAAATCGTTTTCGCATTAAAGCAATAAACCGGTTTCGGCCGCAGGCATCTTCGGGTTTTTGCAACACACACAAACGTACTGCATAACATGTCAGAGTTTGAGGCCGAGCACTGGTTTAATGTGAGCTGCAGAGATTTTCAATCGCTATTTAATAAATTGCGCGCAACTAACTGTTATGGTTACGATTAAATTTAAGAGCGAATATCTGTATGGTAGCTATAGTATAGGTCCTATACTAATATCCGAGATTTATCCGATTTCCAACAAACTCTTGGATTCGACCAATCGTTTCCACGACAGGTTTATGGTAAAGATTTATAAAACACTCAATAATCTTGACGGATAGAACGTCTGTTCTTCGTTTATTGTTTCATAATACGTTTAAACGTTTAACCATAAACTTCACGCTGAGCTTTTCCCAAGCAGCCATTGGACCATGCTCGGGTCGGTATTTTGACATTGCAACCATCGGGCGCCAGACGGTTATCATCGCGGAGCTCTTCATAGCGCTCTCGGTCGTACTTGGTAAATCCCCACTTTTTCGAAACATATATCTAAAAATATACAAATATTTTAGGCATAACAATATTTTTTTGCATAGTTTTTCGCATTAGTTTTCAGATTACAAATATATTTTAATTAATAAAAGCACAAAACAGTAATAAGTGATTTTCGAAAGATTGGTCAAACAGTAATAAGTGATTTTCGAAAGATTGGTCAACCAATTTTAGCTCAGCCGTTTCTCCAAGCAAACGAGCTCGCATGCGAGACAGTTGTCCACCAACGCCATTCATTGCGGACTATTAAACATTTGACGACACTCTTAAGAATTTAGTATGGAATTGGTACACTTAAATACAAATTGATCTGAAACTTGTTTCCAATTTCAAGCATTTAATCACAATTAAATCACAACTTTTGACAAGTTTATAAGGAGCTCCTGGTGTAATGTGTAACGATATGGCAGAGGTTTGCTCCTGGCGTGGTACAGAATCCAAAAAGTTAAAAAAAATATGCAGCAGTATGTAGTTAAAGCGTGCAGCTCACATGCTTCACGTGCAGCCTCGCATCGTTTGCAGTAAGCTTTTACTTTCTTTTTACGGCTATTTCCCAATGCATCAATTCGATCACGGCAGTTTGGATTTTTACAGCCTTAGTTTAAGAAGAGATTGTTGGAACATAGTTTCATTGTCTTATTGCGAACACACTGGTATGTAAAATACATAAACAAGCATGTACATATATTCTATAATACACTCTTTCTAAAGATATGTAGTTAGTTTTAAGTTTGGAATATTTAAACACTGACCTAATTTTACTTGTATCAAATAACATACCTTTTGACGACCTGGGAACTTAAACTTGGCACGTCGCAATGCTTCAATAACTTGGGCCTTGTAGCGATCGCTTGAACGAACAGACATAATCGGTTGCCCAATACGCACACGAGCCACGGTGCCCTGCGGTTTGCCAAAAGCGCCTCTCATTCCAGTTTGGAGTCTAAAGAAATAATCAACATACAAAATTAAGCTTACAATGGCTAAGTCTATAAATTAAGTTTCATAACCTATTACCGCTCTTGTTTTGAATATCAAACGAGAAGGGACGTGTTGTGTCGCTGTTTACGCGACACTACTTTTATACCCTTACTCAGTCAATACACATGTGATTTATGTGGAATTTTAAAATATTTTATCATTTTTACATGCTACTTTTTTTCCTGCATCTGTCATCTATAGTACATCTACATCACTCCTCACAACAACACTGCACGACTGAAGAGTTGGCGGCTAGCTGCTGAAAATTAATTTCATCATTGGGGCTTTAATAATGATGCGATCTGAACCCGATTCGGCAATCTAGTGTAGATATGGTCATTCTCTACGATACTCCATTTTTTTTCTATCTTCAAAATTGTGGACTTTCGTCTTTTAAGTGGTCGGAAGGGAGCGGGGCGAAATTTTGAATTAACCTGCACTGAAGTTATATCACAAGAGTTTGGACAAAAAGTTTGTTTGCTCTAGCTCTAATAGCTTCTGAGATCCAGGCGCTCATCCGGACGAATGGGCATGCAGACACGTTGTTGTGCGAGTGCGATCGAGAGGGAACGATGTTTCTCGAAATGGTTTTCAATTGTGGCTAAACTATTGATCCGATCTGATTAAGATTTGGGCCTCTAATAGATATGGGGTTTCTCTATGGTTCTGCGTATCTTAAAAATGATCTGTTATCTTAAAAACTGTGGACGCCACAGATTTGTAACGTTTGTGGGGCCAAAAAGGGGCGGGGCAAAATTTTGAAATACAATGGAAAAAAATATATAGTCTCCGAGCATTGGGCGACAAACATGACGGACAGACGCAAATACCGCAAACACAATAATATACCCTTTTACTCTTTAAGTACGGGTAAATCTGCAAGAGCATTACTTACCTATCAGCTCCAGCACACGACAACATTTTGTTGATACGAATAACGTGGAATGGGTGCAGGCGCATCCGAATATGAAATTGATCCTTTCCGCAGTATTTAACCAAGTATTTGTTGCAACAAATACGCCCAGCTTCTAAGGCTTCGCTACTAAGTTGTTCGTATTCATCAGACACCAAATGGACACAGAGGGAAAATCTTCAACAGTAGCTTTCTTTCTACCCAAATCGAATATACGAATTTTTTGGGTCAGGAACACCACGGCAAAACCGGGACTTGGGATACGGCTTATTTTTACAATAGCGGTAGCTTGCAAATAGATTTAACAACACATTTATATACATGCATATGTATACATTCTTAATAGTACATACCATCTTGCTGGTCGACGACCCATGTTTAACCTAAAAATATAAAATATATATATATTAAAACTCAGATGCATCTACTATATATGATTACAAAAAAATATTTTTAAAAATCATATACATGTAAAAAATAACTCATTGATCGGAGAGATAAGTTAAGATCCATACTTCTTTAAAGACGTCCAAACAAACAAAAAGGAAGAAATAATAACCGCCGGAAATAGAGGTGGTAGGTGTAGATATACGATTAAATAAGTGTCTCAGTTATAAATAAAACACATTTCGATTCGGAAACGATGGAAGGGAACACTGCACAATAATGTCTAATTTTGGTTAATCAATATAACTCAAACATATAAGTGAAACACTAAACCCTCTGCACACTGTGTTATGACGCCATTGTAAATGTTGCTGAATAGTTACAGGAAGCAATGTTAATGTGATATTTCTTGTTAACAAAAAAAGCACAGGCTGCCCATTCAAGGGGAACGGGGAGAATTATTGACATGTGTGAAACTCCGAATTACACAGGGACCATCATCCACCACCCATGAATGGTAATGTTCCATATACTCAATGCACACTGAGACAATCCCAAGGGAACAGTGGCAATTTCTATGAAGTGCTCCTAAGGAAGTGCTACGGAAGAAGAACACGAACTGCCCAGACGTAATTCGTCAGGAAAGGCGATATCCCCAATGAGTTTTGCAGAGCGTTGATAAAATAAATTTTCATAAGAATACATGCCATCAAGCCATATCACTTCCGAAATATTTGACGAGTGTGTCGAAGAATTCGTGGAAATTGGGTTTCCTCATTACCAATGTGCAATTGGAAAGAATGCAATAAAATCCATAAAATACTAATAAAGATTTATCTATTTAAATGAATTTTATAATATCATTTTTATGATAGATGACCAAAATTACTGAGGCTAATATTCAATCGTATTATTTGCACTGGTGGCCTCCAGGTAAGCTATTCGCACCTAAAAAATATTTTCAAGTGGTATACGGAAACTTTATTATATTAATTCATTTCAAGTCTCCGCAGTAAAATGCAACGACTCGATAACTTATCAAAAGTTAAACCGGCAAGCATTTCGAAGAGTTGCCTTTGCTAGAGAAAAACACCTAAGAAAATTAGTGGAGTAAAGGTACAAAGAACGCTGATTCGGGAATCGGAAGTCCGGTTCTCAAAAATTCTCAATTTTAAGAATACCTCACATTTACAACCTTTCCAAGCTCGGAAAGTTGTGAAAAAATGCGTTCGGACATACAATAGCCAGATTTCGCATAATTGGAAAAGGCCAATAATAAGAAACATAGTGCACCAAAAATTTCTGCTGAATACAATCAGTCAGCAGAACAGATACGATCTGCAATTGCCACATTTTGCGTTAACAGAATAAATTGAAGGATTTTTTTGATTAAAATTTTTATTGTCCTCATTACTTACATATATAATTTTTTACTTTCGTGTACAAATTGAATAAAATTGTTATGAAAATTCGTCTGTGTAAGAATGCAAGTTCTTACTGCTTCTTGTGGTGATTTTTGTGACTATGAGCTTTATGTAAATCTTTTAGAGCGGGGTACTACGCTATCGAATTGGGTAAGCCCTATTTCCCGCAGAGATTGCGCTGGAGCTGCAGAAAACGTCTAGGTCGACCTCAATCACGTCCGAAAACAATCGCACTATTTTCAGCCAATAAATAATTTCATTTAACTTACTGTTAACTATACTCTTACTTACTTACATTTTACTTACTGTTGTCCAGTCCACGCAATTTTTTTTCAAAGTATTCTATTGTAAATAATACTTACCTGAAGTTGTTGTTAAGTTTTCAGCCTACGTTCTAACTTCCGTCTATTCTTCTTCGAGCCAACCGTCCAAAATAGTCAAAAATAAACGTGGGAGCTTTTACTATATGTGCAAGTCCTACATATTTTCCTGTCACAGTTCAAATAGCAGGATCTCCAATTCTGTTGACCACTATTGCCTGCCATATGCTGTTCTCTTATGTGCTGTAATGTTTTCGCAAAATATGAGAATTTGTTGCTGCTTCCATTTTATTTTATATTATTTAAGTTTTGTGCGTGTTCTGTTGGTGAGTTCTGATGTTTTGCTGTTGTGTTTTCCCATTTTTCCTGCCAATCACTGTTTATATTTCCACAGTGAAAGTTCATTTTATCGATGTGAATGTCAAATATTAATTTCGGAACATCACAAAAGTATGGTGTAATCACTGGTAAATTTTCTGAACTGAAAACCTTACGGAACTTCCCAAAATTGGATGGTGGCCAGTACACAAATAAATCCGAAATTTTTTTTATTTATATGTACATACAAAGTTTCATGTTTCTATCTTCAAAATTGGTAATGATGCCAAAAAAACTGACTTTTTATACCCGTACTCGAAGAGTAAAAGGGTATATTGTATTTGCTGTCTGTCCGTCTGTCCGTCTTGTTTGTCGCCCATTGCTCGGAGGCTATAAGAGCTAGAGGGACCAAATCTTTTTCAAGCTGATGTGATATTTCACTCCTAGAAAAATGTTTCAAAATTTCGCCCCGCCCACTTCCGCCCCCACAAAGGGCGCTCATCTGTGGCGTCCACAATTTTGAAGATAACGAAAACGAAAAATGCAGAATCATAGAGACAGCCCATATCTATCAGGGGCCCAAATCTGAATCGGATCCGATCATTAATATAGCCACAATAGAGGAAAATATACGAAAAAAAACTTCGCTCCATCCCTTTCGCACTCACACAAAATCGAGTCGTTTTGGTTTTCGTATAAATGAGCGCCTCGATCTCAGAGACTATAAGAGCTAGAACAACCAAATTTTTGCCTAGACTCCTGTGATATCGCTTCAGTGCAAGTTTATTTCAAAATTTTGCCACGCCCACTCCCGCCCCCAAAAGACGAAAATCCACAATTTTGAAGATTGAAAAAAATAAAAATGCAGTATCGTAGAAAATGAACATTTCTACCAGATTCCCAAATTTGGTTCAGATCGGATCATTATTGTAGCCACAATTTTCAGCAGCAATCCCCCCACTCCTCTTGCAGAGTAAGTCAATTATTGGGGTTGATTGTTGCTGCAGCTTCTCTCACACGCACACTCACGCTCAAACATGCTGCCTCGTGCAGTGTACGTGTGTTGTTGTGAGAACTGATGTAGATGATGTAGATGTCGATGACAGATGTAGCAAAAATATAAAATGTAAAAACTGATAAAACATTTCAAAATTCCACATAAATCCCATGTGTACTGACTGAGTACGGGTATAAAAAGTAGAGTCGCGTTCGAAGCGACTCCGTACGTTCTTTCTCGTTTCCCATAGTGCAGTGTGAAAAGGTTAGATTTCCTGACGGGAAAATGGAAAAACAACAAAAAACATCAGAATTGTCTCAGCCACAAAATCTCGGAAGTGAGATATTTTGTGGACATGTATTCCTCTAAAAATTCGTTTATGAATGCTTTGCAAAACTCATGCAGCATATTACAGACGCTGTAGGATGAGACCCCAAAAGCCAAGACGCCTTGTCAGAGATATAGCGGCTCGGCAGTTAATGTCCTTCCTTCGAGCACTTACAAACGATGAACAGCAACAGAAAAGCAGGACCTATCCAAAAACTTTTCCTTCGAAATAGACTCGTTGATTTCGGGTACATCCTTCACCTAAAATGTCCCGAACCGCTTATCAAAATACAAACCATATATTTTTAATTTAAACTTTTATTTTTATGACTACAATTTTCCTGGCTTCAGTGTTTCCACATAAATATATATATACTCAAATATCTGCTTTTCATCATCATCATCATAATCCATGTCCAGCAAAATGTTTAGCCTTAGCTTCTATATATATATCTGCTTAATCACATTCATAACCATTGCGATATTATTTTTATTTTTGCTTAATTATTGAAGTAAAATATTCCGCCGCAAAATTTATTGTGCATTAGCTGGTTTTCATGGATGTTGTCACTGTGAAGCTGGGTTTCTGTAAAAATTTCAAAGCCAAAAATTTGTCTTTAAAATTCACCATGCACTAATATCATTATAATAAAAAGCCAATGTATTCATTAATCAAATTACATATACACGTCAAAAGCTTGCTTAAGTCGGTCGTGTTTGAATTTTTTCTGACTTGTTCCCAATTTAATTCATTTTCTCTCAATTGATATTTCATATCCAAGTTTTGCGCTACTTCATACTTAACTATACGCGAGAAAAGTCTGAGTTTTAAGATACAAATTTTCTACTTCAGGAAGTTTATGTGCAATGACTGGACCATAAGTGGCCCCTTTTAATACCACTTATCCCGATAGGTTTGCCCAGGGTACCGGTTCTCAGATGAGTTTTCGTCCTCTTGGCCTGCTGGAATTGTGTGGCGGTTTCTTTTCGCCGAACGTTGCCGTTTGCTTGGGGCAAATCAAGTTGATTCAAGACCTCCCCGTTGTATCTTCAGGAAATGGTATAGTTCGAATTTATTTGGCCCCGAGCCATTCTTCTTCTTATCTGTTCGTCGTTCTTTTGCTCTCTCGATATTCTCCTTCACTTCTTTTCTGGCGTTGAGAGCGGGTTCATAAAATCTAAGTGTGCATTATTATTTGTTCATTGCGGGTTGTCTGCATAATACTTAATTGTATTATATTTATTTATTAACAAAACTATAGGTTATTGGCCCAATTAAATTGGTTTTATGTATAACGCAACATTTTTCTATTTCCAGGAAGAAGCTGCATACATATAACCAATTCGCCGTGATCTTTCTAGAACACATCAACGAATTCGCCGATAAATCTTTCTAGAACACACACACACACACACAAACGCTTCGACAAATTTGACGCAAATCTCCACGTTGCGACGGGACAGTGTTACCAGACAGTGCTGCTGCTGAAAGACATTGTTGCTGATGAAAGTTGCTGGCCGTTTGACGGTGAAAATTATTCAATAAGGAAGTTTAGAGTGAGAGCGCTGTTAGAAGAGCACGATCTTTTGAGGGATAAACTCATGCAGAAGTGACCGATGAGATAAAAGGTAGAACGAAATGCAAAAAGTTTAATAATGGAATATTTAAGTGATGCGTTTTTATCTTACGCTAACAGTGAGAGCACTGCTAAGCAGATTTTTGCAAATTTAGATGCAATTTACGAAAAAGAATCTTGGCATCGCAACTATCTCTGCGAAAAGAAACTTTTAGCCATGAAATTAAAAGGTGACACTTCACTCCTCAATCATTTAAATTTCTTCGATGATCTCATTATTGAACTTATCGCGTCAGGAGCAAAGTTAGAAGATATGGATAAAATTTCCCATTTACTCCTAACTCTTCCACCCAGTTATGATGGAGTTATACCTGCAATAGAGACTCTATCTGAAAGTAACTTAACATTAGCTTTTGTAAAACATGACTTCTTGAACAAGAGATTAAGCTTAGGAATATTAGTAAGAATAGGAGAGTTAAAGTCTAGCAAGCAGTAGGTAAAAAAGGAGTTAAAAAAGATATACAATTTAAAAAATAATTCAATGCAGAAGATCATGAAGAATCCGTTAAAGCCAAGTTTCAAACCGAAACCAAAATGTTTTCATTGCGGTAAGCCAGGTCATTTAAAGAAAGATTGTTTCCTTTTGAAAAGGCAGCCGAATCAGAATTTTATTGAAAACAAAAGAAAAGATGGGCAGGCTCAGATGGCAACAGCAGCAAGAACCCAACCAGAGCGTAGTTTTGCCTTCATGTTGAGAAATGCAACTTCAATTCAAAGAAAAGCGAGGTTGAGTTTATCCTAGACTCAGGAGCATCGGATGCAGGATGCAGGCTTGACCATCGAATTTAATCCTGGAGGCGTAAAGTATCTAAAAATGGTAAATTGGCCTTTAATGGAATATATGTAAGTACAATGTACCTATTATAAAATTTCAATTGAACAGTAAAATATTTACGTCTAAAATTTATGGCATGAAAGATTAGGCCACATAAGTGTAGGAAAATTTTTAAAAATAAAACGAAATAGTCTTTTTGAAGATACTAATATTTTAAACAATATTGATTTAAACCATGAATTATGCGAGGCTTGTATAAATGGCAAGCAATCAAGATTAAAGTTTCAAAAATTTTAAAATAACAATTTTAACAAGCATAAATATTTGATAAAAATTTGACTTTGAAGAGGCGTACAAAATTTGTGCAGGGTCTTGCAAGAATCCGACTAAATGCATCTCGTAGAACATTTAATTCCCATTCAAGTGCATATTATCATTATCTGCGTTTTCGAGCGTTTTTTCTGATATTTCGATTTCTAGACAAAAGGGTAAGGGTTGCAATCTCCGAATTTTGTGCAATTTGGCATGCAGGAAGTACGGAAAATCAGTTTAAAAAGTCAGAGAGGACGCCATTACGAATTAGTTGATACTATATTGTTGTGAGGACGATGAGGGGCTATGTTAGCGACCAAAAATAACAACATTTTTACCAAATATACAAAAATGTAATAAATGACATAGAATGTTGCTGCGAGATGAAAGTAAGCACGCAGATTGGCTTAAATCATTTACTATGGGGAAAAATTAACATAAATTGGAAACAGTTGGGTGGCTGACATTTGCCATATATAGTACATTTGTCTAAAAAGTGATAGAATGATACCTTATTTCAGACTGAGGTAAGCTCAGTCTGTCCAGGGGTTCTCTACAAAAATTTTTTGTAGATTGCTGGGACTTCAAAAACAAAGGCTTGGCCGTGAGACCGAAAGTGGAGCAGGCGTAGGGTCTAATTACCGTGTAGGTAATTCGCACTTGGCGATGAACAAGAACGTTAACACCGTTCGGTGTCGCGCTCGGTGAGGAAAGTGCTGACACCAGAGTTTTTTGGTGTTTGGTAATATTTGGTTGGGTTTACCTTATTTCCGTTGAGGGTTCGGCGAAGAATTGATGACACGTTGTGAGTTTTGGTTTTGATATTATTTAACTGGCGTTTATTTGTGTTCTGTGTCTTTTCTTGTGTCGTGTAGTGGTTTCGTATATAGTGTTCTCGCGGAGGTGACGCGACTTAGAATAGGCGATGGACTGCCGTTTTGGTTTATGATAGGCGATGGACTGCCAAGTTTTTGGGTTGGCGATGGACTGCCGTGTTTTAGGATAGGCGATGGACTGCCGTTACTGTTTACGATAGGCGATGGACTGCCCCGATTGATCGAGGGCTCGGGCTATTTAAGCCCGATCTCGAGTGCTGAGTCCGCAAGTCTGGGTGCTGGGTTGGTGTCGGGTTCTCCAGCGCGTGCCACCGACCCGGTCATTGCCTCGGATGCACCGAGAAATGAGCTGAGTCTAGATTTGGCACTTTGGTCATTGACTCGGTTGCACCGAGAAATGACCTGTGTGGAGTTGTGTAACTCGGGGGGAGAAACTGGAGTTGGGTAACTCTTGTGGAAATTATGGCGCGTGTGTCGATTCGGCGAAATCGATCGGCGCGTGGGACTTGGAAATTGTACAGTGTTTGTGTTGTTACAAAATGTGGTATTGTGTTTGTGTTGTTTGTGTATCGATATATGTATGA
This sequence comes from Drosophila bifasciata, assembly GCA_009664405.1. Lineage (NCBI taxonomy): Eukaryota > Metazoa > Arthropoda > Insecta > Diptera > Drosophilidae > Drosophila > Drosophila bifasciata. The sequence continues at coordinate 29,449,434 of CM019044.1, forward strand.
CAAAGTAACTTAGTGCTATCAGTGTGAATATCTATACGAATGTAACGGTTCGTTACACCCCCTTTCTTCCGGGTGGGGTTGCAATTGGCCGCTTTGGTTACTCCTGGGTCGGCAAAGTTTCTGGCCAACGTGTTTTGGCGTTTCTATTGGTGGTTTTCCGTCGTCAGGGGTCGTTGTGATCGCTGGTGTCGTTTGCTTCCTCAGCCATGGTCGTGATCGTCGGCTCCGTGGCCCAGATGTCTGTAGAGTTCTCCATTCTCGAAGACGTAGTCGGGGTATTTTTCGGGTTCCTCTTTGGTTTGCTGAATTCGTCGTGTGAGCCAGGGGCAAGATGTTGCGTCCTCTTTGATTCTTGCTAGCGTCTCCAAGGGTTGTCGGGACGGGGCATCGGCAACCACGTTTTGTTTTCCTGCTCTGTAGTGGACGTCGTATTGATACTGTTGGAGTTCGAGTGCCCATCTCGCTATTCTTCCGTAGGGGCTTTCCAGAGTATTCAGCCATTTCAGCGCGAGATGGTCGGTTATAACGTCGAATCGGTACCCTTCTAGGTAGCAGCGTAGTTTTCTGATTGCCCAAATGACGGCGAGGCATTCCTTGTCTGTAGCGGAGTAGTTTCCTTCGGCCTGGTTCAGACGTCGGCTGACATAGGCGATGACGCGTTCCTTTCCTTCGATCTCTTGCGTGAGTACGGCGCCTATGCCGAGGTTACTCGCATCTGTTTGTAGTGAAAACTTGACGTTGAAATCGGGGCAAGCAAGTACAGGAGCGGTCGTGAGTAGTTCCTTTAGTTGGTCGAAGGCCGCTTGTTGATCGGCGGTCCATGTCCATGTTTGTCCTTTCTTGAGTAGCTGAGACATTGGTTGGACTACTGTAGCAAAGTTTGGCACAAATCTTCGGTACCATGATGCCATTCCGATGCACTGACGTAGTTCTTTTTAGGTTCGTGGGTGGCTTGAGTTCTTTGACGGCGGCAATCTTGTCGGGGTCCGTGTGGATACCTTCTTCGCTGATGACGTGACCAAGATATTTGATCCGGTTTTGGAAAAATGTGCACTTTTCCGCGTTTATCCGCAGATTCGCTTTTCGGAGGCGAGAGGACTATTGCCAGGTTGTGTAGGTGGTCCTTGAAGTCTCGTCCGACGACGACAATGTCGTCTAAATAGGCGAATGCGTAGGGTTCCATGTCGGCTCCGATCACGGTATCAAGGGCCCGTTGGAATGTTGCTGGTGCAGAATGTAATCCGAAGGGCATCACTTTCCATTGATAGAGACCTCTGCCGGGGACCGTGAAGGCGGTGGCTTCTCTGCTTCCGTTGGCCATGGGTATTTGCCAGTATCCGTTTTTTTTTTTTAGATCGAGGGTGGTTATGAAGCGTGCGTTCTGTAGGCGCTCAAGATGTAGTTGATTCTGGGCAGTGGGTAGGCGTCAGGAATAGAGTGAGTGTTGAGTTGTCGGTAGTCAACGCACATGCGCCATTGCCGTTCTTTTTACGTACGAGTACGATGGGGGCGCTGTGTGGGCTTCGTGAGGGTTCGATGAGACCTTCTTGAATCAATTGGTCGACTTGCTCGTCGATAATCCGCATCATGGCTGGGTTCTTTGGGTAGTACCTCTGTTTGATGGGTCGATTATCTCTCATGACGATGGTGTGCTCTGCGATGTTGGAGGTCCCGTGGAGATTATTGAACTTTGGGAGTTCCGTGTCAGAAATTCTTGGATCTGTGGCGCTATGTCTGGCGGCCAAGGATCGGAGATCAGTTCTGGGTCGGGTTCGGTGAGATCGGGGGTATCGGGGTCCTGTGGCTGGCCTGGGTCTTCTGGGAGGATGGTTGTGTCGAACGCGCTGGGGTGTTCGATCCTACGTGGGTAGTCGCTTATGTGGGCGACGATCGGGGTAGCGTTGGCCGTGAGTGGCGTAGCTTCGTGGGTCTGGCGGTATATCTGGGGGTAATGTCTCCAGATCTACGTATGGCCAGGCGGGTCTCAGTGACGACTCTGTGTTCGCAGCAACGACTTGTTTGGGCGACGAAGATTTCGGACGTGGTGTTAGGCATGGCGTGGTGCATGGCGCTAGTGGGCACGTCGGTACGCGGAAGGTACTCCAGTGGGTTGGCGAAAATCGGTGTGGCGTCGGCCGTGGGTACGACAGGGCTGCGGTCGGTGTTTCGGGGGTCATCGGGCTAGATTCCGGTTCCGAGTGGAGAGGTTCTGTGGATATTAGTTCGATGATTGGACCCGACCAGCAAAGGGGATTTGCGTGGCTGTTTCCCTCGTGGTTTGGTTGTTGCACTGTTGCTGCCGTTTTCGTTGTTCGGGGCTGGTTGTCGTCGCTGAGGGTGTCCGTGGGTTCACCTTCTCCATTGAGGGTAGGGTGCATGGGTGCGCGGTGGCTGAACTTGGACCTGGGCTTCCTGTGTCGAGCGGGTTCCAGTTCGTTGGGGTTTGTCTCGTGTGTGAGATCCTTGTGGTTGGTTCGGGGTGCGTGTGCCCCGTAGTTTGTTTTGATCCTGGGCTTCCTGTGTCGAGCGCCTGGTTCAAGTGTGTTGATTCTTGTCTCGTGTGTGAGATCCTCGTGGTGTGTTTGGGATGTGTGTTCCCTGGGTTTGGCTTAGGACGCGGGTGCTCCGTAGTGGCCGTGGGATTCGTTTTCCGTTTGCTTGGTTGCAGTTTACCGGTGCTTGCTTCGGATTCGTGTTTTCCGTTGTGGGCCGGTTCTTCGCTTTCGCTGTGGTTGGTTTCGGTGTCGTATTCTTCGTTGCATTATTGGGTGCCGTCTTCTTTGGGGTAGGTCGGGGACGTGTGTTCGCTGTGGTTGGTTTCGGTGTCGTATTCTTCGTTGTGATATTGGGGGCCGTATTCTTTGTGGTAGGTCGGGGAAGTGTGTTCGCTGTTGACCTAGATTTCTTGGTGCTGGGTTCGGTGACTTGTACGTGGTTGGATTGAACTGACGGTGGCGTTGGCGTGAGGTGGCGATCTTGTAGCTTTAGCAGCGTGGTGCCGCATTGGATCGTCGTTTCGATGGCACATAGGAGGTCCATGCCGACTATAACTTGCTCCAGCATGTTAGGGAGGACCAGGGTGGGATTTGGGCCTCTCGTTGATCCAGCTTGATGTGCGCCAGTAGAACTTGTGTGATCTCTCTGACTGAGCCGTCAGCCAGGCGTATGCGGACGCATGCATCTTGTAGGTTGGAGTTGTTGTTTTAGTTGTCGGGCCAGGTTGTCGCTGATGAAACTTCGGGATGCCCCGGTGTCGATGGTGGCCTCCGTTGTTTGTCCTCCTATTGTCACTGTCGCCACTATTCGGCCGTCGTTCGTGTAGTGGGTTGCTTAGTCGCGGGGGTCTGGGGAGGCGTCGTTCTCGGCTGATCCCGGGTCAGTTGAGGACGCGTGTCGTTTCCCGACGTGGCTCGGCGGCAGCAGTCGACGGTTCGAGTGCCGCGCTTTCCACATTCCCAGCAGAATAGGATCGAAGCGTTGGTGCAGTCGTAGGCGGCGTGTCCAGCTTGACCACATCGGCGACAGGCTGCGCGTGGGTTGGCAATGGGGTGGCGATCATTCGATGGGCGACGTCGTGGTTCGTTGCATTATTTTGATTCGATGACTGTCTGCGCGGTGTGTCGGCTGAATCCCAATGGGGTCTCGAAAGGGGGTACGGTAGGACTCACCTTCTCTGCGGTCTGGTTGTCTTGCCGGCCTGGTGTCTCGTGATGGGATTCGCATGGGTGCGGGAGTCGTTGCGTGTTTCCTCTCGTGAATAAGCTCGTACTCTGCCGCTAATCGGGTTAGCTGTGACAAACTTTCCAGTTCGTCTCGTCGCACGTATAGTTGAGTCCTGGCAAAGCGTTGTCGTAGATCCTATAGAGTTCCTTAACTAGGTCGTACTCGGCATGGTGCATGAGTAGCCGTATCTCGATGAGATAGTCTTTGAATGGTTCTCCCACCGCTTGCTTGCGGCCTCGGATCTGGTCCTCAATTGTTCGAAATACCTTGGCGGCAGAAAATACGTCAGAAACTCCTGGCGGAAATATGCCCAGGAACTACCCTGTAGTTGGCTGGTACGGTGCCAGCGACTGGCTCGGTCGGTGAGTAGTTCGGCCATGCTCCGTGGCAGTTGGTTGGTGTCCACTCCGTAGGCGCGTGCGCGTTCCTCGAGTAGTTCAGAAACGATAGTGGGTCATCTTCTCCGTTGAACTGGATGCCCCATCCGCGGATGCGTTCCGCTGTGCGTGCGACGTGGTTATAGTCGGGCCCGATTATGGGTGCGTCAATCGACGGTATGATTCGCTGTGTAGGCGCACGGGAGGTTTCCATAGTGGGTGGCCTTGGAAGATCGGCGGCTGTGACCGCTGGTGGTCGCGGCGCGGGCTCTGGGGCTGCGGGGACAGTCAAGCTGGCTTTGGGGTCCCATCTTCCGGTGCCTGATGGTCCTGGATTAGTGGGCAGCGGGGAATTGGAGCGTCCTGCTGGTTTTGCGTATTGTCTCTCGAGTTCTGCCAAGCGAGTCCAGGCACCCGGCGGGAGTGGTCCGGCGACTAGTGTGGCAAAAGTTCTTGCGCAACTCTTCAACAGTTCCTTCGGTGTCAAATTCGAATTCCTTGGCGAAGGCCTCCAGCTCATCTCGGCGGCGCTTGTAGATCCAGCCGATGCTGACGCCTGGATTGGCGACTGGCTCGCTGGTGTGGAAATCAATGCTCGCGTCGTCTTCGTAGGCTTCCATGGTGATTTTTCGTTGTGTTGTTTTGGGCACTTTTCACTTGATCACTGCGTTTTACTTTCCCGGCACTCGCGACTGGATTCGGGTGGCGAATTTGTTTTACCGGACCTCTACGATTAGCTCTTATATTCTGTCTCGATGGCCGTGGGTCTTTAATCCACGTAGCCTCGTGTTAAGGTTTTTCTTTAAGTTTCCTTAAAGTTGCCAGAAGGTTGGCTTTGAAATCTCTTTAAAGTTTCCGAAAGTCCCTGCTCGGGCGCCACTTGTAATGATACCTTATTTCAGACTGAGGTAAGCTCAGTCTGTCCAGGGTTCTCTACAAGAATTTTTGTAGATTGCTGGGACTTCAAAAACAAAGGCTTGGCCGTGAGACCGAAAAGTGGAGCAGGCGTAGGGTCTAATTACCGTGTAGGTAATTCGCACTTGGCGATGAACAAGAACGTTAACACCGTTCGGTGTCGCGCTCGGTGAGGAAAGTGCTGACACCAGAGTTTTTGGTGTTTGGTAATATTTGGTTGGGTTTACCTTATTTCCGTTGAGGGTTCGGCGAAGAATTGATGACACGTTGTGAGTTTTGGTTTTGATATTATTTAACTGGCGTTTATTTGTGTTCTGTGTCTTTTCTTGTGTCGTGTAGTGGTTTCGTATATAGTGTTCTCGCGGAGGTGACGCGACTTAGAATAGGCGATGGACTGCCGTTTTGGTTTATGATAGGCGATGGACTGCCAAGTTTTTGGGTTGGCGATGGACTGCCGTGTTTTAGGATAGGCGATGGACTGCCGTTACTGTTTACGATAGGCGATGGACTGCCCCGATTGATCGAGGGCTCGGGCTATTTAAGCCCGATCTCGAGTGCTGAGTCCGCAAGTCTGGGTGCTGGGTTGGTGTCGGGTTCTCCAGCGCGTGCCACCGACCCGGTCATTGCCTCGGATGCACCGAGAAATGAGCTGAGTCTAGATTTGGCACTTTGGTCATTGACTCGGTTTGCACCGAGAAATGACCTGTGTGGAGTGTGTAACTCGGGGAGAAACTGGAGTTGGGTAACTCTTGTGGAAATTATGGCGCGTGTGTCGATTCGGCAGAAATCGATCGGCGCGTGGGACTTGGAAATTGTACAGTGTTTGTGTTGTTACAAAATGTGGTATTGTGTTTGTGTTGTTTGTGTATCGATATATGTATGACAAAGTAACTTAGTGCTATCAGTGTGAATATCTATACGAATGTAACGGTTCGTTACAGCAACGAAGAGAAGTGCAGATTTATCGGTATCTAAGGCACGAAATTTAATGTTATTGATTCAAGCAGCGAGCGCAGCTGCGCGAAACCGCGGGCAACTTGACCTTGGATACGTTTTAAAGTTATTGGCCATATGTCCAAAAAAAGCAAAATCAATTCGCAGGACTTTGAGCAAGCCAGTTCCAGTACCCACAAAAGTTCATACTAACGGGGCAGGCTTGACAAATCAGCCATTTTTATATTTTTGTACCTATTTTTAGGGCGTGCCACGCCTTTTTGAATAAAATATTAATTTCCCAACATGTTCCCGAAATATTTTTTTTTTACCATTTTAAAAATAAAATAAAAAATTTTATTTCTTATGAAAAAAAAGTGCTCTTGTAAACTAAATCAAAAAAAAATATCGTTTCGTTTTTGGAAGTTATTAATTATTGCCACAAAAAGTAGTCAAAGTTCCCATAGTGCATTGATAATAAGAACTACTATGTATGTAGTTTTTATTGATCAGTATACACATTACTGTATGACCTATTTAATAACTTATAAGTCGGATGTGTTTTTCGTTTTCAAAGACTTTATCGCGAAAAGAATTGCCAATTTGTATATCGATAATGGAAAGGAATATCTTTCTAACGAAATGCCTGATTTCTGTGTCGAAAAAGGCATCAGCTATCATTTTACGGTTCCTCATACTCCACAATTGAATGGTGTATCAGAACGGATGATTCGAACAATCACCGAAATGGCTCGATCTATGATCAATTCTGTTAAACTCAATAAGCATTTTTTGGGGTGAGGCTGTTTTAACAGCAACTTATTTAATTAACAGATCCCCAAGTAGAGCATTGCAAAAGATAAATAAAACACCATTTGAGATGTGGCATAACAAAAAGCCAACGTTGAAATATCTTAATATATTTGGTTCGACGGTATATGCATTAAATAAAGTACGCAAAAGAAAGTTTGACGAAAAGTCAATTAAAGCTATACTTGTTGGATATGAACCAAATGGTTATAAACTGTGGAATGAGGAACCGAGGAAATTTATGACAGCAAAAGATGATGTGGTGGATGAAATAAACATGTTAAAATCAAGAGTTTTAAATAGAGAAGATTCTGAGGTTCAAAGTAATACTGTTGAACAAAATAATGAATCTTTAAGTAGAGAAAATGAAGAGTTGGATTTTTCTTTGGTGGAAAATAATGAATCTGTTGATTCTGAGTTAAGTGAACAACTCAATGAAAATTCCACATGTCTTGAAATTGCCGATCCAGTTGTTGGTGATCCACTGGTGATAAATTAAAAGAAAATAAAAATGCAGAAGAAATCAGACGCAGTGAAAGAATTAAAAGTAAACCGAAATTATCATATCGATTTTTAGAAAGATGTCTCATGAATACTCAAATATGCTTAAATGATATTCCTAATACCTTTGATGAAATTAAGTTACGTGAGGACAGATCTTTCTGGGAGAAAGCTATAAAAGATGAAATTAATTCTGATTTTCAAAATAATACTTGGTCCTTAGTGCATAAGCCAGATAATAAAAACATGGTTGATTGCAAATGGGTATTTAGTATAAAACAAGATGAATTTGGGAACTTAGTAAAAGTACAAAGCAAGACTTGTAGCGCGGGGCTTCACTCAAGAATATATGACTGATTACGATTAGTTTTAGATTTTTGTTGGCACTTTCAAATCAATACGATTTAATGGTTCATCATATGGATGTAAAACTGAATTTTTAAGCGGAACTCTAAAGGATGAAATCTACATGAAAGTTCCAAAAGGTCGAAATCATTCTTATGAGAATAAAGTATGTAAACTTAAATTATGTAAACTTAAAAGTATGTAAACTTAATAAAGCTATATAGCCTTAAGCAAGCTGCTAGATGTTGGTTCGAAGTTTTTGAAAGTGTGTTGAAGGATGTAGGATTTGAAAACTTAGGAGTCGATCGGTGTATTTATATTTTGGATAAGGGAGATATTTCGAGAAATATATATGATGTATTAATTGCTACAAACAAATCTGATACAATGTCTAATTTTAAATCTTACCTTCATGATAAGTTTCAAATGACCAATTTACGTGAAATCATTGGCATAAAAATTGAATGAACTGATGGAGAGATTTTTCTTAGTCAGTCAGCATATATTAAAAATGTATTGAGAAAATTTAATATGGAAGATGTAATTCACCATGTAGAAATTTAATTGGTTGTTTGATGTACATTATGTTATGTACACAGCCCAACTTAAGTACTTCAATAAGTATTCTAAGCAGATATACAAATAAAAACAATAAGGTACTATGGCAATGCCTTAAAAGAAATCTTAGATATCTGAAGGGAACTGTTAATCTCAAGCTTAGATTCAAGAAAGAAACTAATTTTAATAATATTTTTACAGGATATGTAGATTACGATTGGGCTGGAAATGAAACTGACAGAAGAAGTACAACTGGGTATCTTTTTAAAATGTTTGAAAATTGTTTGGTTTCATGAAGTACCATGAAGCAAAAGTCGGTTGCTGCTCATCTACTGAATCAGAATACATGACCTTGTTTGAAGGTGTAAGAGAAGCTCTTTGGCTTCGGTTAGGTTAGGTTAAGGTGGTAACGGAGGGGGAGAGACCTCCCCTAGCTCACTGGCTCCAGTTAATGGACCAGTTAGTGCCGAGCTGAAGGCAGTCCCATCCGGTCGCCTGTATGTATTTGGACAGAATCCTCGGTTTGGTTTCGGAAAGGTCCGAAATGTCTGTAAGGAAAGGGTGTAAGATACCTATCTCAGGCTGAGCTCAGTCTGTCCAGCAGTCCAGGTGCTAGCACAATGAAAACGAGAAAGAACGTACGGAGTCGCTGTAAGCGCGACTCTACTTTAATACCCGTACTCAGTCAGTACAAATGTGATTTATGTGGAATCTTCAAATGTTGTATCAGTGACGGGATTACTATTGACTTGCCCGCTGGATGTTGTTCCGCACTATCGCGAATACTTCTTTGAGTCGAGTTGCCTTCGCGTGTGCTGTGTCCGGGGGGCTTCCTGTCCCTGTAGCAGGAATGCGGGGCTGAAACCAGTGGTTTCGGAGACGCTGGAGTTGATGGCCAGTGAAATCTCGGGTATCAGCTCATCCCATGTGTTTTGGTGATCCTCCACAAATTGTGCAATCATGGTCTTCCCCGTCCACGCCGTTCCTGTTTTTAGGGCAGTACGGTGCGGTGTGTTGCAGATCCACGCCGGCTGTTTGCAGAAACGTGCCAAACGAGCGGCTGGTAAACTGTGTTCCGTTGTCGCAGACAAATCGTTTTGGTACGCCGAAATGACTTAGAATGCGATCCCGAAAAGCAAGCTCTAGGGTAGCTGAGGTAGCTTTCTTAAGTGGCACTAGTTCGGTCCATTTCGAGAAGGTGTCGAGAAATACCAGTAGCATGGTGTTCTCTCGTTTGGATCGGGGCAGTGGCCCCACGAAGTCGGCGCATAGTGTGGCGAAAGGTTCCTCTGCCCTGCGGGTGAGCATCTTACCCACGGGCTTGCGCTGCAGTGCTTTGAACTTTTGACAGCTCAAGCAGCTGCGTACGTACTTCCTTACATCGCGGTACAGGCCGTGTATAGGCCAGTAATATCGTTGTGCGATCCGTGTGATGGTTTTTCGAACGCCGAGGTGACCTGCTGTAGGCTGGTCATGACATTCCTTGAGGACTCTTTGGCGTCGGTCTTTTGGGACGCAGAAATTCCATGACACGTAGTCGTGATCGTCAGCTCCGTGGCCTAGATGCCTGTAGAGTTCTCCATTCTCGAAGACGTCATCGGGGTATTGATTGCTCCTCTTTGGTTTGCTGAATCCGTCGTGTGAGCCAGGGGCAAGTTGTTGCGTCCTCTTTGATCCTGGCTAGCGTTTCCAAGGGTTGTCGAGACAGGGCGTCGGCGACTACGTTTTGTTCCCTGCTCTATAGTGGACGTCGTACTGATACTGTTGGAGTTCGAGCGCCCATCTCGCTATTCTTCCGTAGGGGCTTTCCAGAGTATTCAGCCATTTCAGCGCGAGATGGTCGGTTATAACGTCGAACCGGTATTCTTCTAGGTAGCAGCGTAGTTTTCGGATTGCCCAAATGACGGCGAGGCATTCCTTGTCTGTGGCGGAGTAGTTTCCTTCGGCCTGGTTCAGGCGTCGGCTGACATAGGCAATGACGCGTTCCTTTCTTTCGATCTCCTGCGTGAGTACGGCGCCTATGCCGAGGTTACTCGCATCGGTTTGCAGTGAGAACTTTACGTTGAAATCGGGGCAAACGAGTACGGGAGCGGTCGTGAGTAGTTCCTTTAGGTGGTCGAAGGACGTTTGTTTTTCGGCGGCCCATGTCCATGTTTGTCCTTTCTTGAGTAGCTGAGACATTGGTTGGACGACTGTAGCAAAGTTGGGAACGAATCTTCGGTACCAGGATGCCATTCCGATGTACTGCCGTAGTTCCTTCAGGTTCGTGGGTGACTTGAGTTCTTTGACGGCAGCAATCTTGTCGGGGTCCGTGTGGATACCTTCTTTGCTGATCACGTGACCAAGATATTTGATCCGGCTTTGGAAAAAGGTGCACTTTTCCGCGTTTATTCGCAGGCTCGCTTTCCGAAGGCGAGACATGACTATCTCCAGGTTGTGTCGATGGTCCTCCAAGTCTTGTCCGGCGACGACAATGTCGTCCAGATATGCGAACGCGTAGGGTTCCATGTCGGCACCAATCACGGTATCGAGGGCCCGTTCAAATGTTGCTGCTGCAGAATGTAATCCGAAGTGCATCACTTTCCATTGATAAAGACCTCTGCCGGGGACCGTGAAGGCGGTGGTTTCTCGACTTCCGTTCGCCATTGATATTTGCCAGTATCCGTTCTTCAAATCGAGGGTGGTTATGAAGCGTGCGTTCTGTAGACGTTCCAAGATGTAGTTGATCCTGGGCAGTGGGTACGCGTCAGGAATGAAGTGAGTGTTGAGTTGTCGATAGTCCACGCACATGCGCCATTTGCCGTTCTTTTTACGTACGAATACAATGGGAGCGCTGTGCGGGCTTCGTGAGGTTTCGATGAGACGTTCTTGGATCAGTTGGTCGACTTGCTCGTCGATGATCCGCATCATGGCTGGGTTCTTTGGGTAGTACCGCTGCTTGATGGGTCGCTTATCCCTCATGACGATGGTGTGCTCGGCGGTGTCGGAGGTTCCGTGGAGGTTATTGAATTTTGGAAGTTCTGTGTCCAGAAATTCTTGAATCAGTGGTGCCATGTCCGGCGGCCAAGGCTCGGAGACCGGTTCTGGATCGTGTTCGGAGGGATTGTTGGTCTCGGTGTCCGTGGGCTGGCTTGGGTTTTCTGGGAGGACGGTGGTGTCGATCTCGCTGGGGGTTCGATCTTAGGTGAGTCGTCGCTTATGTGGGCGACGATCGGGTTAGCGTTGGCTGTGGGTGGCCGTTTTGTCGCCTTTGATGGTGTCCCTGGGTTCACCTTCTCCCTTGTGGGGCGGGTGCGTGCGTGCTTTGTGGCTGAACTTGGACCTGGGCTTCCTGTGCCGAGCGCCGGGTTCAAGTTCGTTGGTGCCTGTCTCGTGTGTGAGATCCTTGTTGTGGGCTCGGGAAGCGTGTGCCCCGTAGTTTGCTTTGTTCCTGGGCTTCCTGTGGTTGGCTTAGGACGCGGGTTCTCCGTAGTGGCCGTGGGATTGGTTTTCCCGTCTGCTTGGTTGCAGTTTACCGCTGCTTGTTTCGGATTCGTGTTTTCCGTTGTGGGCCGTGTTTCGCTTGCGTTTCGGTTAGTTTCGGTGTCGTATTCTTCGTTGCGGTATTGGGTGCCGTTTTCTGTGTGGTAGGTGGGGACGTGTGCTCGCTACGGTTGGCTTAGGTTTCTTGTTGCTTGTTTCGGTGTCTTGGACGTGGGTGGTCAGAACTGACGGTGGCGTTGGCGTGGGGCGGTGATCTCGTAGTTTTAGCAGCGTGGTTCCGCATTGGATTGTCGTTTCGATGGCACATAGGAAGTCCATGCCGACAATAACTTGCTCCAACATGTTTGGTGGGACCAGGAGTGGGATTTAAACCTCTCGTCGATCCAGCTTGATGTGCGCCAGTAGGACTTGTGTGATCTCTCTGACTGAGCTGTCAGCCAGGCGTATGCGGACGTGATGACTGGTGGTCGGGGCTCGTTCTCAGTGACTTTGGGGATTTGTAAGCTGGCTTTTGGGTCCTGTTTCTGGGTGCCTGATGGTCCCGGGGTGGTGGGCAGCGGGGACTTGGAGCGTCCGGCTAGTCTGGAGTATTTTTGCTCAAGTTCCGCCAGGCGGACTCAACTACTCGGCGGGAGTGGTCCGGCGACTATTAATGCAAAGTTCCTACGCATCTCGTCGACAGTTCCTTCATTACTGAATCCAAATTCCTTGGCGAAAGCCTCCAGATCCTCTCGACGGCGCTTGTAGATCCAGCCGATGCTGACGCCCGGCCTCTTCGTGGGATTCCATGGTGCTCGTGTTGTTTCTGTGGTGTTTTTGGGTACTTGTTCACTGTTTTCGGTACTCGCGCACTTGTATACTTGCACGGTGGCACTCGCGACTGGATTTGTGTGTTTTAACTGTTGGATGAACGGTCTTGGTTGAACTGCCTTGAGTGAACTGCCTGTACGGTTGGCTGATCGATGTTTGGTGAACTGCCTTGGTTGAACTGCCTCCATTGATCAGCGGTCCGCGCTATTTAAAGCCGTCATCTGGTGTGTGGGGCTGCTGCGTCCGCAGTTCTGTCTTGGGGTGTGGGGTTTCTTGGGAAGTGGGTTACTGTGTGAGAATGGTTACTTCGGGTTTTGGGGTCGAGGTTGGGAGATTGGGTTTTGGGGTTGAGGTTGGGTGAGTGGCCTTGCTGACTATGCAGCTGACCAAGTGTCGGAGGTTTGGGGCGCGCTTTCTGCTGCAATAGCATCGCGGAAATGGATTAGGGTTATGTTAAGTGCAGTGTGGTTTCATTGGTAATTGGGTTGCTTAGGTCGAGTGTATGTGTATCTTAGTTTTCTAGTGGCTGAATTGGGTCGCTTAGGTCGAGTGTATGTATATCTTAGTTTGCTAGTGGCAGTATTGGGTCGCTTAGGTCGAGTGTATGTGTATCTTAGCTTGCTAACGGGTGTATGTGTAGAGGTATTGTATAGGGCCATGGTCCATGGTCCGTTACAAGGGTCCCCGAGGAACCGTAGTCTTCGGTTTCCGAGGGCCGGGCAGAGACAGAAGAAGTGTTGAACCGACTGCTTCTTCTCCTCGTCCCTACAAATTCAGAAGTCGTTGGGAGGGATCGACAGTCTTGCAGCGTGTATGCCGATCTGCCAGTGCCCCCTGATGGCTCTGGTGAGGGCGGAGCAATGTAGTCGGCTGAGTCTATATAGCTCTTCCGAGCGTTTTTTCGAACGATTTGGCCAGATCGTTCTTGAAGTTTTACATGTGTTGACCAGCTGCCATCGCCTGTTAGCGATTTGCTCGAATGTCTCGTGCGTTAATAGCCTGCACGTAGCCAAAGGCATCGGTACTTACTCCCTCTCCGACCAGGAGAGGAATAGTAGTGCCCTGCCTAGCCAGCTCGTCGGCGGCATCGTTCCCGACAATGTCCCTATGTCCTGGGACCCATATTAGGGAGAGATCCAGCTGCTCTGCGGTCTCATTTAGAGACCTGCGACAGTCGTTAACGGTCGCTGAGTTCGACGCAATAGAGCCCAGAGCCTTGAGGGTTGCTTGGCTTTCCGAGAAGACGCACACTGAGTGTCCGTCTAAAGAAAGTTTGGAGACGATGGAAACGGCCTCCTTGATGGCTAAGACCTCTGCCTGGAACACACTGCAGTGGTCGGAAGTCTGAAGCAGAGACTGATGTTGAGCTCGGCGCAGAAGACGCCCCTCCCACGCGGCCGTCTAATTTTGAGCCATCAGTGTAGAAGTGGATCGCGTTCGCAGGTCCAGGTTCGCCCCTCTCCCAGTCCTCCCTGTGTGGGATGGATACCTGGAAAGGCGTCGAGAGGTAGTCACTTGGGATGCAGTAGTCTGTCCTCTCTGGAAGTTGCGGGAGTTTTATTAGTATTCCCGAATGGCCAACCGTGGTGGTTTTCCACAGATTGGATTCCCTCATTCTAAGGGCGGAGAGTGTTGCAACCTTTTTTCCCCATAAGTTCTACAGGTAGAAGGTACAACATGGTATCGAGGGCTTCACTTGGGGTAGTGCGAAGTCCGCCTGTTATGCATAGCTCTGCCATGCGTTGGACTCTTGTGAGTTTGTCAAGACAAGTTTTTCTTGTCAGGGCTGGCCACCAGACCACTACTCCGTAAATCAGGATTGGTCGTATGATGGCGGTGTACAGCCATCGGACTATGCACGGGGTCATACCCCACTTTAGACCGATGGTTTTTCTGCAGGTGTAGAGGGCTACTGTGGCCTTCTTCACCCTGTCCTCTATGCTCAGCTTCCAGTCGAGCTTCCAATCGAGGATAAGGCCAAGGTATTTGGCCTGGTTGCTGAAAACTAGCGGCTCTCCGCATAGTTTCGGTGGGGTAAGTGTCGGAATCTTTTTTTTCCTGGTGAATAGTACAAGTGCCGTCTTAGATGGGTTAGCACCTACCCCACATTTGGCTGCCCATTGTGACAGCTTTGTGAGAGTGCTTGTCATGCACTCGCATAGAGTCTGTGGAAACTTCCCAGAGATTTCTATATCGACGTCATGCGCATACGCCACCACGCGGCATCCAGCACCCTTCATCTCCCGCAGCAGTTCATTTACTGCTACGTTCCATAGGAGAGCCGAAAGTACTCCACCCTGCGGGGTGCCTCTGTTGACAAACCTGCCGGACGCTGACGTTCCTAGTGAGGCCTCAGCGGTCCTGCATTGCAGAATCTGATCGATGAGACTCACCCTCCGGGAGTCAATTCCCAGGTCAGTCAGTGCTCCCGTGATGGCGGACGGGATGATGTTGTTGAAGGCCCCTTCTATGTCAAGAAAGGCTACCAGGGTATATTCCTTACAGCTGAGGGACGATTCGATGTTCGATGTGATCGCAAGTAGGGCCGTTTCGGTGGATCTTCCCCTCCGATAGGCATGCTGAGAGTCAGAGATTTGATTCGGCGATATGGTCGCCCTGAGATGTAGACCTAAAAACCGTTCCATCGCCTTCAAGAGGAGGGACGACAGGCTTATTGGTCTAAAATCTTTATAAGCAGTGTGCGAGGGCTTGCCTGCCTTGGGTATGAAGACAACTTTGGCCCGAAGCCATGTCTCCGGGCTTTTTCCGTGGGAGAAAATCCCCTCGTAAATCGGTTTGAGCCAATTTATGACTCTTTGTCCGGCTTGGATCAGCTGGGCTGGGATAATGGTCGGCATTCCTCAAATACCCCAAGGTTGGAGTTGATTTCGAGAGTACTTTCCGTAAGCGCGAGGCTTCGGAGTTGCTCTCGATTTCGGTGCAAGAACTTGCGCCATGACGCGCGTTTGTCTTTCCTGAGTTCTTTGTTGTATGTTGACAGACTGACCTTGTATTCGGTCCAGTTCTGATCAACGTTAAGAGCTTTCGCTTTTGTTGAAAAGTCTCCGTGAAGATTTTCGGAGCTCTCCCAGCGTCGGAATCCACCATGCCGGTTTCTTCCGACCCCTGGTTTTGCCGGGTGGACAGGCTCTATCAAGCGCTGCGTTACAGGCGTCGGTAAAAGCTTTACCAGACGAGTCGTGGTCTCCCATGAGATATCCTCCATGGGGGGGGGGTCTCAGGGAGAGTTTGGCAAAGGAAGTCCACATAGCGTGTCCAGTTAGTCCGCCTGAGGTTACGGAACTGAGCTGGACTCGGTATGGAAAAACGTTAAGACAGTTTCTACGTACCTGTGGCCCGAGAAGGACTGTTCTTCGAGGACCCTCCAGGATATTATGTTATTCTGTAGCGTATGAGAGGCAAGCGTGATGTCAGGACCTCCTTGCGGTTCTTAATAATGAAAGTGGGATTATCCCTTCGGTTTAAAATGAGCATCTGTGTGGTCAATAAGTAGCTAAAAGGAACTCACCCCGTTCGTTTGTGTCAGTGCTTCCCCACTGACTGTGGTGAGCGTTGGCGTCGCATCCCAAAAAATAAGGCCGATATCCTTGGCCTCGCAGTCTGCGATTAGCGTCCTTAAGGGCGCATGTGGAGAAGAGTCCGGCTGGTCATGACCCATATATGGGTCCTGAAATTTGGGAGCAAAAATAAGCGCAGTTCTCTTTTTGCAAGAAGGCAGGTATTTTTCGGGGGTCAGCTATGCATAGCTTATAGTCCGAGTCCTCAGACCGGAGACCCTGTTTCCGAGGATCCAGGGTTCCTGAATGAGGACTATGTCGGCATTTCACCCTTGGCTAGGTGGAGCAATAAGGCAGCACATGCTGCCTTACAATGGTGGAGGTTTATTTGCAGGAGTGTCAGGGACATTAATACATGTAGATAATGTAAATAACATGTAGATAACAAAGAGAAAATTGAAAAGAAACTAATTTGTGTAAAGTATATTCCCACAGATCTGCAACTAGCCGACATATTGACGAAACCATTACCATCTGCACGGTTTATTTCCCTGAGAAGCCAGATGGGACTTTCTGAATAAATCAACTACGAACCGTGTGAACTGTGCTGAAAATTCCTCGCCTTTAGAAGCCAAACATTAAATGGATCTCAAAAAGTCTTTTGTTATTAATTTTAATTTCCATATTTACTAAGTCTTAAGTAATTGATTCGAATTCATATTCTTGTTTATTTTTCAAATGGATCTCATGAAGTTCTTGTTATTAATTTCAATTTTCATATTTACTAATAATCTTAAGTAGTTGAATCGAGTTTATATTCCTGTTTAAATGCATTTGTCTAAACTTTTTAAATATGTTATTTTTGTATGGATCCAGTAGGGTTTTACTGGGTTTCCCAACTCTTGCAGCAAATGCTGGATCTAATGTATCCCAAAATTGAAAACGAAAAATGAAATGAAGAAACAAATTAAAACTAAAGCACAAACGCATGTCAAGAATCGAAGTGATAATCAATGTAACTTTTGAGGCGGCCTGTTGAAATTTTGTATGTTCAAATATACAAAAGTCACATAAATAATTGTGCACGCATACATTCATGTTTGCATGAATGTTTGCATTTTTTTCTCTCGATATTCTCCTTCACTTATTTTCTGGCGTTGAGAGCGTGCGGTTCATAAAATCTAAGTTTGCATTATTATTTGTTTATTTCGGGTTGTCTGCATATTACTTAATTGTATTATATTTATTTATTAACAAAACCATAATAATTATATATCCCTTGAGGTACAGTTGCGCTGCCAATGTCGTGGCAACTAAGTCTTCACCTCTCTTGTGTTGATTGGACGTTTCTTAAGGTACTACTAAATATTGACGAAACAGTCAATTCGGTTTACGACACCTTTAAAATCGCCTTATTATGTATGTTCCCAACAGTATTTGCCAATGTATTGTATTCCAGTGAATTTACTTTAGGACGCTGATGTGCAATAACTGCACCATCAAGTGGCCAATGCGACACCAAGCCGAAGCCTGTTACGCGTGGATCCCTGTCAGATACGCAGCCCTCCTCCCGCCCAATAGACCGAGGGGCGCTGCCGCATGACGCGCGACACGTGTACCGAAACCGATCGCGAACATGCAGGAAAGATAGGTGTTAGACTAATATTCGAGGAAAAATTAGGGCTAAACACAACGCTACACATGCAAAGTTACAAAAGAATATTACTAATTACGGGCAAGGTATGTTAGTATTAGTGATTTAAGTAGAGGAAGTGATTTAGTGGTGGATATTATATGGTAGAACGAATTATAATCGGAGCATAAGATCCGAAACGGTTCATGCAAGGAATAATTCGATCTACACAGTGGAAGGTACAAAGGAATAAAATTTGTAGAGGATCTAATAGGAATCGTGAAGTTTATGCGGCTCAACAAGTCAGGGCTGTCGATGTCACCCCGGATCAAGTTGTGCATGAAAATCACACCAAGCATTTTTCTACGATTAAGTAAGGATGGTAGGTCTATTAAGAGCAATCTACGAGAGTAAGGAGGCAGTCTCACACCTTCATCCCAGTTAAGGCCACGCAGAGCAAAAAGTAAAAAGTTTTTCTGGACTGATTCTATACGGTCTTTGTACTGACGGCACCATACACAAGAGCCGTACTCTAAAATCGCACGAACAAGCGAAATATAGAGAGTCTTCGTTATATAGGTCGTCAACCCCTGAGGTGGTGGATGACCACCTCTTTATAAACCCAAGCACTCCCATGGCTTTAATTACCATAGTAGAAATATGTTCAGAAAATTTTAACTTGGGGTCTAGTTTAACAGCAAGATCATCAACCAATGTAATTCTCTCAAGAGAACCACCGCAGAGGGTGTAAAGGCGACAACAAAGGGCTGGAGCGATGAAATGTCATTACTTTACATTTCGAGGGATTCAAATATGTAACATATTTTCATAACACCATGACTGAAAGTTATTGAGATCAAATTGCAAGCGAGAGTGAAATGAAATGTCCTTATACTGGACACAGAGTTTGTTAATACTGAAGGCAGGTCATTAATGAAGAGTGTGAAAAGTAGGGGCCAAGATGGCTGCCCTGTGGTACTCAGAAGTAACCTGAACAGGTGAACCCAAGGAGTTTTTGGAGAGGACTCTTTGAGACCTAGAGCAAAAAGGTAGCTGGAAATCCATTTCAAAAGATTGGGCGGAATCCCTAAAATGTCAAGTTTTTTGTGGTAAAGGGAATGGTTTACAGAGTCGAATGCTTTACTAAAATTGGTGTAAATGACATCCGTCTGCATGTTACCTTGGAAGCCTTTAATTATAAAAGAGGTAAACTCTAGTAAATTTGTAGTTGTTGTTCGTTACCATATATAACCGTGCTGAGCTGGAGGTATAAATGATTTGCAGAGATGTTTCAAGTGCGGGGTTAAAATTTTCTCAAACATTTTAGGAATAGCGGATAAATTCGATATACCTCTGTAATTCATTGCGTTAGACTTACTACATTTCTTATGGAGAGGAATAATAAACGTTTCTTTCCAGATCGGAGGAAACATGAAGAGTTAAGGGATAGGGTGAATAGTTTAAGCAGGGGTCCACACAGAGCGTCGGCGCAGTACCTGAGTACACAGCCGGGTACTCCGTCAGGACCTGGTGAGAACACCGGCTTAACTAGTCGAAGATCCTGAAGCAGTGAGCTTTCATTTAACGTAGGGCTGAAAATGCCGTTCGATCTTGGTAAACTGTATGGATACGGCTGACCGAAGTATCTTTCATGGGAATAGGTTGTTTGGAAAAATTGTGCAAAAAGATCGGCAATAGCCTGATCATTGTTTGCTGACGAATTATGAAATGATAGCGAGGATGGATGTGCGGCCTTTTTTTCGCTTGCTGTTTACGAAGCTGTAAAACTGTTTAGGGTCCTGAGAAAAGCGCATCCTGCATCGAGCTAAGTAATTTTGTAGCATTGAGCGTTTACAATGGTGAATTTGACCGAGCTATTACATAGCGAGAGAGAGAAGGAGAGCCAACTTCTTGAAATTTTTATAAAGTCTTGATTTTATGTTTTTTAGACTGGATAGCTCTTTGGTAAAACCAAGGGGCTTCCCAGATTTAATCGGACAAAAATATGGGACACAAGACAAAGAGTGTGTCAAGTACATTATAGAAAATGTTTGTGCCTTTCATAACGTCAGTGCACAAGTACAGAGCGGACCAATCGAAAATCCTAATCAGGCTATTAAGCTTTGTAAACTCGGCCTTACGAAAGCAGCGGACACGTTCAGAGAGCTTACACGATCGATCCAATATCGACCTATACTTTGCAAATAGGATGGTAGGAGTCTTCAGGTATAGTCAGCGGAAGGGCTCGGGTTAACAACGCCATGGTCGGATCCGAGACAAAGCACAGATCAAGATATTGACCCAAGGATATTTTCACATGGTTGACTTGAGACAAGGACATGTCTAGCAAGCCGTCAATAAAGTCATGTCGTGATATGGGTACAAGGTTATTCGACTCGTTTACCGAAGACCAAACAGTGCCTGGCAAATTGAAATCCCCAGAACTATCATGTGGTCTTTATCTGATAGCGAGAAAGAAACAGTTTTTAAAGCGGACAGGTGCCGCTCGTATATAGAGTTATCCGAAGACGGTGGAATGTACGATCAGAGAATGAAAATAGAAAAGGCTTGAAGAATCAGTTTTATGCACAGGAGTTCCAGGTCTTGTTGAACCTGGAATATGAAATGTTCCGACGTGAAGATAGAGTCCCCTGCGATGAGGACCCCTTCTCTACGTCGAGACAAACGGTAATTTCTAAATATTGTGTACCAATCTGCCAAAACTTCGGAAGTAAGGATGTCCGGCTTAAACCAGGTTTCAGTTAACACAATAATATGGGACAAAAATGTGAAACTTTCAAGATAGAGAGTGCTGAGCTTACTACGTAAGCCTCTAGCATTCTGGTAAGTAACTAAAAAAGAGAGGAAACTAGTTTTTTTGGATGGGTGGAAGTAGAGCGGGAAGATGAGGATGGAGCACTGGTCTGACTGAGTTATGGGGGGCCTATTCATCTTTTTAGCCTTATACTCTTTCACAACCAAGTGCTCCGGCCAAAAACTGGCAGAGCAAATGGTGTCGAAATGAGATGGGGAGACGCTTATCTTAAAAGAAGCTATCTCCCTGGCATAAGCGAAATTAAACTTCTCCACCTTTAGGCCTTCGACTTCTATTTTGCTTTGTATAAAAGCAGGTACATCATCAGATATGAGATCAGGGGCAAGCCGAGAGACAAAAACTTGCCGCTTTGGTGGGACACCCACCAGTGGTTTTGGCACCACAGTTGCGGTACCTGTGATGGCAATATCCGGTGGCCCCAGACGTTCAACAACTGGTGGGTTCGTAATCGATGGGATGGCTATGGAGTTTGGTACGGACTCTACGGACATGGACGCTACAGTCGGCTGCATGTTCTCCGAGAAGATGCATTCGGCTACCGAATCTGCATCACCAGCAGCGATCGTTGCCCCTTGGAGTGGCAAACGAAATCAACTGCTGCACTGGCTAATGTATGTATGCTGACTTTATTAAATTCTGTATCTCCAACTCGACAATTTGTTGTTCAGAAAATCTTCTTTTTCTGAACCTTTCTAAATGAAAACTCATGACATTTTACCATCGCGCTCTTCACTCTAGAAAATCATGTTCTGGATCGACTTTCGAGTTCCATTGTGCTTAAAGTCCTTTTCGATAATAAACTGTGTTGTAATAGCCTTATAGCCGCAACTGTAAAATAAAGAGGTTGTTTCCCCTAAACAAACTAATCATGTACATTCACCAGAGATCTTGTAAGAAATGGGAATATTGATCTTGTGTGAGGACTTCTAAAAAAATACAAGGAGAAAAAAAGTTATTATCGAATTGGTTCAAAACCAATTTTCAAACTGAAGTAATTTGAACTGGGACTCTGAAAAGAATCTAGCCACCTAACCAATCCAGGCTTAAACTCCTACCCCTAGTGCTATCGCAGAATTTGTAATTGTAATCGATTAGGACATCAGATTAGAAGCATCCCAGAAGGATGGTGACATAACTGGCAAACTTTTGGAACAGAAATGACTGACAATCCTAGAAATGTGTAATGTATGGTCACCAGGGTAAAAACACAGTTGAACAATCTAAATTTAATCTTAGGTGTAACAATCGATAATCTTTGCCGTTCTAGACGCTCATCTAGACGAACCGGCAAAAGAAGACCCGGTGCCCGGTGCTCTTTAGATAGTTTTTTCATTGCGGCTATAATAATTCGATATAATCCAGATTCGGCAATCTGATAGATATATGGTTCTGAGATTTCCGTATTCTTGTATCTTTAAAATTGTAGAGGCGACAGACTTTCGACCGTTGTGGGTGTTTGATCAAGGATCAATTTAGTCAAATTAGATTCGCTTTGAAGAATAAGCTGACATCCGTGAGTAAGAAAAAATCGATAGCGTTCGGTTGAGTACTAGAACATAACTATTTATTATGTTTCTAAGTGCATGCGCATTGAGCATAAGCGGCCCTCTAATGTGATGAGTTTATGACATATGTAACAAGTAACGAGAAAGAACGCGACTCTACTTTTATACCCGTACTCAGTCAGTACACATGTGATTCATGTGGAATGTTTTATAAGTTTTACATTTTACATTTTTTTGCTACATCTGTCACCTACATCTACATTTACATCATCTACATCACTTCTCACAAAAACACACGGACACTGTACGAGGCAGAGCGTGAGTGTGAGTGTGAGCGAATATCATCCCCATAAATGAATTATGTCGCAAGGGGGCGGGGCAAGAGGAAAATCGCTTCTGAAAATTCATTTGATCATTGTGGCTACAATAATGATCCGATCTGAACCAAATTCGGGAATCTGATAGATTAGATATGCTCATTTTCTACGATACTGCATTTTTGGTTTTTTTCTTCAAAATTTTGGATTTTCTTCTTTTGGGGTGGCGGAAGGGGGCGGGGCGAAATTTTGAAATACACTTGTTCAGTTTGGTATCACAGGAGTCTTGGCAGAAAGTTTGGTTGCTCTAGCTCTTATAGTCTCCGAGATCCAGGCTACACAAAATACAAAAAACCAAATCAACTTGTTTTTGTGTGAGTGCGAAAGAGAGGGAGTGAAGGTTTATCGTATGTTTTTCTCTATTGAGGCTATATTAATGATCCGAACCGATTCAGATTTGGGCCCCTGATAGATAAGGTTTTTCTCTATGATTCTGCATTTTTAGTTTTCTGCTATCTTCAAAATTGTGGACGCCACAGATGTGCGCCCTTTGTTGGGGCGGAAGTGGGCGGGGCGAAATTTTTAAGCTTTTTTCTAGGAGTGAGAGAACACATCAGTCTGGTAAAACAATTTGGATGCTCTATCTCTTATAGCCTCCGAGCAATGGGCGACAAACAAGACGGACAGACAGACAGACGGACGGACAGACAGGGCTATATCGACTCGGCTATTGATGCTGATTAAGAATATATATACTTTATAGGGTCGGGAATTATTCCTTCTCTATGTTACACACATCCACTTTTACCAAAAATACAATATACCCTTTTACTCTTCGAGTACGGGTATAATAAAACTGAATTGTTTTTAACTACTTAAACAAATACCCTCAGAAAGGCTGTTGGCAATCGAAGAGCTACGGAGGCAACAGATAAGCAAAGTAACCTTGCACCACAGGCTTCTCAGCTAAGCATCGGACCCGTTTTCACAATCAGACGATACGCAAGTGGTTTCTGTAGCATTCTGCTCAATTTGTTTTACTAACATAACTATGCATGCATAACTATCGCTATGCATCTCTTTTTGTGCTGTCGTGAGCCTGCGCTTAACTGAACAGGCGTATTTAAATATAAATGCAATGGCAGTAATGTTTTGAAGTTGTTTGTAAAATTTTGTTGGCATTAAAAAGCGTTTCCACCTGGAAGAATGCAATACTACGGTAGGTGCAATTAGTACAAAAAGTACTCGAAAGTTTGTGGCAAAAAGAGCTCGCGAACAGAATCAGGGTTGATACTCGTATGAACCGATAAGACATTTTTTCGGCCTAGATTAGCAGCCGATGGTATTTGCTGATATTCGATGGTATTTTTCTAGCCCCTCGAAAAAGATATGTGTGTTATATCTTCTGCCAGCAAACAGAAAGTAAATATAGCAAAATGAAGGACAAAGAAAGCGAAAAAAAATGATCTGAGTAGTAAGCATCATTTTGATGCATATGCCATAAAAGCTACACGGCCAATGAGATGAATAGAAATAAATATTAATATGTAATTATATGTTAAAGCTTAGTACTCAGATCGAAAAAAAAAGATGGAGTCTGGAAAAGTGGAAGTGCTGGGGAAGCATTTTGAATGCAACGACGTGCTCGGGTTTATCTGTAGTTGAAAATATGCTCGTCCACACCCAGGCTTCGGGAGCTGAATGGCTTCATAATCCGATCATGCAGCGGGAATGCATTATCT
Organism: Drosophila bifasciata; assembly: GCA_009664405.1. NCBI lineage: Eukaryota > Metazoa > Arthropoda > Insecta > Diptera > Drosophilidae > Drosophila > Drosophila bifasciata. The sequence goes on from CM019044.1 coordinate 29,473,440, forward strand.
CCAACAATGTACTATGGGAATTCGCTCACCATTTAGCACATTGTCGTCAGGAAACTGCAGAGTTTCTGACAACAACGCTTTTCAAGCTTATAGTGTGAGAAGGCATTCATGTCTTTCTTACTTCCGTTGGCACACCTCTGGTCGAACCACTGTTATAAAAACATTTCCAGGGCGTGCAAAATCTGCGGACGTCGTCATACAAAAATACTAAACAGATTTAATTTACATATTACTTTGGTCACACATATTTTCTCCACAGGAAAGAAGAGTTAGGTAATTTTTTTGTAGGTGCTTTTTCACTGTGTTTAACAACTAATCAATTTGTTCATTAGTATCCTATCAAAATGCAAGGACTTGGGTTGCAAAGTATTAAGAAAAATCCTGCAGTAAGATTTAATATTTAAAATTGAAATTTTTTTAGTTATGTAATCAGTTCATTTTGTAGCTGATCCCACTTTATGTCTGTGTTGCTGCTGGAGCCATCGGTGCTGTCTATTACATGGCTCGTCTAGCTACCAGAAATCCAGACGTGACATGGAATCGCTCAACGAACCCAGAACCATGGCAAGAGTACAAAGACAAACAATATAAGGTACATTCTCAACTACATAAGTATACTGATAAAAATACAAATGCATTGAGCAACTAAAAAAAAATTTTTTTTACTTGCATATATATGTATGTATGTATGAATGTACAATGAATTTGTATGCATAGAAATTACAACGAACTTAATGCTCATTTGTTTCAAATTTTCAATCATTGTGAACAATGATCAAATAGCTTGCATATACATTTGTAGGTTTTGGACCCATAAATAGTAATTATTGATTCAAACCACATACTTCTTTTCAGTTTTATTCTCCTGTGAGGGACTACTCGAAAACAAAGAGTGCTGCTCCAAACTTTGAGGAATAATATCTTTAACATGTTATTAAATTCTATATGAGAACTAAATGCATTCAATGAATTAAAAGTTTCGATGACTTCTCTTTTTGGTTTTCGGCGGGGTCTGTATTAAAATCCATCTGCACATTTCTTTCAGTGCAGAAGAAAATATGAATACGGATTCTGTTCTGCGCTGCTGTTGCTTTAAACCGTTTCTGCATAGCTCCTGCTTCTCCGCTGCTGCTGCAGCCGAGCAGAACGATGATAAGATACAAAGTGCTAACTTTTTATACCCGTACTCGAAGAGTAAAAGGGTATATTGTATTTGTGCTAATTGCTGTCTGTCCGTCTTGTTTGTCGCCCATTGCTCGAAGGCTATAAGAGCTAGAGCAACCAAACTTTATCCAGTCTGATGTGGTATCTCATTCCTAGAAAAGTGTTTCAAAAATTTCGCCCCGCCCACTTCCGCCCCCACAAAGGGCGCACATCTGTGGCGGCCACAATTTTGAAAAATAACAAGAAACTAAAAATGCAGAATCATAGAGACAGCCCATATCTATCAGGGGCCCAAATCTGAATCGGATCGGATCATTAATATAGCCACAAAAGAGGCAAATATACGCAAAAACTTCGCTCCCTCCTTTTCGCACTCACACAAAATCGAGTCGTTTTGGTTTTTCGTATAAATGAGCGCCTCGATCTCAAAGACTATAAGAGCTAGAACAACCAAATTTTTTGCCTAGACTCCTGTGATATCGCTTCAGTGCAAGTTTATTTCAAAATTTTGCCACGCACACTCCCGCCCCCAAAATACGAAAATCCACAATTTTGAAGATAGAAAAAAAAATAAAAATGCAGTTTTGTAGAGAATGACCAGATTCCCGAATTTGGTTCAGATCGGATTATTATTGTAGCCACAATGATCAAATGAATTTTCTGCTGCGAGCTTTCCCCTTCCCCTTGCGGCGTAAGTCATTTATGGGGATGATTTTCGCTAATGATTCTTTCGCACGCACACTTACGCTCAAACATGCTGTCTCGTGCAGTGTACGTGTGTTGTTGTGAGAAGTGATGTAGATGAAGCAGATGTAGATGACTGATGTATGTAGCAAACAAATGTATGATGTAAAAACTGTACAGACTGATGCTGATCAAGAATATATATACATACTTTATAGGGTCGGAAATTATTCTTTCTCTTTGTTACACACATCCACTTTTACCACAAATACAATATACCCTTTTACTCTTCGACACAACGGGTATAAAAGTAGAACAGACACCATTAACAGCGACACAACACGTCCTTTCTCGTTTGTAATTGTTTGTTTATTATATTTCCTAGTGCTACAAGCAAGGGGCTTATAATTAGAGCACTAGTCACTAGCTGTCACATTTGTTTGGTACTCAACTTAGATCTAAATTAATCTTTTAATATGACATACTTATTAATGGTTACATTTGTTGGTTTGTTTTCTTATGATAATGTTCGTGTTTTTATACCCGTACTCGAAGAGTAAAAGGGTATATTGTATTTGAGGTAAAAGGGGATGTGTGTAACATAGAGATGGAATCATTTCCGACCCTATAAAGTATATATATTCTTGATCAGCATCAATAGCCGAGTCGATATAGCCATGTCTGTCCGTCCCTCCGTCCATCTTGTTTGCCGCCCATTGCTCGGACGCTATAAGAGCTAGAGAAACCAAATTTTGTTTCCACACTGATGTGATATCTCACTCCTAGAAAAGTATTTCAAAATTTCGCCCCGCCCACTTCCGTCCCTCAAAGGGCGCACATCTGTGGCGTCCACAATTTTGAAGATAAAAGAAAACGAAAAATGCAGAATCATAGAGAAAACCCATATCTATCAGGGGCCCGAATCTGAATCGGATCGGATCATTATTTTTAGCCACAATTGAGAAAACCATTTCGAAAAACATCATTCGCTCTCTTTCGCACTCACACAAAAACGAGTTTATTTGTTTTTTCGTACAAATGAACGCCTGGATCTCTGAGACTAAGAGCTAGAGCAACTAAACTTTCTAAACTTCCTGTGATACCAAACCTGAACAAGTGTATTTCAAAATTTCGCCCCGCCCCCTTCCGACCACACAAAAGACGAAAGTCCACAATTTTGAAGATAGGAAAAAACGATAGAAAAAATGCAGTATTGTAGAGAATGACTGTAACGCTTGTAGCACCGAGGTTTAAATCTTTTTAGGGCGCCATCCAGTGGTCAGGATGCCTATGCGAATGCGGGGCAAAAGAAAGGTAAAAGTGCGTTTACAGGCACAAGTGTCAGTATTGATTAGCGGGGGAAATTTCCACAAGGAGTTTGCCGCCAGAACGCAAGCGTCCCTATCGCCAGTTCCATAGGAACATTTGTTCAAGGCGTTCTTTTTTTTGGGTGCACTTTTAAACGTTGGAAAAAACCGGAGCCAAGAAGGCAAGCCCAAGCGCACTGCATCGAGTTGAAGCAAGTGGAAAGGCAGAGAGAGCGAGTGAGTAGCAGCCGCGACGGCGCAAAGATTAATTAAAGTAGCCTTTAAAACGTTGTTGTTGGCAGTAAGGCGTACGAAACATAAGTTCTTTCGGAGAGGCCCGAAGAAACGGCAGTGGCGGACGCCAAATCTGTGAAGAGCCCCAAAGAGGAATCAGGCAACGGAGCGGCCAGCGCAAGCGCCACCCGAAGTGGTTGGAGAGCGGACGGGATTAGTTCGCAGACGACCGGCGCCCGGCAGTGTCTCCTATATAGCAGAGCTGCGGGTGCCGAGAACTGCGCCAAAGGGATTTGATGCTCTCTTAATTCTATCCCGTTGGTGCCTCATTTGTGCCTTTATTCTATCCCGGCTGTGCCTCATTTGTGCGTAATCTGTACCCCCTTTGTGCCCTGATCGTGCCTTGTCTTAAGTTTCCGTCATATCTCCGTGAAGAAAGAAAAAAAACGCCCTTGGATTGCGGATCAAATTGTGAATTCGTTTAACGTTATTGTCGGCGCGACGTAAACCCCCGGTAGCGGGAAGAAGGAGGGGGGTGTTTAATATTTAAGAAAGTGTAGGAAAAAGAATGTTTGAGTGTCAAGTGAGAAAGCGTGAGCAAATCGAGTGAGAGTGAAGTAGATTAGGTGAAGCATCCGTTTGCCCCGCCGACACGACTTGCCGATCAGATCTATGTTCTTTCCCGTCCCCAAATGCCCCTAAATTCTTTTCCACCCACAGCATTTCAGGCATTCTTCGAGAAAGCGCTTTCGTCGATGGAGCCCAGCTGCAGAAAAAGGTATGAGTGGAATAAATGTTTGTCTTTGGAAAAAAAAGTAATGAAAAAGTAACGTAAAGGAAGGGAGTAAAGGCAGAGAGAACGCAGACTGTCGACAATTGAGTCGTGAAAAGAAAGAGACGATCGGTGAGAGTAGTACGGCTCAGCTACGCCAGTTTGTTATATGTTATAATATTATATTTATAAAATTTATGTTTAGGCATCGTCACGTAATTCATTTATATTATTTTATTTGAATTTAATTATCCATACCATCATTTTTGTCTCATCTAATATTATTGTTGTCTTTCTTACGACTATGAGTCGTGGATGTTGGTCAAGTGGACGTTTATTGTTAGTATTTAAATACATTTTGTAATGTACTGAGGTAAAAGAGATTTGACATCGATTGACCCCATGCATCGTTAGAAATATCCACGAGAAGGGGCCCTTCGGATGGATGCCAGGGGCAGAAGGGCCAATGGTAGGGTGGGCATATAGGGCCTCGGGACATCGGAGGTCGGGCTGTGAAAACCCACAGAGCCAGAACGAGGGATCTTTAGGGAGATTTGGCGTGGTCTCGAGGATTGGGATTCTCTATCCCGGATTAGCTTGTCGCTAGCACGCAAATCATTTAAGGGTTATTATGAAGAATGGCACGTCATGGGAGGGGAAGCAAGACCAACACACCCCTAGCCGACGAGCCTGAGCCGGAACATTCCGCGTGCGCTCCTCCCCCATGCACAACACCGCGCCTGAGAATATTAGGTTTGAATGTAATTTGTTCATTTATAATTTATTATTTAATAGATAATCATTATAATTATAAATTGGCGCCCAACGTGTAGCCACATCGTCAACACCCACTTCTCAGACGCTTCGGAAATGGAGCTGCTCAGATATCAGAATATCAGGCGCCCCGCCACGGCTGAGGGAGGAAGTATACAAACTGTAGATACACGTATAGATCATTCCCAACATGTATGTAGGTACATACCCAGTATATGTGTATTTGTTGAGTCCATGGGTTCGGTCTTTCAGACGCATAGGTTTAACAGACTTGTATTTAACAGTAAAACGTTGTCTGTCCACGGATGAAGGCCAACCAAGAGTCTCAACCAGTAAAAGTTTTAGGCTCAATCAGTTCTCGTTTTTTTCGAATAGGAAACCAATCCGTTTTGGTTGGCAACGAACGATTGGCCAAGGAAGATAAGGAAAAAAAAGAGGTACGCCTAAAAATTAATATTACAAGGGGCGTAGATTAGCGGCTTGGATCACAGACGAAGCCGATCATTTCGGTCGCTCGCTGTCCACAGCTGATACAGGTGTTTGTTGTTGCGTTTGGCAAGTGATCGACGCACTGTAACGCATAAGGTAATACTTGTTGTTTTTTTTTTTTTTTTCGTTGCGTTTTGCGCTTTGTTGGTTTTAAGCTAATTTGGGTTTTCTCTGTGCTTTTTGGGGTATGGTTGATGTCAAATTCTTTTTATGATCTTGTTTATCTTTGTTGTAGTGAGCGTTGCAGTTTTGTTTGTTCCGAATCATTTCGGTTTGCCTTTTCTCTTTGTTTCGTCTGGCGTTTGGATCGCAGTCCGTAACGCAGGCGTTTGATTTGTTTTTATTTATTTTGTTTTACTTCTGTATGAGTTTTTTTTTGTAGTCGAGTTTTAATTGAGTGTTTCTTGATTGATTTTCATGGTATTTGGGTATTTAGATAATTAGATAATAGTTAATTTTTAGGTAGTAAGCCATATATTAGGTAGTAGTTACTTTCGTAGCTTAGAATTATTTATTTACTTTTGTTATTAATATGATGATGCGCTCCGATGATGAGGAGGAGGCTAACGCCCCATCCCCACCGCAGTGCAAACTGTGTGAGAAGAGTATGTTAGAAGGGCATTTGTTTAAAACTAAATGTGGGCATGAGTTCCATAAGGTATGCATCTCTACGTATGCGCAGACGAGAACTTTTTGTCCTATAAACAAAACTGTGTGTTTCGAGAAGGCAGCTACCTCATCGGAATCGATAGCGAAAAACACCAGGCAACAGGCCCGTACTGTTAGGTTACTAGCGCAGCCAGAGAGCCTACAGAATTGGGTGCACTACAAGCTGAACTCCTGACCAATATGGTGACCCAAGCTGTTCAAGCCATGCAGAGTGATCTGCTAACGCAATTAACAAGTCAAATGGCTCAGCTGTTTCGGGCCAATATGGCTGAATATCTTCGGCCACAGGGAACAGCTTAGCAGAGAGGAAGAGAGTCCGACAATGATAACCAACGTCAGACAACTTTTGACCGGCCATATTCGTCCAGCTATCCAGCTTCGGCTCGGGAAACTCCAAGGAGTGTGGTCTCCGATCTCCTGCAGAGACCCGATAAAGTGGGCCACATTTTGAAGGTGCGATTCAGTGGGAGTCAAGAGGGACTCAGCATCGACAATTTTATTTATAGGGTAGAGGCGCTCACACACCAGACACTCGAAGGTAATTTTGCAATCCTCTGTAGCAATGCCAGCCTGTTGTTCGATGGAAAGGCGAGGGAATTCTTTTGGCGATACCACAAGACAGCTCGGGATTTGCGGTGGGATCTCCCTTGCGAGGCTTTGCGAAAGCAATTCAGAGACACGAGGACAGATGTCGATCTGAGGGAGGCCATTCGTGACCGTAAACAGCGGGATCGAGAAAGCTTCGACTCTTTCTACGATTCCATTTTGATACTGATGGATAACCTGGGGACTCCACTGTCGGAACGGGAAACTGTGGAGACAGTGAGGAGAAACCTGCGTTCAGAAATAAGGCATGAGTTGCTGAATCTCTCAATACCTTCGGTGGATCGTTTGAGGGAGATATGAGTTTTTTAGACGATGTGAGGAAGAGTCAGGGCTATCAGAAGGTGGTACCGTTCCGTAAGCAGGTAGCTGAACTCATCTAGGAGGCTCAGTCAGATGATGAGACGGAGTTCTCAGATCTAGATGGTGAGGAATATGTTGGTGCAATGGCGCTAGTGTGTTGGAATTGCCGTAAAGAAGGTCATCGGTACGAAGACTGTGAGGCTAAGCGCCGAATTTTTTGTTATGGGTGCGGACAAGCAAACACTTATAAGTCTTCTTGTGTTTGTTGTCAAAAAAACGGAAAGGCGAACACGCAATTGCGCGCACAGTTGTGTGTTCCAAAAAAGAAGCCAGCGAACCAAGAATCCCGAGCCTAGAGGATACTGTTCCATTCGATGTGGGAGTTGTGGCGAGTACAGTTGAGGATCAGTCGATTGTCTGACCTCAGCTCATCGACTGGAATAGGAATCGACAGCTAGTCACACATTAGCGAGGGTAAAATTGACCTCCAGAAACGCAAATAGAATGCGGGCATACTGGCGCTCATTAAAGGCCATCAATGCGATTAGATATAAGAAGAATGATAGACGGCCTTATGCCGAAGTTAGATTATTAGACAGAATAGTTTTAGGACGAATGGATACAGGAGCAGTGATGAGCGTGATAGGGGGAAAATTGGCTGAAGAGGTAATTAGAAGCAGGATCCCTTTTAAAAAGAAGTTCTTCAGCAGCTTGTACGGCAGATGGCACCAAACAAGAAGTCCTGGGACTTCTTAGAATCCCGGTGAGGTACAAGGATGTGACCAGGGAGTTGGAGTTACATATAATTCCCTCACTGAGCCAAGATCTCTACCTGGGGATTGATTTCTGGTCGACTTTTGACCTTCTTCCTCCATTAATGCAAGTTTCCGTCCTTTGCTGTATCGGGCCTTGGGAAGACAAGTTTTCTCTCACATACGATAGATGTTGGAGATGCCAAGCCGGTAAAACAACGGCATTTTCCGGTCTCTCCAGCGGTTGACAAATTGTTGTACGCTGAGGTCGATAGGATGCTCAAGATGGGGGTCATCGAGGAATCAGACAGTGCCTGGTCTTCGCCCGTTGTTCTGGTGCAGAAGCCGGGTAAGATTCGACTCTGTCTAGACAGCAGAAAGGTCAATGCGGTGACCAAAAGGATGCCTATCCGTTGCCCCAAATTGATGGAATATTGAGCCGGCTTCCAAAGGCCATGTATATTTCCAGCTTAGACCTGAAATATGCATATTGGCAAGTGACGACTTGTTGGTGGTGTCGGACAGCTTTGAAACCCATATGAAGGTTTTGAGCCTAGTGGCAAAACAGGTGAAATCGGCGGGATCGACGCTCAATGTCGAAAAAGAGCAAGTTCTGTATGCGCTCGGTGAAGTATTTGGGCCATATTGTAGGGAATGGCTTCATTCGTATGGACCCAGAAAAGATATCGGCCATGAAAGATTTCCCGCTGCCCAAGAGTTTGAAGTCCCTGTGAGGTTTCCTAGGGATGGTAGGATGGTATTGAAAATTTATTGATAATTTTGCTTCCGTTGCAACGCCTTTAACAGACTTATTGAAGCCTTAAAAGAAGTTTGTGATGACCACAGAAGGACAGGCGGCGTTCGAGAAACTGAAGGAAATGCTGTGCTCTGCACCAGTACTTCGAAGTCCAGATTTCGGCAAGCAGTTCTTCATCCAGTGTGATGCCAGCAAAACAGGGGTTGGGGGAGTATTAGTCCAAAAAACACCAGAAGGCTACGAATACCCAATAGCGTTTGTTTCGAAAAAGTTAAACAAAGCTCAGAGGAATTACTCAGTTACTGAGCAAGAATGCCTGGCAGCCATCGTCTGCATTAAGCGCTTCCGAGCGTATGTCGAAGGACATGAGTTCACGGTCATAACTGACTCACGTCACTCAAGTGGCTCATGTCACAGACGGATCTGCATTCTCGGTTGGCTCGCTGGGCGTTGAAACTACAAGGCTTCAATTTCAAGATTGAACACCGTAGTGGCAGGTTGAATGTCGTCCCTGATGCACTGTCTAGGGCGAATGAGCAAGAGCTGGCAGCGATAGAGGCCAACCAAGGGCTGCTAGTGGATCCTCAGGCGCCAGACTTCAAAGCGGAAGAGTATGTTGAGATGGGCAAGAGAGTGGAGGCCAATATGGACAAGCTGCCTGATCTAAAAGTTGTGGAGGGTTTGGTATATCGCAGGTCAGACCATGCGACTGGCGATCAGCTTCACGATACGTTCGCTTGGAAACTTTGGATTCCAAGAGGACTGGTTGGCGAAGTGTTGAAGAAGGCACACGACAATCCGCTTGCGTCTCATGGAGGCGTGCATAAAACATTAGAAAGGGTACGAAGGTACTACTATTGGCCCGGGTTAGTCAACAATGTCAAGGAGTATATTCGTGGTTGTGAGGTCTGCAAAATGACCAAAGCACCGAATATCGTGCAACGGCCTCCAATTGGCGTTGCACCTGAATCTCAAAGGTTTTTTCAGATACTGTATGTTGACTTTCTTGGCCCATACCCTCGTTCTCGTAGTGGCCATATTCGAATCTTTATAGTATTGGACCATCACACGAAATTTGTATTTTTGAAGGCTGTCAAGAAATTAACGGCTGATGTGGTCATCAAGAACCTTCTGCAGGAGTTGTTCCACACCTTCGGCGTTCCTGAGACAATTGTTTCCGACAATGGATCGCAATTCAAAGCAGAAGCTTTTCAGAAACTGCTGAGGAAACATCAAATATCCCACACACTCACTGCGGTCTACTCGCCACAGGCCAATGCCTCTGAACGGGTGAATCGGTCGGTTATCGCGGCGATTCGATCCTATGTGAGAGCAGACCAACATCTCAGCAGTATATGCTGCGCGCTGAGGTCTTCGGTGTTGAGAGCTTTAAGCCTGTTGGAGGATAGGTCGGCAAAATTTTCTCGCGAAGATTCCCTCGATTTGGTACGTCAGAAGGAAGGTCAAGTTATGCAAGCACAGTATGACAAGAACGAGCGGCAATACAACCTAAGGTCCGGAGAGGTATCCTATGCTGAGGGGCAGGAAGTTTACCGGAGAAATTTCAAGCAGAGCAGTTTCCAAGTGGGATATAGTGCGAAGTTAGGACCAGCTTATCTCAAGTCTAGAGTTCGCAGGAAATTAGGGAATTCCATTTATGAGCTGGAAGACTTGCAAGGGCATTCAGTGGGGCGCTTCCATGCCAAGGATATCAGACATGCGTTCTGGTGATCCGTCTTGGGACGTTGAACCCAAAGCCAGATCTTGAGGGGGGGACTTTTGTAACGCTTGTAGCACCGAGGTTTAAATCTGTTTAGGACAGGCACAAGTGTCAGTAGTTTGAGAAGCGGGCGAAATTTCGGCAGTTCCAAGGAGTTCCAGGCGGTCTTTTTTTTTTTTCGGGTGAACTTACAAACGTTGGAAAAACCGGAGCCAAGAAGGCAAGCCCAAGCGCACTGCATCGAGTTGAAGCAAGTGGAAAGGCAGAGAGAGCGAGTGAGTAGCAGCCGCGACGGCGCAAAGATTAATTAATGTAGCCTTTAAAACGTTGTTGTTGGCAGTAAGGCGTACGAAACATAAGTTCTTTCGGAGAGGCCCGAAGAGAGGCTGTGAAGAGCCCCAAAGAGGAATCAGGGCAACGGAGCGGCCAGCGCAAGCGCCACCCGAAGTGGTTGGAGAGCGGACGGGATTAGTTCGCAGACGACCGGCGCCCGGCAGTGTTTCCCATATAGCAGAGCTGCGGGTGCCCGAGAACTGCGCCCAAGGGATTTGATGCTCTCTTAATTCTATCCCGTTGGTGCCTCATTTGTGCCTTTATTCTATCCCGGCTGTGCCTCATTTGTGCGTAATCTGTACCCCCCCTTTGTGCCCTGATCGTGCCTTGTCTTAAGTTTCCGTCATATCTCCGTGAAGAAAAAAAAAACGCCCTTGGATTGCGGATCAAATTGTGAATTCGTTTAACGTTATTGTCGGCGCGACGTAAACCCCCGGTAGCGGGAAGAAGGGGGGTGTTTAATATTTAAGAAAGTGTAGGAAAAAGAATGTTTGAGTGTCGAGTGAGAAAGCGTGAGCAAATCGAGTGAGAGTGAAGTAGATTAGGTGAAGCATCCGTTTGCCCCGCCGACACGACTTGCCGATCAGATCTATGTTCTTTCCCGTCCCCAAATGCCCCTAAATTCTTTTCCACCCACAGCATTTCAGGCATTCTTCGAGAAAGCGCTTTCGTCGATGGAGCCCAGCTGCAGAAAAAGGTATGAGTGGAATAAATGTTTGTCTTTGGAAAAAAGTAATGAAAAAGTAACGTAAAGGAAGGGAGTAAAGGCAGAGAGAACGCAGACTGTCGACAATTGAGTCGTGAAAAGAAAGAGACGATCGGTGAGAGTAGTACGGCTCAGCTACGCCAGTTTGTTATATGTTATAATGTTATATTTATAAAATTTATGTTTAGGCATCGTCACGTAATTCATTTATATTATTTTATTTGAATTTAATTATCCATACCATCATTTTTGTCTCATCTAATATTATTGTTGTCTTTCTTACGACTATGAGTCGTGGATGTTGGTCAAGTGGACGTTTATTGTTAGTATTTAAATACATTTTGTAATGTACTGAGGTAAAAGAGATTTGATATCGATTGACCCCATGCATCGTTAGAAATATCCACGAGAAGGGGCCCTTCGGATGGATGCCAGGGGGCAGAAGGGCCAATGGTAGGGTGGGCATATAGGGCCTCGGGACATCGGAGGTCGGGCTGTGAAAACCCACAGAGCCAGAACGAGGATCTTTAGGGAGATTTGGCGTGGTCTCGAGGATTGGGATTCTCTATCCCGGATTAGCTTGTCGCTAGCACGCAAATCATTTAAGGGTTATTATGAAGAAAGGCGCGTCATGGGAGGGGAAGCAAGACCACCACACCCTAGCCGACGAGCCTGAGCCGGGAACATTCCGCGTGCGCTCCTCCCCATGCACAACACCGCGCCTGAGAATATTAGGGTTTGAATGTAATTTGTTCATTTATAATTTATTATTTAATAGATAATCATTATAATTATAAATTGGCGCCCAACGTGTAGCCACATCGTTCAGATGTAGTTCACACACCCACTTTTTCTTAAGACACTATTTTATCTTTTTAGTGTGTCAACACCCACTTCTCAGACGCTTCGGAAATGGAGCTGCTCAGATATCAGAATATCAGGCGCCCCGCCACGGCTGAGGGAGGAAGTATCCAAACTGTAGATACACGTATAGATCATTCCCAACATGTATGTAGGTACATACCCAGTATATGTGTATTTGTTGAGTCCATGGGTTCGGTCTTTCAGACGCATAGGTTTAACAGACTTGTATTTAACAGTAAAACGTTGTCTGTCCACGGATGAAGGCCAACCAAGAGTCTCAACCAGTAAAAGTTTTAGGCTCAATCAGTTCTCGTTTTTCGAATAGGAAACCAATCCGTTTTGTTTGGCAACGAACTATTGGCCACGGAAGATAAGGAAAAAGGAAAAAAAGAGGTACGCCTAAAAATTACTATTACAAGGGGCGTAGATTAGCGGCTTGGATCACTGACGAAGCCGATCATTTCGGTCGCTCGCTGTCCACAGCTGATACAGGTGTTTGTTGTTGCGTTTGGCAAGTGATCGACGCACTGTAACGCATAAGGTAATACTTGTTGTTTTTTTTTCGTTGCGTTTTGCGCTTTGTTGGTTTTTAAGCTAATTTGGGTTTTCTCTGTGCTTTTGGGGTATGGTTGATGTCAAATTGTTTTTATGATCTTGTTTATCTTTGTTGTAGTGAGCGTTGCAGTTTTGTTTGTTCCGAATCATTTCGGTTTGCCTTTTCTCTTTGTTTCGTCTGGCGTTTGGATCGCAGTCCGTAACGCAGGCGTTTGATTTGTTTTTATTTATTTTGTTTTACTTCTGTATGATTTTTTTTTTGTAGTCGAGTTTTAATTGAGTGTTTCTTGATTGATTTTCATGGTATTTGGGTATTTAGATAATTAGATAATAGGTAATTTTTTAGGTAGTAAGCCATATATTAGGTAGTAGTTACTTTCGTAGCTTAGAATTATTTATTTACTTTTGTTATTAATATGATGATGCGCTCCGATGATAAGGGGGAGGCTAACGCCCCATCCCCACCGCAGTGCAAACTGTGTGAGAAGAGTATGTTAGAAGGGCATTTGTTTAAAACTAAATGTGGGCATGAGTTCCATAAGGTATGCATCTCTACGTATGCGCAGACGAGAACTTTTGTCCTATAAACAAAACTGTGTTTCGAGAAGGCAGCTACCTCATCGGAATCGATAGCGAAAAACACCAGGCAACAGGCCCGTACTGTTAGGTTACTAGCGCAGCCAGAGAGCCTACAGAATTGGGTGCACTACAAGCTGAACTCCTGACCAATATGGTGACCCAAGCTGTTCAAGCCATGCAGAGTGATCTGCTAACGCAATTAACAAGTCAAATGGCTCAGCTGTTTCGGGCCAATATGGCTGAATATCTTCGGCCACAGGGAACAGCTTAGCAGAGAGGAAGAGAGTCCGACAATGATACCCAACGTCAGACAACTTTTGACCGGCCATATTCGTCCAGCTATCCAGCTTCGGCTCGGGAAACTCCAAGGAGTGTGGTCTCCGATCTCCTGCAGAGACCCGATAAAGTGGGCCACATTTTGAAGGTGCGATTCAGTGGGAGTCAAGAGGGACTCAGCATCGACAATTTTATTTATAGGGTAGAGGCGCTCACACACCAGACACTCGAAGGTAATTTTGCAATCCTCTGTAGCAATGCCAGCCTGTTGTTCGATGGAAAGAGGGAATTCTTTTGGCGATACCACAAGACAGCTCAGGATTTGCGGTGGTAATTGCGAGGCTTTGCGAAAGCAATTCAGAGACACGAGGACAGATGTCGATCTGAGGGAGGCCATTCGTGACCGTAAACAGCGGGATCGAGAAAGCTTCGACTCTTTCTACGATTCCATTTTGATACTGATGGATAACCTGGGGACTCCACTGTCGGAACGGGAAACTGTGGAGACAGTGAGGAGAAACCTGCGTTCAGAAATAAGGCATGAGTTGCTGAATCTCTCAATACCTTCGGTGGATCGTTTGAGGGAGATATGTCGTCGAAGGGAGAGTTTTTTAGACGATGTGAGGAAGAGTCAGGGCTATCAGAAGGTGGTACCGTTCCGTAAGCAGTTAGCTGAACTCATCTAGGAGGCTCAGTCAGATGATGCGACGGAATTCTCAGATCTAGATGGTGAGGAAGATGTTGGTGCAATGGCGCTAGTGTGTTGGAATTGCCGTAAAGAAGGTCATCGGTACCAAGACTGTGAGGCTAAGCGCCGAATTTTTTGTTATGGGTGCGGACAAGCAAACACTTATAAGTCCTCTTGTGTTTGTTGTCAAAAGAACGGAAAGGCGAACACGCAATTGCGCGCACAGTTGTGTGTTCAAAAAAGAAGCCAGCGAACCAAGAACCCCGAGCCTAGAGGATACTGTTCCATTCGATGTGGGAGTTGTGGCGAGTACAGTTGAGGATCAGTCGATTGTCTGACCTCAGCTCATCGACTGGAATAGGAATCGGCAGCTAGTCACACATTAGCGAGGGTAAAATTGACCTCCAGAAACGCAAATAGAATGCGGGCATACTGGCGCTCATTAAAGGCCATCAATGCGATTAGATATAAGAAGAATGATAGACGGCCTTATGCCGAAGTTAGATTATAAGACAGAATAGTTTTAGGACTAATGGATACAGGAGCAGTGATGAGCGTGATAGGGGGAAAATTGGCTGAAGAGGTAATTAGAAGCAGGATCCCTTTTAAAAGAAGTTCTTCAGCAGCTTGTACGGCAGATGGCACCAAACAAGAAGTCCTGGGACTTCTTAGAATCCCGGTGAGGTACAAGGATGTGACCAGGGAGTTGGAGTTACATATAATTCCCTCACTGAGCCAAGATCTCTACCTGGGGATTGATTTCTGGTCGACTTTTGACCTTCTTCCTCCATTAATGCAAGTTTCCGTCCTTTGCTGTATCGGGCCTTGGGAAGACAAGTTTTCTCTCACATACGATAGATGTTGGAGATGCCAAGCCCATTTTAGCTCTCCAGCGGTTGACAAATTGTTGTACGCTGAGGTCGATAGGATGCTCAAGATGGGGGTCATCGAGGAATCAGACAGTGCCTGGTCTTCGCCCGTTGTTCTGGTGCAGAAGCCGGGTAAGATTCGACTCTGTCTAGACAGCAGAAAGGTCAATGCGGTGACCAAAAAGGATGCCTATCCGTTGCCCCAAATTGATGGAATATTGAGCCGGCTTCCAAAGGCCATGTATATTTCCAGCTTAGACCTGAAAGATGCATATTGGCAAGTGACGACTTGTTGGTGGTGTCGGACAGCTTTGAAACCCATATGAAGGTTTTGAGCCTAGTGGCAAAACAGGTGAAATCGGCGGGATCGACGCTCAATGTCGAAAAGAGCAAGTTCTGTATGCGCTCGGTGAAGTATTTGGGCCATATTGTAGGGAATGGCTTCATTCGTATGGACCCAGAAAAGATATCGGCCATGAAAGATTTCCCGCTGCCCAAGAGTTTGAAGTCCCTGTGAGGTTTCCTAGGGATGGTAGGATGGTATTGAAAATTTATTGATAATTTTGCTTCCGTTGCAACGCCTTTAACAGACTTATTGAAGCCTAAGAAGAAGTTTGTGATTTGTGAGGACAGGCGGCGTTCACAGAAGGAAATGCTGTGCCCTGCACCAGTACTTCGAAGTCCAGATTTCGGCAAGCAGTTCTTCATCCAGTGTGATGCCAGCAAAACAGGGGTTGGGGAGTATTAGTCCAAAACACCAGAAGGCTACGAATACCCAATAGCGTTTTTTTTTTTTCGAAAAAGTTAAACAAAGCTCAGAGGAATTACTCAGTTACTGAGCAAGAATGCCTGGCAGCCATCGTCTGCATTAAGCGCTTCCGAGCGTATGTCGAAGGACATGAGTTCACGGTCATAACTGACTCACGTCACTCAAGTGGCTCATGTCACAGACGGATCTGCATTCTCGGTTGGCTCGCTGGGCGTTGAAACTACAAGGCTTCAATTTCAAGATTGAACACCGTAGTGGCAGGTTGAATGTCGTCCCTGATGCACTGTCTAGGGCGAATGAGCAAGAGCTGGCAGCGATAGAGGCCAACCAAGGGCTGCTAGTGGATCCTCAGGCGCCAGACTTCAAAGCGGAAGAGTATGTTGAGATGGGCAAGAGAGTGGAGGCCAATATGGACAAGCTGCCTGATCTAAAAGTTGTGGAGGGTTTGGTATATCGCAGGTCAGACCATACGACTGGCGATCAGCTTCACGATACGTTCGCTTGGAAACTTTGGATTCCAAGAGGACTGGTTGGCGAAGTGTTGAAGAAGGCACACGACAATCCGCTTGCGTCTCATGGAGGCGTGCATAAAACATTAGAAAGGGTACGAAGGTACTACTATTGGCCCGGGTTAGTCAACAATGTCAAGGAGTATATTCGTGGTTGTGAGGTCTGCAAAATGACCAAAGCACCGAATACCGTGCAACGGCCTCCAATTGGCGTTGCACCTGAATCTCAAAGGTTTTTCAGAGACTGTATGTGGACTTTCTTGGCCCATACCCTCGTTCTCGTAGTGGCCATATTCGAATCTTTATAGTTTTGGACCATCACACGAAATTTGTATTTTTGAAGGCTGTTAAGAAATTAACGGCTGATGTGGTCATCAAGTACCTTCTGCAGGAGTTGTTCCACACCTTCGGCGTTCCTGAGACAATTGTTTCCGACAATGGATCGCAATTCAAAGCAGAAGCTTTTCAGAAGCTGCTGAGGAAACATCAAATATCCCACACACTCACTGCGGTCTACTCGCCACAGGCCAATGCCTCTGAACGGGTGAATCGGTCGGTTATCGCGGCGATTCGATCCTATGTGAGAGCAGACCAACATCTCAGCAGTATATGCTGCGCGCTGAGGTCTTCGGTGTTGAGAGCTTTAAGCCTGTTGGAGGATAGGTCGGCAAAATTTTTCTCGCGAAGATTCCCTCGATTTGGTACGTCAGAAGGCAGGTCAAGTTATGCAAGCACAGTATGACAAGAACGAGCGGCAATACAACCTAAGGTCCGAGAGGTATCCTATGCTGAGGGCAGGAAGTTTACCGGAGAAATTTCAAGCAGAGCAGTTTCCAAGTGGGATATAGTGCGAAGTTAGGACCAGCTTATCTCAAGTCTAGAGTTCGCAGGAAATTAGGGAATTCCATTTATGAGCTGGAAGACTTGCAAGGGCATTCAGTGGGGCGCTTCCATGCCAAGGATATCAGACATGCGTTCTGGTGATCCGTCTTGGGACGTTGAACCCAAAGCCAGATCTTGAGGGGGGGACTTTTGTAACGCTTGTAGCACCGAGGTTTAAATCTTTTAGGACAGGCACAAGTGTCAGTATTGATTAGCGGGGGAAATTTCCACAAGGAGTTTGCCGCCAGAACGCAAGCGTCCCTATCGGCAGTTCCATAGGAACATTTGTCCAAGGCGGTCTTTTTTTTTCGGGTGAACTTACAAACGTTGGAAAAAACCGGAGCCAAGAAGGCAAGCCCAAGCGCACTGCATCGAGTTGAAGCAAGTGGAAAGGCAGAGAGAGCGAGTGAGTAGCAGCCGCGACGGCGCAAAAGATTAATTAATGTAGCCTTTAAAACGTTGTTGTTGGCAGTAAGGCGTACGAAACCTAAGTTCTTTCGGAGAGGCCCGAAGAGAGGCTGTGAAGAGCCCCAAAGAGGAATCAGGCAACGGAGCGGCCAGCGCAAGCGCCACCCGAAGTGGTTGGAGAGCGGACGGGATTAGTTCGCAGACGACCGGCGCCCGGCAGTGTCTCCTATATAGCAGAGCTGCGGGTGCCCGAGAACTGCGCCCAAGGGATTTGATGCTCTCTTAATTCTATCCCGTTGGTGCCTCATTTGTGCCTTTATTCTATCCCGGCTGTGCCTCATTTGTGCGTAATCTGTACCCCCTTTGTGCCCTGATCGTGCCTTGTCTTAAGTTTCCGTCATATCTCCGTGAAGAAAAAAAAAAAACGCCCTTGGATTGCGGATCAAATTGTGAATTCGTTTAACGTTATTGTCGGCGCGACGTAAACCCCCGGTAGCGGGAAGAAGGAGGGGGGTGTTTAATATTTAAGAAAGTGTAGGAAAAAGAATGTTTGAGTGTCGAGTGAGAAAGCGTGAGCAAATCGAGTGAGAGTGAAGTAGATTAGGTGAAGCATCCGTTTGCCCCGCCGACACGACTTGCCGATCAGATCTATGTTCTTTCCCGTCCCCAAATGCCCCTAAATTCTTTTCCACCCACAGCATTTCAGGCATTCTTCGAGAAAGCGCTTTCGTCGATGGAGCCCACCTGCAGAAAAGGTATGAGTGGAATAAATGTTTGACTGTCGACAATTGAGTCGTGAAAAGAAAGAGACGATCGGTGAGAGTAGTACGGCTCAGCTACGCCAGTTTGTTATATGTTATAATGTTATATTTATAAAATTTATGTTTAGGCATCGTCACGTAATTCATTTATATTATTTTATTTTAATTTAATTATCCATACCATCATTTTTGTCTCATCTAATATTATTGTTGTCTTTCTTACGACTATGAGTCGTGGATGTTGGTCAAGTGGACGTTTATTGTTAGTATTTAAATACATTTTGTAATGTACTGAGGTAAAAAAGATTTGACATCGATTGACCCCATGCATCGTTAAAAATATCCACGAGAAGGGGCCCTTCGGATGGATGCCAGGGGCAGAAGGGCCAATGGTAGGGTGGGCATATAGGGCCTCGGGACATCGGAGGTCGGGCTGTGAAAACCCACAGAGCCAGAACGAGGGATCTTTAGGGAGATTTGGCGTGGTCTCGAGGAGTGGGATTCTCTATCCCGGATTAGCTTGTCGGTAGCACGCAAATCATTTAAGTGTTATAATGAAGAAAGGCATTTCATGGGAGGGGAAGCAAGACCACCACACCCCTAGCCGACAAGCCTGAGCCGGAACATTCCGCGTGCGTTCCTCCCCCATGCACAACACCGCGCCTGAGAATATTAGGTTTGAATGTAATTCGTTACATGACCATATCTACCAGATTCCCGAATTTGGTTCCGATCGGAACATTATGGTAGCCTAAATGGTGAAATGAATTTGCAGCAGCGAGTCCCCTTGCGGGGGTTGCCCCCCGCAACAAAATATACATTTTTATTAGGGTTGATTCTCTCACACTCACACTGACGCTCTGCCTCGCGCAGTGTACGTGTGTGTTGTGAGAACTGTTTTGGATGTAGATGACAGATGCAGCAAACAAATGTAAAATGTAAAAACTGATAATACATTTAAAAATCCCACATAATCACATGTGTACAGACTGAGTACGGGTATAAAAGTAAAGTCGCGTTTACAGCGACTCCGTACGTTCTTTCTCGTTTTTTTCAGTTTTATTTTATATTTAATTTGATTTGATTTTTAAATCTTAATCTAATGTAAAGTGGGCTCCTAACTGTGTTTTGAATTGTGAAAGATTTCGTATTTTTTCATGTGTTATGTGGAAGTTGATTCCATATGCGAATAACATTCACAAAGAAGTGTCTCTCAGAATTTAGTGTTCTATATCGTATGGTGATAATATTGTTCGTTCTTGCGGAATTGGTAAGTCTAAGTTTTTCATACAGATATTCGGTTTGTCTGGTGAGGATTATTTTATTTAGGAACGTAAGCATCTAATAGTCAATCCATTTGAACAGAGTCATGTCGAAAATTTTATATGAGAATGCAGAGATTCTGTCGTTGCGTGTTAATCCAAAAATGTATCTAGCTGTATTATTAAAACACACGCTCAACTTTTACGTACGTTCGCATGTTCGAACACATGGTCGAAATGAAAATTCATTTCATCATTGTGGCTACAATAATAATCCGATTTGAACCTAATCCGGTAATCTGGTAGATATGGTCATTCTCTACGATACTACATTTTTCGTTTTTTTCTATCTTCAAAATTGTGGATTTTCGTCTTCGGGGCGGGAGCAGGCGTGGCGAAGTGCACTTGCACTGAAGTGATATCACAGGAGTCTGTACAAAAAGTTTGGTTTCTCTAACTCGTATAGTCTCTGAGATCCAGGCGCTCATTTGTACGAAAAGGGAAAAGGGAAAAAATTTAGTTGCTCCAGCTCTTATAGCCTCCGAGGAATGGATGATAAACAAGACGGACGGAGGGACGGACAGACATGGCTACATCGACTCGGCTATTGATGCTGTTCAAGAATATATGTATATACTTTATGGGGTCGGAAACGATTTCTTCTCTATGTTACACACATCCACTTTTACCATAAATACAATATACCCTTTTACTATTCGAGTACGGGTATAATGAACTTACAAACTCTCTTCTGGTATCCATTGAGCTTTGTGGTGGCTCAGAGGGGGCTTAGCTGAGGTCAACGGACCGCAGTTAGACCTAAATTTCGAACTCAGTTGGAATGGGTTATGTAGCACCGCGAATAAAATAAAATGAACTTACTAACTCTTATGTAGCACCGCGAATAAAATAAAATGAACTTACTAACTCTCAAACTCTCTTCTGGTATCCATTGAACTTTGTGGTGGCTCAGAAGGGGCCTAGCTGAGGCCACCGGACTGGTCGGACTGGTTGCGGATTGCGAGCGGCCTACTGGGTAGGTTAGCTGCGAATAAGCGGGCATCCCAAGGAAATTCCACTCAGTTGTCTGTGAGGGAGAGTACCGAAAAAAGCTGTCCCGGACAGTCTGCAGAGCAGCAAACACTACATGTTTTCGTGCCCGTAGTGAAACCAATTTTTGTTAGCTTTAAGTTTTATATTTGTGTACTCCTTTAGTTTTAAATTGGCATTAATAAAGAGAAGAAGCTCTACAAATTCATCTCCGACTTCCGTCGTAAAATTTATTTAGTTAAAAGGGGCAGTGTTTCGCCAGTTCGTAAAATTTGTTGTATAAAGTCTAGTTTAAGTAAGTTAGGGCAAGGCAGGGGCGCCATAAAAGTTCCCCCTCACTCTCGGCGAATTCGCCCCGCTTTGCCACCGTAGGTTAGCTAGGCTTAAGAAGAGATGTTGTGAAGTAAAATAAAGTAAATGAAATATAGTCGTAATATTGCATTCGATCGAGCGCACGTACCATTTTTTTGACCCTCTGTTTGTAGGAGGGTGGATGTCCCGGCAGTATTCCCAGTAAAAAGATCGGGGGCGTCAATTTAATGCGGCTTGTATTTATTTCGGGTAAAAAAGGGGTTCACAAGTGGGGCTGGTTTTGGGTGTTGCGGCTGTGGTCGTCTGTGTAGAGCGAGTGTCAGGTCAAGCCCGGCCTACGGCTAGAGCCCATGGTGAAGAGCCGAGTCGACCGCGCTTAAGAGCGCGAGAGCGAACAACACGAGAGAGCGCGTGAGCTAACAGCGCTGCTGCCCTCAACATCCTCCCCCTCCTTGCAGGACTGCAACATCCCATTCTACGGGAGCGTGCAGGCCCCGGACACAATCCATCCAAAGAAAGACCACTGGAAGGCCGTCTCCTCGCGCGAGGAACCCGGGTTTGATAACCTTCGGGTAGACGTCTGCTCCCAACACGAGAGAGATGGTAGACGGGCGATGGAATTGCTCATTGGCAAGGCAGATGTCGTCGAACCTGGCCCGAGTCGCCTCGCTCAGGGTCGCAGCGGCGTGCGGACGCGCAAACGGGGTTCCATCTTAAGGACCACGTCCAATTGAACCTCGCCTGTCCTGGCGCGGATGATGGCGGTGGCGAGCTTCTCAGCGCCGATGCGTGTGCTGGGCAATTTCAGGTCGGTGGCCAAGGAAGCGTCAATGCAGCTCACCGGCGTGCACGGGTCGATGAGCGCCGTCATCTCATGCGTCTTTTTCCCCATGTGCAAGACCACCTGGGCCGTCGGGAGAAAGTTGATGGCGCCGGATTTCCCACGATGGGGCGGCGATCAGCTCGGGGCACTGGAGCGGTAGACGGACCCGGAGCTGCCGCTGACGACTCTGAGCGGGCTCGACGGCTGGCGGACCTGCCTTTGCGCGTCTGGTGGGAATCCGGGGGCGGCGAGCGGCTCGGGACACAGGAGCTGGAGACGCAACTCGCACCGGACCTGGGGACTCCAAGCGAGCTGGACGCTGGGACGGTCGCAAGTGGAGTAAAGTGTGGTGGCTTTTGTGGCACACCTTGCACCGGCCGCCACTTCGGCAATCCTCGCCGGAGTGCTGATGAGCCAGGCAGTTCTGGCAATACTTATTCACCAACAGAGCTCGGAGCCTCTTGGCCGCGCTCAGCTTGAGGAAGCTGCGGCAGTCCCGTAGCGAATGGCTTCCGGCACAGACTCGGTAGCTGTATTTCGTGATCGTCTGCTCCCTGATGTGTGGGTGTCCCGGGGTTGTGGAGCCATCTGGATCTGGAGGCAACAAAATCAGCTGTTATGGAAAAGAAGAAGCGGAGACGCATTAGTACGTGATAGGAACAGGTGACAGGCACTCTCGCAGTACTGTTGGCTGAACGCACGAGGACGTTCTGGAGACGAAAAAACAACAACAGAAACGGGGTGGAACAGTGGACGAGGACAGGCCCTTTTTCAACGGACTAGGCATAGGAACGCTTCCGATACTGTTGTGCGGGACGAGGGAGCTCCCCGGAAGGAGAACGACTTTAGCGACCGGGCGTTTGAGCACCCCGCGGGCAGTAAGGATGTCTACCACACGGACCCTGTTGTCGGCGCCGGGATACACGGACTGTACTCTCCCGAGTCGCCAGTCGTTGGAAGGCAGGTTATCTTCCTTTATGATAACCAAATCGCCGATCAGAAGATTTGGCATATCCGTCTGCCACTTGTTGCGTTTGTGGAGTTCCTTGAGGTATGAGTTCCTTGAGATGGAAGGATCCATCTCTGGCAGAACTGCTGGTTGAGGGCCTTTAAATGCTGCCACCGCTTAATCATCGACTGGAGGTTCCCCTTTATTTCGGGCTCTGCTGTCGCCATTAACGGTCCTCCGATAAGGAAGTGCCTGGGAGTGAGGGCCAGCAACTCCGTCGGACTTTCGGACATAGGTGAGATTGACCTGGAATTGAGGTACGCTTCAATCTTAGCGAGGAGCGTCGAGAGCTCCTCAAAGGTATACGAGTAGACGTGGATTTGTCGAAGAGTGTTTTGAAACTCTTTACACCGGCTTCCCACAGGCCTCCCATGTGTGGAGCTCCTGGCGGGATGAAACGCCACGCAATTCGCTGGTGTCTATATGCTTCAGTGACCGAATCCTGGAATGCCGCTAGAAAGTCTCGAGAAAGTATAGTTTCGGCTCCCACGAAAGTTTTGCCATTGTCGGAATGAATACGCTGCGGACAGCCTCGTCGAGCAACGAAACGAGCGAAAGCTGCTAGAAACTTCTCGGTGGTCAGGTCGGAAGTGGCCTCCAAGTGAATGGCCTTCGTGGAAAAGCAGACAAATAAGCACACATAACACTTGGTGATCAGGCACGCTCTCCCGGTATAGTTCCTTATGTCGAAAGGACCGGCGTAGTCAATCGGTATTGACCGGTATGGGTAAATGGTCTGGAGAAAGAAGCTCGGTCTGTTGGGAGATCACCCATTAGTTGGGTCTGTAGCTTCTTTTTAGATGATGCATATTGTGCAGGAATTCACCACACCCTTCATCAGGTTCCGGATTCGCGGAATCCAATATTTGCCGCGGATGAGGCGAGTCATCAGTTGACTACCGCCATGGAGAGTTATTTTGTGCGTGAAATGCGCCGCCAGCAGGCGAGACAGGCGGCAACTGAAGGAAAGGATGTTTGGATGACGCTCGTCGTACTTCAAATCTTGTGACGCTGTGATCCGGCCACAGGATCTCATGATCCCATGTCGGTCTAGAAAGGGGTTCAGGTTCAGGATAGAGCTCGAACTTGGCACGGGACGTTTACCACTCAGGCAGTGAAATTCTTGGGGAAGTCCCGGCGCTGAGCCTCTAGGATAAGAGTCTGCTCCGCGCTGCTAATTTCCCCACCAGTGAGGTGGCCCCTGCGTGCGGGTGTTACCTTCCGGCAACACTGAATAAAACGGAGCACATACGCCCGCACTCGAAGAGCCTTCTCAAGTTGGGAGAAACGCTCCAGGAAATCTTGGGGAGGGCCGGCAGCAAAATGGACCTTCACGGCCCGCTGCTCTGGAGTCATAGGTGGAGCTTCGTTGGCTTGAGGTGGCCACTGTTTCCGTGGGGATTGCAACCAAGCTGGTCCATGCCACCAGAGGTGGTTACCCACCAGTTCTGGTAACGATACGCCCCGACTCGCTAAGTCAGCGGGGTTATGTTCGGACCGAACATGAGCCCAATTCGTGGTGTCGGTAGTCTGAGCTATCTTGGTTACTCGATTGGCCACAAAGGTAGTCCAGTGGCACGCTGGCTTGCTCAACCAGGCCAGCACAATAGTCGAATCGGTCCAGTAGTAGCATTGAGGATCTTTTGTCGGCATGCTTGGCAGGATAGCCGTCGCCATTTCGGAAAGGAGCACTGCACCGCACAGCTCTAACCGAGGAAGTGAGACGGTTTTCACGGGAGCAACTCGTGTTTTTGCTGATAGCAGATGCACCGTGATATGATGGCCACACTCGACGCGCACGTAGATCGCTGCACCGTACGCCTTTTCGGAGGCATCGCAGAAACCGTGATGTTCGACCTTTACCGCTGGCTGGGTACAAATCCATGTTGGAATTCGGATTTCGGGGAGTGCAGCATAACTCTGCAGAAAGTCCAGCCAGCGCTGGTACAACGCACTTGGCAGAGGTTCGTCCCATCCCAATTCTTGCAACCAGATTTCCTGCATGAAAATCTTGGACCGGACGATGAATGGGGCTAGCCACCCTGCGGGGTCAAACAGCTTCTCAATCTGAGAGAGAACTTCTCGCTTGGTAAAGGATGACTCGAGCGTGAACACGGGAGGAACAAAGAAGAACTCGTCTGACGTCGCCTTCCAGCGAACTCCGAGGGTCTTTGCCGTGCTCTCGTCATCGATTTCCAGAAAATCGGTGTGCAGGAGGTGGTCATTTGGAAGCCCGTCCAAAATCTCCTTTTGATTGGACGTCCATTTACGCAGTGGAAAACCTGCGGAGCTGAGGGCGGCTTGCAATTCGTGAATGGCCAGCTGAGCTTCCTTGACGGAGTCTGCTCCGGCTAGGACGTCGTCGACGTACATGAATTGCCGCACAATGTGACTTGCCCTTGGAAATCGCGACTGGATGTCGTCGGCAAAGCTGTTGCAGGACCCGGATGGCTAAAAACGGAGCGCAATTGACTCCAAAAGTCACGGTTTTCAGCTCATAATCCCGAATCTCACCCGCCTGGTTTTGGAATAAGTTTCGCTGGAAGGGGGTTTGCGTCGGATGTACCCAAATCTGGCGATACATCTTTGTAATGTCGGCGTTGAAGACGTATTGGAAATAGCGCCACTTCAGGATTTGGATAATTAAATCGGATTGGAGGACCGGACCAGCATAAAGCAGATCGTTCAAGCTCGTACCGTTCGCAGAAGGGCTGGACGCGTTGAATAGCACGCGGACTTTCGTAGTAGTGCTTTCCGGCTTGATTACCGCGTGGTGCGGGAGATAATAATTGGCGGAATCATTAGTGGACGAAACGTCTGTCATATGGTCGAGATCTAAATATTCACGGATCACAGAGTTATACTGCTCTTGAAATGGAACGTTTCTCTTTAGCCGATTCTCATTTCGGAGAAATTGAGCTAGAGCAATGGACCTTAAATGCCCCAGGCCTGACCCACAATGAGCGGGGTCACAAACGGCAGTGTGTAAGAAACCTATCTCAGGCTGAGGTAGGCTCAGTCTGTCCAGGATTCTTCCCAACGAGGAATTTGTAGTTCGCTGGAACTTTAGGGCAGGGCTTGGCCGTGAGACCGAAAGTGGAGCGGGCGTCGAGTCTGGCTACCGTGTAGGTAGTTTGGTAATCGCACTGGGCGATGAAAGGGATAAACGCTGACACCTGAGTTTTGGTGTGCGCGGTAATATGTATATATGGTATATGTTTGTATGTTTTTGGGTCACCTGATTTGTATTTCGCGTTCGGCGAAGGAATGACGACACTTTGTTGAGCTTTTGATTTTTATGATTTGTCTTTATTCTTGTTTATATATATGTTGGGTTTTTTTATATTGCTAGTGTCGCGTGGTAGTTCTATCGTGTTTTCTTACTGAGGCGTGGTGTTGGTAGCCGCGGCGGATGTACTGCCGTTTGGTGCTCGGCTGATGGACTGCCGTTTTGGTTTATAATAGGCGATGGACTGCCCGGATTGATCGAGGGCTCGGGCTATTTAAGGCCGATCTCGATGGCTGAGTCTGCAAGTTTGTGGTTACGGAAGTGGTTTAGAGTTCTCCACTCGTGCCACCGGTACGGTCATTGCCTCGGTTGCACCGAGAAATGAGCTGAGTCTAGATTTGGCACTTTGGTCATTGACTCGGCTGCACCGGGAAATGACCTGAGTGTAGTTTTGAAATTCGGGGGGAACTGGGTTCGCGCGTGTTGCTTCCGCAGAACCCGATCGGCGCGCGGGCAGTGTCAGGTGTATTGTGTTTGTGTTGTTGGTGTATAGATTATATATATATATATATATATATATATATATATATATATATATGACAAAGTAACTTAGTGCTATGAATATGAATATGTATATGAATGTAACGGGCCCTGGACCCAGGGTTCGTTACACCCCCCCCTTTCTTCCGGGTGGAGTTACAAGTGGCCACTGTCGTTATCGTTGCGTTGCGGGCGTAGGGCCCGTGAGATCCTTCCGACGTGTTTTGGCGTTTCTATTGGTTTGCTGAATCCGTCGTGTGAGCCAGGGGCAAGATGTTGCGTCCTCTTTGATTCTTCCTAGCGTCTCCAAGGGTTGTCGGGACGGGGCATCGGCAACCACGTTTTGTTTCCCTGGTCTGTAGTGGACGTCGTATTGATACTGTTGGGTTCGAGTGCCCATCTCGCTATTCTTCCGTAGGGGCTTTCCAGAGAATTCAGCCATTTCAGTGCGAGATGGTCGGTTATAACGTCAAACAGGTTTCCTTCTAGGTAGCAGCGTAGTTTTCGGATTGCCCAAATGACGGCGAGGCATTCCTTGTCTGTGGCGGAGTAGTTTCCTTCGGCCTGGTTCAAGCGTCGGCAGACGTAGGCGATGACGAGTTCCTTTCCTTCGATCTCCTGCGTGAGTACGGCGCCTATGCCGAGGTTGCTTGCATCGGTTTGTAGTGAAAACTTGACGTTGAAATCGGGGCAAGCAAGTAGAGGAGCGGTCGTAAGTAGTTCTTTTAGTTGGTCGAAGGCCGCTTGTTGATCTGCGGTCCATGTCCATGTTTGTCCCTTCTTGAGTAGCTGAGACATTGGTTGGACTACTGTAGCAAAGTTTGGCACGAATCTTCGGTACCAGGATGCCATTCCGATGCACTGACGTAGTTCTTTTAGGTTCGTGGGTGGCTTGAGTTCTTTGACGGCAGCAATCTTGTCGGGATCTGTGTGGATACCTTCTTCGCTGATGACGTGACCAAGATATTTGAGCCGGTTTTGGAAAAATGTGCACTTTTCCGCGTTTATCCGCAGGTTCGCTTTTCGAAGGCGAGAGGACTATTGCCAGGTTGTGTAGGTGGTCCTTGAAGTCTAGTCCGACGACGACAATGTCGTCTAAATATGTGAATGCGTAGGGTTCCATGTCGGCTCCGATCACGGTATCAAGGGCCCGTTGGAACGTTGCTGGTGCAGAATGTAATCCGAAGGGCATCACTTTCCATTGATAGAGACCTCTGCCGGGGACCGTGAAGGTGGTGGCTTTTCGACTTCCGTTGGCCATGGGTATTTGCCAGTACCCGTTCTTCAGATCGAGGGTGGTTATGAAGCGTGCGTTCTGTAGGCGCTCCAAGATGTAGTTGATTCTGGGCAGTGGGTATGCGTCAGGAATAGAGTGAGTGTTGAGTTGTCGGTAGTCCACGCACATGCGCCATTTGCCGTTCTTTTACGTACGAGTACGATGGGGGCGCTGTGCGGGCTTCGTGAGGGTTCGATGAGACCTTCTTAAATCAATTGGTCGACTTGCTCGTCGATAATCCGCATCATGGCTGGGTTCTTTGGGTAGTACCTCTGTTTGATGGGTCGATTATCCCTCATGACGATGGTGCGCTCGGCTATGTTGGAGGTCCCGTGGAGATTATTGAACTTTGGAAGTTCTGTGTCCAGAAATTCTTGGATCTGTGGCGCTATGTCCGGCGGCCAGGGATCGGAGATCAGTTCTGGATCGGGTTCGGTGAGCTCGGGGGTGTCGGGGTCCTTTGGCTGGCTTGGGTCTTCTGGGAGGATGGTTGTGTCGAACGCGCTGGGGGTTCGATCCTACCTGGGTAGTCGCTTATGTGGGCGACGATCGGGGCAGCGTTGGCCGTGAGTGGCGTAGCTTCGGGGGTCTGGCGGTATACCTGGGTCGTAATGTCTTTAGATCGATGTGTGGCCAGGCGGGTCTCAGTGACGACTCTGTTTTCGCAGCAACGACTTGGTTGGGCGACGAAGATTTCGGACGTGGTGTTAGGCATGGCGTGGTGCATGGCGCTAGCACCATCTGGCGAAGATCTCCGTTGAGGGAATGGTGCCTGGGTGCGCTGTGGCTGAACTTGGACCTGGGCTTCCTGTGTCGAGCGGGTCCAAGTTCGTGGTGGTTTGTCTCGTGTGTGAGATCCTTGTGGTGGGTTCGGGGTGCGTGTGCCCCGTAGTTTGTTTTGATCCTGGGCTTCCTGTGTCGAGCGCCTGGTTCAAGGGTGTTGATTCTTGTCTCGTGGGTGAGATCCTCGTGGTGTGTTTGGGATGTTTGTTCCCTGGGTTTGGCTTAGGACGCGGGTGCTCCGTAGTGGCCGTAGGATTCGTTTTCCCGTTTGCTTGGTTGCAGTCTACCGGTGCTTGCTTCGGATTCGTATTTTCCGTTGTGGCCCGGTTCTTTGCTTTCGCTGTGGTTGGTTTCGGTGTCGTATTCTTCGTTGCATTATTGGGTGCCGTCTTCTTTGCGGTAGGTCGGGGAAATGAGTTCGCTGTGGTTGGTTTCGGGGTCGTATTCTTTGTTGCGGTATTGGGTGCCGTATTCTTTGTGGTAGGTCGGGGACGTGTATTCGCGGTGGTTGACCTAGATTTCTTGTTGCTGAGGTTGTGGATTTGTACGTGATTGGTTTGAACTGACGGTGGCGTTGGCGTGAGGTGGCGATCTTGTAGCTTTAGCAGCGTGGTGCCGCATTGGATCGTCATTTCGATAGCACATAGGAAGTCCATGCCGACTATAACTTGCTCCAGCATGTTGGGTAGGACCAGGAGTGGGATTTGAACCTCTCGTTGATCCAGCTTGATGGGCGCCAGTAGAACTTGTGTGATCTCTCTGGATCATCAACTCTCTGGAGTTGTTGTTTAGCTGTCGGGCTAGGTTGTCGCTGACGAAACTTCGGGACGCCCCGGTGTCGATGGTGGCTTCCGTTGTTTGTCCCCCTATTGTCACTATCGCCACTATTCGGCCGTCGTTCACGTGTAGTGGGTTGCTTAGTTGCGGGTCTGGGGAGGCGTCGTTCTCGGCTGATCCCGTGTCAGTCGAGGACGCGTGTCGTTTCCCGACGTGGTTCGGCGGCAGCAGTCGACGGTTCGAGTGCCGCGCTTTCCACATTCCTTGCAGAATAGGATCGAAGCGTTGGTGCAGTCATAGGCGGCGTGTCCAGCTTGACCACATCGGCGACAGGCTGCGCGTGGGTTGGCAATGGGAGTGGTGATCATTCGATGGGCGACGTCTTGGTTCGTTGTGCTGGTTTGATTCAATGACTGTCTGCGCGGTGGGGCTGCTGAATCCCACTGGGGTCTCCGAAAGGGTGTACGGTTGGACTCACCTTCTCTGCGGTCTGGATGCCTTGCCGGCCTGGTGTCTCTCGGTGGGCTTCGCATGGGTGCGGGGGCCGTAGCGCGTTTCCTCTCGTGAATAAGCTAGTACTCTGCCGCTAATCGGGTTAGCTGTTACAAGTTTTCCAATTCGTCTCGTCGCACGTATAGCTGGAGTCCTGGCAGGGGCGTTGTCGTAGATCCGGTAAAGCTCCGTGTCTAGGTCGTACTCGGCATGGTGCATGAGTAGCCGTATCTCGATGAGATAGTCTTTGAATGGTTCTCCCACCGCTTGCTTGCGGCCTCGGATCTGGTCATCCAATTGTTCGAAATACCTTGGCGGCAGAAAATACGTCAGAAACTCCTGGCGGAAATGTGCCCAGGAACTGCCTTGTAGTTGGCTGGTACGGTGCCAGCGATTGGCTCGGTGGGTGAGTAGTTCGCCCATGCTCCGAGGCAGTTGGTTGGTGTCCACTCCATAGGCGCGTGCGCGTTCCTCGAGTAGTTCCAGAAACGATAGTGGGTCATCTTCTCCGTTGAACTGGATGCCCCATCCGCGGATGCGTTCTGCCGTGCGTGCGACGTGGTTATAGTCGGGCCCGCTTATGGGTGCGTCTATCGCTGGCACAATTCTCTGTGTGGGCGAGCGGGAGGTTTCCGTAGTGGGCGGCCTTGGAAGATCGGCGGCTGGGACCATTGGTGGTCGGGGCGTGAGCTCTGGGGCTGCGGGGACATGCAAGCTGGCTTTGGGGTCCCATCTTCCGGTTCCTGATGGTCCTGGAGTAGTGGGCAGCGGGGACTTGGAGCGTCCTGCTGGTTTTGCGTATTGTCTCTCGAGTTCTGCCAAGCGAGTCCAGGCACCCGGCGGGAGTGGTCCGGCGACTAGCATGGCAAAGTTTTTGCGCAACTCTTCAACAGTTCCTTCGGTGTCAAATTCGAATTCCTTGACGAAGGCCTCCAGCTCGTCTCGGCGGCGCTTGTAGATCCAGCGACGCTGACGCCTGGGTTGGCGATTCGCTCGCTGGTGTGGAAATCAATGCTCGCGTCGTCTTCGTAGGCTTCCATGGTGATTGGACTGAGTTTTCCTCGGTGTTGTTTTGGGCACTTTTCACTGTTTTAGCACTTGGTCACTGCGTTTACTTTCCCGGTGGCACTCGCGACTGGATTCGGGTGGGTGCGCGAATTTGGTTTTGTACCGGACTTGTGTTCTGTGGTTAGCTCTACTATTCTTTCTCGGTGCCCGTGGGTCTTTAATCCACGTAGCCCCGTGTTAAGGTTTTCTCTTTAAGTTTCCTTAAAGTTGCCAGAAAGCTGGCTTTGAAATCTCCTTAATGTTGCCGAAAAGTCCCTGCTCGGGCGCCACTTGTAAGAAACCCATCTCAGGCTGAGGTAGGCTCAGTATGTCCAGGATTCTTCCCTACAAGGAATTTGTAGTTCGCTGGAACTTTAGGGCAGGGCTTGGCCGTGAGACCGAAATTGGAGCGGGCGTCGAGTCTGGCTACCATGTAGGTAGTTTGGTAATCGCACTGGGCGATGAAAGGAAAAAACGCTGACACCTGAGTTTTGGTGTGCGCGGTAAATATGTATATATGGTATATGTTTATATGTTTTTGGGTCACCTGATTTGTATTTCGCGTTCGGCGAAGGAATGACGACACTTTGTTGAGCTTTTGATGTTTATGATTTGTCTTTATTCTTGTTTATATATATGTTGGGTTTTTTTATATTGCTAGTGTCGCGTGGTAGTTCTGGCGTGTTTTCTTACTGAGGCGTGGTGTTGGTAGCCGCGGCGGATGTACTGCCGTTTGGTGCTCGGCTGATGGACTGCCATTTTGGTTTATGATAGGCGATGGACTGCCGTTTTGGTTTATGATAGGCGATGGACTGCCCGGATTGATCGAGACCTCGGGCTATTTAAGGCCGATCTCGATGGCTGAGTCTGCAAGTTTGTGGTTACGGAAGTGGTGTCGAGTTCTCTACTCGTGCCACCGGCCCGGTCATTGCCTCGGTTGCACCGAGAAATGAGCTGAGTCTAGATTTGGCACTTTGGTCATTGACTCAGTTGCACCGGGAAATGACCTGAGTGTAGTTTTGAAATTCGGGGGGAACTGGGTCGCGCGTGTTGCTTCCGCAGAACCCGATCGGCGCGCGGGCTGTGTCAGGTGTATTGTGTTTGTGTTGTTGGTGTATAGATTATATATATATATGTATATGAATGTAACGGGCCCTGGTCCCAGGGTTCGTTACAAGTGTTACCACGTACTTCCCGCTTGACGTTCTTGACGTGGTTCGAATAAAATGGCTTTCGCAAAAGAAGTCCGACTCTCCTACTACCTTGATAGGTAGATCCTCCACCTCCCAAAACTTTGTGAGAAGTTTGTCTAACGGAGCGTTGCGGACGTGGGAAATTCGAGTGGAGAAGGATGCAATCTGGTCAGGAACAGCACTTGGCAATGGACCGGTAAGCACCCACCCAAAGATAGTTTCCTGTCCGAGGAGGGAGCCACAGATGTCGGTCTGTGAGCCGCTTAACAATACGGACGGAAGGAGATCGGCTCCGATCAGAACGTCTATCCGTGAGCTTTCATAAAACGTAGGGTTTGCTAACGGCAGGTTCGGCAAGTCTCGCAGCGCGTTCTGCGAGATCGGATATGAAGGAAGATTGCCGGCGATCTCTGGCAGGACGTAGGCCGTGGCGTTTAACTGTACGCTCGGCGTAACCAGGGAGCGAATGGAAAAATCACAGAGCTTCTTGGACTGAGCTGCTACTGTCTGATAAAGGCCTGAAACCTGGGCCTGAATAAGGCGGAATGGTAGTTGAATGATATTAAAGAGACGTTCCGTAATGAACGTTGCCTCGGAGCCCGAGTCGATTAGAGCGCGGGCACGGAAATTTGTCCCTCGGTGGCAAATGTTGATCACCGCAGTGCCGAGAAGCACCGCTCTTGTTCCCGAGGAAAAATAGTTCTGAACGTTGGCTAGAGCGACGGAGGAACCGGACTTCCCCGCGGTCGCGGAAGTCAATTCTCTGGGAGCTGAGGTACCCCGATGCAGAAGCGTGTGGTGGCGGGCTCCACAAGTGAAGCAACTGTGGGCGCTTTGGCATTCCCGAGCTGGTGCCCTCTCGCGAAACAGTTCAAGCACAGCTGCCTTTTTAATGCAACTGGCCCGCGCATCCACGGTCATCTGTAGGAAGTGCGGACAGAGTCGGATCGGATGGTTCTTTTTAGAGCAGAGATCACACGTTCTTCTCTTTGGACTCACTTGTGTCTGGAAGGAGTGAAACTTCCTGGGCACAGGACTCCCCTGAGACCGGAATGGGTTGGAGTTGCTTCCGAAGGGCTGCGAATTCAGGGTACCTTTGGACAGTGGTGGGTTCGTATGGCCTTTGGAAGTGGACGGGTCGCTCTCCATGGCCTCTAGCGTCAAATAGCGCTGAGTGAGGAAGGCGTCGATTTCCGCCCATGGAGGAACCTCTTTCTTGTCGGTGACGGATGCTTCCCACAGGGACCGGGTCAACTTCGGCAACTTGGAGGCAGAGATAATCACAA
Organism: Drosophila bifasciata; assembly: GCA_009664405.1. Taxonomy (NCBI): domain Eukaryota; kingdom Metazoa; phylum Arthropoda; class Insecta; order Diptera; family Drosophilidae; genus Drosophila; species Drosophila bifasciata. Next base: position 29,506,946 of record CM019044.1, read on the forward strand.
GGAGGCTATCCCAGTTGTCCGTGCAGACTTTGGAGTGAGCAAGAGCGGTGAGGACCCCTTGCATCGTGCTTTGAAGCTCTTTCAAAGCTCGGCTGGTCTCGACTCGACGCGAGGCAGAAAGAGCAGAATATTGATCTGGTTGTTCACCAGGAGCTGATTATTTTCATATCGGTTTCGGAGGGCCGACCATGCCGACTCGAACCCATCGTTTGTGAGCGGGGACTTTTCGACTATGGCCTTCGGATCGCCACTTGTCTTAGCGGTGAGATGATATAGCTTCTCTACCGGAGACAGCCTAGAATTATTGATATAAATTGCCGTAAATAAATCTCGGAAAGTAGGCCAACGGACGTAATCTCCTGTGAAGACCTCGATGTCGCAGGGGGGCAGTCGACAGCCGCCCTGGTAAGTCTGCAGTGCAGACGGATGGACTGATGTTTGGGCCAGCTGAAAATTGAGATTAGCGAGGCACTGCTCAAATACCCCATAACTCTCGCCGTTCTTATCTCGGATGTCCTCTTGGACCCTTGGATCCTCGTCCACCATCACTGCGGAGCACGCTTTGTACTTCGCCTCGACATCCGCCCACATACTCAGAATTTTTCCTGCCACTGGATAAAAAAAAAAAAAAAAAAATAATAATTATTCCTTGTACAGTCGTCTTTTAATTGAAGCGGAACCAACGTAAGACTTTGTATTTTTGGATAATTCGGCGGCTTGAATTTATTTCTTTTATTTGTCGGTGTTCGTGATACCGATAGTTGTCCTTACACGTTGTCACCTCTAGTTCGGAACATACACTGAACAGTATACATAGACAGACAATTCCAACAAATTGGCACGAAAAAATGCGAAATAGCCATGGAAATGCGCTGTGCCTGGGTTGAGGATAATTTATTACGGAATTGGAGATAATATTATATCTTGTGGCGACCAAAGGTGTTACTGGAACGCGTAAACTGTTCGGAATCGCAGAATTTATTGTTAAATGTATGTGGGTATGCGCGGAATGTATGTGTGGGATACGGTATTTAAATACGGAACGTGGTATTTTCTTGTATGTGCGTAGGGTTATTTTAGGTAATTTTTAGGTTATTTAGGTTAATTTAATTTAATTAAACACACTGCACGCACAAACAAACACAAAAAACGGAATCGGACAAACTACCGTAGCACTGGTAGTGGTAGATAAAGGAATTTAGAGCAGCCGGAATCGCCGAGAATATGGCGTTGGCGAAAGAGGATGGAACCCAGAAAATGAAGATATGTATTTAAGAATATATATACATATATCACGGAACGCGGACTTGCGGGGAATAAAACGAATCGGGAGACGAAGTCGTACTTATCTTGGGAAGTAGCGATGTAATCCACCGATGCTTGCAGGTTGGACTCCTCCTTATATGGAAGGCGAAGATCCGGCTCGAAGGACCAATGTTTGTAGGAGGGTGGATGTCCCGGCAGTATTCCCAGTAAAAAGATCGGGGGCGTCAATTTAATGCGGCTTGTATTTATTTCGGGTAAAAAGGGGTTCACAAGTGGGGCTGGTTTTGTGTGTTGCGGCTGTGGTCGTCTGTGTAGAGCGAGTGTCAGGTCAAGCCCGGCCTACGGCTAGAGCCCATGGTGAAGAGCCGAGTTGACCGCGCTCAAGAGCGCGAGAGTGAACAACACGAGACAGCGCGCGAGCTAACAGCGCGCTGTTACCTCCGCTAACAGCGCTGCTGCCCTCAACACCCTCCAATAAATCTTTACACCACCCAAGTTTTTAGGCCGTGTCGGCCGCGTAATCCAGGTCATCGTTGCTGCTACATATCTACAACACATTTACACCCAAAGGATAAATGGCAATCGGAGATCAGGACGACCGCGACAGGAAAGTGAAAGCTGGACTCCAAGCTCAAGCAGAGCCTGAGGTATTTGTGCAAAAAATTGAAAGTTTGAGTCGAAGACTACACATAAATTGTCTTGTGCTGAAAAATTGCACTTCGCTTTCAATTCTTGGCACAGACATATGATATAGTAGAGTTGATTTGCATGCATTAGTGCACATACATACATACATATATAACCCCATATTGCATATAGGAAACCATACCAGACTCCATTTAACCGCTATTGGGACGCACAGTTATATATTTATATAAAGTTGACTGCAATCACTGTCACTCAAATTATATAGTATATTTATATTATTTTATCTACTAAAAACCATTGCTTGTCGGTGCGTGCATACATATGTACGTAAGTTGGTTTGTTAACCCAAGGCGCGGTGTATAACACTTACATACATACTTATCCACATACATATGTACATACATAACAGCAGCTTCGCCGGTGCATTATTTTCGTTTCTCGTTTTCACTTAGCCACCGTTGCTTGCTGTGTAGTTGTTGCAAGAATTGCCGCGGAACGACAAGTGACGCGCTACCCTGTTTTCTGAGGGTATATTGTTTTTCACTTTGAAAGTGACGCGCTAACTTACATTGTGAGGGTATATTTTTTTTCGGTCTTTTTGTTTCGGACATTTATTATTTATACATCTAAACGAGAAAGAACGTACAAAGTCGCTGTTGCCGCGACTCTACTTTTATACCCGTACTCAGTCAGCACACATGTGATTAATGTGGAATTTTCAAATTTTTATAAGTTTTTACATCATACATTTGTTTGCTACATCAGTCATCTACATCTGCTTCATCTACATCACTTCTCACAACAACACACGTACACTGCACGAGGCAGCATGTTTGAGCGTAAGTGTGCGTGCAAAAGAATCATTAGCGAAAATCATCCCCATAAATGACTTACGCCGCAAGGGGAAGGGGAAGCTCGCAGCAGAAAATTCATTTGATCATTGTGGCTACAATAATAATCCGATCTGAACCAAATTCGGGAATCTGGTAAATATGGTCATTCTCTACAAAACTATTTTTTATTTTTTTCTATCTTCAAAATTGTGGATTTTTTCGTATTTTGGGGGCGGGAGTGGGCGTGGAAAAATTTTGAAATAAACTTGCACTGAAGCGATATCACAGGAGTCTAGGCAAAAATTTGGTTGTTCTAGCTCTTATAGTCTCTGAGATCGAGGCGCTCATTTATACGAAAACCAAAACGACTCGATTTTGTGTGAGTGCGAAAAGGAGGGAGCGAAGTTTTTGCGTATATTTGCCTCTATTCTGGCTATATTAATGATCCGATCCGATAGATAGATGGGCCCCTGATAGATATGGGCTGTCTCTATGATTCTGCATTTTTAGTTTCTTGTTATTTTCAAAATTGTGGCCGCCACAGATGTGCGCCCTTTGTGGGGGCGGAAGTGGGCGGGGCGAAACTTTGAAACACTTTTCTAAGAGTGAGATACCACATCAGACTGGATAAAAAGTTTGGTTGCTCTAGCTCTTATAGCCTTCGAGCAATGGGCGACAAACAAGACGGACAGACGGACAGACAGCAATTAGCACAAATACAATATACCCTTTTACTCTTCGAGTACGGGTATAAAAATAGTGGTTGTCGTCGCGTAGATTATAAATAGTAAAATGGCACAAGAAATTAAGGCTGTTCTCGATTAACTAAAAAATAAGCTCAAAATCCGAGTCGCCGCATAGAAGATCGATTAGAGGGTGGGTTGATCCCATTGCAGTTGATAGAGCTGCAATGTAGACTCGATGCTTTGAATTCTGCTATTAACGAGGCCAACCCATCGCAGGAGAAAATATAAGATATTGATAGCAAAGATGAATCTGGAGCAGAAATGGGCATGGCAATGATAATGTCGCGAAATTTAGTGGTAAATATTCGGAGTTTAAAAATTTTTTTATCCTTTTTGAGACTCTCGTTCATCATAATGATGATAGTATACCGGTGATCGAAAAATTTAATTATTTGATTTTGTGCCTCTCTAATGAAGCATTAGGAACAATAAAGACGTTCAAAGTCACCGAGGCCAATTATGCAAAGGCTATGGCCAGCCTAAAGCGAGTATACGACAACGAGTGTTTAATATTTTCATACCGAATCTCCGCACTGTTTAATCTGCCAAAAATCTCGCAAAAATCACTATCGATAGGAGACGAATCCAATGCTCATTCATCTCGTTTTGAGTAGAGTCGACCCAGTAACTAGATAGAAGTGGGAAGAACAGCTTGACTTTGAAACGTTGCCACTGTGGTCCGATTTTGAAAAAGTTTTAAATCGTCGATATGTCTGCGGAAGAGTCGACAAAGCCAAAGCAAAACAAAGTCATGCCAAGCAAGCCGCACAATCGCAGTTCATTTTCTTGTTCTGCCCCTTCCCAAACAGTAGAGCTCAGCGGACATGCAGCTATTGCAATTCGGGAGACCATGTAGTGCCCAACTGTGCGCCATTCTCACGTCTCTCGGTTATGTAAAGGTTCGAGTTCACAAAGTCTGTATCCGTGTGTATTAATTGTCTGCAAAAGGGTCACACTGCTGTAAGATGCAAGGTCGTCAAATGTCGAGTTTGCGGCCGCTCACATCAAACATTGTTGCATCGATACACAGTGACTGACAATAGTCGTGCGTTGCCGACACCTCCAGAGAGTTCGTCTCCTCCTTTAAATCAAGATCACCCTTTCACCTCACATGCTCTGCATGCGACGTCATTGGACAAGGTGATTCTGGCTACGTCGATGGTAAGTGTTAGAACAAAATCCGGTGAACACATTTTGGCCAGAGCTCTCCTTGATTCTGTATCCCAGACAAACTTCATCACGGAAGTCCTCGCCCACCGCTTACAGATCCGTAGCGAAGAGTCATGTATTAATGTATTAACTTGCTTGGTATTGGTAAATCCAATTCTTTAGTTAAGAATAAAATACACACAGTGGTGAAGTCGCGCATAAATGGTAGCGAGTTCTCCTTTGATTTCTGGATCCTGAAATCAATTTCAGGTCATCACCCTGACCAGTCCGTTAATGTAACTGATTGGAAAATTCCAGAGAACCTACCACTGGAAGGCCACTATTTCTACAAGCCACAAAGAATATACATGTTGATTGGAGCTGAATCATTCTTTGAGTTATTAGCTGCTAGTCAAAGCAAGCAAGGTCCTGACTATCCAACTCTTCAGAAGACACTTCTTGGCTGGGTTGTTTCGGGAAAATATGTTTCCGAAAGTTCTGCCCCCAAACTGCAAGCAGTTTAAGTTGCAGTGAAGAGTTGTTGGTTTCCATTGATAGGACCTTGCAAAACTTCTGGTCACTGGAAGAAATGCCATCTCCAAAGAAACTTATTTCGCCTGAGCACACGTTATGTGAAAATTACTATCGGAAGGCGACTCAGGTATTGCCATCAGGTCGGTTCGAAGTATGGCTGCCGTTTAAATCAGATTTTTGTTTGGGCAACTCCTTTGAAGTTGCGAAACGGCGGTTTTTGTCGCTCGAAAGAAGATTGTCTCGTGACCCTGAGTTGAAGAGAATGTACTTGGAATTCATGGAAGAGTACCTCTCCTTAGGTCATATGTCGCTTACGGAAAATACTGTTCCTTTTACTCCACACTATGTTATTCCACATCAGTGTGTCCTTCGGCCCCAAAGTACGTCCACCAAGCTTCGCGTCGTATTCGATGCGTCGTCAAAGACGTCCTCTCATATGGCCTTGAATGAGATTCTGATGGTCGGACCGACCACGCTAGAAGATACCCCAACAGCGACGCGGAACATTTTTTTTTGGAAATACTATTGTGGAAATTGGATAAATACGGAAATAATATTGTGGAAATTGGATAAATACGTTGTACAAAAACATGTAAGTGTGCCCATTTGCGAAACATTTTCTTAATGAGTTTTCCGTTCCGTCAGTATAGAAACACCAACCAATACCTTAGCGTTCCGAATCAGAGAGTGACGAACGCATTCTAGCTTCAACACTAATACATTCACATATAGGCATGGATACCTAGCAGGCCGCCATAAATCGCAAGAGTTGCGATAGACAATTGAGGCGTTGACCAGCGAAGTAACCGCAGTGCGCATCGCTCCGGCAGCAGCCCCAATCTAGTATATTAGAGTATATCGCTCTCATGTAATTCAACAAAACAGCAATAATAAATAAAATATGATCCTAAGAAAAAGCATGTAAGTGAACTGTTAAAACAATTTCTATGTCGGTCCTATAAAAAAAAGAGGAAAAATATTTATAAAAAACGAGAAGGGACGTGTTGTGTCGAGGCCGCCTCGCCTGAACTACGCCAATGTGGCGAAGCAGGTAAGGCAGTGGTCCTATCGATTCGATGGGACGGCGAAGCCGTTGGAATTCTTGGAGCAGGTCGAATGGTCGGCAGACATGTATGGTCTGGACCTATATCTAATCCCCAGGGCCATGCCAGAACTACTGACGGGTCGAGCATTGATGTGGTTCATCGCGAACTGCCGATGACTGTCATCGATGCGCTGGTCCTGGGATGGAACTTCATCACCGCAGTCGGAGCAGAGGTGACCTGTGCGGGGCACAGGGTCGTGATCCCTGCAAAAGGTCGGCGGAATGGGCGGTTGGAGGAAAGGCTGTCGGTGGCAATACTGGAGACCACAGAAGAGTCAGAAGAAGGCGAGGCTGACGTTCCGGAGGAAGGCGGGTGTAGTGGTTGTTCTGAAGACGCATCAGTCCAAGAATTCTTGGCCGAAAAATTAGTAGAATTCAAAAGGTTGAAGGAAGTGTCGAATGTGGCGGTGCATCCAATCACGATGAGCGATGCTGTACCGATTAAAAAGCGATACTACCCGAAAAACCCGTAGATGCAGGCTAAGATCAACCAGAAGGTGGACGAACTACTGGAGATGGGGTGTATCGAGCTCTCGAAGAGCCCATACAGCTCCCCCATCGTGATGGTTAAAAAGAAAACCGGACAGTGGAGGTTGTGCGTGGACTTTCGGCAAATTAACTCGAAGTCCATCAAGGACGCATATCCCATGCCTCGAACATACTACATTCTGGACCAGCTGAGAGAAGCACGTTCCATCAGCAGCTTGGACTTGAAGGACGGGTACTGGCAGATCCCACTGAAAAAAAGACAGCAGGAAATTCACGGCATTCACGGTGCCAGGCAAGGGACTGTTCTAGGGGAAGGTGATGCCGTTTGGCCTACACTCAGCGTCGGCTACGTTTCAAAGGGCGGTAAACCAGGTGCTCAGTCCAGAGATAATGCCGCCTGCCTTCGCGTATCAAGATGAGTGGGAGTGGGCGCCCGAGCAGCAGCAGGCATATGGCCGTGAAGAGTCGATTGGTGGCGGACCCAGTGCTGGTGTGCCACGATTTCTCAAGGAAATGGAAAAATGGAAAAGGAAAAGGAATGACTATGGTTTGGGGCAATCTTTACGCAGGATACAGAAAAAGGAGAAAGGGTGATTTCCAGCCGAACATTGAACGGTGCGGAGAGGAATTAATCAGCCACGGAGAAGGAATGTTTAGCCATAGTGTGGGCCGTGAGAAAGCTCAGGCCCTACCTGGAGGGGTAGCACTTCAAGGTTGTCACCGACCACATGGCATTGAAGTGGTTGAATAGCATCGAAAGGTACTCGAGGAACCATGGGCAACGGTATGTGCGGATTTCGTCGGACCACTGCCCCGGTCAAAGCATGGGAACACCATGCTGTTAGTGTTGGTGGACCGCTTCTCGAAGTGGAACGAGTTGGTGCCACTTAGTAATGCCACCACGGAGGCATTAATAAAGGCGTTCAGGGACCGCATTTTGGCCCGGTACGGAGTGCCCAAGGTGATGATCACCGACAATGGGGAGCAGTTCACGAGCCGGGCACTTAAGAAGTTCCTCGAGCAAATGGGACTGCGGCATCAATTTACGGTTTTCCGCAGGAAAACCCGACGGAACGCGCGAATAGGACGGTGAAAACGATGATTTCGCAGTTCACCGAAGGAGGAGCCAACCACCCCGGACGAAAATGCAAGCCAACTGCGAAAGCTGTTTCAGCTGGTAAGAAGGAATTTAGAAAGGGCGGCCCAGGATCAGGCAAGATATTAGAACTTGCGAAGGAGACCTTGGGCGCCGAAGATTGGCGAGGTGATTTGGGCCAAGCAGCACCACTTATAACGCGGTCAAAGGATTCGCGGAAAAATTGACGCCATCAAGGGCAACGGGCAAAATAAAAAAAAAACAATCATCAAATTTATATAATAAATTGTCAATTTATTATGATCAAGAAAGGGGAAAAAACCGAGCTTAATTAAAAAACTGAAGAATAGTAGAGAATAGAATCGGCGTGATCCGTTGGAAATCGTCATCTGAGGAAGAGAGGAGGATTATATAGGATATAAATATAATTGGAGCAGAGAGAGTGGTGTGTGCAACCCTTGTTCTCGAGTCCGATCTTGGCACGGGGGGGTGCGCGGAACGGAGCACTGCAAGGTAGGGATGCCCTGGTCCTGGGGCCCAAGGACCCGGAGTCACCTACAACCGTCGGGTTCATCCGGGCAGACGGATGCTGACGGTCGAGGAGTCGGACGACCCTCGGATCCGAGGTAGCTGCACGGGGCAGAGGTCACGCCACAAGCCGAACCGAAGTCGCCATGGTGCAGCCGGGCGAAAGTTTGGAGGACCTGTTAGTCGCGGGCACGTATGGCGAGAGGCACGGCGGGCAAGGACGCAGGATGATTGGAAGGTAATGGGAAAATTAGAGGTTAAAAATAATTTTTTCAAAAAATACGTAGCGCTTATTGGCCAGAGGGGGAAAGACGGTGGACGCCGAGGGCCGAGGCTAAAAAAAAGGTAAAAGAGCGCAAGTTCCGTACGAGGGAACGGTGGGAAAACCAGCCTGGGGATGGCAGCGGCAGAGGCTGGAGCCGGCGATCATTCGCACGTGATCACACCACCGACAAGTTCGAGAAAAGTGAAACTAACCTGAGGAAAAAAAAATGGCGTCGTTTTTGTAGAGGTACTTGGAGGAGCAGGCCAACAGCGTGGGGGCAGTACACGCCGAGGACCACCGCCAGCGATGGGCGGATCTCTCGCGTGGCGAGCGGTGGACTCATCAGACCATCCATATTACGTGGGCGTCGGGGCCGGCACCCCCGGACGAGGAAGAAAAACGGAAGGTGTGGGAGGAGGAGCCACCGAGACGGAGGAAATGGCGAGATCTGCGGCACAGGCGAGCGGGTGCCAGGGAGGCGGCGACGGAGCCGGCGCTGGCACCGGAGGCGGTACCGGAGGTGGCCGAACACGCCTGGCGCCGAGGCCCGTTAGAGAGGCGGGGAATGGAGGAGCGCGCAAGGAGCGGTGCTCACGCCACTCGGGAGACAGCGGGATCGGGCCGGCAGCGGTCCAGCGCATGTCCAAATATGGACATAAGATCACGCCACCGGCTTGATCCCATTAAGAACGAGGTGGAAACTCGCGGAGGCGCGATGGAAAGTTACCGACGGAACGCGTGGTTGTACCGTTGTTGCTAGGCAGCGACAGCTGCGCGAGACAGTAAACCGGGGTCTAGAAAACGGGCAAGTGCGCGAATCCAAGCGAGTGAACGGAGAATTCGACCAATGAGTGTTCGTGCGACGTGAGTGAGACAAACGAGGAATATTTCAGCAAAGAGCAGAAATAAGGATACAAGTGGCACGCCTGGTACTACTCACCGCTTAGGGTGAGTACTAGCGAAGGGTGAGCCCAAAGTGTGCGGAGCTGCCAGTGGCGGACGAGGCGATTGCTGAGTCAGAAACCCCAGCCGAAGCACGCGGGAGCCACGCCAAGCAAAGAAACCAAGCGGTAGTAGCGTGAGGCCAGAGGAAGGCCAGCGGAGGCCAAGCAGGTATCAGTTTGTAAGATAGCACGTAAGAGCACGTAGGGTAAGATACCAATAAAGATTCCGATACGAATTTTCCAAATCAACCTGTGCGTTTCTCTTGTTGTCTGCGAGGCAACAATTTGTTTGTTGCAAAGAGCTCGTCGGCCGCTGAGCCAGCCCTGCTGATCAGCCGGAAAGAAACGGTTCGTTACAGTACCATGCAGCTCTCACTGCGGTCTGTACGGCCGCACTAGCACTTCAATCTTCTAAATTTGATGCCGAGGTGCAACAGTTGAGCGCCGAAGTCTCCCAACTGCGCGCAGGCGCAGCTGTCCCTGCGGTGGAGACATATAAGGAATTACATGACAACTAGTATTATAAGGAACAAAATAAAAGGGCAGGCGCAACACGTTTGCAAGGAAGTCAAATTCGTCGGAACTTACCTCAGGGAATTTGTGGCAACGGGTGGATAACGTTCATAGGAAAACCCCATATCTATCAGTGGCCCGGATCTGAACCGGATCTGATCATTGGTATTGCCACAATAGGGAAACCCATTTGGAGAAGCATCGTTCCCTCTCGCTCTCACTCACACACCAACTGTAATGTACCTGGTATTATAAGGGTGGTGTTTGCTGCGACATACACCACAAACTAGACAACGTCAGTATGAGATCATGGTTAGCACGTTGGGATCTTTCGGCTGGGGGCTCGTCGGACGGGGGGGATCTTTCTGTTGTTCTAGTTGTTACACTCACAAGAGATTTTGTGCTAACCTGGCCGTTATTAGGTGTTGAAATTTAAGTTAAAATGCAATATGCATCGCCGCTCTGAGTCAGATGTAAGGACTCCACGTTACCCACCCAACCATGTTAACTACTGCTCATTCTTTAAGTGTTAACCCTTATGTGTTATATGTTTCTTTTCTCAATACCCCATTATAATTCCTCTACTCCATATTTCTCAAAATAAATCTTCAATATATTTCCTCAATAAATGACATGACTTCAAAACTAAAGACTAGAATAATAGGTATATAAATCAATAAAGATGGATATGTATGTAGTTAAACGTTAATATATGAATAGAGAAAATCTATGACAAATCATTAACATGGTGGCTTACAAATTTCGTTCCATTGCTGCCACAGGCCTGCATGCATTGACGTTCCACCTAGCTAAGAACATTAACAGTATGTACAATGTGTAGGAAGTTAAAGAAAAGTGAAAGAAATCATAAAAAAATAATTATATATGTATATGTATTAGTATAAATAAGTAACTCCGTTTCATTCATCCATCCTTATTGTGCTCCCTTCCAACATCCAGCATGACGATGTCCATCCAGACCCTGACCAAATGGTCCGTCATACCCGGTGTTGACTGTCTGTTGGTATGCACACGTGCGCTCGTCTGACGTCAAAAAGGTCGATGGAAAACACCTCTAGAAAAAATTCTCTGGAGCTAGATCTCACATCAACGATGTATATGGGCGCGAACCAAAGCAAACTTAGCCTTTAATTGGCATATAACAAAGACCCTTTCCAGAAAACACAAAATTTTATTAGTCTACATGCCATGTGTGTTACGTCATAGAAAAATTACCTTTCGGGCTCGCAACTGGGTTTAATTACGAAGAAAGATCCTTATGCACCAAACCAGGCACAAATCACTTTTAAAAAATGCCCCTAGGAAAATCACTCAGGTTATACTGTTTTAACGGGACACTTTTAAAACTTTTACCTACCTTGAGGTTAATTACCTGATCTGACTAGCTATCACCTAAGGCCTTTTTTTTTTTTTTGCCTCAACGCTTTTATTTTCCGATAAAGCATAAAATTAAAAAGCACGACTAATTGTGCACATAAATAGGTTGAAATATAAAACGCGAAATTATGAGCCGTCACAGCACAGGTTATTTTTAAACTGTTCTACTGGGTCAAAATAAGCTGGAAAACGGTCATATTTAAGTTAAGCATTTCTGCAGGTCTTTGGCATGGAACCTTCCTATCAGTTGACCATCTTCTTCTAATTCATAACAATGATTACCAAACTTTTGAACGACAGTTGCTTTCACAAATTTAGGAGCTAATTTTGCATTAAAAGCCTTGATCTTACTACTTTGAGTGAAGTTTCTCCTAAATACATGTTCACCAGGTTCAAACGTAACGTACCTAGTACATAATCGTATGTTCGATATGCCCTACTTATGTTCTCGATTATTTTGTTTCTAACCATTTGCAGTTTGTCTGTAGTCAAGATGTTCTCGCCCTCTTTTAGCATTTCTATTCTCCTCAGCAGCTCATAATTGTGTGCGTGCATTATCATATGATTACCGAACAAAGCAAAATATGGAGAGAATCCAATTGCAGTATGATGCGAAGATCTCAATGCGAACGATATGTCACCGAGTTTATCATCCCATAGCCGTTGGTCTTTACCTAGATAAGCCCTGATACCAGATATGATTGATCTATTAAGGCGCTCTGAGGCATTAGACTGTGGGCTATAAATTGCTGTAAACAAATGCTTTATCCCATACTTCTGCAAGAATGTCTGAAACATATTCGATCTAAACTGGCTCCCGTTATCTGTAACTACAAATTCTGGTATACCGAATACATGGAATATATTTGTTTTAGGAATTCTATGGTCAAATCTGTGGTAAATTTCTTCAATGGCTTCAAGAAATGAAACTTGGTTAGATGATCCAAAACAACGAATACACCTATGTTTCCCTGCTTGGATCTAGGATAAGTTCCTATAAAATCCATATAAAGCCGTTGAAATGGGCGTTCAGAAACTACCGGATTTCCCATTGGAGGTTTAAGCGTTGTGTTTGGAGCTTTCACTTGTTTGCAAACTTCGCATCTCGAAACAAACTCTTTGACGTCTTTAACCATTTGTGGCCAAAATAGGTTTCGACGAAGTTTTTCCAACGTTTTCCCGATGCCGCCATGAGAACTATGAGGAGGTGCGTGTGTATTATACAATACAGACCGCGTCAATTCTGATGGTACCCAAAGTTTCCAGCAGCTTGACTCTGACACTGGGTCGCCTTGGTAGAACTGAGTTCGCTTGTAAATGTAACGATCTACAATTTTCAAATCCGGCAAACTGCTTTGATTTTCTCTAATGGTATCTTTTAATGTCGTATAGCTTGTGGAATAGAAGTGAAGCGACTGTAAGTCAACATCTGGCAACACAACTTCTATTTCGCTTACCTCTTCGGTCGGTAGTCTCGAAAGAGCGTCCGGAACTATGTTCAAGCTCCCTTTTCTATGTTCTATTTCAAAATTATAATGCTGTAATTTCAGTGGCCATCTAGCTAATCTGCCATTCAGGTCTGTCTGTCTCATTAGCCATTTTAAGCTAGCATGGTCTGTTATGACTTTCTATGCTCAATACTGCAGCTAAACACTCCAATTAAGTTACACGGTACTTTTTGTTGGGCTTGATTAAGCTTATAGGAAAAATATGCAATTGGCCTTTCTATGCCATCTTCATCCAACTGTGCTAGTACTCCACCGACACCTATATTGGATGCATCACATTGGATTATAAACGGTTTCTCAAAATTGGGTGTGACTTATAACGGTGCTGATGTTAACTGATGCTTTACCTCATCAAAGGCTTGCTGTGCATCCTCAGTCCATTTAAAAGACTTAGCCTTCTTGGTTAGATCTGTGAGCGGTGCTGTCAGGGATGCATAGTTTTCTATAAATCTACGATACCAACCTGCACAACCTAGAAACTTACGAAGCTCTTTTTACTGAACGAGGTGGAATCAAATTTTTAATAGCAGAGACCTTTTTCTGAATCAACCTTAATGCAACCTTTACCTATTACATAACCAAGATAACGAACTTATCTTGGAACACACCAGCGACATTTGTCTAAGTTCAACGTCAGACCTGCGTTTCTCAAAACAGTAGCCATTTCAGTCAACAGTCCCATGTGATCCTCAAATGTTTCACTAACTAACAACAAATCATCGAGATACTATAGACAAAGACTCTATTTTTGAAATGGGGTGGAATAATTATATCCATCAATCGACACATTGTTTGTGCAGCGTTCGTCAATCCAAAAGGCATAACTCTAAACCTGTACAATGGACGATTAGGTACAGTGAACGCTGTCAAATCTCTACAAGATTCCTTCAGATTTATTTGCCAAAAGGCGTGCTTCAGGTCTAAGGATGAAATAAATTTCGCTTTCGGTAACCTTGATAAAATACCATTTATCTTGGGTTGTGGATAAGCATCCTTAATCGTTACCAAGTTAACCTTGCGTGAATCTAGACACATACGAAATTTGCTACCCTTTTTGTACTACAGAAACTGGACTACTCCAAGAACAAGTGGGCGGAGCTACTTCAATTACTCCTAAACCGAGCATGTTATCAATTTCAGCATGAATCCTTTTTTTTTCTATCGCAGGTGATACTGAGAAATATCTTTGTTTAATGCGTTTTGCCGATGGAATTAATTCAATTGAATGCTCTAACATGGACGTTTTTCCCAAGCCATCACTATTAAAATCTGGAAACAAAGCTACAACTTTCGCCATGCAATGTCGTTGTTTTGAATTTAAACATTCTGGTAATTCAATCTCGCTTATAGATACTGTATTCACTAATTTCTGCATCAGGCCAAAAGTATTCCAAAATTCATTCCAAGATATAGGTCTTGTTTTAAATCCGGAATTATATATAAGGTTAAAAATCTAACAAAATTATAACAAATAAATTTGTTTTCTTACTTAATAGTGGGTATTGCCTCCACGCTTTGAAATAACTTCAGCCAAGCGATTAGGCATTGATAGAATTAAATTCGTCGATTTTGGCCCTTTCTTCGATAATTGGCTTTTTGAGCTGCACCAAATGTTCAAATTGTCGCCTATTGCTATAAACTTTGCTGGACAGTATTTTCGAAACATTCTCGATTGGTTTTAAATCGGGAATACATGCAGGCCCCCCCAAAAGATCTATTTTTCAGTCCTTAAAGAACTGTTTTGTGGTTTTGGATACGTGGAATGCAGCGTCAATCCTGTTGAAAAATCAATCTTTTTATCCCGATATGTTTCGCTAAACGGTATTAATACGTCGTCTATGAGGCTTATGTACAGCTGAGAATTCATTCGAGATGATACAAAACATACAGGGGATCTTTCGGGGTGTCTAAATGCAGCCCACGTCGTATATCTTCTCCAGTACATCATTTTAACGTCAGGACCATCCAAGTTTAACTTTTTTTCGTTACTGAAGATAACTTTCTCCCTTCACTTGTCCAAAATTTGAATTTTTTGCAAATTCCAGACGAGCTGCTTTTTGTCTTGGCATAAGCATAGGTTTGCGTACTATTTTTTCATACTTAATGTTACTATCTGAACTTAAAATTTGCTGAATACGACGGGTGCTGATGTCAAGAGACAGTTTAGCCTTAATATCCCGTGAACTAGTCGCTGTATTTAAAGCCAAATTAATTATTTGTCGTTTTGTTCGATCAGACACTAAGCAAGGTCGGCCGGTTTCTACTGTTTTATTATATCCTGACGGGTTTTTTTAAATTTTTTGACAGTATTCTTGCTTATTTCCGCAATATTGGCTATTTCTCGAATGCTTTTCCCTTCCCTGTGCAGATTAAGGATAGTTTTTGCATATTCTCCGACAACTTTACTCCATTCCCCATTTTTTACTTTATTTACGTGTGGAACTGTATTAAATGAACTTTTATTTAGCCTTCGATTGTTAAATTTTCTTGTTCACAGTTAAAAAGAATAAAACACTTACCTTTAACTACGAAAAACTTGAATACACAGTCAATTAGCACCACTTTCCTGATGTTGTACCAATAATTATTTCGTACTAGAAAAAAACACGCCTCACAAAACTGGTCAGGAAAAAGTCCCCGAATACAAAATATAAACTTTGAACCTGCCGTTACTTTCTTGATATGCAGATACATTCAAACAAATTTGTGGGTCGTTACAAATGCTTACCATTTCTTAAAAATTTTGAAAAATATCTATGATAAGTGAGTGTTCCAATATTTATTTCGACCAGGTAGTCTGATTTCTAAAGATAACTTCAGTTTCTAAATAACCAAGTATTTTATATTTTTGTCCTCCAGCAGTTTCAACCTGCGATTTGCTTGCAATATTGGGCGTTTTCTTGCTTATAAATTCTTTCGCAGCTTCTCCACTAAGGCATGAAACTGATGCACCGGAATCTAAAAGTCCTCCATAGGTTTTACCAAAGATATTTACTTCTACAAACGGTCTCATATCTCTTTTCATATCAACAATTGAATCTAGACTTAATGATATACTCCTCCTTCTATCTTTAACTTTTCTTAGAAAGTTGCGAAGACGAACGGTATTTCTCTTAGTTCTGATACAAATGGGTTTTGACTGAATCTATTTTACTACTAAATATCTTATTTCTTATATCTTCATAGTTACGAAGTCTTATATGATATGGGACTATCGGATATAATTTACCTTGAATATTTTTAGAATTTAAATATTTAGGAATTATATTAACGTTCGAGAGTAAGAAGAAAAAAATGCTCTTTTATTTAATGTTGAGGATTTGAGCGGTAACTGCTGTTTTTGTTGCCGCTCAACCGTCGGTTTTCCTGACAGGTTTTCACAATTTGGTCTTATTATGTTTTCAGCTCCACAACCTAAGCAAAATATCTTCTTGTCAGATTGGCAATCTACGTGTTTATGGCCAACCTTGCGACAATTCCAACAACGCGTCTCTTTCTTCTCTTCTAATGCTGTTGTTCCTTTTAGTTCACAAAACTCTTGTTCTTCTAGATAGTCATCTGAACATTCCTTGCCATAATCCACTTTGTAGTGGCGCTGGTAGTTGCAGCGGAGAAAAAAATTAATGATGAAATATGTCCAATATCCCATGCGAGAATTTGGGGGCCAATTATGCTGGCAGAATTGCTCTGCATAATTTTGGGGAACGGGAAGCTCAGCTTTCAGAACAGCTGTGTGGGCAAAGCTTTTCAGATGACACTTGTCAAACGCAGACTTTACAACCTGGTTTTTGCACTTCCGATCCCATTTAAACGGCTCGACCCCCCAGAAAATTTCTCTTTCGAATTCTATGTCCCACCGATCGGTATGTAATTCGCCGCCCTCCTAGTGTGAACCAGACTAAAACACGTGTCTAGAATTCGGGGACAACCAGCAACCAAGCACAGAGAAAAATAAAAACTTCGCTTTTCATCGCGCCTACGGAAAAATTACAATTACCACCGCGCAGCGATATGAAAACGCTTTAAAATTCATCTGGCCAAGCGCCGCATAAAGTTTTTTTTGTTAATTCGTCTCCACGCCCAGTGCAACCGAGAATAAAAAAAAAAAAAAAAAAAACTCTCTACACTTCCCGGAATTTAAGCAAAAAGGGAAAACCAGAATTATCCGTGGAAAATTCCGGAAAGCTGGGCTTTACTTTCGATCGGCAGCCGCCGCCAAGTTGTGGTTCATACCCGGCCAGAACAGCAGTGGTTGACCTGAACACCTTGCCAGGCTAATCCTGGAGTTGGGGATAGTGTTCTTGGGAGCACGTCAGACCGGCTAATATACCTGGGTGCATAGGAACCTAACCTCGACCTAACCTCTGCGTAGGCGCCACAGCCTACAGTGCCTACAGTGAGGCCCCTCTACCGGATACCTACATACGGCTGAGGCCTACGTCGGCTAAGGAGAAGCCGACGCCATAATAAATTAGTTTAAAGTTTTTTTTTTTATTTTAAATTCAATATTTTTTGGTGTAAATAGATACATAGTTGCATAGACAAATAAGAGACAAAAAAAAAACGAATTGTAGTTGGGGAAGAGGAGAACCCAATCTAGCCATATTAAATCCGGCAAGGGCCAAGAGGGAACATTAATGCCTTAATTTCACAGCTCCAAGAAACCAACCCCAGCGAAAGGCGCCTTTCTGCGAGGGAGTACTGTATGCATACCAACATGCATATCCAACTGTGAGTGATAACGAACCGTATTTTTATACCCGTACTCGAAGAGTAAAAGGGTATATTGTATTTGTGCTAAAAGTGGATGTGTGCAACATAGAGAAGGAGTAATTTCCGACCATATAAAGTATATATATTCTTGATCAGCATCAATAGCCGAGTCGATATAGCCCTGTCGATGTCCGTCCGTCTGTCCGTCCGTCCGTCTGTCCGTCCGTCCGTCTTGTTCGTCGCCCATTGCTCGAAGGCTAAAAGAGATAGAGCAACCAAATTTTTTCCAGACTGATGTGTTCTCTCACTCCTAGAAAAAAGTTTCAAAATTTCGCCCCGCCCACTTCCGCCCCCACAAAGGGCGCATATCTGTGGCGTCCACAAAAGCAGCAGCACAGCAGAAAACGAAAAATGCAGAATCATAGAGAAAGACCATATCTATCAGGGGCCCAAATCTGAATCGGATCGGATCATTAATATAGCCACAATAGACAAAAACATACGCAAAAAACTTCGCTCCATCCCTTTCGCACTCACACAAAAATCGAGTCGATTTGGTTTTTTGTATTTTGTGTAGCCTGGATCTCAGAGACTATAAGAGCTAGAGCAACCAAACTTTTGGCCAAGACTCCTGTGATACCAAACCTGAACAAGTGTATTTCAAAATTTCGCCCCGCCCCCTTCCGCCCCCACAAAATCCACAATTTTGAAGATAGAAAAAAAATAAAAATGCAGTTTTGTAGAGAATGACCATATCCCGAATTTGGTTCAGATCGGATCATTATTGTAGCCACAATGATCAAATGAATTTTCAGCAGGGGGTTGCCCCCGCAACAAAATATACATTTTATTAGGGTTGATGGCAGCAGCGCTGCGGCGGCTGCTACTGATTCTCTCACACACACACTCACGCTCAAACATGCTGCCTCGTGCAGTGTACGTGTGTTGTTGTGAGAACTGATGTAGATGATGTAGATGTCGATGACAGATGTAGCAAAAATGTAAAATGTAAAACTGATAAAACATTTTAAAATTCCACATAAATCACTGAGTACGGGTATAAAAGTAGAGTCGCGTTCGAAGCGACTCCGTACGTTCTCTCTCGTTTTGTGTTCCCTTTTTGGTGCCTTTTTCCCGCTAACCGAATCGATGCATAAGCATCTAAAGATAAGCGACAGAGCTTAGCTTTGTTGTTGCCGTCAATTTTTGCATATTTTTATCAGTCCATGCCTTTGCCTACATGGAACATGTGAAACAAAACTTACACTAGCCAACAAAATTTTTTTTTTCTTTTCTTTTTTTTGCTTTAACTTTTCTTAATGGTCCGTTTCTTGCGTAAATTTAAGTCGATTCCTTTATTATTCATATTCCCATTTCTAAAATTTATTATCCAATTATCCAATTTCTACATATATTTTATATAGTATGCACTTATATTACATTTCGTTATATTTTATATATTTCTTTAATTATTAATATTATAGTTTATATTTTGCTTTCCCTATTCGAAAGTTTAATCTGAATCTGAATTGTTTGCGAATCAATATGAAGTTTTAGTGTTAGGATTTGCCTTGATTAATTAAATAAACTTAGCTATAAGCTCAAATATTAATCCCTGCTAGTTGCGCCTTAATTGGGGGTCATGCCATGCGTCGTGGAGTGAAAATATATTTAGGTATGAGGACATAGATTTTTTTTGGGATCGCCTCAAAACTTTTTTTTGGATTATAGCGATCATGGAAGGGAGGGCATTAGTGGTTGCGCTTACATCTGCCGCCACCAGCTAAGAAATCTGGATGCTGAGTTTCTTTTCTTTTTTTTCTTCGCCTTTTGTTGTTGAATAACCCGACTTGCTCATCGCACGCGAGTTTAATTTATTTATGTACTTATACGAGCGGATAGAGCAGCGGCTCCTTCCCTTTACCCCACCCCATCACCCGACTGAAATAAGACCGGAACAAGCGCGTGCCCCGCAGAAACTCTTCACCTCCCACCAGCTCAAAAGCGACTTAACGTTGCATACTACAACTTCATTAACTTGCTTTCTTGTGTTATTCTTCAGGCTAGTAGCATTATACTCCTCGCTAAAAGCTTCCCGCCTAAGAACCAACTTTCTTAACTGGCTGACCGAATTTATTTCTATGTAAAACAACTCCTTTCTCATCCACGGTCTCAGATTTCGTTTCAGGATTGACGTTAGCTGACTTTCGCTAATAGGGTATTGTAAGCGATCTACTAAATACATAACTGCGTTATGAAATTCGTCAAAGCTTTCATTGATTTGCTGCTTGCAATCTCTTATCAGTTCTCTCACGTCGTCGTCTGATAGCGGTTCAAGAAAATATGAATTTAGCGACTTGCAAAGATCGGACCAATTTACTCTATCAACAGTGCGTCTGTACATCCAGAACCATTCACTTGCTCTACCACTGAAAAGAATATGTATGTGGTCACACAAAATATCAAAATTTCCTCTCAAGCTGTCGTTCGTCAATGCTGTAATCATGTAAATAAATTTTCCTTCTGGCATGCCACTGCGCGAGCCATTATACTGCACTTTCCAGCTACTTATTAAATTTGCTACCTTTCCTGCATCGCGGCTTAGATTGAAATTATTATTTCTCCCAGTTGCATTGGGTATGAAAGTGGGTGCATCTCTATCAAAGCTAAATAATGACGCTCTAGTAGTTCTTCTTCCCCAATCAGGTTCGTTATTATCTACATTTTCATTTACATCGATGTTGCAGTTAGGTAATTCCTCAGTCCTTCCTGACTCATCAGTTGTTAGCTTCGAAATTTGCCGAGACAGTTCCGATATCATTGATTGCATTTGACTAATTTTTGAAGTAACCTGCTGCTCTACTTGTGATAGTATACGCTGCTCTAGCAAACCTACGTCTTGATACGGGTTTTCCACCGAAGCAGAATTAGACAATATGTTGCTGTTATCATTGGGATCTACTATCTCGCTTGGTTGCTGCAACTGTTTCTTTTTCTTCTTTTGGCTATTCGTTAGCAAAACTCTTTCTGAACTGTTTGTTTCTGGGTTCAGATTGTGGTCTGCAACGTTTTCGGGGAAGAACTTCTAAGAGACTGTTTATTGTAACATTGTTCTGGCATGTTGGACACGATCGTGACTTATCAAGCCAATTCAAAATACAGTTTCTATGGAAAATATGTTTACACCGTGTAATCAGTTTTAAATCCAGAGAAATTATTAGGTTTGAACAGACTATGCAAATCTGTTCGTTATTTGCGGTACTGGTCATATCTAAACTCCGTCTTACGGCCATGGTGCACAAAGATCAATCTCTAATAACTTCGCCAAATAAATGCTCGAATTACAAAACTCTCTCAAAAGGTATATATACTGTTAAAGGGTATTGAGATCTGGAACATATAAAGATTACGGCAATACATAAAACACTCTCTTTTCAGAAGATATATAACAACGGTTCCAACAAGGAGTAACATTTAATGACTAGCATTCTAAACATTTAAAGATATCCACATGCCTTGCTACAATTTCTTTCACCTAGTTCCTGGCATGCACATAGAACCGTTGTTCCCCTACCGTTTCGGACAGAATGGACTGTGACTAGCACCAACCATTGCAGTTTTCCAGAAAGGAAAGAACGCAACGAGATTCTACTTGCTGACAATAACTGGGACACCAAATTATTGTTTTTTGTTTTCTGTGTCGTGCCTCACGTTGGGCGCCACTTTTGTGTAATGTACCTGGTATTATAAGGGTGGTGTTTGCTGCGACATACACCACAAACTAGACAACGTCAGTATGAGATCATGGTTAGCACGTTGGGATCTTTCGGCTAGGGCTCGTCGGACGGGGGGGATCTTTCTGTTGTTCTAGTTGTTACACTCACAAGAGATTTTGTGCTAACTTGGCCGTTATTAGGTGTTGAAATTTAAGTTAAAATGCAATATGCATCGCCGCTCTGAGTCAGATGTAAGGACTCCACGTTACCCACCCAACCATGTTAACTACTGCTCATTCTTTAAGTGTTAACCCTTATGTGTTATATGTTCCTTTTCTCAATACCCCATTATAATTCCTCTACTCCATATTTCTCAAAATAAATCTTCAATATATTTCCTCAATAAATGACATGACTTAAAAACTAAAGACTAGAATAATAGGTATATAAATCAATAAAGATGGATATGTATGTAGTTAAACGTTAATATATGAATAGAGAAAATCTATGACAAATCATTAACATGGTGGCTTACAAATTTCGATCCATTGCTGCCACAGGCCTGCATGCATTGACGTTCCACCTAGCTAAGAACATTAACAGTATGTACAATGTGTAGGAAGTTAAAGAAAAGTGAAAGAAATCATAAAAAAAAATAATTATATATGTATATGTATTAGTATAAATAAGTAACTCCGTTTCATTCATCCATCCTTATTGTGCTCCCCTTCCAACATCCAGCATGACGATGTCCATCCAGACCCTGACCAAATGGTCCGTCATACCCGGTGTTGACTGTCTGTTGGTATGCACACGTGCGCTCGTCTGAGGTCAAAAAAGGTCGATGGAAAACACCTCTAGAAAAATTCTCTGGAGCTAGATCTCCAATCAACGATGTATATGGGCGCGAACCAAAGCAAACTTAGCCTTTAATTGGCATATAACAAAGACCCTTTCCAGAAAACACAAAAATTTTATTAGTCTACATGCCATGTGTGTTACGTCATAGAAAAAATTACCTTTCGGGCTCGCAACTGGGTTTAATTCCGAAGAAAGATCCTTATAAACCAGAGCACAAATCGGCCAAGACTGCCTTAGCATGTGCACCATGCCCCTAGGAAAATCACTACATTAGACACTTTTAAAACTTTAACCTACTTGAGGTTAATTACCTGATCTGACTAGCTATCACCTTTTTTTTTTTTTTTTGCCTCAATATTTTCCGATAAGAATTTTAAGCACGACTAATTGCTCTCAGGTTATATCTCCTGTTTTAACGGGACTAGCAACGATGTACTGCTCTTTTTATAATGTTTTTCTCTTTGCAGAATTTAACCAACAAAAAAAAAGCACGTGTTATACAAAATTTGTATGCACTTGTTGTCTGGCAGCAACTGACCTTTCACAATTCGTTGGCACAGAATGATCTAAGGCCTAAGCTTCGGTTTTGCATTACCTTTCCCACCCACGCTTTTTAAAGCACGTCTGTATCATATACGATCTAAGCTAAAGCATAAAGCATAAAGCTCGCTTGACCGACTAAAGCTTTCTAACGCATACATACAGCTGCAGCTACAGTGCTGTACACATAAATAGGTTTAAATATAAAACGCGAAATTATGAGCCGTCACACAACTCGTCGTCTTTGCTTATTCGTACAGATGAGCGTCTCAGAGACTATAAAAGCTATACCAACCAAACTTTCTTTCTGACCAAACTCCTTGTTCGGAGCAGCCGCTGGCAACAAGCTCTTTGCGCTAGCTGTCGCTTTTAAATATAATGCACGCTCGCTCACTAATCTAAGATTATGCTTTGCGGTCCGAGAAGGCCCGAGTGCATAGCGTTGAGCGGGCTGAGATCTCTTGAGAGCGGAGTATGTTTAATACAATGTTCAATAACCCTTCGCCACGAACATACGGCTTGAATTTGTCGCTGCATAATTGTCGAAGAATAAAGCCAAGTTTTAAGTATAACGACTTCGCGTTCTTACTTTTGTGGAATTTATTCAAGCGGTCGGGACAGCGAGCTGCCGAGCTCACAACGTTTGGAGGTTCTATTGTACAAACATTATTGTGTTCTAATAGTAGCATTAACGGAATCGGAACCGTTTGAGTACATATACACAGCACAATCGTATGTGCGCTGCGTTGCGTTCCATTTTCGGTCTAAGCTTTCGCCATCGTTTCTGGTGCAGTGCATACAAACGTACATACATAGTTGCAGCTTTATACCTGCATTCGCTGCCTTTGACTGCACTTGCGCGCGCATCGTTAGAGCTGCTCGAAAAACTCTGTTTCGTGAAGAGTTTACCGTAAACTAGACAATCAAATAAATAAACTAAAAACTAAACACAAATGAGTGATGACAATATAAACATCACGTATGCCTTGGATGGCACGTCGTCAAGTGGCGCTCCAGTTGGTGAAGTGGTAGCTAGTGCTGATCCAGCTCCTAGCCGGATTGCATGCTTGACCCTCAAGACAAGGGCCATCTTCGACGGACTTCAGGCCCTGTGCTTGCAATTGGACGTTTAAAAGTTGCGCAGCTTGGACGAGTACGATCTGAAGGGCTTTCTAGATCTATTGGATAAATAGGAGTCGAATTTTTATGTCGCTCACGACGTATTGGAGGAGCAGGATTGGCAAGCCATTCTGCAGTGTGAGTTAGGCAAGCACTCAAGGCCTACGCATTGTTCCACTTTTCAGATGAATCGGACTCATCGGTCACCGCAAATCCTCGCGCGCTGGAACGCTGGCAAGAAAGGAGGAGATCGCCGATTGCGTAATCGTTCACGCAGTCGGTCAGAAGTTGGACAGAAGACCGTGAGTACGTACCCTAAAAAATCATTCGTTGCTTGGGCGGGTATAGGTTTTTGTGAGCTATGCCGTGCCCAAGACCATTTGAATTCGCAATGCAAGCACTTTGAGAAAATGTCGCGGCATAAGGAGGCCAAGCGTCCAGGTCTGCCGATCAGGTCTCTGCCGAGGCTGCCCATCAAAGCACCACACGCTACTGTATTATATGCCATCGCCCATATCTACGCAGTCTATGGATTAATCTGCTGTTGTTATCCCCAGCATTGCCCAACCTAGCTCGATGGTGGCAGTTTCGCCTTGGGAGCCCCAGTCCTCTCGTATCTCGTCTGATGTGGTGTTTTTAGCAACAGCTGTTGTGCTTATCAAGGATCTGGCTGGCACGTTTGTACCATGCCGGGCTCTCTTGGATTCTTGTTCCCAAGTTAATTTCGTCCCTTCTCGGTTTGTGGAGCAGCTAAAACTTCGCAAAATTAAATCGTTGGCTTCAATCTCAGGCATTGAAGACGTCAGCTTCTCAACAGAAGGCTATTTAGTCGCTCTCTTCCTAAAACCTCGCATCTCGGAGTACGCAGCAACCATGAGGGCCGTTGTAGCGCCACAGATGTGCGCCCTTCGTGGGGTCGGAAGAGGGTGGACCGAAATTTTGAAACACTTTTCTAGGAGTGAGATATCACATCAGTCTGGAAAAAAAATTTGGTTGATCAAGCTCTTATAGCCTCCGTGCAACAGGCGACAAACAAGACGGACAGACTGAAAATACCACAAATACAATATACCCTTTTACTCTTCGAGTACGGGTATAATCAGCAGTAAACACATAATTCAACACTGGCCGCCTATACGAGACACTACTTGTTCGGAATAGGATGGTCATGATGGAGTTGCAGAACTTAATGCTCGCCGTAGCGCTTGCAAAAATTAACATAGTTAGCCCAAATATCCTAGACCATGCAGAATTCAAAAGTGTTTGTCTTGAGGAGCCCACCGACACCCCCATAAGGGATATCTTTTCCGTCCGTGAAAATTCTTCAATCTATTAACGTTTTACAATTCATAATTAAATCTCAATGTCAAGTTATCCTGTAAGAAAATCACAATTTTTCCCGTAGCGCATCATAATATAATGTTGCGTTTAGTGGGTAGCAGAGTGTGACGGAGAAATCCATTCGATTAAAAACTGTTTTGTAGCACCAGAAGTCACTTTCAGCAGACTAGAAGCGGAAAGCTCTTGCGCCAGAGAGCTTAATGCAGGTGGAATAGCGCATTGTGAGACCCAGCCAAGCGATCTTTTAAAAATGTATTATTTTATTTTATATTAGCCAAGCGATCTACCCCCAATTACTTATGTCGACGAGGGAATCATCATATTCAACGATCGGTCGGCACAGGTGCGAGTCCACAACGGAAACAGCGTCTGGATACACGGAACGCATCTCATCGCCTTCGACGAGCCCGCTACCGTCATCGAAAACCTGATCATTAATCATGACACAGCCCAGAAGAGGACTCCGGAGGTTCGCCCTTACTGAACGTCAGCAACAACAGCCAGGAAAGTCCAGCCACGCACCCACAACTGAAGTTGTATTGAATTATATTACATATATACCTACACATTAACATGATGTGGATGAAAATTCGAATCGACAAGCAGGTGAACTGCGCTTTAAACCTTTCAAATATATATAGCTTAGTTTTTGATTCAGTTTTATATTGCGTACTATACAGCTGTGTTCAATGTAGTATTATACTAGTAGTGCTGCACCTAGCCATTTGCAAAACTCTTTTTGAGATATTACCAGTCAATGCCACAATTTTATTCAATTTTATTCGCCCCTTCGTTGATCGTTTGCCGAGGATAGATTGGATATTTGTATATTTCGCTCGTGTCTAGAATAGCAGCAAATAATTTGGTTGACCAAAATAAAGGCATGATTTCTTATTGTTTTAACACAATATCGCAGAGATAGCCGCTACAAATTTTGTTCGATGTGAATGCTAGGACTTTCGCGAATTAAAAATTATCGAGAACTTGACTCGACGTTCGCAGTATTTGTTGCTAGTTTGTTAATGGAAATGTAAATTTTTTATTAACGTAAACATACAATCTATAGGCATTCAATTCGCTTGCCCACCCGATCTGCGCCTCATTAACACATCATAATGTTGCATTGAAACTTAAAGGAATGCAAAAATACGAATTGCTTCGGCAACAAAAACATGTATACCAAACCTGTAGCGTTATTGGAAGTAATTATTTCTACAAGTTTGACACTACGCACAATATTATATTTTCTGTGCACCGTCTTCTTATGCTAACTACACACACACCCCCTCATTTTCTTCTCTCTCTACAACAGAAGAAGAAATAAAAACGGGCGGCAAACGAAAATAAACCCAATTTATTTTATTTTATAGAGAGGCATTTATTAGAACCCATAAAGTATATATATATTATTGATCAGCATCAATTGGCGGGTCAGTATAGCCATGTCTGTCTGTCCATACGTCTTTCGGTCTGTCCTTATTGTTGAGCTCCTAGTTCTCAGAGACTATACAATCTACAACAACCAAATATATTTTATTTAACAGAGAGAAAACTATTAGAACCACTATAAAGAAGGCTTCAAAATTTTGACTTAAAAACAAATCTTTTTCTTGTGTTTTTATACCCATATTCGAGGAGTTAATGTATAATATATTGTATTGTGGTAAAAATTGATGTGTGTAATGCAGAGAAGGAAGCGTTTCCGACCACATAAGAAATCTAGGATCAATAAAATATCAGCATCAATGGGCGGGTCGATATAGCCATATCGTCCGTCCGTCCGTCTGTCCGTCTTGTTGAGCGCCTAATTCTCAGAGACTATACAGCTAGAGCAAGCTCATCTTGTCAATTGTCAGTTGCTTAAGCCGGTCGTTCTTTCACCGCGTTCCTGCCTTTTTCTGCATTTTTGCTATAATGATTCAGTTCTAATAAATTAAAAATTTCGATCATTAAACAGACTTGCTCCAGCAATTTGTTCGTACTTTTATTCATTCCGCTTTAAATAACTGCTTTCTGTGTTCATCGCTCGGGCGCCTGCTGCATCGCCTATGTACACACGCTCTGGAGCGCGTAAGTGCAAGCTCTCTTGCTCTCACTCTCTCAGCGCTACTCCCAGCTCAACTGAAAAGCCACCTGGACGCATATATTTCTCTTGCTCTGACTGAAGGTATTTACCAAAAGGCTACCTCTATTTATGCAGCTAGTCAGTTCGCCAATTCTAATGCCATAACACCAAATGCACTTTTCATTCAGAGGAAAATGGTTTTTAAGTATGTACATCTATAGAATAATGATATACCTATATACTTCACGAATACTAGGTATCAATCGATTGGTTTGTTATGCTATGTTGATGATATTTCTCATTATTACTAGCTCTTAGTCAAGAGTAACACCAAAGTGTGAATTCAGGGCGGAGTCAAAAACTTCGTTTACATAAATCTCTGGGAAACTCAACCGGTTCACCAAGACTAATATAATCAGACTTTAGTTAGGGGCGAAACACCTAAGACTTCACACGATTTACTATCACCAAAGGATTAAGAAATAGTGTAAACACCTCTTTAAGTATCCAGCTCTAAGGGTGCACCTTAATACCAGATGGAAACAGGCTAAATAGCTTCATAATGGACCGATATTGCTTATTTAGTATAGATAATATCTTAAGTAATAACAGTATATCCAAATCGAATTTCCAAGTAAATCCTTTGATCGAAGTTAACAAAACTGCAACCGCGAATGCATCAAAAATTATAACGAAAAGTATGTACATGTTTTTTAGTGCCCAGAAGTTTGTTACGCACAGAAATTACTCCATAAAAACTCCATATACTATATACATATACATATGTACATACATATATTCTAGATCAAAATGACAAGCCGAGTTGATAAAGACATGCCTCGTTTCAAACTTATCTCTTTCTACTCAAGAGTAGTAAGGTAATATAGAACAAAAAAAAGCAACCGTATATAGACATTGCAAGTGAAAAGAATGGATATGGAAAGTTCTGGCGTTACGTTACATTCGTGCGACAAAATGTTGAATAAATATCGGAAAATCCAATATTTGGACATTTCTCCTAGAAAAGTGTTTCCAAATTTCGCCACGCCCACTTCGGCCACCACAAAGGGCACACATCTGTGGCATCCACAATTTTGAAAATTACAGAAAAGTAAAAATGCAGAATCATAGAGAAAGCCATATCTATCAGAGTCCAAGATCTGAATCGGATCGGATCATTAGTATAGCCATAATAAAGGAAACCATTTCGAGAAACATCGTTCCCTCTCGCTCGCACTCACACACAAATGCGTCGACTTTGCCCTTTCGTACAAATGAGCGCCTGGATCTCAGAGACTATAAGAGCTAGAACCACCAAACTTTTTTCCAGACTCCTGTGATATCACTTTAGTGCAAGTTTATTTCAAAATTTTGCCACGCCTACTGATAAAACATTTGAAAATTCCATCTAAATCACAAGTGTAATCACGTTATATAAAAATAATAAATAAAGTTTATAAATGTATAGTATTTCATCCACTTGAAACTTAAACCTTCGAAAAAGTACACCGTCATGCGAATTCCGTTTTAATCTAAGAAAAGAGGAACGTGCGGAAGAAAAATGTAGAACTGAAAAGCAATTGAATACAAAGACCTTCGTTGTGTTAATAT
The DNA here is from genome assembly GCA_009664405.1 of Drosophila bifasciata. Taxonomy (NCBI): domain Eukaryota; kingdom Metazoa; phylum Arthropoda; class Insecta; order Diptera; family Drosophilidae; genus Drosophila; species Drosophila bifasciata. Next base: position 29,535,934 of record CM019044.1, read on the forward strand.
CAGTTCATTGTCGGTGAAATGACAGCATTTCAAAGCATTGAAGTTTTAATCAGAAACACCGGTATATGCAGAGCTGAAATGGTTAGATTTGAGCTTCTGATTTATGTGGAATTTTTAAGTATTTTATCAGTTTTTACGTTTTACATTTTTTTGCTACATCTGTTATTTACAGCACTTTTCACAATAATTCGCCGTTTCAACTCGTTTTCCGATACACAGCACGAGGCAAAGTGTATGAGGAGTGCAATGTGTGAGCGAGACAGAAAATCAGTAGCGGCAGCATCTTTGTGGGTAGTTAGGATAGCAACAGAAAATTTCATAATTTTGGCTATAATAATGATGATACTGCATTTAACGTTTTGTGTTATTTTCAAAATTTTGACTTACGTTTTTTTTTGTCGTTTTGGAAACGTTTCAAACATAACGTCGGTTTTTAAACGACATATCTCCGCGCGGACATATGTCTGACGTTCTGAAACGACATATCTCCGCGCGCGGAGTTTGGCGTCACATCTCCGAGCTGATTTTTGCGCCATATCTCCGCGCGGACATATGACGTTCTAAAACGACATATCTCCGTGCTGATATATGACGCAAGACTCCGCGCGGAGGTATGTCGTTTTGAAAACGACATATATCAGCGCGGAGATATTTCGCGCAGATATATGTCATTATGCCATCCAGATTCAGGACTCTGATAGATATGGTCATTTTCTATTATTCTGTATTTTCCTTTTTCTTATATCTTAAATTTGTGGACACCACAGATTTTTGTCCTTGGTGGTATCGGAAAGGAGCGAGGTAAATTTTGAAATGTACTTGTTATCACTTTGTTACACTCACACTACCTGCTTTCGAGTATACCCCTTAACTCTTTGAGAACGAGTAAAAAAATGGTTAGAACAAATCTTATTATTGCTTATTGCTTTCAAGTTACGGGCGGTAAAAATATTTAAAAATTGAATGTGTTATATGTAACTACGTGTATACAAAATTTTTTCTTAATTCAATTTAATTTCAGGTGGAAATGATTCCTGGAATTTATTTAACCCTATAAATAGTAAAGAGATTAAAGCCCATGAAAACTTATTTTGGAATTGTGGAAAACTGAACTTCCCATTTACCTGTGACTGCATGAACTCATCGTATTTTCAGTATAAACCACAAATTGCTGTACCTCGTAATTGGCTCAACATAATAACTGTGCAAGGTACATTTTAGATTGTCATCACGTCACATTTACTTACTTTACGATTATTAAATTATCAGGAAAACAATTAATAAAAAAAAAAGTCTACAGAAAACCACGGCAAGCATATAGCGCAAAACAGTTAGACCGACTTGAACATGAGTTTAAGCTTGATAAATATTTGAGCGTTAGCAAACGTATAGAGCTATCTCAAAAATTATTTTTGACGGAGGCTCAAATAAAAACATGGTTCCAAAATCGAAGAACAAAGTGGAAAAAACAACTAACATCACGCCTAAAACATTTGGAAAGTCCAGGATTAACTAATATAACCAATAATAGCCCTAATGATAAAACATCATATGAACAATACGAGTATTTTAGTGCACGTCAATTGTTTCTTCTTAGATCTGAAATAAACTCCTAATGCAATAGAAAGAAAAAAAAAAAAAATAATAATAAATAAAAAAAGCTTACGATGTATTACGATTAGGGTGTGTTGCTCTCCTCTTTGTTCGCTCAATTGATTAAACTACAGATTACATACCGCACTCTGCATTTCTGATTTTAGAAAATTTTATTCGATTCGTACGAATCTCCGTAAATTTTTCCTTCTGGTCTTGTGTGGTTTTTGAAGTCTCAGTTGCGGGAAACACTTCTTACAGAACGTTTAACTTTGAAATCTTTAAAAACGATGCCTAAGGGAAAGCAGATGACGGTCACAAATTATTGCATTGGCTAAACAAAATGTTTCAATTTATAAAATAGCGATTAAAAATAAGTTTAACGAAAGATCTGTGGGATGATTTTTGAAAAGAAATCGTGTGACTGGAGAAGTAGAGAGAAAGAAAGGCTCGGGAAGAAACAAATGCACAATTATAAGAGAAGATCGTATTATTATGAGAATGAGCCTACATACATACATAAAAGATTTCAAGGATTTCATGGGCCTAATGGCAAGTACACCTGCCAAAAAGCCAGTTCTGAACAGTAGAATGAAGAAAAATCGCTTAAATTAGTCTACAGAAAAATCAAATTCGGGTGAATACGAAAGGTCGCGAGTCGTATTCGCGGGTAAGTCAAAATTCAACCTCATTGGACCCGATGGTTCCCACACAGTTCGCTGCAAAACAGGAGAACGATATTCCGAAGAGTGCTTCATTAGCACTGTAAAGCATTCGTCTTATAATATGGTATGGGGTTGCATATCTACATACATATAAAACTGAATCGCTAATAATGGTCAAAGTATGGTCGATGCACAAATGTATGATGAAATTATTCTCAGTAGCGTTGTGCCTAGTATGGAATCAATTACTGAGTGAGAAGATGTTCCTATTTTTCAGGACGATTCTGAACCTTGGCATCGAGTGCGCTGTTTAAGTTAGTCTTTGTCGTTTGCTATTTTAAAAAAATGCATTTTTGACTTTTTTTTATCATAGATTAACATTTTAAAGGCGGAATCAAGCATTAAGTCCCTAGATTGGCCAGGTAACAGTTCCAAAATAGGAAAAAAAGGAAGCCGAGAACTATGGTTAAGTGACGCCAAACTATAGAAAAAGTATGGTTTGATGATATAACGGTCGAATGTCTGAAGGTTTTGTACGATTCGATGCCCAATAGAATGGAAAAACACGTTAATATAATATAAATTTATGCAAAATGCATGAAAAGTCAGAGTGCGGCTTTTTTTTGTCGCTGGGTGTACATGTAATAAGGAATGGTCCAGCAGGCTTACTGATGCAGCAGGGGTCGGTGACGGCAGAGAAGCAGCAGCAGCGGCAAAAAAACAGATCAACAGAAAAGTAGCAGCAAGAGCTGAAGGAGTTCAATAGTATAGAAGCATAGTAACAGCAGAAGAGGAGAGTTAGTTAGAAAAGGGAAGTTGCAGATTTATCAGAAAAATCCGCTAGCAGTATAAGGTATCAGCAGGGCCGGAGGAGTTCAATAGTATAGAAGCAGAGTAACAGTAATAGTCGTAGGCTTTAAGAAGAAATATGATCGGTTCTTTGCCATGGACACTCAATTCAGCACTTTACAGTTGCTGGCTGAGTCTCCGCGGCGCAAGAAGTCCACTCCGCGGAACTTGCAAGTGCCACCTGCCTCACGGCCGCCGGCATCCGAAAAACTAACTGACCACTACGTCAGTGTAGCAGTTTCTTTTGTTTGCCACTCCAAGGGCAACGATTGCTGCTGGTGATGCAGATTCGGTAGCCGAATGCATCACATCGGAGAACATGCAGCCGACTGTAGCGTCCGTGTCCGTAGATTCCGTACCAAACTCCATTGCCATCGCAGTTACCAAGCCTGTAGTGCTAAAACTACTGGTGGGTGTCCCACCAAAGCGGGAATTTGTCTCTCGGCTTGCCCCTGATCTCACATCTAATGATGTAACTGCTTTTATACAAAGCAAAAGAAAGCCGATGGCCTAAAGGTGGAAAACCCCCTCGGCGAACTACCATCTTGCTGCGATGAGGGGGCTAATTAAGCGTAAAGACCCCGAGAGCTATACCGGCGGCAGCACATGCTGCCACAAGGGCCACCCAAGCCGGGCATGTCAAGGGCGGGCGCCAAAGCTAAAAGAAGTTCACAGTTCAGCTGTCGGAAAGGCTAAAACGCATCCGTTATGGGGAAATGTTCGTTTACGATTCAACAGATCAGGTGCAGGGAGTCGGAGACCAAGTACCGGCGGTGATTGGGGTTGCGAGCGCAGGCCCCCCGATGTCGACATTCTGGGACTGCAGGAAACCCGAGATGGCAGTGGAGTGCTTGGCTGCCAAATCTTGTAATGCCACAAGCGAAAGGAGGATCCACAGGCAGAGAGGAACTATAGAGGACCTGGAACCGGGAACCAGCGACGGAAGCTTCGTCTTCACTGGCCCCTCAGTGTCGGAGGCAGAGTTGGCCACGGCCTTATCTCGCCTTGGACACAGCGAGGAGCTGCAGAAGGCGGAGCCACAAGTCACGGCTCCCAACATCCAGGTCGACTCGAGTCCACTACCTAGGACGGAGGAGGAGGCTCAGACCCGACGCAAACGTAAAGGAGCCTAAGGAAGAAGCACGAACAAAACGTGCGCAGGTACGAGCGACTGAATGCAGTCGCTCCTGCCAACGGAGACCAGACCCCCCCAAGCGTACACGCGACGGTGGCAGAGAACCCCAAGCCGTCGTGTTCACTGTCAGCAGCAGCTGACACGAAGACGATGGTGGACCAACCCTCAACGTCATCGTCTGCGAACTCGCGAGGGAGAAAGGGGAAGAAGGTATCCGGGAAGCAGAGGGGAAAGACCTCAGCCGCAGAACACGGCAAGCGGCAAGGTACCACCAACGCCTTCTGTACAGAAAGCAACGGTGGAACCGACTGGTCGAGAGCCAAGGTTCAAGCGGCAGAGGACGGATGACTTCACAAGAGCTTCCGAGCCGAAGAAGGGCGACACCAGAGGACATTCTGGCCAGCCTAGGAGCACAGCCTGAGCTGCAGACAGCCATTATCGACCGAAGCCACCCGGAAGGGAAGATATCGGACGTTAACTGGCTGAAGGCAGAATCAGAGATCCTGACCGTTATGAAGGATGCCATTGTTCGCGCAGACAACCCGTTTGTTTGCGAGTTCAAGGGCATCAAGTGGTATAAGGGAGCCAAAGCATTGGCCTGTGGTAACGCAGAAACTCTCAAGTTTCTCGAAACCACGGTCCAAGATTTTGGTGATCTTTGGCCAGGCTCTCTGCGTGGTCCCCATCGATGAGATTCCCAGGAGGACGATCATGAAGGTGTGGATTCCTCCCCCAATAAAGCCGGATGAAGACACACTTGTCCTGATCAAGGCTTAGAACCGGATCCTGGGAACGTCAGACTGGACCATCACAAGGGCGATTGCGCGAGACAAGGGGAACGGCAAGGAACTCTGGATAAGTATTGGACAAGAAAGCCTTGCCAAACTCCTTGAAAACGACTGCCGCATATCCTTTGGTATGGGCACACTGGCGGTAGTAGTACCGCGACACCCCAGGTCCGCTGAACAGCATGAAGGTGGTGCCCTAATCCACCAAGCGCGGAAAGAAGGTCTCGACATCTTCCTAGGTAGGCCTTAAGCCTTTCTCTGTTTCATTTGATACTGAACACCATCCTGTAGTGGTCCGAAAAGGAGCACTCACCGGACACATTGCCGCTTCTCCGCAACCGTAAGGAAGTCAGGAAGGAAGTTTGCAGGAACATCCTGCAAACGGAAGCACTAGAGGAAGCGGCTCAGAATGTCACTAAAGCCCTACAGGGGCTTCCTTGAATCTTGCCCGATCAGCCGACCCCCAAAATCCAATCGCAATCCATGGTGGACGCTGGAACTGAACGAAGTCAGGAGGGAGTCGAAAAGGCTTTAACAGGGCAAAAGTTACAAATACACAGGAAAGCTGGGACGAATATCGCCAGAGCTTCAACACCTAAAAGAACACCTGTAGGAAAGCGAAAAAGGAGTTATGGGCTGCCTTCTGTATTGCCATAGATGGTACCACCGAGGCCTCAAGTTTTCGACGAGTATTAACAAAGGCGTCCACCACATCTGACCGGATTCGCAACCAGGACGGTAGTTTCGCAGAAAGCAGCCAAGAATCCCTAGAGTTCCTCATGAGCACCCATTTCCCGAGTTGCTCAGATGTTACCGGTGTCGTTGGATTCGTTGGAGAGGAAACTGAGGATCTCATACGAGACATTATGGCACCAGATAAGATTATCTAGGCCATTAAATCCTTCGGTCCCACAAGTCACTGGGGCCGGATGATGTACGACCAGCCATGTTGCAAGCGGCTTGCCTGCCTCTGCTACCTTGGCTGAAGAAAATCTTCGAATGATGTCTCCGAATTGGGTACGTCCTCCAAGCATGAAGGAAGATGTGGTGGTCTTCATCCCCAAGGCAGGGAAGATAAACCACATCTCCCCAAAGGACTACAGACCCATCAGTCTATCCCCATTTTTGCTGAAAACGATGGAAAGGCTGATTGAACTATACATAAGAACCAAACTCGACAGACAAGTGTTCAGCGGAGCTCAGCACGCCTACTACAAAAGGTAGATCAGCTGAGACCGCACTACACGAAGTTGTTGGGAAAATCGACAAGACTCTTAGCCATAAGGAATATGCTTTGGCGGCCTTCCTAGACATAGAGGGAGCCTTCAACAACTTCAGGATCGAGTCAATAACGGGCGCACTGACCAAGATTGGCACACACCCGACGGTAACCATATAGCTGGACAGCGTTCTCTGGAGCAGAACGATTAGCGCTAATCTGGGCACCTCCTCTTCAAGGAAGGCGGTCACACGAGGTACCCGCAGGGGTTATATCCCCACGCCTGTGGAACTTAGTCCTCAACGACCTTCGTCTTCAGTTGGGGAGGAGCGGATACAAGGTCGTGACCTATGCGGATGTTCTAGTGATACTGGTAACGGGTAAGTTCCTACCTACAATCAGTGATCTTCTGGAATCCGCACTGGGAACGACCGCGAGCTGGGCACACCAAAACGGCCTGGGGGTTAATCCCCAAAAGACAGAACTGGTGCTGTCCTCACGAAAATATAAGATACCAAACTTCAAACGACCAGCAATTGGTGGAACGACGCTTGAGTTTTCGAACGAAGTCAAGTATCTTGGTGTCATCCTTGACTCCAAACTCTCCTGGAAGAGAAACACGGAGGAAAGGAAGAAAAAGGCAATGGCTGCTTTCTACATTTGTAGGAAGACCTTTGGGCGAACATGGGGCCTACAACCGCACATCATCCATTGGATGTATACAGCGGTAATAAGACCCATTCTGACGTATGGAAGCTTGGTGGGGTGGGAAGCGGCCAACGCCACATCCCACCTAGAGAACCTCCGGAAAGTCCAACGGACGGCATGCCTTGGGGTCACTGGATCTCTCAAATCCACCCCACATGCTGCTCTGGACACCATGCTAAGCCTGGAGCCCATAGACCTCCACCTTAAGTGCAAGGCTGAGACAAGTGCCGTGAGGCTTTCAGCCGCGCGGTTCTTCAAGCCATCGCCTTATGGCCACGCCACAATACTCTGTAAGGAGGAAAGTGGAACGGGTGAACGGAGCGACTACAGTGTCACGGAGTTTTCATGGAAGAGAAATTTTAAAGGACACATACCGGACAGAGAGGAATGGATGCGTAACGCTGCCCTTGGGCAGAACGTGCTCTCCATCTTCACTGACGGGTCAAAGACAGTCGAAGGGACAAGAAATGGAATCTTCTCTGAAGAACTACCAACCAGTGCGGACGAGTGTGCCGGAAATGGATCGGCTAAGGCACTGGTGGACGCAGTCAGCAAAATACGGAGGCCGCTGCGAGACATCATCTCGCAGATGATGGGTCGAGCTAGAACGAGATCAGACAGACGGTGGAACACAACACCCAACTATGAGATCTGTCATCGGCCACATGGCCAATAGGTACAGATTGCCCCACCATGACTTCTGCCGCAGCTGCAGGGACGAGGAGGAAATAGAGAGCATCCAGCATCTTCTCTGTGGCTGTCCTGCACTCATGGAAAGGCGTCACCGAATACTCGGCAGCGCCTTTCCCGAGGACTTGGATAGCCTGGCAACCATGCCTCTAGAAAGGCTGATGCTCTTTATTGAGGCCTCGGAATGGTTCACGAAACATCCCTAGGCACCGGACGTAATGCCATGACGAGTGTGGGCATCACAATGGGCAATTCTTGCCTCCGAGTGACCTCGACTTCGATGGAGCAGCCCTATAAACCTAACCTAACCTAGCCTAAAGGTGGAGAAGTTTAATTTCTCTTATGCCAGGGAGACAGCTTCTTCTTTTAAGATAAGCGTGTTCCCATCTCTTTTCGACACTATTTGTTCTGCCAATTTTTGGCCGGAGCACTTGGTTGTGAAGGAGTACGAGGCTGAGAAGAAGAATAGCCCCCCATAAGTCTCCCCGGTAGTCCAACCAGTGCTCCATCCTCATCTTCCCGCTCTACTTCTACACATCCAAAAAACTAGTTTCCTCCGCCCAGTGTACAATTCTGTTAGCACTCGTTAACTACTCCCATCTCTAAGTTTTGCCCGTCCTCGGTCGAACCAATGTTTTTAAAAACCTGCTGAATGGCGATGGCTGTACCTTTCTGTTGCTTGCGTCACAGCTACCAGGATATTCCAATCATGATGGCGCATAGGGTCAAGCCTGTAGTTGTTGCCAACACGGGGCCAGTAATCAAGCGCGTCTGGACCTTGCCGATCCGTTGCAAATTTTCCTCATTCAGCTTATGGAGATAATGTAGACTCAAGAGGGAATGGTGTCGGGTGACATTGATCTTTGTAGCAGTGGTAACACCAGCCAGCCTCTTCGGGGCGTTGTTGAAATTGGTGCATCTGGTCACATTGATGCGGGCGACTTGGTCGAGAGTCACCAAGTATGTTCCCGTGACTTTGTGTTCTGGGCCATCATCGGCGGCCACGGTGACAGTAGAGTCGCTTATTATTATGACGCCCTCGTCTACCTCCACAACTGGGGGCAGATCGTTATGTTACGTGCCACAGTGTGCCGCGGCCCCTAAGTGCAGTTCTTGAGCACAGTTGTTTGCTGGTGCCTCCTGGCAGAAGACTAATGACACGACACGGCGGTGATGACCTTGCTGTCGCATACCGCTACGATGTTTTCGAGTAGCTGGACCATTATCCTATTGTGGGCGACTGGAAAGATAGTTATTTTTTTACTAATAAGTTTAGGTCTAGGTATTTCAGTTACAAAAACTATTAGTTCTTTGTTAGCTAGAGCCCTTACATTTGCGACATCCAATAGCTGGGTTGCACTGATTTCGGTGGAACCGTTGTTTAAAATCGCCTGCAAGTCATCGCTATCGATGATGGATTTATAAGGTTTATTCTTGCCAAAGTAGCAGCGATCATTATATTCTGGAGTTCAAGCGTCAAGATTCTATTTCGGTTTAAGAGTGTCTCATAAAGCTAAGAAGTGTTGATTTCCTCTTACCTGTTTACTTTTAACAGTTGGTTAACAGTTTCAGTAAGGGAATTAATTTGTATCTGGGTCTTTGAGTTCATGGCTATTTGCCTTTTATTCGCGTTCGAGTCTTCTGTAGGTCGTCAGAGTCCGTTGTACCTGTGTTCAGTGTTCCCCAGTTTCCTGAATGTACCGTTCGTACTCGGTAAGGTTCGTTGAATGCCGTACGTAGAACTATTCCTTCCAAACCGCTGTTCGTCTGTCGAATACCAGTACGTAGTCCGCGTGGGAGTAGTCCGTCAGCGTTGCGTTATTTAGAGCTGTCGTTGCTATGATCGAGAGGAGATACTGAATGCGGGCCCTAATTAAAGGAAAGCTAAAAACTTAATAGCTATAAGAGCCATGGCCAAAGCCGATGGCAAGATCATAGGTCCTGTCGAAAATAGGACACCAGTGAGGCCTCCCTTAGGCCTAAAATAAATACGCGAAGTGCTTCTCAAAATGATAGCCTCAACATTTAGGACTGTGCTGAACGAGGCCAGGAGTGCGTTAGCAGGGCCTCTTACTTTGATGAGAACTATCAGTACTGCTGGCTAATGTTTATAACTACCCTTATAATTCTCATAGAGAACGTAGGCAGCCTTTGCTGCCTGGCGCCAAGCAACATACTGCTCCAAAGTTCCATCGAACTCCGGTTTTCATCGCATTCAACGACTCATCACAACTGACCGTCCTGTCTAGAGTAACGGGTTCATAGGCCTTGACCTCGGGTACCGAGATTGTTGCGGCCTGCTCAACGTCTCTTTTTTGAACTTCTAGTGCAGTGCTAACTGCTGCTGTAATGACGACCTGCACAACTTCCATCTTGTTTACTCGTTCCTCTACGTTTTTTGTTGTCGTCGGAAGTAAGTGTTAGATTGTCCAGCAGTGCCAGCAGTTCGTTCACGTCAGAGTCAGATTTACTCATACACAGATTATATTTTTGTTGCCCCCCGGCAATAATGTAATTTAAATATTTTTCTTTTTATTGTTGTGTTATTGTCTCAAGTTCCGCCGAATAAACTGAATAACAGGGCAGAGAGAGAATGAAAAAATTCCGAGAAAAATGACGCTCGCACTTGTTTAAGTTCAGCAACAAAATTGTATCCAATTGCCGTTTTGAATTTGTATATGTATGAATTCCTATGTTGCATGCCTCACATGAGGTTCTTTTGATATTCTAACAATTTAACCAGCAAACAAATTCTTGAAGGCGATAAATTAAACAAAAGTTGACATGTCTTCCTTAGGTAGATTTTACTCTAGTTTTACTCTGACTTTAGCGAGGGATTGGCCCTTCATCTTTCCTTTTGTAGATTTTAGCGAGGGATGGCCCTTCAGCTTTCCTTTTGTAGTTGTAGCGCGACTCGTGCAGCGTTGTCTCCGCGATGGTAGCGTATTGAACTTATTTTTTAGTGGGTTTCGTCCGCACTATACGTTTTTTCTAGGTACAACGAGCGTTGTCTCTGCGTTGCACTTGTATTTTCTCGTGCAGCGGGCGTTGTCTCCGCGCTGGTAGAGTATTGCACTTTTTACTTATGTTAGGTGGCGAACACGAAAAAAATTTGGGCGCCAGTAATTCTTTATTCAAAACATAATTGATTTTGTTTACAAGTTTAATACCCGCACTCGAAGAGTTAAAGGATGTCAAATTGTTATCTGGCTCGCTTGGCAGTCAATATAAAACAAAACTATCCTATCCCATCTCGGCGACCACGAGCCCTCTGCAGCTGGCCGCGACGCCAGCCCAGGGCAGCATACAAATGATGACACCCACGTAGACATTCGGGTGGGATCGAACGAGATCGTCCGGTCCCACGCTTGACAAAGTGCAAACCCGGCAGAAATACCGCCCAGTGTACAATTCTGTTAGCACTTGTTAACTTGCATAAAACTGATTCTTCCTGCCTTTTCCATTTTCATAACTTGCTTGTACATTCCACAGTCTTCGTATATCTCTATATACGAGCAGCCTCTGTCCGCTTTAAAAACTGTTTCTTCCTCGCTATCAGATCTGGTGTTTCTTGATGATTTCTTGGTGATGCCAGGTACTGTTTGGTCTTCGGTAAACGAGTCTAATAACCTTATGCTTATATCACATGACTTTATTGACGCCTTGCTAGACCTGTCCCTGTCCCAAGTCAACCATGTTAAAAATTCCTTGAGTCGATTGTTCGATCTGTGCTTTGTCTCGGATCCGACCATATACATGACCATATACCGCTCACTATACCTGAAGACTCCTACTATCCTACTTTTCGAAAGTATCGGTCGATATTGGACCTTCTGTATTGGATCGATCAGGTAAGCTTTTTGAACGTGTCCGCTGTTTCGTAAGGCCGAGCTTACGAAGCTTAATAGCCTGATTAGGGATTTTGATTGGTCCGCTCTGTACTTGTGCAATAACGTTATGAAAGGCACAAACATATTCTACAATGTACACACAATGCACTACAATGACACACTCTTTGAGTCTTGTGTCCCATATTTTTGTCCGATTAGATTTGGGAAGCCCCCTTGGTTTACCAAAGAGCTATCCAGTCTAAAAAACATAAAACCAAGACTTTATAAGAAATTTCAAGAAGTTGGATCTCCTTTTTCTCTTTCTTGCTATGTAATAGCTCGGTCAAACTTCGCCATTCTAAACGCTCAATGCTATACAAATTCCATATCTCGATGCAGGATACGCTTTTCTCAGGAGCCTAAACAGTTTTACAGCTTCGTAAATAGTAAGCGTAAAACGTCTGCACATCCTCGCTATCATTTCTTAATTCGTCGGCAACCAATGATCAGGCCATTGCCGATCTTTTTGCCCATTTTTCCAAACAACGTATTTCCATGAAAGCTACTCCTGTAAGCCATATCCATACAGTCTACCTAGATCGAACGGCATTTTCATCCGCTTGTTAAATGAAAGCTCACTGCTTCAGGATCTTCGACTAGTTAAGCCGGTGTTTTCACCAGGTCCTGACAGCTGTATACTCAGGTACTGTGCCGATGCTCTGTGTGGACCCCTGTTTAAACTATTCACCCTATCCATTAACTCCTTCCTGTTTCCCCCGATCTGGAAGGAATCGTTTATTATTCCTCTCCATAAGAAAGGTAGTAAGTCTGACGCAATGAATTACAGAGGTATATCGAAGTTATCCGATATTCCTAAAATGTTTGAGAAAATTTTAATTCCGCACTTGCAACATCTCTGCAGATCACTCATATCTCCAGCTCAGCGCGGATTTATAAGGCGACGTTCAACAACTACAAATTAACTAGAGCTTTCTCTTTTTTTAATTAAAGGCTTCCAAGGTAACATGCAGACGGATGTCATTTACACCGATTTCAGTAAATCATTCGACTCTGTAAACCATTCCCTTTTAGCACAAAAACTTGACATTTTAGGGTTTCCGCCCAATCTTTTTTAAAATGGATTTCCAGCTACCTTTGCTCTAGGTCTCAAAGAGTCCTCTTCAAAAACTCCTTGTCTTCACTTGTTCAGGTTACTTCTGGAGTACCACAGGGCAGCCATCTTGGCCCCTACTTTTCACACTCTTCATTAATGACCTGCCTTCAGTATTAACAAACTCTCGAGTACTCATGTATGCGTATGACGTTAAACTCTGTGTCCAGTATGAGGAAATTTCATTTCACTCTCGCTTGCAATCCGATCTCAATAACTTTCAGTCATGGTGTTGTGAAAATATGTTACATATTTGAATCCCTCGAAATGTAAAGTAATGACTTTTCAATTAATATGTGCATATACATTATCCATTATTTTATCCTATATAAAACAAATAAACATACAAAGGATACAAGAAAATATATTCTGAAAGCTTCTTCAAAACGCGTCATTATACCAAAAATTCTAAAGTCAGGGTATGTGGAAAGAAATATAGAAATTTCAACGCGATATGCGAAAACCAAACCCCAATATGGAACCAATACACGCACAGTATGTGAGTACTCAGTACACACGCACGTCTACGTCACTACGAACCACAACACAAAAACCCAAATCTGAAGTCGAACCAGTTGAAGACAATACAGACATACATTTTTTAAGTCCGTGTGACAGAAATGCTGGATTTTCTGTCGCATGACGTCATAAGCGAACATGTTTAGCTGCGACAAATTCGTTACACTCCATGTCCAATCTATTACGTATTTGGTTAGTGGTGTGATTAAGCTAGAACGTCGTCCAAATACTTCTAGCTTGCCAGAATATCGCTTGCCATTGGCAACTGTGGGCGCACCTCTTCTGCGATCTGCTTGATGACGAGAATGGCGAGGAACGGCGCGAAATTGGGCCTGTGCCACAGGTCTGGAATATCATAGTTCGACTTTTTCTAGACGGAAGTGCACGGAAGTGCAGCAGTATAGGATATGACGGAAGGGTACCTGCCAATTGAGGCAAAACATATGCCGTTCCCTTGACCTTAAGGCCTGGCCACCACAATCTGAAAGGGGTAACGTTTTTGCTCCTTAGCCGCTACGGTTTCGCTTAAACCTGCGACTTGAGCATTTACAGCTTGGAAAGGTGGCCTAGTTATGTTGAAGAGACGTTTCGTGTTGAACGTTGCCTCGCAAGCCGATTCGATCACAACGTGTGCGGTGAAATTTGTGCACAGGTGGATATTATTGAAGAGGAGCGTGACCAGAAGAACTGTACTTATGCCATTGCGAAATATGACTGTTCGTTAGCCAGAGGTTTGGATCAGCTGGGGGTTTGGGCGTATGTAGAAGCCGACACTGGAAGTGGGAGTTTCACTATGCAGAAGCTTGTGATGCTGGACTCCACAATTGTGGGTGCTAAGACAGTTGCGAAGCTGATGTCCTTTTACAAAGCAATTTAGTCACAGCTGTTTTTGCTAAATGGTTGTTTGCAGGATTCGTGGACATAGTATAATTGGGTGATTCTTCTTGTAACAGAGATCACACCGTCTTCTCTTCGGACTCACTTGGGTCTGGAAAGAGTGAACATTCTTTTGAACCGGATTGCCATGGGATCGGACTGGAATTTTTTCGGGTAGGTGGTGGATTGTTACTACCCTTTAAGGGCTGTGTATACGAAGCGCCTCGCGAATAAGAAGACTTGCTTTAGATAGGCTCTTTCGTCAGGTATCGCTGAGTGAGGAAGAAGTCGATTTCAGTCAATTGCGCCATCTCCTCATTGTTCGTGGCGGACGCTTCTCAAAACCCCGGCTCGACTAAGGCTATTTTAATGCACAGATCCTCACCACTAAGCTGTCCCAAATGCGGTGCAGACGGTGAAGACTTCAAATGCGTTCAAATGCTTCTTTCATCCTATTTTAAAAATCTTTCAAGGCACGACTGTATTCGCAAGAGGAGGATATAAATTTTGTTGGTCATTAGGTTAGGATTTTTTATCACGACCGCGGTCGTGATCCGCGATCCGTGAATGTTGTTGGCCAAAGGCGGCGAAAAGTGTTGCTCGTGCGACAGAGTTGGCGTATTGATCCATTGAGACGGAGTGTGACAGTGGAAATCGTTCGCGCAGCAGAAGGTCAAGTATGTAACCGAAATTTGTGTAGTGGATAACTATCGAAAGATATTGTGGATATTATAAGACGTAGATGCCATAACTTAGTTATTGTCTTCTCGTTGCCTACGATTCCTTTGGTTCATCAAGCTTTTCCTGCAACCAACTGGACCATCATATGAGTTTGTCTAACGATTACAATCGAAAAGACATTGAGCTACAAGAAGATAGCACTGGACTCATTCATTGATGTATCAGTATCCACGCAAAGTTTAATTTACAGAAAAAAATCCTAAAGAAGTTTATCCTGAGTTTAATGGCACTATAGCTCTAAAGTGAAGCCTTTCACCTAGGAGTCACACTTAACTCCAAACTCAAGAAAATGCATTATCTGATCAGACTTTTATAGCTTTAACAGTGAAAAAATCTCTTGAAGAAAAGGAAGCCGCCTGTGTACGAACATTACGGCTAAAGAAGTTCTCCAATCTATAAAGTCGACTAAAGGTCACCTATGGACCTATTCCAGATCTATAGGTCACCTATAGATCCTTGAACATCTTTATAATAATAATTGATGTTTGAATTATAATTGATGTTTGAATGTTTTATGCTTATATTAACTGAATTTTCAATAGATCCTATGCTTATATTGATTGAACTTTGAATAAATGTCTTTATCGAATAAATGTGGCATAGAACCATGTGAATTAGGCGCATCCCAGGAGCATAACCTTACGAACCAACCCAGTTCACCAATACAATTATCTGTTTTGCCTGCTGAAAACGCACCCAAAGGCACTGCAAAGCAATTAAATGTGTGCGTGCCGATCACTGGTCTAATGGCATATGGTTTAAATCTGTTTGAATGGGTGTTTTAGAAATTTCTTTTCGTTCCTTTACGCATGACCGTATATACACAGTTGAATTATTAAATCATGTTCAAATTTCATCGTTTCAGAATAGAGCGAATAATTCTTTATTAGCTGTTCTAATTTTTTTGATTGCTGCTTATGCGTATTTTGATTAGTTTTTGTTTACAGATACCCAACAAAAATTGCTAATATTAAGGGTGCAGTTTTACAAACAAAGTCATTAAGTAGTCTTAATGCAATTTTCTTAATTCTGAGTGTCTATTCTGGTGTATATGTTGTTTATTATTGCAGATATATTCGCTGGAACTTCCACATATGTAAGTTTTTTATGTATAACGCAAATATTAAAAGTAGCTAAATTTCCAAAGAACACAGTTGATATGGCTCAAAAATTAACTTTGTATTTTAATTCTGTTTCATTTCGTATATTCAGTTAGATTTGTATCCATAAAGACGAGCCTATATTCCAGATTTGTACTCTTAACGCTATTAAAACGAAGCGGTTTTGGAGAGTATGGTCGATTTAATGGGATTTATTGGTGATGCTCGGTAAAAGCTTCATTCTTAATTTGGATAAAATATTCGTACCTTATTTTTACCTTGTCTGTAAGACAATTCCGAAAGAAGACGAGTTTGTTTAACCTAGACGATGCATGATATTGCATTTGCTGATACACTGGGTTTGTGCAATATTTTTTAAAACTCTGGTAAGTATTACACCATCAAAGTGTGACGTTTGTTTAGCTTAAGGTTATATGTATCTAACGATTATATACATACATATGATTTAGAGGATTTTATTTTACACATTTGTTAAGTTCGGATACATATATGTATATAAATATTATAATAAAAAAAAGTATTCTTAATGAAGACGAATGACTTAATGAAGGCGTTTAACCGTTACCCGTTTTGTACCCGGTTACAAAATGTGAAGCCGGTAAATATTTACCGAAAGTAAAATATAAATTAAAAAGTATATAAATATACAGCTAACATAGTTATACATAATTTATTTATTTTTATTAATTAACTTTAGATCACTCTAATTTGCTTATATTTTTAAATAATAAAAGTAAAATTGTTTTATATGGATGTTTTATTTTTATTTTGTGTTTGTTTTGCTGTTACATACATATATAACATAGTTTATTCCACGTGCATTCTAAATTTTTGCTTGGGGCAAAATAAATATATGTATATTTGTTTTATTGGAGTTTAAATTTTTTTTCACCAGTTTGGGTTTAACGAGCGTTATGGAAATTTTCAACGGGTATAAATACACAATCGTTTTGCGTTTTACGTTTTCAATCAAGAATCATACTTTTCATGTCAAGCCGTTTTGACCTTCGATAAAGTATGGAAAATGCACTGCTACAAGTTTATTTCAAAATTTCGTCCCGCCCCTACAAAGAACGAAAATCTGTGGTGTCCACAATTTCGATGATAGAAGAAATATGTTGTGTAACTATACAGAATCACCCCAAATTGGTTTTTCCTTCGACCAATTTAGGCGATTTTACTTCTTTCGAACATTTTGCAGGTCCTTTTTGTCTCTGCCACCTCAAATTGCGTTTTGGCACTTTTAATCATATCTCAACATCAGTTTTATACCTATCCTGAGGCTCGTTTTTATAATACACCCTTTTAAACCCCTTTGCCAGGGGTAGTAGCACAAAATACAAATTTATTATTCGATTTAACAAAATGTTGGTATTATGTTGGTTTTTTATTAGTTCATTAGGGGGCAAGCCCCTGCTCACTATTTTGTTGTTGCTCTTGTTCGCTAACCCACAGGTCTTCTATATAATTTTATAGATCTTTATTATATTGGTGGTATTTGTGGTAAAATGGATGTGCGTAACGTAAAGGAATCGTTTCCAGCTTCATAACGTATATATATTTTTTATCAGCATCAATAGCCGAGTCGATATAGCCATTTCTGTCTGTCCGTCCGTCTTGTTTGTCTCTCAGTGCTCAGAAACTATAAGAATTAGAGCAAAAGATGTTCCATTCTGATATGATATTACACTACTACAAGTGTATTTCAAAATTTCACCCGCCCCCTTCAGCCACACAAAGGGCGTACATCTTCGGCGTCCACAATTTGAAGATAATAGAAAACGGAATCAATGCAGAATCATAGAGGAAACCCATATCTATCAGACGCCCGGATCTGAGTCGGATCATTAGTATAGCCACAATGGAAACGAAAACGAAAGTGTTGAGTCGCCGCTAACTCAACACTGCTTTTATAACTACTCAGTCAGTACACATGTGATTTATGTGGAATATTTAGATATTTTGTGGCATTTTACATTTTACAGTTTTTGCTACGTCTGTTATCGACATCTACATCACTTCTCCCAACAACACGCCGTTTCGTCCACCGCGTATAATCCACGAAGCAGAGTGTATGAGCAGTGTGTGAGCGAGAGAGAGAATCAGTAGCGGCTATCAGCTCATAAGGGGTTGGGGCTAGCAACTAAAAATTAATTTCATCATTGTGGCTATAATAATGATATGATCTGTGGGGTCTAATAGAAGCGGGCGAAATTTTGAAATACACTTGCATTGAAGTGTTACAGGAGTTTTCACAGAAAGTTTAGTTGCTCTAGCTCTTATAGTCTCTGAGATCCAGGGGCTCATCTGGATGAATAGGCAAAGCAGTCGCGTTGGTGTGTGTAGAGAACGAGAGGGAACGGTGCAGAACAGTTGCAGAGAAGGAGCTTGATGTCATGGTGGGTATTCTGTATCTTGTGGCTATGTGGTCGAGGACACAGTTCCCCCGACATAACTCCCGTCAGAGTTCGCAACTGACTCTTCCTGAAGCATAGGACAGTCTTATTGCGTTTAGTGTCATAGTGGCGAAAGATCTCACAGTTGGGTGTTGTGTTCCACAGCCTGTCTGATCTCGTTCTAGCTCGGCCCTTCATCTGCGAGATGATGTCTCTTGTGGTCTCCGTATTTCGCTGACTGCGCCCACCATTGGTTTTGCCGATCCAGTATTGGCACACTCGTCCGCACTCTCGTTGCCTGCGATGTCGGTGTGACCCGGGACCCACGTGAGTGTAATTGAGTGCGCCCTGATCTGGTTTAGTGTGTCCACCGTATCACGTACGAGTCTGGGATACCAGGGATTTAATATCAGCTTGACTGTCAACGCAGTCATGGTAGTAGGTGGGCAAGCTGCTTGCACCATGGCTGGTCGCATGTCGGTTGTCTGCTTGAGATTGCGGTAGGCCTTGGGCCTTTCCCTGCTACATCGATGCTGTACACTATCCTGTAGTGGTACGAAAAGGAACACTCACCGGACACGTGCCAGTCATCAATGGTGAGGGAGTTGCTATTCGAGGCAAGTGTTATATCTATAACCTCTGCACGGCTCCTGTTGTGGTAGGCGGGGTGGTCTCGCGTGGCGTTACACGATTTGGCAGCCAAGCACTCAACTGCCATCTCGGGCATCTCTTGCAGTCACAGGATATTGTCGCCAGGGGGGCCTGCGCTCGCAACCCCAATCACCGCCGGTACTGGGTCTGCGACTCCCTGCACCTGAACTGTTGAGTCGTTAACGAACATTTCCCCATAACGGATGCGTTTAAGCCTTACCGACAGGGTGAACTTCTTTTCGCTTCGGCGCCCGCCCTTGACATACCCGGCTTGGGTGGCCCTTTTGGCAGCATGCCCTTCCGCCGGTATAGCTCTTGGGTTCCTTATGCTTTGTAAACCCTTTCATCGCGACAAGATGGAAGTTCTCCGAGGGGGTAATCAATGTTTACTTTTATTTTATTTTACTTAGTGATGGAATACTTTTGAAATTAAATATCCAAATTTACCTTGCTCATAAAGATGACATACACTCTAAGATGAAGAGGCTCTTTTCTTTTTAGTAATTCTCTGAGATTTCTGTAGTATTTAAATATACGGAACTATGCAGAAGCTGCATACTTTTCGCCTTCCACTTACAACTGTGGTTTTTCTAGCATAGTGCTCTTACTTTTACAGTTTTGCTTGTAATCGTTTGTTTCACATAAAATCTATTGTTGTTTGTTTGTTTGAGAGCTTACTTAATGCTAAATATATTTATACATATATGTACATATACCATATATACCCTTCCGCTTTTTGCTGCTCGATCAGCTTTTTTCGTTTATTTTGACCCCTTTATACCCTGTATAAATAGTATATATTTGTTCATCTGATCTATCTTATGCTTAACTTATGCTTATGCTTTTGCTTATGCTTACCTATTGAATCCTAAACCATCACATAAAATCTTTATTGGTATTGGGTATTTGTTTTTTAAACATATCTCACTAGCCTTCTTGATCCCTGATCGAACACTGATGATAGCCTAGTTTCCGTTTTATGTTTGTACACATTGTTGCTTGGTAGTTTTACAATAACTCTGCCAACAGGGTAATGCACGTCAGATGCATCCGCTGACCGAATTTTACACCCGTCCCTGAAATACTTGTCCTGTATTTCGGACTGTCTAGCTCTTTTCTTTTCTTCCGAGTAAATAGTCTTTTTTTCTTTAACTAAGACTTTCTCTGCTACATTTATTTGGGATAATACTTAATGTTTGTAGGAGGGTGGATATCCCGGCAGTATTCCCAGTAAAACGATCGGGCGTCAATTTAATACGGCTTGTATTTATTTCGCGTAAAACGGGGTTCACAAGTGGGCTGGTGTTGTTGTGTTGCGGCTGAGTTCGTCTGTGTAGAGCGAATGACAGGTCAAGCTAGGCCTACGGCTAGAGCCCATGGTGAAGAGCCGAGTCGACCGCGCTCAAGAGCGCGAGAGCGAACACCACGAGAGAGCGCGCGAGCTAACAGCGCGCTGTTACCTCGGCTAACAGCGCTGCTGCCCTCAACATCCACCCCCTCCTTGCAGGACTGCAACATCCCATCCTACGGGAGCGTGCAGGCCCCGGACACAATCCATCCAAAGACCGTGCTTTGGGCTACTGGAAGGCCGTCTCCTCGCGCGAGGAACCCGGGTTGATAACCTTCGGGTAGACGTCTGCTCCCAACACGAGAGAGATGGTAGACGGGCGATGGAATTGCTCATTAGCAAGGCGGATGTCGTCGAACCTGGCCCGAGTCGCCTCGCTCAGGGTCGCAGCGGCGTGCGGACGCGCAAACGGGGTTCCATCTTAAGGACCACGTCCAATTGAACCTCGCCTGTCCTGGCGCGGATGATGGCGGTGGCGACCTTCTCAGCGCCGATGCGTGTGCTGGGCAACTTCAGGTCGGTGGCCAAGGATGCGTCAATGCAGCTCACCGGCGTGCACGGGTCGATGAGCGCCGTCATCTCATGGGTCTTTTTGTCCCATGTGCACGACCACCTGGGCCGTCGGGAGAAAGTTGATGCTCCGGTGCTGGAGCAGCGTGTCGACCGATGGCGCCAGATTTCCCACGATGGGGCGGCGATCAGCTCGGGGGGCACTGGAGCGGTAGACGGACCCGGAGCCGCCGCTGACGACTCTGAGCGGGCTCGACGGCTGGCGGACCCTGCCTTTGCGCGTCTGATGGGAATCCGGGGGCGGCGAGCGGCTCGGGACACAGGAGCTGGAGATGGAACTCGCACCGGACGTGGGGACTCCGAGCGAGCTGGACGCTGGGACGGTCGCATGTGGAGTAACGTGTGGTGGCTTTTGTGGCACACCTTGCACCGGCCGCCACTTCGGCAATCCTTGCCGGAGTGCTGATGAGCCAGGCAGTTCTGGCAATACCGGTTCGCCAACACAGCTCGGAGCCTCTTGGCCGCGCTCAGCTTGAGGAAGCTGCGGCAGTCCCGTAGCGGATGGCTTCCGGAACAGACTCGGCAGCTGTAGGAAGCCTTCGTTCGTGCCCGTCTGCTCCCTGAGGTGTGGGTGTCCCGGGGTTGTGGAGCCATCTTAATCTGGAGGCAAAAAAAACAGCTGTTATGGAAAAGAAGAAGCGGAGACGCATTAGTTCGTGATAGGAACAGGTGACAGGCACTCGCAGTACAGTTGGCTGAACGCACGAGGGCGTTCTGGAGACGAAAAAAAACAACAACAGAAACGGGAGTGGAACAGTGGACGAGGACAGGCCCTTTTTCAACGGACTAGGCACAGGAACGCTTCCGTTACTGTTGTGCGGGACGAGGGAGCTCCCCGGAAGGAGAACGACTTTAGCGACCGGGCGTTTGAGCACCCCGCGGGCAGTAAGGATGTCTACCACACGGATCCTGTTGTCGGCGCCGGGATACACGGACTGTACTCTCCCGAGTCGACAGTCGTTGGAAGGCAGGTTATCTTCCTTTATGATAACCAAATCGCCGATCTGGAGATTTGGCATATCCGTCTGCCACTTGTTGAGTTTGTGGAGTTCCTTGAGGTACTCATCCTTCCATCTCTGGCAGAACTGCTGGTTGAGGGCCTTTAAATGCTGCCACCGATTAATCATCGACTGGAGGTCCCCCTTTATTTCGGGCTCTGCGGTCGCCATTAACGGTCCTTCGATAAGGAAGTGCCCGGGAGTGAGGGCCAGCATCTCCGTCGGACTTTCGGACATCGGTGAGATTGGCCTGGAATTGAGGCACGCTTCAATCTTAGCGAGGAGCGTCGAGAGCTTCTCAAAGGTATACTTTCGAGTAGCCGTGGATTTGTAAAAGAGTGTTTTGAAACTCTTTACACCGGCTTCCCACAGGCCTTTCATGTGTGGAGCTCCTGGCGGGATGAAACGCCACGCAATTCGCTGGTGTCTATATGCTTCAGTGACCGAATCCTGGAAGGCCGCTAGAAAGTCTCGAGAAAGTATAGTTTCGGCTCCCCACGAAAGTTTTTCCATTGTCGGAATGAATACGCTGCGGACAGCCCTCGTCGAGCAACGAAACGGGCGAAAGCTGCCAGAAACTTCTCGGTGGTCAGGTCGGAAGTGGCCTCCAAGTGAATGGCCTTCGTGGAAAAACAGACAAATACGCACACATAACCCTTGGTGATCAGGCACGCTCTCCCGGTATAGTTCCTTATGTCGAAAGGACCGGCGTAGTCAATACCGGTATGGGTAAATGGTCTGGAGAAAGAAGCTCGGTCTGTTGGGAGATCCCCCATTAGTTGGGTCTGTAGCTTCTTTTGTGGATGATGCATATTTTGCAGGAATTCACCACACCCTTCATCAGGTTCCGGATTCGCGGAATCCAATATTTGCCGCGGATGAGGCGAGTCATCAATTGACTACCGCCATGGAGAGTTATTTTGTGCGTGAAATGCGCCAGCAGGCGAGACAGGCGGCAACTGTAGGAAAGGATGATTGGATGACGCTCGTCATTCTTCAAATCTTGTGACGCTGTGATCCGGCCACAGGATCTCATGATCCCATGTCGGTCTAGAAAGGGTTCAGGTTCAGGATAGAGCTTGAACTTGGCACGGGACGTTTACCACTCAGGCAGTGAAATTCTTAGGGGAAGTCCCGGCGCTGAGCCTCTAGGATAAGAGTCTGCTCCGCGTTGTTAATTTCCCCACTAGTGAGGTGGCCCCTGCGTGCGGGTGTTACCTTCCGGCAACACTGAATAAAACGGAGCACATACGCCCGCACTCGAAGAGCCTTCTCAAGTTGGGAGAAACGCTCCAGGAAATCTTGGGGAGGGCCGGCAGCAAAATGGACCTTCACGGCCCGCTGCTCTGGAGTCATAGGTGGAGCTTCGTTGGCTTGAGGTGGCCACTGTTCCCGTGGGGATTGCAAACTGCTGGTCCATGCCACCAGAGGTGGTTACCAACCAGTTCTGGTAACGATACGCCCCGACTCGCTAAGTCAGCGGTGTTATGTTTCGACCGAACATGAGCCCAATTCTTGGTGTCGGTAGTCTGAGCTATCTTGGTTACTCGATTGGCCACAAAGGTAGTCCAGTGGCACGCTGGCTTGCTCAACCAGGCCAGCACAATAGTCGAATCGGTCCAGTAGTAGCATTGAGGATCTTTTGTCGGCATGCTTGGCAGGATAGCCGTCGCCATTTCGGAAAGGAGCACTGCACCGCACAGCTCTAACCGAGGAAGTGAGACGGTTTTCACGGGAGCAACTCGTGTTTTTGCTGATAGCAGATGCACCGTGATATGATGGCCACACTCGACGCGCACGTAGATCGCTGCACCGTACGCCTTTTCGGAGGCATCGCAGAAACCGTGATGTTCGACCTTTACCGATGGCTGGGCACAAATCCATCTTGGAATTCGGATTTCGGGGAGTGCAGCGTAACTCTGCAGAAAGTCCAGCCAGCGCTGGTACAACGCACTTGGCAGAGGTTCGTCCCATCCCAATTCTTGCAACCAGATTTCCTGCATGAAAATCTTGGACCGGACGATGAATGGGGCTAGCCACCCCGCGAGGTCAAACAGCTTCGCAATCTGAGAGAGAACTTCTCGCTTGGTGAAGGATGACTCGAGCGTGAACACGGAGGAACAAAGAAGAACTCGTCTGACGTCGCCTTCCAGCGAACTCCGAGGGTCTTTGCCGTGCTCTCGGCATCGATTTCCGGAAAATCGGTGTGCAGGAGGTGGTCATTTGGAAGCCCGTCCAAAATCTCCTTTTGATTGGACGTCCATTTACGCAGTGGAAAACCTGCGGAGCTGAGGGCGGCTTGCAATTCGTGAATGGCCAGCTGAGCTTCCTTGACGGAGTCTGCTCCGGCTAGGACGTCGTCGACGTACATGAATTGCCGCACAATGTGACTTGCCCTTGGAAATCGCGACTGGATGTCGTCAGCAAGCTGTTGCAGGACCCGCATGGCTAAAAACGGAGTGCAATTGACTCCAAAAGTCACGGTTTTCAGCTCGTAATCCCGAATCTCACCCGCCAGGTAACGGAATAAGATTCGCTGAAAGGGGGTGTGCGTCGGATGTACCCAAATCTGGCGATACATCTTTGTAATGTCGGCGTTGAAGACGTATCGGAAATAGCGCCACTTCAGGATTTGGATGGTTAAATCGGATTGGAGGACCGGACCGGCATGAAGCAGATCGTTCAAGCTCGTACCGTTCGCAGAAGGGCTGGACGCGTTGAATACCACGCGGACTTTCGTAGTAGTGCTCTCCGGTTTGATTACCGCATGGTGCGGGAGATAATAATTGGCAGAATCATTAGTGGACGAAACCTCTGTCATATGGTCGAGATCTAAATATTCACGGATCACAGAGTTATACTGCTCGTGAAATGGAACGTTTCTCTTTAGCCGATTCTCATTTCGGAGAAACTGAGCTAGAGCAATGGACCTTGAATGCCCCAGGCCTGACCCACAATGAGCGGGGTCACGAAACGGCAGTGTTACCACGTACTTCCCGCTTGACGTTCTTGACGTGGTTCGAACAAAATGGCTTTCCCAAAAAGGAGTCCGACTCTCCTACTACCTTGATAGGTAGATCCTCCACCTCCCAAAACTTTGTGAGAAGTTTGTCTAACGGAGCGTTGCGGACGTGGGAAATTCGAGTGGAGAAGGATGCAATCTGGTCAGGAACAGCACTTGGCAATGGACCGGTAAGCACCCACCCAAAAGATAGTTTCCTGTCCGAGGAGGGGGCCACAGATGTCGGTCTGTGAGCCGCTTAACAATACGGACGGAAGGAGATCGGCTCCGATCAGAACGTCTATCTGTGAGCTCTCATAAAACGTAGGGTCTGCTAATGGCAGGTTCGGCAAGTCTCGCAGCGCGTTCTGCGGGATCGGATATGACGGAAGATTGCCGGCGATCTCTGGCAGGACGTAGGCCGTGGCGTTTAACTGTACGCTCGGCGTAACCAGGGAGCGAATGGAAAAATCACAGAGCTTCTTGGACTGAGCAGTATGATTAAGGCCTGAAACTTGGGCTTGAATAAGGCGGAATGGTAGTTGAATGATATTAAAGAGACGTTCCGTAATGAACGTTGCCTCGGAGCCCGAGTCGATTAGAGCGCGGGCACGGAAATTTGTCCCTCGGTGGCAAATGTTGATCATTGCAGTGCCAAGAAGCACCGCTCTTGTTCCCGAGGAAAAATAGTTCTGAACGTTGGCTGGAGCGACGGAGGAACCGGACTCCTCCGCGGTCGCGGAAGTCAATTCGCTGGGAGCTGAGGTACCCCGATGCAGAAGCGTGTGGTGGCGGGCTCCACAAGTGAGGCAACTGTGGGCGCTTTGGCATTCCCGGAGCTGGTGCCCTCTCGCGAAACAGTTCAAGCACAGCTGCCTTTTTAATGCAACTGGCCCGCGCATCCACGGTCATCTGTAGGAAGTGCGGACAGAGTCGGATCGGATGGTTCTCTTTAGAGCAGAGATCACACGTTCTTCTCTTTGGACTCACTTGTGTCTGGAAGGAGTGAAACTTCCTGGGCACGGACGATTTCCCCCTGAGACCGGAATGGGTTGGAGTTGCTTCCGAAGGGCTGCGAATTCAGGGTACCTTTGGACATGGAAATCTCGGAAAGTAGGCCAACGGACGTAATCTCCTGTGAAGACCTCGATGTCGCAGGGGGGCAGTCGACAGCCGCCCTGGTAAGTCTGCGGTGCAGACGGATGGACTGATGTTTGTGCCAGCTGAGTATTGAGATTAGCGAGGCACTGTTCAAATACCCCATAACACTCGCCGTACTTATCTCGGATGTCCTCTTGGACCAGACGGATCCTCGTCAACCATCACTGCGGAGCACGCTGTTTGTACGCCGCCTCGACATCCGCCCACATACCATCACTCAGAATTTGTTCCTCGGCGAACCTCGGAAAGAGATGCGGATGGAGCGGCAGTGATGCGCGCTTCCAAATGAGCCAAACGGCCGATGGCGGCGGCTAATCTTGCTCGTGCCGTAGTGGTGGCGGATTGAGCCATTTTAATAACGGGTCTCGAGCTGATGGGACTGAAAACGGAAGAGCTGGTGAGATCGTCTTGGATCCGAGCTGGCACCTTGAGAGTGACGGGAGACGGGAAGAGAACCGATTTGGTCCTGGCAGCAGGGCTGCTACTGGCTGCTCTGGGAGTGACTGGCAACTTGATCCTCTGAGTGGGGGGTAGTTCCTGAGGCGGAAGAGGCGCGTAGCCGACGTGGAGAGGTCGCAGCCAAAACCATTTGCTGTCCTTGTCACCCGTTGGCATACTACGTACGCCCACGCGCAGAGTGTGGCTGCGAAGTCTGAAGCTGAAGTCGGATTGACGGAAGGAAAACAAAAAACTTAGGCTGGGCAGGGCACCACAACAGAAGGCAATAACTTCCGTAAATACGCAAAAAAAAGAGAAACCCACTGCTGGGTGAATGGAAAAGAAAAGGCCCTCGCTCTGTGTTGGACAACAATTTTCAATACCGACTCGGATTATTTGGGGTCGCTCTGGTTCGAGGTTCCCAAACAATGAGTGGATCAATTGATACACGCCGAGGAGAGGAACGTTCACACTGGTTGTGACAATATTTAAAAAAATATTGTTAGTGCGGCGCTTCTCCGTTTACCTTTTGACGGACTTGTGCAGTGGGCAAATAATATTTTTCTCGGAAGGATTGCGTACGAAATTATTATCTTTCTTGTTCAGTTGCGGCGGCTGTAGAGCCGAAAGGAATCACAAGCACGAGGAATGGGCCCAAAAAACTAATTGCCACTGGATATGAAATAACAAAAAAAAAAAATTATTCCTTGTACAGTCGGCTTTTTAATTGAAGCGGAACCAACATAACACTTTGTATTTTTGGATAATTCGGCGGCTTGAATTTATTCGTTTTATTTGTCGGCGTTCGTGATACCCATAGTTGTCCTTACACGTTGTCACCTCTAGTTCGGAACATATACATAGACAGACAATTCCAACAAATTGGCACGAAAAAAATGCGAAATAGCTATGGAAATGCGCTGTGCCTGGGTTGAGGATAATTTATTACGGAATTGGAGATAATATTATATCTTGTGGCGACCAAAGGTTTTTCTGGAACGCGTAAACTGTTCGGAATCGCAGAATTTATTGTTAAATGTATGTGGGTATGCGCGGAATGTATGTGTGGAATACGGTATTTAAATACGGAGCGTGGTATTTTCTTGTATGTGCGTAGGGTTATTTTAGGTACATATGTATATAGTTGGCAATATGAATATATTGCGGCCAACTATGGAAATAAATGTATATATGTATGGAAATAAATGTGGATATGTGTATATGTACGAAATAAAACACTTTAATTTTATTATGTTTGCACTCGGAGTGTGCCGATGTATTTATATATGTGTGTAATGCATGTAGCGATGTATGTAATTATGTGTCTGTAATTATGTCGCTGCGGGTCCGCTCTTGCGACTTTGAATGCACATATGCTGCACTGCAGCAGGTGTTTTTATTTTATTTAATTAATTTAATTAAACACACTGCACGCACAAACAAACACAAAAAAACGGAATCGGAAAAAACTACCGTAGCACTGGTAGTGGTAGATAAAGAAGTTGAGAGCAGCCGGAATCGCCGAGAATATGGCGTTGGCGAAAGAGGATGGAACCCAGAAAATGAAGATATGTATTTAAGAATATATATACATATATCACGGAACGCGGACTTGCGGGGAATAAAACGAATCGGGAGACGAAGTCGTACTTATCTTGGGAAGTAGCGATGTAATCCACCGATGCTTGCAGGTTGGACTCCTCATTATAGGGAAGGCGAAGATCCGGCTCGAAGGACCAATGTTTTTAGGAGGGTGGATATCCCGGCAGTATTCCCAGTAAAACGATCGGGCGTCAATTTAATACGGCTTGTATTTATTTCGCGTAAAACGGGGTTCACAAGTGGGGCTGGTGTTGGGTGTTGCGGCTGAGTTCGTCTGTGTAGAGCGAATGACAGGTCAAGCTAGGCCTACGGATAGAGCCCATGGTGAAGAGCCGAGTCGACCGCGCTCAAGAGCGCGAGAGCGAACACCACGAGAGAGCGCGTGAGCTAACAGCGCGCTGTTACCTCCGCTAACAGCGCTGCTGCCCTCAACACTTAAAGTTATCACAGTTGAGTGTACATATAATGAAGCCGACTATTAAATTCTTTTAATGTTTTTGTATAACTAGTTTTCAATTTTGTTGATCGTGCTTGCTGGTGTCCTGGGGAACTCACACACATCTTCTTAATACATTGGCGTGAGCATATCTTTCATGTCTTTCCTTGCTCCCACTTCCATGTCTGCAAATCGTTTAATTACGTACACACGGGTAATAATATGTCTTTTTTGTACCCGTACTCGAAGAGTAACGAGAAAGAACGTACGGAGTCGCTTCGAACGCGACTCTACTTTTATACCCGTACTCAGTCAGTACACATGTGATTTATGTGAAATTTTAAAATGTTTTATCAGTTTTTACATTTTACATTTTTGCTACATCTGTCATCGACATCTACATCTACATCATCTACATCAGTTCTCACAACAACACACGTACACCGCACGAGGCACCATGTTTGAGCGTGAGTGTGCGTGTGAGAGAAGCTGCAGCAACAATCAACCCCAATAATTGACTTATTCTGCAAGAGGAGTGGGGGGATTGCTGCTGAAAATTCATTTGATCATTGTGGCTGCAATAATGATCCGATCTGAACAAAAATTCGGGAATCTGGTAGATATGGTCATTTTCTACGATACTGCATTTTTTTTTTTTTCCATCTTAAAAAATTGTGGATTTTCGTCTTTTGGGGGGCGGAAGGGGGCGGGGCGAAATTTTGAAATAGACTTGTTCAGGTTTGGTATCACAGGAGTCTTGGCCAAAAGTTTGGTTGCTCTAGCTCTTATAGTCTCTGAGATCCAGGCGACACAAAATACAAAAAAAAACCAAATCGTCTCGTTTTTGTGTGAGTGCGAAAAGAGAGGGAGCGAAGTTTTTTTCGTATGTTTTTTCGCTATTGTGGCTATATTAATGATCCGATCCGATTCAGATTTGGGCCCCTGATAGATATGGGATGTCTCTATGAATCTGCATTTTTCGTTTTCTGTTATCTTTAAAATTGTGGACGCCACAGATGTGCGCCCTTTGTGGGGGCGGAAGTGGGCGGGGCGAAATTTTGAAACACTTTTCTAGGAGGAGATATCACATCAGTCTGGAAAAAATTTGATTGGTCTAGCTCTAATAGCCTTCGAGCAATGACTGAAAAAAAAGACGGACGGGCAGACGGACGGACAGACATGGCTATATCGACTCGGCTATTGATGCTGATCAAGAATATATATACTTTATGGGGTCGGAAACGCCTCCTTCTGGGTTAATCAATATCCACTTTTACCATTAAATACAATATACCCTTTTACCTTCGAGTACGGGTATATAAATGTATATTGTATTTGTGGTAATAGTGGATGTGTGTAACATAGAGAAGGAATCATTTCCGACCCTATAAAGTATATATATTCTTGATCCGCATCAATAGCCGAGTCAATATAGCCATGATTGTCCGTCTGTCCGTCCGTCCGTCTTGTTTATCGCTCATTGCTCGGAGGCTATAAGAGCTAGAGAAACCAAATTTTGTTTCCACACTGATGTGATATCTCACTCCTAGCAAAGTGTTTCAAAATTTCGACCCGCCCACTTCCACCCCCACAAAGAGCGCACATCTGTGGCGTCCAGAATTTTGAAAATAACAGAAAACTAAAAAAGCAGAATTATAGAGAAAGAGCATATCTAGAAGAGGCCCAAATCTGTATCGGATCGGATCATTAGTATAGCCACAATAGAGAAATCCATTTCGAGAAACATCGTTCCCTCTCGCTCGCACTCACACACAAACTTGTCGACTTTGGCCTTTCGTACAAATGAGCGCCTGGATCTCAGAGACTATAAGAGCTAGATCAACCAAACCAAGACAAGTGTATTTCAAAATTTCGCCACGCCCCCTTCCGCCACCACTAATTATGAAAGTCCAGAATTTTGAAGATAGGAAAAAACGAAAAATGCAGTATCGTAGTGAATTATCATTTCTATCAGATTGCCGAATATGGTTTAGATTGGATAATTATTGTTGCCACAACGATCAAATTAATTTTCAGCAGCTAGCCGCCAACCCTCTGCCGTGCAGTGTGGTTGGATGAAGTGATGTAGATGTGGATAACAGCTGCAGGAAAAAATGTAAAATGTAAAAAATGATAAAATAGTTTAAAATTTCACAGATGTATGTATGTAAATCACATGTGCACTGACTGAGTACGGGTATAAAAGTAGTGTCGCTTTAACAGCGTCACAACACCTTATTCAATTATGATAATTCAACGCATTAGTTTTTGTGTCAATATCGTGACTTTAGTATAATATCGAACATTTACTATTAATTTAAAATATAACGAATTTATTTAATTTAAATATTTAATATTTTACAGTTTTTAAGGTGAAAAATAAAAGGATTAAAATATGTTTGAGAAACTATATGGAACTGCATACTACTGTACTTTAAGAATTCTGCTGCTTTATGCTACAGCAGATGTATGCATATGTGCTTCAAATGACCCCTACGCTGCTCTAGGAATTAATAGTCTAGCGACCACACAAGAAATAAGAAGAGCATACAAACAAATGGCAAAAGAGTGGTAAATAAGGCCGCCCTGTATAAAATATATAAAATGCAATGTTTAGATTACATAGGTTTAAAAATATTTTCAGGCATCCAGACAAAAATCAGATTCCTGGAGCCGAAGCAAAGTTTGTTGAGATAAAAAGTCATATGAACTTTTGAGTGATTCTAATCGAAGACGAATCTACGATCGACACGGAGTAATTGATGAAGACTCTCATTATTTGCAACAAAAGCATGATTATAGTGAATATGATCGTTTCGCTTCCGATCAAACTGAGGATATTTTTGGAAAAAATTTCATTATTGATCAAGACATTGTTTTATACCATAAACTTTCAGTAACAACAAATTATTTCGAAAACACTATTTTGCTAAAAAGTGCAAAACAATTACATATTATTATGTTTTACAATGACTGGTGTTTCCAATGTACACGACTGGTTGGAGCATTTAAAAAGTTAATTAATGTCCTAGAACCTTTAGGTAATCTCTTACATCCTAATCAATACATATTCTTCGTAAGGTATTAAAAGTTATATTTTAGGCATTACATTTTTAACGATAAATGCTGCCCACGAACCATCACTTCTACGAAAAACTGGAGCAAACGACATTCCAAAAATGATTCTTGTTTTGAATGGACAAATTTTTGTATATCGAGACTATTCGTTTACGCCACAAAAAGTTGTAGGTAAGTGGATTACATTAAAATTAAAACGATCGACAAAAAACAAAAAACATTAAATTTATTACTTTAGACCAGATATTTATACCGTAAAGAAGATGCATAACATGCTTAACATGCGAGTTAAGCCATGTCCTGTCCGTCTGTTTCTAGTTTTTATACCCGTACTCGAAGAGTAAAAGGGTATATTGTATTTGTGGTAAAAGTGGATGTGTGTAACACACAGAAGGAGGCGTTTCCGACCCCATAAAGTATATATATTCTTGATCAGCATCAATCGTCGAGTTGATATAGCCATGTCTGTCCGTCCGTCTGTCCGTCCGTCTTGTTTTTCACTCATTGCTCGAAGGCTATTAGAAAGACCATATCTATCAGGGGCCCAAATCTGAATCGGATCGGATCATTAATATAGCCACAATAGAGAAAAAAATACGAAAAAACTTCGCTTCCTCTCTTTCGCACTCACACAAAATCGAGTCGATTTGGTTTTTCGTACAAATGAACGCCTGGATCTCAGAGACTATAAGAGCTAGAGCAACCAAACTTTCTGTCAAGACTCCTGTGATACCAAACCTGAACAAGTGTATTTCAAAATTTCGCCCCGCCCCCTTCCGACCCCACAAAAGACGAAAGTCCACAATTTTGAAGATAGGAAAAAACGAAAAATGCAGTATTGTAGAGAATGACCATATCTACCAGATTCTCGGAACCAGAATTTGGTTCAGATCGGATTATTATTGTAGCCACAATGATAAAATGAATTTTCAGCAGCGAGTCCCTTTGCGGGGGTTGCTCCCCGCAACAAAATATACATTTTTATTAGGGTTGATGGCTCCTGGCCTTAACTGTGGTGAGCAACTTAGTGCGGAACTAAGGGCAGTCCCAACCGGTGGCCTGGATGTATGTGGACAAAATCCCTGGTTTGGTTTCGGAGATGTCCGAAATGTCTCTAAGGAAGGCGGCCCCAAGGAACCCTAGTCTTCGGTTTCCCAGGGCCGGGCAGAGACTGAAAAAGGGGTGAACTTTTTCTACAGAAGTCGTTGTGAGGGATCGACAGCCTTGCAGCGTGTGTGCCGATCTGCCATTGGCCCGTGATGGCTCGGGTAACGGCGGAGCAATGTGCTCTGCTTAGTCTGTATATGTAGCTTTTCCGAGCGTTTTTTCGAACGATTTGGCCCGATCGCTCTTAAAGTTTGTCAGCAATTTGCTCGAATGTCTCGTGCGTTATTAACCTACACGTAGCCAAAGGCATCGCTACGTGCTCTCTCTCCGGCAGGAGAGGTATAGTAGTGCCCTGCCTAGCTAACTCGTCGGCGGCATCGTTCCCAGACGATGGAGATCGCCACCTTGATTGGTACAGGTTCTACAGGTAGAAGGTACAACATGGTATCGAGAGCTTCACTTGGGGTAGTGCGTATTCCGCCCGTTATGCATAGCTCTGCCATGCGTTGGACTCTTGTGAGTTTATTGAGACAAGTTTTCTTGTCTAGGGCTGGCCACCAGACCACTACTCCGTACATCATGATTGGTCGTATGATGGCGGTGTATAGCCATTTCAGTCCGATGGTTTTCCTACAGGTGTAGAGGGCTACTGTAGCCTTCTTCACCTTGTCCTCTATGCTCAATTTCCAGTCGAGCTTCCTGTCGAGGATAAGACCCAGATACTTGGCGTGGTTGCTAAAAACTAGTGGCTCTCCACATAGCTTTGTGGGGGTAAGCGTCGGAACCTTGTACTTCCTGGTGAATAGTACTAGTTCCGTCTTAGCTGGGCTAGCACCTAGCCCACTTTTGGGTGCCCATTGTGACAGCTTTGTGAGAGTGCTTGTCATGCACTCGCATAGAGTCTGTGGAAACTTCCCAGAGAATGCTTTAGCGACATCATCAGCTTACGCCACCACGCGGCATTCGCCACCCTCTATCTACCGCAACAGTTCGTTGACTGCTACGTTCCGCAGGAGAGGACTCCGCCCTGCGGAGTGCCTCTGCTGACACACCTGGTGGACGTTGACGTCCCCAGTGAGGCCTCATCGGTCCTGCATTGTAGCATCTGATCGATGAGACTCACCGTCCGGGATTCAATCCCCAGGTCAGTCAATGCTCCCGTGATGGCGGACGGAATGATGTTGTTGAAGGCCCCTTCTATGTCAAGAAGGACTACCAGGGTATATTCCTTACAGCTAAGGGACGATTCGATGATCGAAGTGATCGCGTGTAGGGCCGTTTCGGTGGATCTTCCCCTCCGATATCCATGCGGCAATATAGTTGCCTTAAGATGCAGACCTAAAAGCCGTTCCATCGCCTTCAAGAGGAAGGACGACAAGCTAATGGGTCTGAAATCTTTGGGGGCAGTGTGCGAGGGCTTGCCTGCCTTGGGTATGAAGACAACTTTGGCCTGAAGCCATGTTTCCGGGATTTTTCCGTGGGAGAAAACCCCCTCGTAAATCCGTTTGAGCCAATTTATTGCTCTTTGCCTGGCTTGGATCAGCTGGGCTGGGATGATCCCGCAGATTTGTAGCGCTTGAAGCTTTTAATTGGCCAGGATGTGTTTTCCTGACTTAATCTGGAACCTGTGGCAGTGGAAAGAGACGCGATGTAGGTTGTCTGAGAAGAAAGTTTAGCGACTCGGAACT
Organism: Drosophila bifasciata; assembly: GCA_009664405.1. Classification (NCBI taxonomy): domain Eukaryota; kingdom Metazoa; phylum Arthropoda; class Insecta; order Diptera; family Drosophilidae; genus Drosophila; species Drosophila bifasciata. The sequence continues at coordinate 29,570,313 of CM019044.1, forward strand.
GGAGTTTTGGCGACTCGTCGTTCAGGATTGGTCGGCATTGCTCAGATACCCCAAAGTTGGAGTTGACTTCGAGAGTACTTTACGTAAGCGCGAAGTTTAGTAGTTGCTCTCGATTTCGGTGCAGAACTTGCGCCATGACGCGCGTTTGGCTTTCCTGAGTTCTTTGTTGTATGTTGACAGACTGTCCTTGTATTCGGTCCTTGTATTGGGAGATATCTCTCCCAAGAGATATCTTCCCTGGGTGCGGACTCAGGGAGAGTTTGGCAAGGATGGTCCAAGTAGGGTGTCCAGTTTGTCCGCCTGAGGTTACGGAATTGGACTGGACTCGGTATGGAGAATGTTAAGACAGTTTCCACGTACCTGTGGTCCGAGAAGGAAAGTTCTTCAAGGACCATCCAGGATACTATGTTGTGCTGTAGCATATGAGAGGCAAGCGTGAGGTTCAGGACCTCCTTGCGGTTCTTAATAATGAAAGTGGGATCATCCCCTCGGTTTAAGATGACAATCTGAATGGTCAGTAGGTAGTTGGAAAGGAATTCACCCCGTTCGTTTGTGTCAGTGCTTCTCCACTAACTGTGGTGAGCGTTGGCGTCGCATCCCACAATTGGGCCGATGTCCTTGGCGTCGCAGTCTGCGATGAGCGCCCTCAAGGGCGCATGTGGAGAAGGGTTCGGCTGGTCGTGACCCATATATGCCGACCAGAACAATAAGGCAGCACATGCTGCCTTACAATGGTGGAGGTTTATCTGCATTAGTGTGAGGGACATTCCTGAGACTCGCCTCCAGCACCATCGTGTCGACATCGCTCTCGGGGGATTCGTCATCCTCCCCGACGTCGATGCGTCCGAGACCCCTGGCTAGGTACTCCTGCCGACTCTCCTAGTAGCTACAACGACTCCGTTGAGGACGAGGATGATCTGGCGCCTCTGTCCTGCGATCTCCTTGACCTTGCCCACCTTCCAATCGCCTGTAGGAAGATGGGGGTTGCAGAACTGCAGAACCTTGAGAATCTTCTTCGGTTCTGCAGGTTTAACCAACACGCTCGGCCCTCGGTCTGTAATTGAGCTACTGTAAAAAATGTTAATTCGAAGAAAAAAAACAAATCTTATTCATAGTTGCGTTTTTTGTATTCTTTAGCAACACAAATCAACACAAATTTGGCACGCTTGCGGCCTTTATATGCAGAACGTCGGAGCTCACGCACAACCATTCACCATGGGCAAACGAGTTGTACTGAGCAAAATAAGCCCCGAAAAGAGACCGTGTTGCGGGATGGGATCACCTTGTATTATTTCATCATGACTGCAACAAAAGCTTGTGAGTGAGATCGTTACTGCACAGAGGTTTCAAGAGCGGGAGAGAAAGAACAGTTATATAAGTTTGGCGAACAGAGACAGATTGATAGATAGCTAAAAATAAATTAAATTTTAGTGAACTTTCACATTTGGAACTGTTTTTAAATAACAGCTGATTCAGCAGATTGGCCATGCACGTTTAAGGTGCATTGTCATCATGTCTTAGTTATTCACTCACAGTATAAATAGCAAATTCCTGGCAAGAATTTTCGGCAGTGCTGGAAACATGCCTTAAGTCGGAATATCGACTTTGGTGTACTACTAAATACTGTATACAACTATAAATAAAGTATTTACCAATTTTAATTTTGTGTCTTATATATATATTTATACACAGAATTTATACGAAAAAGTTGCCGTTTAAGATAGTTCAGCGCGTACATGATGACAATATAGATGACTTTCTTGACGGATGGATGGACAACAGAGTACGCGTATTAATTTTAGAACCCCGGAGTTTAATTCGGTTACGATATCTTTTAGCCGCCTTTGCTTTTTTTGATCGTGTTGCATTTGGGTAAGAATATATGTACACTTTTGTTATCTGTCTATTGACTCTTTTAATAGAAAATACCTCTAATATTATAAAGGTTTATTTTGGAAGCTTCTAATATTTAAGACCGCAAGCTTAACATTTAAAGATTTAAAGGCCCAATATGATATCAGTAGCTTTCTAGAATTGCAAAGTTCTTAAGAACTACGTGCAAGAACTAGGTGCAATATACACAAGTTATAAACACGACAAAAATAAACATACAAATATTAAATTTTGTGAAATTTTGTTAACCACCGCGGAATCTACCAGGGACTTTTCGTTTACGTTTTTATACCCGTACTCGAAGAGTAAAAGGGTATATTGTATTTGTGGTAAAAGTGGACTTTTCGCTTACGTTTTTATACCCGTACTCGAAGAGTAAAAGGGTATATTGTATTTGTGGTATCCACTTGTGTAACGTGTGTAACATAGAGAAGGAATATATTCCGACCCTACAAAGTATATATATTCTTGATCAGCATCAACAGCCGAGTCGATATAGCCCTGTCTGTCCGTCTGTCCGCCTGTCTGTCTGTCCGTCTTGTTTGTCGCCCATTGCTCGGAGGCTATACGAGATAGAGCATCCACAGAGAAAACAATTTCTAGAAACATCATTCCCTCTCTTTCGTACTCACACAAAAACGAGTAGATTTGGTTTTTCGTACAAATGAACGCCTGGATCTCAGAGACTATAAGAGCTAGAACAATCAAACTTTCTGTCTAGACTCCTGTGATATCGCTTCAGTGCAAGTTTATTTCAAAATTTTTCCACACCCACTCCCTCCCCCCCAAAAGACGAAAATCCACAATTTTGAAGATAGAAAAAAAAGAAAAATGCAATAATGACCATATCTACCAGATTCCTGAATTTGGTTCAGATTTTCTCCTTGCCCCGCCCCCTTGCGACGTAAGTCATTTATGGGGATGATTGTCGCTACAGATTCTCTCACACACACACTCACGCGCACACAAGCTACCTCGTGCAGTGTACCTTGTGTGTTGTGAGAAGTGATGTAGATGTAGATGACTGATGTAGCAAAAAAATGTAAGCTGTAAAAACTGATAAAACATTTGAAAATTCCACATAAATCACATGTGTGCTGACTGAGTACGGGTATAAAAGTAGAGTCGCGTTTACAGCGACTCCGTACGTCCTTTCTCGTTGTTTCTTATGCACCCAGAAACTTGAATAAAATCCATTTCGAGAGCGTGTGTGGACTGAGAGATTCCAGATACACAGCCTTTCACACTGGCGAACATCCACCATCCACTTCGGGGATGGTCCCAGAATTTTACAGATCCTCCACCATCCATCTGGGATGTTCCTGCTTTTTTTTTTCGATAACTTTCAAATGCAAACATAAATATTTGACATTTACTACTCGTTCGAGCCAAGTGCCTCCAACAGTTTTTTAATGGAATTCGTCAGCAAATTCTGATATTTCTCAATCCGCTAATTGTCATTTCTTGCTCGTTTCTTTTATTATTCAACTTATTCCAGAGATCATAAATCATGTCTTATCGATACTATCGATCGCGCGTATGCTATTTTCCTTATCGACATACATAGTTAGCGCCAACTTTCGAAATGTACATGTTCTTTTACACAGTACCAAAAGTATAAAAAGTAAATGCTTTGAGATTAAAGAAGATCCTATTAAGTGGCGTAAACATTCTCCTCACCTTAGAAGCTCCTTTCAACATTAAGTTCATCCGTATCGGAGTATGTACGTTGCGCTTAAAATGTCCAGTTTTGAGAGTTACCACTCGAACCGCAATATAAGCTCCCGGGTAAATTTCTGTTACTCTTACCAGCAACCATTGTCCGGGCGGCGCGTGGTCTTCAGCAATAAGCATCAGTGTTCCAAGTTGGATGTGCCAAGTTGGATTTGGTTGGCTACAATGCTCCACTTGATCCGCAACGTTAGATATTCCGACGACCCGCGGCGCCAGAACATGCTGTGTACCACTAGAATGCGTTTCCAATGGTTGCTCATAGACAGTTTCACCATAGCTTCATCGAATGGTTTCAATAGTGTATTCTGGAGTCGGCCAACCAAGAAATTACCTTGCGTTAACGGTTCTAAGTCATTTGGGTCCGATTATATTGGATGCAGCGGCCTCGAGTTCATCACTGCTTCTACTTGAGTGACGGCCATCAAAAGATTCTCGTACAGTTAAGTGCTGTGCTATTTGTGCATTTCAGCAGTAGCTGCTTAGCCACCTTCACGGCGCTTTCCCATAACCTTCCGAAGTGAGGGCAGCCTCGCTGGCTGCATTCGTCGTCGATGAGCTGCATACTAGGCTGATCGAGCGCTCTGTTTAGCTCTCTTAAAGCGCCTACGAAATTTGAAGCGTTGCACAGTGGTTCGGTTTGTATGGAGCCGTGGCCATAAATATTTCCCGTTGACATATCGTTATGAAATTTTCCCCAAAAATCTAAAAAAATATTTTGAATATATAGTAAAAAAAATTAGCTACATCGGAAGACTGTATCCCATAGCTCACATAGCACCTAAGTATGGCTCATATGGCGATGGTGCGCAAAAATACTTCCAGTGGAGTTACAGTGCTAGAATTTCATTATTAGAATCCAAGATATGTATAATTAAATTATTTTCAGTATAAATTTGTGAAAGTGTAACTCCTCTCTCCCTCCCCACAAGCTTTTCGAAATATAAACAAATGAGGTTCTCTTTGTTCTTTCACTCATATATAAGAATAAATGTATTTAAATCATAACAAATAAAAATTTAAATGATTTTAATTTGAGTGCAAAAAAGTTTAACAAATGTCTTCTAATAAATCTCATTTCATTTATGAATTCACGAATAAGCAAGTATTGGTGTTTCGTGATTCCAGTGTCCATTAAAAGCGATAAAACATTTTCAATGTTTGGTTCGAAAGACTTTAGGATCGGTGGAAAATCGGATGAGTGCAAAAATACTTATAATGGTAGTAGAGTGCTGAAATTTTCACCAAGGCTCTTATATTTTAAAAATGTGGTCAATATTTTCTGATCCGAATCGCCTTTCAAAGCCAAATCGAAAATTTAAAATAAACGAGAAAGGACGTGTTGTATAGCTGTTAAAGAGACACTACTTTTATACCCGTACTCAGTCAGTACACATGTGATTTACATGTGTGGAATTTTAAGATATTTTATCATTTTCCACATTTTACATTTTACATTTTTTCTCCATTACTCCTCACAACAAAACTGCACGGCAAAGGGTTGGCGGCTACCTGCTGAAAATTCATTTCATCTCTGTGGCTACAATAATGATCCGATCTAAATCAAATTCTGCAATCTGGTAGATATGATCATTCTCTGCGATCCTGCATTTTTCGTTTTTTCATATCTTCAAAATTGTGAACTTTCATCTTTTGGGGTGGCTGAAGGTGGCGTGGCGAAATTTTGAAATATACTTGTCTTGGTTTTGTATCACAGGAGTCTGGACAGAAAGTTTGGTTGCTCTAGCTCTTACAGTCTCTGAGATCCAGGCTACAAGAAATACGAAAAACCAAAACGACTCGTTTTTGTGTGAGTGCGAGCGAGAGGGAATGAAGTTTTTCGATATGGTTTTCTCTGTTGTGGCTATACTAATGAACCGATCCGATTCAGATTTAAGCCCTGATAGATATGGTCTTTCCCTATGATTCTGCATTTTTCGTTTTCTGTTATCTTTAAAATTGTGGACGCCACAGATGTGCGCTTTTTGTGTGAGGCGAAATTTTGAAACACTTTTCTAGGAGTGAGAGATCACATCAGTCTGGAAAAACAATTTGGTTGCTCTATCTGTTATAGCCGCCGAGCAATGGGCGACAAACAAGACGGACAGACAGACAGACAGACGGACGGACATGGCTATATTGACTCGGCTATGGATGCTGATCAAGATTATATATACTTTATACGGTCGGATATTATTCCTTCTCTATGTTACACACATCCACTTTTACCATAAATACAATATACCCTTTTACTCTTCGAGTACGGGTATAAAAATGAAAATTTAATTAATTAAATGGTCATTAAAAATTGTATACAAACACGAAAGACGAATACAAACACACAACACAACAAAAGGCGAATTAGAGGCTCCGTTGCGCAAATTTGCCCTAGAAAAAATAAGATAGAGGGTTAGAATCTTTATGATTACACGAACACCCGCAAATATCCGCATTAACCTTTAACTTTTTTATTACCTTAAGAATCAGATAAATATAATACCAAAAATTCTTAGGAGGAATTTTGGGGCAACACGACTAAAACTTTAAGTACACATAATAAAGACAAACACAAAATGTACAAAAAGTAGGGTAAACTAAACAATTTGTCCTATGGGCGGAACCACTGTGCGTTGTCGCAAGATAAATCCGAGCTCAGTTCATGTCTTGCAAAACCAACGTTTTAGTGCGCGATGGACGCATATGAGCTAAGGTCCGACACGATCGCTATATGGCAGGCTTTTGGCACGAAGCATACGAATATACACAGATACACCTTGACTGGGCGTTTTCTTCTCATATTAAAGTGCATCCAGATAGGTCCAGCAATGTCCAGTCCCGCCCGCTCGAAGGGGTAGATGTATTCTCTCACTCGGCTGCCTGGTGGCGCTCCCATGAGCTGTGTTGCCACGATCGGTCGACGGTGATAATTCAATATCTCTGCAGCAAAAAGGCGAACAATGACTGTGCCCCGGCATGTAAATCCTTTCGATGTGTGAGTACAATTAGCGCATTTGTCGCGATATGGCATTAATATGGGATGCCTTGTGTCAAATAATACTTATTCCTTCTTTCTCTACGAAAAAAGGACTTAAGCACTGAATTCTTGATGAACTTTAGATGTTGCACATTATATAAAATGTAGCGTAAGGTTGCAGATTTCATCTGATTTCTTGGATTTCAACAATTTACTACGCCAGCAAAAAATATAGCTGAAAACGCGTTGCAGTTTGAGAAAGTCATTTAAAAATTTTGCATTTCCTCACCACATCTACATCCTCACTCGTCTTCTACCTTACTAACTCCCAGAGAAAATTTACATTTTCTCTCCTCAGGCACTCAGGTGGATCGCGGAATGGAACATCTATCAATTAGTTTCAGTTCTTCCATATATCGAAGCCATTGAGCTGCGTAGCTCGGTGGTAGCTTCTTGTCCCAATCTTGATTCAGTAGCCACAGTTCTTGAATGAAGTTTTTTCCTAAGATTAGCAATGGACTAAAGAACGGCACGGATCCCTTCGTGGGCGTTGCAGAGCACTTAATGTTATTGGCGAATTGAAATTTGTCCTCTAAACTGGCCCAATATAAACCCAAGGTTTTATATGCGTCCTCTTGATATCGGTCCTAAGAGCATATCTGTAAAAACGGAACCTGGTCAATGATAGAGCATGGTTACGATTCAATCTCTTCTCTAGGTTAAGGAATCTGGTAAGTGCGCATTGATAAGTTTCTTCTAAGGCAACCTTAAGATTTATAGGGCAGAGCGGCCAATAAATGTCGCGAGGTGACTTGCTTAATATTTGTCGCAAAACTTTCTTCGCACTGTTTTTACTACTCTGTGAACTTATCAATTGCTTCAGGGATTTCTTCGTGCCTCCGATATCTTTGTACGAGCTTATGCAACTGCTAATTTTTGGAGACCTTTGATTCCACTTCCTTTGCCAACAGTGCCACTCCAGATGACTTCGTGCAATCACATACGACGACTCAACCTAATAGAGACTTTTGAGGCATTGGAATGTGTGCTCTTTTTTATAACTGTACTCGAAGAGTAAAAGGGTATATTGAATTTGTGGTAAAAGTGGATGTGTGTAACACACAGAAGGAGGCAATAGCCGAGTCGATATAGCCATGCCTGTCCGTCTTGTTTGTCGCCCATTGCTCGAAGGCTTTAAGAGCTAGAGCAACCAAATTTTATTTCCAGACTGATGTGATATCTCACTCCTAGAAAAGTGTTTCAACATTTCGCCCCGCCCACTTCCGCCCCCACAAAGGGCGCACATCTGTGGCGTCCACAATTTTGAATATAACAAAAAATTAAAAATGCAGTATCATAGAAAAAGACCATATCTATCAGGTGCCCAAATCTAAATCGGATCGGATCATTTATATAGCCACAATAGAGAAAAACATACGAAAAAACTTCGCTCCCTCTCCTTCGCACTCACACAAAAACGAGTCGATTTGGTTTTTCGTACAAATAAACGCCTGGATATCAGAGACTATAAGAGCTAGAGCAACCAAACTTTTTGTCAAGACTCCTGTGTTACCAAACCTGAAGAAGTGTATATCAAAATTTCGCGCCGCACCCTTCCGCCCACACAAAATACGAAAGTCCACAATTTTGAAGATAGGAAAAAACGAAAAATGCATTATCGTAGAGAATGACCAAATTTACCAGATTCCCGAATTTGTTTCAGATCGGATCATTATTGTAGCCACAATGATCAAATGAATTTTCAGCAGCGGGAATACCCCGCGCCCTGTCAGCGTTTCCCCGCGCCAGATTCCAGCGTAAGTCATTAATGGGGTTGATTGTCGCTACAGATTCTCCCTCTTGTTCACACACTGCTTATACATTCTACCTCGTGCAGTGTTCGTGTGTTTTTGTGAGAAAGATGATGATGTAGATGTAGATGACAATGTAGCAAAATAAATGTAAAATGTATAAACTGATAAAACATTTGAAAATTCCACATAAATCACATGTGTACATACTGACTGAGTACGGGTATAAAAGTAGAGTCGCGTTCACAGCGACTCCATACATTCTTTCTCGTTTGATTTGTCTTGCTACAATAAGCTTGAAAAACAAGGCGACTCTCACTAGCATGTCAATGCTTTACCCCGACTGAAATGTGGGATCGGCTATAGTGACCCCTTCGGGTTGAACCCAATTTAGAGGAATTTCTGAACCTGTTATACTGCGTTATTTCGTTCAGTTGCAGGGCTGAGTCGTGCCTTTTAATTGACTAATCAATACAAACCTACAATTTCGAAATCCTCCGTCTCTATCTTTAACCAATACCACAGCGGTCGCAGGAAATCTTGAAGATGATCTAGACAGTAAAGAGCTATGTAGTGAGCTCGGTTCTTGTAACGCTTGCCTTTTCAGCCTTGTCTCATTTGCAACACTTGGTATCTCTCGATGAAGAAGCTCATGGTGAGGATTGCTGCAAATCTTGCACCGCGGACCATTACAGCTTCTAGTTGTATGTCGCTTACTAAAGCAAATCTCAGACACAGCGAGAGTTTTTTCACTTCCTGGTAACTCTGTAACGGTGATAATTCTTTAAAGTTTGGACACCCTTTTAATCCATTAGTCCCAGTACAAACGTAGAAAACGTTGCCGTTTGTGCTTATTGCTACCGCGAAGCTTGCCTTCTTAACCTTATTTTTTGCACTGTGTCTGGCCCCATAGACTCGTCGAATCTCCCTATTTGCTAAATTGGTTCCTCTGTTTATCTAAAACTGCGAATTTAATGACCATGTCGGCAACTTTAGATAATCCCACTCAATTTTCCAACGCTCCATCGTCTCTTCAACAAGCTTTGTACGAATCAAATGAAAAATGATGGCATCTAGAATTTCCTTATCTTCGCTTAACAACTTGAGCGCTACTAATTGGGAGTTCACATTGTATACCAGCCCTCTAAACCCCTCTGAATCGAGATTTTTCGGACGCTTCACGTTAAAAAGCTCGTTTATATGTGATTGCATATAATTGCCTTATTTTCATAACGATCCTTCAATAATCGTATTGCCTTGCGATAGTTAGGACCTGATAATTCTAACCACTCAATCGTACTTAATGGTGCAGCTCCCAAAGATGCTCGTAAATGAATGAACTTTGACAAATCGTCCAGTTCCGAATCGGAGTCTATAATCGTAATAAAGGTGTTGTACAAGCTAGTCCATTTCGTAAACTTCCAAAAAATTTAGGCAGCTTGAGTTTTGACAGCTTGATGAGAGAGTAGTAACCTGTGTACTGTTTATGAGGTCGCATGCATTGGACTGCCGCCTGCCCCTGTCCCTGCTTCCAAGACAGCTTAAAAGCTTAGCCTTTAATTCACAATAAGCCTCCTCAATCTCATAGCTGCTTTCATATTCGCTAGCGTCCTCGCTGTCGTGTTCAAATTTAGTCTGAATATTACAGAACTGATTGAAGTTTGTCTCAATGAGACTTAACCTGGCTTCCAGCTGCGCAGCTGTCATGGAGTCGCTATTTTTTTCGATGTAACTGTTATGACGGCTAAAGAAATTCACTAGCCCAGTACGAGAGGCGAGCAGCTTTATGCTTTTTTGGTGCCATTTCTAATGGCCTTCTACTCAAAATTTGTTACCCTAGTAACGTTACAACTTTGACAATGCTCTCATTGGCATAAAAAGATAACAACGGTTGCACTTTAAATTCAAGATTAGTAGGTCAATTAAATAATCGGCAAGCTTTAGGTTCTCACAACACTGCACGGTTCAATAATGGGTCAACAGTTGACCACTGTGCGCCACTGTACCAACAAATATACTTGCACATCAACGAACTTGCAGACAAAAGAGAAATGACTACAAAAGTCAATTCAATGTCACGGAATTATTGTTCTTCATTTGCCAGCCTGTACCTACATACGTATGTGCGTATTTGCCTAGCTTCGACCTGCAGCAGTCCATTCAAAAGGCTGCGCATACATATGTATGTATTCAGCTACCTAAGCACTCAACATAACTGTAACTGTAATTTGTATCTGCTTTTACACGAGACCCCGCTTACAGAAAATTTAAAGCGCAGAAGTCTCAAACCGCGACCACTCAACATTTACTATTAGGTTTTCTATTATTCTCACATCGAATTGGAATTATACATTCCTGCAAGGAATATTAGATGCTTAAAGCAGTTAACACTCACAATTCGATACCGAAGCCTCTGTCGCACTTTCCGTCAGCCAAACTTGGGTGAAATTGTTATTGAGTTCCAATAGTAAACTCAATTCCTCAATCCGCTAATTGTCATTTCTTGCTCGTTTACTATATATTATTAGACAGACCAACTTATCTACATAGTTAGTGTCAACTTCAAAATTATTAACATGTTTATGTACAAAGTACCAAAAGTATAAAAAGCAAATGCTTTGGGATTAAAGGAGAACCATCTTAGGTGGGTCAACACCACGAAAAAAAAACAATTAACCAAAAGAAACGTTCAGTCGCAGTTACTGTACTCAGTCCATGAAAAATATAAAATGTGAAACTGAGGATTAGGTTAAGTAAGGTTTATAGGGCTGCTCCACCAAAGTCGAGGTCACTCGGAGGCTAAAGCTGCCCATTGTGATGCCCACACTCGTCATGGGATATTGTCCGGTGCTTAGGGAGGTTTCGCAAACCATCCCGAGGCCTCTATAAAGAGCATCAGCCTCTCTAGAGGCACGTTTGCCAGGCTGTCCCGGTTCTAGTGAAAGGTGCTGCCGAGTATACGGTGACGCCTTTCCATGAGTGCAGGACAGCCACAGAGAAGGTGCTGGATGCTCTCTATTTCCTCTTCGTGGCCCCACAAGGCCCCGTTATAACTTCCGTCAGTGTTCGCACCTGACTCATCCTGAAGCCTAGGAGAGTCTTAGTGCATTTAGGGTCATAGTGTGGCCAGAGCGAACGAGAGATCTCACAGTTGGTTGTTGTGTAAACTCAATTCCTCAATCCGCTAATTGTAATTTCTTGCTCGTTTCTATTATTAGACAGACCAACTTATCTACATAGTTAGCGTCAACTTCAAAATTATTAACATGTTTATGTGCAAAGTACCAAAATGATAAAAAGTAAATGCTTTGAGATTAAAGAATCTGCGAGATGATGTCTCGTAGGGGCCTCTGTATTTCGCTGACTGCGTCCGCCAATGGCTTAGCAAACTTGGCACACTCGTCCGTTGCCTACGATGTCGCTGTGACCCGGGACCCACGTGATTGTGATTAAGGGGGCCCTGATCTGGTTTAGTGCGTCCACCGTATAGCGCACGAGTCTGCTCGTGGTCTTGCAGGAAACCAGATTGCTATGTTCCTCGGAGGTAACTCCAAGATTTATACCAACTTTGCCGCTTGCCATACTGCGTATATCTCAGCCTGGAATACACTGCACCAGTCTAGTAGTCCAAGGGATATGTTGCTTGCTAGGTTCTCTAGGAGGGATTTGGTGTTGGCCGCTTCCCACTACAAAAAGCTTCCGTACGTCAGAAAGGTCTTCCTACAAATATAGAAAGCAGTCATAGCCCTTTTCTTACTTTCCTCCGTGTTTCTCTTCCAGGAGAGTTTGGTGACGCAAAACTTGGATGACACCAAGATACTTGGCTTCGTTCGATAGGTCGTTCCACCAATTGCTGGTCGTTTGAAATTTGGTATGTTATATTTTCGTGAGAATAACACCAGTTCTGTTTTTTGGGGATTAACCCCCAAACCGTTCTGGCGTGCCCAGTGTGCCAATCTTAGTCAGTGTGGCCGTTATTGACTTGATCCTGACGTTGTTAAAGGCTCCCTGTATATCCAGCAAAGCCGCCAAAGCATATTCCTTATGGCTAAGAATCTTTTCGATATTCCCAACAACTTCGTATAGTGCGGTTCCAACTGATCTTTCTTTGAGGTAGGCGTGCTGAGCTCTGCTGAACACTTCTCTGTCGAGCTTAGTTCTTGTGTATAGATTAATCAGCCTTTCCATCGTTTTTAGCAAAATAAGGCTGAAAGAATCAAAATTTAAACTGATGGGTCTGTGTCCTTTGGGGAAATGTGGTTTATCTTCCCTGCCTTGGGGATGAAGACCACTCTCACCTCCCTCCATGCTTGGGGGACGTACCCAATTCGGAGACATCCTTCGAAGATTTTCTTCAGCCATGGTAGCATGGGCAGGCAAGCTGCTTGCAGCATGGCTGGTCGTATATCATCCGGCCCCGGTGACTTGTTGGGACCGAAGAATTTCATGGCCCAGATAATCTTGTCTGGTGCCATAATGTCTTGTATGGGATCCTCAGTTTCCTCTCCCTGATATCGTTCAGTGTCGTAGGTGTCGTTGGATTCGTGACCGATAACATCTGAGCAACCCGGGAAGTGGGTGCTCATGAGGAACTCTAGGGATTCTTGGCTGCTTTCTGCGAAACAACCGTCCTGGTTGCGAATCCGGTCAGATGTGGTGGGCGCCTTTGTTAGTACCCGTCGAAACCTTGAGGCCTCGGTGGTACCATCTATGGCAACACAGAAGGCAGCCCATAACTCCTTTTTCGCTTTCCTACAGGTGTTCCTGTAGGTGTTAAAACTGCGACGATATTCGTCCCAGCTTTCCTGTGTGTTTGCCACTTTTGCCCTGTTGAAGAGCCTCCTTGACTCCCTCCTGACTTCGTTCAGTTCCAGCGTCCACCATGGATTGCGATTGGATTTTGGGGGTCGGCTGATCGGGCAAGATTCAAGGAAGCCCCTGTAGGGCTTTAGTGACATTCTGAGCCGCATTTTCGACTCCCTCCTGACTTCGCTCAGCTCCCGCGTCCACTACGGATTGCGATTGGATTTTGGGGGTCGGCTGATCGAGGAATCAGGATTCGAGGATTCGAGAAAGGCCCCCGGAGGAGTGTTAGTAACGTTCTGAGCCGCTTCCTCTAGTGCTTCCGTTTGAAGGATGTTTCCTTCCGGCGGGGAGGGCTGTGCCTTCTTTACGAATGCGGAGAAACGGTTCCAGTCTATACGTTTGGGATTGCGGTAGGCCTTGGGCCTTTCTCTGCCCATTTGATGCTGAACACTATCCTGTAGTGATCCGAGAAGGAACACTCACTGGACACAAGCCAGTCATCAAAGGTGAGGGAGTCACTGTCCGAGGCAAGTGTTATATCGATAACCTCTTCATGGTTCCTGTTGCGGAAGGTGGGGTGGTCTTCCCGAATGCACACAACAAGATTTGTGGACAGAATGTACTCGAACAGCGACTCTCCTCTAGAATTTGTGCCCGTGCTTGCCTAGAGGGATTGATGAGCATTCGCGTCGCAGCCGAGGATTAGTGGTGGATTAGGGTGACATCCCCCGAGGCTGGGTCTTCTTCCTCATACGGCAGGTATGCCAAGGCCAGGTATAGATTTTTCCCGTCTTCCTCTCACATAGTGCCACCGTTAGGTCCGGAGTGCTGTACCTGCAAGAAAACAGAACATTAAGCTCGCTTCTTACAACGATGCAGGTTCTTGGCTTACCCACGGGGTGTGGCGTGAGAAGGCGGTATCCGCGACCGTTCAGTCCCCGAACCGGTCCAGGGCTCTTGGATGTGGCCACGTCTACTGCCGTCTCGTCCATAAAACGCAGCACGTCCGCCGATGGTACACTTTGGCGTTTGGAGTTTGGCAAGGCTTTCTTGTCCAATACTAATCCAGAGTTCCTTGCCGTTCCCCTTGTCTCGCGCTATCGCCCGTGTGATGGTCCAGTCTGACGTTCCCAGGATCCGGTTCTGAGCCTTGATCAGGACAAGTGTGTCTTCATCCGGCTTTATTGGGGGAGAAATCCACACCTTCATGATCGTCCTCCTGGGAATCTCATCGATGGGGACCACGCAGAGAGCCGCTCCTGGCCAAAGTTCACCAAAACCTTGGACAGTGGTTTTGAGAAACTCGAAAGTTTCTGCGTTACCAGGCCACTGCTTTGGCTCCCTTATACCACTTGATGCCCTTGAACTTGCAAACAAACGGGTAACGTCCGATATCTTCCCTTCCGGGTGGCTCTGCTTCCTCTGCTTCTTTCCCTTTCCCCTCGCGAGTTCGCAGACGATGACGTTGAGGGTTGGTCCACCATCGTCTTCGTGCCAGCTGCTGCTGACAGTGAAGACGACGGCTTGGGGTCCTCTGCCACCGTCGCGTGTGCGCTTGGAGGGGTTTGGTCTCCGTTGGCAGGAGCGACTCCGTTCAGCCGCTCGTACCTGCTCACGTTCTGTTCGTGCTTCTTTTTTAGGCTCCTTTCCCTCGCGGTCAGCATTTCGAGGGGTCTTTTGCTTATGCCACGAAGGTATTTTGCCGATGCCCTGTATCCCGAAAGCCGTTTGCGTCGGGTCTGGATGTTGGGAGCCGTGACTTGTGGCTCCGCCTTCTGCAGCTTCTCGCTGCGTCCAAGCCAACTCTGCCTCCGACACTGAAAGGCCAGTGAAGACGAAGCCTCCGTCGCTGGTTCTAGGTTCTAGGTCCTCTCTCGTGCCTTTCTGCCTGCGGATCCTCTTTTCGCTTGTGGCACTACACGATTTGGCAGCCAGGAACTCCACAGTCATTTCGGATTTCCTGCAGTCACAGGATATCGACGCCGGAGGGGCCTGCCCTCGCACCCCCAATCACCGCCGGGACTGGGTCTCCGACTCCCTTCACCGTAAGTGTTGTTGCGTTAACGGAAATTGCGCCATAACGTAAAAATTTATCTGTAACCGCCAGGGTGAACTACTTTTAGCTTCGGCGCTCGCCCTTGACCTGCCCGGCTTGGGTGGCCCTTCTGGGAGAATGCGCTGCCGCCGGTATAGCTCTCGGGGTCCTTACGCTTACTAAGTCCCTTCATTACGACACAAGGGGGAACAAACTGATAAAATATCGAAAAATTGCAGTGGTTGATTTGTGATTTATGTGGAGTTTTTAAATGTATTATCAGTTTTTATACCCATACTCGAAGAGTAAAAGGGTATAATGTATTTGTGGTAAAAGTGGATGTATGTAACATAGAGAAGGAATCATTTCCGACCCCATAAAGTATATATATTCTTGATCAGCATCAATAGTCGAGTCGATATAGCCATGTCTGTCTGTCCGTCTGTCTGTCTGTTTGTCCGTCTTGTTTGTAGCCCATTGCTTGGAGACGGAAATGGTGAAAATTTCCGGTTTGTTTCTACTCAGGACATGCAAAATATTGTTTTACATTGGAACTATTTAGTTCTTCTCACAAGACATTTGATTTCTGCCGATAATGCTGATATATTTGAAGATATTTATTGGTGAAAAAACTTCCGGCTTGTACCGCTTTCTACTCTGGATATTATATTCAATTATATCCAAGAGCTGATATCTCACTCCTAGAAGTGTGTTTGAAAAATTCAGCACGCCCACTTCCGCCCCCACAAAGAGCGCACATCTGAGGCGTCCACAATTTCAAAGATAACAGAAAACGGAAAATGATGAATCATGGAGAAAGACCATATCTATCAGAAGCCCAAATCTAAATCGGATTGGATCATTAGTATAGTCACAAGAGAGAAAACCATTTAGAGAAACATCGTTCCCTCTCGCTCGCCCTCACACACCAACGTGACTTTGCCCATTCGTACAAATAAACGACTATACGAGCTAGAGCAACCAAAATTTCTGTCCAAACTTCTATGATACCACTTCAGTACAAGTGTATTTCCAAATTTCGCCCCGCCCCCTCAAAAGACGAAAGTCCACAATTTTGAAGATACAAAACGAGAAAGAACGTACGGAGTCGCTGTTGCCGCGACTCTACTTTTATACCCGTACTCAGTCAGCACACATGTGATTTATGTGGAATTTTCACATTTGTTATCACTTTTTACATTTTACATTTTTTTGCTACATCTGTCATCGACATCTATATCTACATCATCTACATCAGTTCTCACAACAACACACGTACACTGCACGAGGCAGCATGTTTGAGCGTGAGTGTGCGTGTGAGAGAATCTGTGCGACAATCATCACCATAAACGATGACTGCACGGCTGCAAGGGGGTGGGGAAGCTGACAGCTGAAAATTCATTTGATCATTGTGGCTACAATAATGATCCGATCTGAACCAAATTCGGGAATCTGGTAGATATGGTCATTCTCTACAAAACTGAATTTTTTTTTTTTTCTATCTTCAAAATTGTGGATTTTCGTCTTTTGTGGTGGCGGAAGGGGCGGGGCGAAATTTCGAAATACACTTGTTCAGGTTTGGTATCACAGGAGTCTTGGCCAAAAGTTTGGTTGCTCTAGCTCTTATAGTCTCTGAGATCCAGGCTACACGAAATACAAAAACGACTCGATTTTGTGTGAGTGCAAAAGGGAGGGAGCGAATGCGTATGTTTTTGTCTATTGTGGCTATATTAATGATCCGATCCGATTCAGATTTGGTCCCTGATAGATATGGTCTTTCTCTATGATTCTGCATTTTTAGTTTTCTGTTATATTCAAAATCCGCCCTTTGTGGGGGCGGAAGTGGGCGGGGCGAAATTTTGAAACATTTTTCTAGGAGTGAGATATAACATCAGTATGGAAAAAAAATTTGGTATCTCTTTTAGCCTTCGAGCAATGGGCGACGAACAAGACGGACGGACGGACGGACAGACAGGGCTATATCGACTCGGCTATTGATGCTGATCAAGAATATATGTAAGAAGGCTAGGTCACGCACACAGGCGCGGACCTCCCCGAGAGAGCAGAGAGAGCAGCGAGCTGAGAGCAAAGAGTAGATCGCGAGAGCGAGAGTCAGGAAGCGTCAGCCGACGCCGCTCAGAGGCTACGACACATTCCGTTGGCAGTCGTTCTCGTAGTCAGTCGCCGTTGTTAATTACGATCAAGTTGAAATATATCTTTATCAAATATCCTCTACATTTGTGTGACCAATAAACACATAATTAAACATAACCCTTTCCATATTTGGGGCTCGTCCTGTTTTGAATGCACGGTTTTGAAAGTTGAAAAGTTGCCTAAAGTTGTTGGAACATTTTATTGTAGTTTAGAAGAAGTAAAAGTCGCAAAGTTAAACAGTTGAAAGTGAGAAACTACAGTAATTTGCCCAAAAATCGACAAATTTGTGCGAAGTGCCGTTATTTTTGGTGTTGCGACGTGCATACATACACACACGCGAGAAGAACAGAAAGAAGCGAAGATCAGTTCGGTCGGCGTTGTTGTCGGGGTTTCGTTTTTTGTTGCGACGTGCAAACATACATACACTCGAGAAGAACAGAAAGAAGCGAAGAACAGTTCGGTCGGCGTTGTTGTCGAAGTTTCGTTTTTTGTGTTGCGACGGCATATATACACACACGCGAGAGAACAGAAAGAAGCGAAGAACAGTTCGGTCGGCGTTGTTGTCGAAGTTTCGTTTTGTGTTGCGACGGCATATATACACACACGCGAGAGAACAGAAAGAAGCGAAGAACAGTTCGGTCGGCGTTGTTGTCGAAGTTTCGTTTTGTGTTGCGACGGCATAAATACATACACGCGAGAGAACAGAAAGAAGCGAAGAACAGTTCGGTCGACGTTGTTGTCGAAGATTCGTTTTGTGTTGCGACATGCCTACATAATACATACACAGAGGAGAACGGAAGATGCCGAGAACCAGACGTACGCCATCGAAAAAAATCAGCGATACGCAAGCAAGTATTGAAAAGGAGAATCTGCTGCTGCTGGATGCAAATTTGTCCGAGACGGACCAAGATTGCGAAATCGGGTTGATCCCTGAAGAAAACAAAATAGCAATGGCGGAGGGAGGCGTGGCAAACATCGACGCCAGGATGCAGCAGATAATGCAGCTTTTAACCCTGAATTTTGAGAAAATTCTAAGCGACTTTGATGGATACTCTATTCCTGTGCAACAGTGGTTCGACATCTTCGAGAATAATGCAGAGGCGTACGAACTGTCAGATAAACAAAAATATGTTCAGGCCCGAGGAAAAATGTGTGGCGCGGCAAAACTTTTTGGAATCCGAGTGCGTGTCCAATTTTGAAGATTTGAAGGACAGATTAATAAGCGAATTCGACACGAGTACAAATAGTGCGGATATTCACCAAAAGTTGAGAAATCGCAAAATGCTGAAGTCGGAGACATTCCATGAATATATGCTGAGCATGAAGAAGTTGGCAAGCGTCGGCAAGGTGGAAGAGGAAGCAGTATTGCGCTATATCGTAGACGGGTTGCAAATAAAAAGCGATTTTAAAATCGCGATGCATCAGTGCCGGTCGTATAAAAGCGCTAAGGGAAGAGTATGCCATTTACGAGCTAGTTCAGGGTAACCCCGGCGATGACAAGAGCACAGTGGTATACAAAAGTAAAGCGACGGTGGCTGAAGGCAGAAAAGAATACTGTTTCAATTGCGGTTCTCCGGATCACAAAAGAAGTGCGTGCACAGCTGATACCAAATGCTTTGGTTGCAACGAGTACGGACATATTTCCCGTAACTGTCCGAAGAAGGATGGAAGGGTGAATATAATTCAAGATCGCAGTCGCTTTAAGACAATACTCGTAAACAAAAGCGAAGTGGAGTGCCTGGTTGACACTGGGTCGGACGTGACCTTAGTTACAGAAAGAGTATTAAAAAGTTTGAACGGTGTGCAGATTCTAGAAAGTGCAACAACTTTGCGTGGCCTGGGAAACAAGAATACAAAGCCAATTGGATTTTTTAACGCCGATATAGAAGTGGACCAGCTGCGAACCGAACACAAGTTTTTGGTGGTTCCAAACAATTCGATGGAATGCGATGGAATTTTGGGCTACGATTTTATTAAGAAGTTCACACTTATGGCCGATTTAAACGGAGTCTCATTTTTGAGCCTGGAACAGCAGAAAAATTCGGAAGGAGATTGTAACATGGTCTATAATGTCATCGAAACTCCAGGTAATTTTGTGGCTCCAACCCAATATCAAAAGGACATCGAACAGCTAGTGGAAAGCAGTTATAAGTCAGCCGACGTACCCATAATATGTCCGATAGAGCTGAAGATCGTTCCAGATGGAGTTATAAAACCTTTTTGTCAGTCGCCGCCGTTTGTCTGGAGATGAAGCAGCAGCTGTAAAGGAACAGATTGATGAGTGGCTCGATCAGGGTATTGTGCGCAAATCGACGTCCCATGTTGCGAGCAGAATCGTAATTGTCAAAAAAAAAGATCACACGTTAAGAGTCTGAAAGAGTTGAAAGATCGCTTTCCCGTGCCGATGATGGACGACGTTCTGGAAAAACTCAAAGCAGCTAAGTTTTTCAGCATTATGGATTTGGAAAATGGGTTTTTCCATGTGCCCGTAGAAGAAAATAGCAAAAGCTTACACTGCGTTTGTGACTCGTGAAGGACTGTTTGAATTCAACAAGGCGCCGTTCGGATTTACAAACTCTCCAGCAGCTTTCATACGGTTTGTAAACACATATTCCAGCCGCTCATCAATGAAGACGTTATGCAGCTGTACATGGATGACATAATTATTTATGCCAACGACGTCGGAGAGTGCATGACCAAAACAAAGAAAGTTCTGGAGAAAGCGGCATCGTATGGAATGAAGATTAAGTGGAAAAATGTAGTTTCTTGCAGCGGCGTATCAAGTTCTTCGGACACATTATCGAATATGGTCAAATCTGGCCAGGAGAAGAGAAATGTTCTGCTGTAAGTCGCTTCGCTACGCCGAAAAACGTCAAGGCTGTCCAAGCATTCCTGGGGCTTACAGGATTTTTTCGCAAGTTTATACCGCAATATGCACAGGTAGCACGTCCGCTTACAAATCTCTTTAAAAAATACGTCGATTTTAAGATTGGACCAGAGGAAGAACAGGCGATCCAACAGTTGAAATTGTTGCTTGTATCGGAGCCTGTTTTGCGAATTTACATGAGGGACGCGCCAACCGAGCTTCACACTGACGCCTCCAAAGATGGCTACGGAGCAGTTCTATTGCAAATGTTCGAGGGTAAGCTTCACCCGGTTTATTTCTGGAGCAAGAAGACGACGCAAGCTGAGTCTAAGCAGCATAGTTACATACTCGAGGTCAAGTCTGCATATCTGGCATTGAAAAGTTTAGACAGTATTTGCTGGGAATAAAGTTTAAGCTGGTCACGGATTGTATCGCGTTTAAGCAGACGATGAGTAAGCTGGACATACCGAGAGAAGTGGCGCAATGGGTACTCCACTTGCAGGACTTCGACTTCGAAATGGAACATCGAGCGGCAGAAAAAATGAAGCATGTGGACTCTCTAAGTCGTTATCCCCAAGTCTACGTCGTTACATCAGAGATATCATCACGTTTGAAGAAGGCACAGCAGAGCGACGATGGAATAAAAGCAATTGTTCGAGTCCTACAAGACGGTGCATATGAAAACTACAAGCTGAAAGGTGGACTACTTTACAAAGAAGTCGTCGGACACGAACTACTGGTCGTCCCAAAACAGATGGAGCGCGAGGTGATCAAGACTGCACACGACACTGGTCACTTTGCAACGACAAAGACGATGCACAACATTCAGCAGCAGTTTTACATCCCCCACTTAGAGGGGAAGGTAAATAACTTCATATCTAACTGTATAAGTTGCATTATTCACAGCAAGAAGACCGGCAAGCAAGAAGGGCTCTTGCATTGCATCGACAAAGGCGATGTACCACCCATACTGTGCATATCGATCACTTGGGTCCGATGGATGCGACGTCTAAACAGTATAAGTTTATACTGGCAGTAGTGGATGGGTTTTCAAAGTTCGTCTGGTTGTTTCCAACGAAGTCTACAGGCTGCGAAGAGGTCATCACGAAGCTGAGCGAGTGGTCCAACGTATTCGGATTTCCGAGGCACCTGATAAGCGACAGAGGCGTTGCATTCACGGCCAACGCGTTTGCTGAGTTCCTGAGCGCGAACATGGTCGAGCATATCTGGTCAACAACTGGTGTTGCCAGAGGTAATGGTCAAGTCGCACGGGTTAACCGCTCGATCCTTTCGATCATAGCAAAGCTGTCATCAGAAGAACCGTCAAAGTGGTTCAAGTATGTACCTTCGGTGCAAAAAGCGATTAACTCCCACATTCATATGTCGACGAAAGTATCACCGTTCGAAATCATGTTCGGCACTAAGATGAATACAAAAAGCAGAAGATAGACTAATCGAAGTACTGAACCAGGAGCTGGTAGAGAAGTTTAACGACGACCGTCATATGATGCGAAACGAAGCCAGGCAGAATATACAACAGGCGCAGAAGACCTACCAGGCCAACTTCGATAAGAAACGACGTGTCGAGCATGGGTACAGTTTGGGTGATCTCGTCTCTGTTAAGCGAACCCAATTTGTTGCAGTCGAAAGCTGGCGAGTTCATACCTTGGTCCGTATGAGATCGTCAACGTTAAACGTAACGGGCGATACGACGTGAAGAAAGCAGCCCCGGACATCGAAGGACCAAACGTGACAGCGACTAGCTGTGACAATCTCAAACTGTGGAAGTTTGTCGAGGAGAACGAGGAGCTGTTGTCATCCGGGACGGACGACGAATGTCAGGATGGCCGAATGTAAGAAGGCTAGGTCACGCACACAGGCGCGGACCTCCCCGAGAGAGCAGAGAGAGCAGCGAGCTGAGAGCAAAGAGTAGATCGCGAGAGCGAGAGTCAGGAAGCGTCAGCCGACGCCGCTCAGAGGCTACGACACATTCCGTTGGCAGTCGTTCTCGTAGTCAGTCGCCGTTGTTAATTACGATCAAGTTGAAATATATCTTTATCAAATATCCTCTACATTTAAATAAACCTGACCAATAAACACATATTAAACATAACCCTTTCCACATATATATACTTTATATGGTCGGAAATTACTCCTTCTCTATGTTACACACATCCACTTTTACCACAAATACAATATACCCTTTTACTCTTCGAGTACGGGTATAAAAACGAAAAATACAGTATCGCAGAGAATGATCATATCTACCAGATTGCCGAATCTGGTTGAGATCGGATAATTATTGTAGCCACAATTTTCAGCATCTAGCCGCCCACCCTTCAGCCGCGCAGTGTTGTTGTGAGAAGTGATGTAGATGTAGATGACAGAAGCAGGAAAAAATGTTAAATGTAAAAAATGATAAATATTTTAAAATTCCACATAAATCACATGTGTACTGATTGAGTACGGGTATAAATATAGTGTCGCTTCAACAGCGACAAAACACGTCCCCTCTAGTTTTATAAAGAAAATTATATTTTAACAATTTTTTTTCATGGGTCGCAGAATTATATAGAGAAGGAATCGATTCCGATCCCATAAAGTATATATATTCTTTGATCAGCATTAAAAGCCGAGTCATATCAATCTGTCTGTCTGTCCGTCTGTCCGTCCGTATGTTCGTCGGTCTGTCTGTCCGTCTTGTTTGTCGCCCATTGCTCGGAGACTATAAGAGCTAGAGCAACCAAATTTTGTTTCTAGACTGATGTGATATCTCTCTCCTTCAAGTGTATCTCAATATGTTTCCCCGGCCCCTTTCGCCACCACAAAGAGCGCACATCTGTGGCGTCCATAATTTTTAAAGATAACAGAAAATTCCGAAACATAGAGAAAGCGCATATGGAGAGGTATTGTTCCGTCTCGCTCTCTATCACACACCAACGCGTCTGCTTTGCCCATTCGTCCAGATGAGCGACTGGATCTTAGAGACTATAAGAGATAGAGCAACCATACTTTCTGTCCAAACACCTGTGATACCAATTCAATAAAAGTGTATTTCAAAATTTCGCCTTGCCTCCTTCCGCCTCAGAAAAGACGAAAGTCTTTAATTAGAATTAGTGCAATTAAATTAGAAATTATAAAGTAGTGCAAAAAATACACTATCGTAGAGAATGGACATATCTTCCAGATCTGGTTCAGATCAAATCATTATTATAGCCGTAAAGATGAAATGAATTTTCAGCAGCTGTCTCCCATGCCTTCAGCCGCTACTGATTCTCTCTCTCGATCACACACTGCTCATATGCTTTGCCTCGTGCAGTGTATGCGGAGAACCAAACGGCGTGTTGTTATGAGAAGTGTTGTTGATGTATAAGAGCTAGAGTTATACGAGGGCCGTCCCAGAAATGGCCGACCTAACACAGTAGTGTTGGAAAATGTTCACAAAAAATATTAAAAGAAGAAGTACAGCCTATTAAAGGCTTAAGTTTGAGGTTTGTTGCTTTTACCTTGCACAGTTTTTTTTTGGTCGATTATAATAGAGAACGCTTGTCATTGATTTGCAAACATGGACATAATTGGTCATCGTTATGTGAAACAATACTTTCATAAAAAAGGCCTTAGTCCAACCAATATTAAAATCGAGCTGGATTCTACCTTACGTTATTCTGCTCCCTCGTTTACAACAATAAAATATTGAGTGGGTGAAAATCGTAATGGGCGTCCAAATGAGGTGACCACTTCAGAAATGGTGGCCAAAAATTCAAAAAATTTGTATTAAGTGACCGGCGATTAAAAGTTCGTGAGTTAGCTGAATGTGTAGGCATTTCAAAAAGAGTGCTGTACATCGCATATTGACCGAAAAATTGGACATGAAAAAGTTATGCGCAAGATGGGTGCCGCGTTTGCTGACTTCAGAACAAAAACAGCCGGTTCACACCTCTGCAGTTTCAATGGCTAAAATTAATGAATTAAAATTTAAATTGCTACCTCACGCCCCTTATTCGCCAGACTTAGCTCCCTCTGATTATTTCTTATTTCCAAACTTGAAAAAATTGCTCGGAGGAAAAAGATTTGTCAACAATGAAGAGGTGGAGTCCGAGGTTAATGCCTATTTTGAAGAGCTTCACAGTTCTTACTATAAAAAGGTATCGAAGCTATTGAACATCGCTGGGAAAAGTGTATCGACTTAAAAGGATCCTATGTTGAAAAATAATATATATAAAAATTTTGGTGTTTTAGTAGTTAGGTCGGCTATTTCTGGGACCGCCCTCGTAAGAGCTAGAGCAACCAAACTTTCTGTCTAAGGGTTGTCATATAGGGTTGATAGCCGCTACTGATTCTCTCTCTCGCTCGCTCACACATCTTCATCCATGCTTCATCCTCATCTTCCCGCTCTACTTCCACTCATCCAAAAATCTAGATTCCTCTCTTTTAGCTACTTACCAGAATGCTAGAGTCTTACGTAGTATGCTCATCACTCTTTATCTGGGAGTCTCACATTTTTTATCCAAATTATTTTGTTTGCTGAAACCTTGTTAAAGCCGGACATCCTTAGTTCAGAAGTTTTGGAAGGTCGGTACACAATCTCTAAAAATGACAGTTCGTCTCAAGGTGGAGGAATGGTGCTCATTGCAGTGGACTTTAACTTCACGTCGGAACATTTCATATTCCAGAGTCAATATAGCCATGCCTGTCTGTTCGTTATATTATTTTCCAGACTGCTATTATATCTCAATCCTACAAGTGTATTTCACAATTTCGGCCCGCCGGAAGATAAAAGACAACGAAAAATTTAGAATCATAGAGAACCCCTATATCTATCAGAGGCCCAAATCTGAATCGGATCGGATTGGAGAAGCATCAGACCCTAACGCGTCTGCTTTGCCCATTCGTCTAGATGAGCGCCTGGATTTAAGACTCTATTAGAAATAGAGCAACAAAACTTTCTACCCAAACTCCAGTGATACCTTTTCAATTCAAGTGTATTTAAAAAATTTCGACCCGTTTCCTTTCGCCTTCATAAAAAACTAAAACTAAAAATTTTGAAAATGGTACTAAATGGAAAATGCATTATCGTATAGAATGTCCATATCTGCGAATTTGTTCATCTGGTTCAGATCAGGAATCAGTAGCTGCTATCATCGCAACAGGGACCTACAGGGTTAGGGGCTTGTGGCTGAAAATTAATTTTATCATTGTGGTTATAATAATTAGGCGATATGAACCAGATTCGGCAATCTGGTTAATATGATCATTCTCTACGATTCTGCATTTGCCTTTTTTATACCCGTACTCGAAGAGTAAAAGTGTATATTGTATTTGTGGTAAAAGTGAATGTGTGTAACGCTGAGAAAGAATCATTTCGGACCCCATAAAGTATATATGTTATTGATCAGCATCAAAAGCCGAGACGATATAGCCATGTCTGTCTGTTTGTCTGTCTTGATTGTCCTTCTGTGCTCGAAGACTATAAGAGCTAGAACAACAAAATTTTCATTATACCCGTATTCGAAAGACCATATCTATTTGTGGACCAAATGTGTAAATCGGATGGGATCATTACCCCATAAAAGTATATATAGAGAAAACCATACGAAAATACGAGTCGATATAGCTAAATTGTCCGTTTTATACCCGTATTGCTCGAAGGCTTTTAGTGTAGAATAATAAAAGGGTATATTGTATTTTGGCAGAATCATAGAAAAGACCATATCTATCAGGGATGTGAATCGGATAACATAGAGAAGGAAAAATAATATTTGTTTTTCCGACCATATAAAAAGTATATATATATTAACATAGAGAAGGAATATTTTGATAAAAGCATCTCTAGCCGAGTCGATATAGCCCTGTCTGTCCGTCCGTCTTGTTTGTCGCCCATTGCTCGGGGGCTATAAGAGGTAGAGCCTCCAAATTTTTTTTTCCAGATTGATGTAATCTCTCACTCCTAGAAAATAGTTTAAAAATTTCGCCCCGACCACTTCCGCCTCAACAAAGAGCGCAAATCTGTGGCGTTCACAATTTTGAAAATGACAGAAAACTAAAAATGCAGAATCATAGAGAAAGACCACATCTATCAGAGTCCCAAATCGGAATCGGATCAGATTAGTATAGGCACAATAGAGAAAACCATTTCGAGAAACATCACTCCCTCTCTTTCGCAATCACACAAAAACGAGTCGATTTGGTTTTTCGTACTATTGAGCGCCTCGATCTCAGAGACTATATGAGCTAGAGCAACCAAACTTTGTGTCCAGACTCCTGTGATATCGCTTCAGTGTAAGTTTATTTCAAAATTTTGCCACACCCACTCCCGCCCCTCGAGGTCTTTTCACAATTTTACATACACAGCTAATAAGAGAGCCACAGCCAAAAGAGAGTCCAAAGTAAAGCTCCATTATCCTGGAACCAAGCCCAGTGGTTTTCATGCCAACAATTTGGTCCAAAAATGAAATATTTGGTTTCAAATGTGAATGCGCCTGCCGTTTCTATTATTTTTTCCGCCACTGTATGCACATATATGTATATTCTTGATCAGAATCAATAGCCGAGTCGATTTAGCTATGTCAAAATCAAATTTTTTTTTTTTTTTGAATTTTTCCAAGCCCTCTTCCGCCCCAATAAAGATTGGATATTTGTGGCGTCCCTAACTTTGAAGAAGCGAAAAAACCGAAAACACTGCTTTATAAGGACTGCCCATGTCCACCAGATTTCCGAATCTAAATCAGATCTTAACATTAGTATATACAGAAGAAACCCATCAAGTTTTAGTGGCTTCGCTATCCGCTTCTTTGCCTATGCTTTTTCTGCCTCACATAATCTTGCTTAGACATCGCGCGTTATTTATAGATATTTTAAAAACTAGATTACCAGAAACTAGAAACGACATTAATTGGAAGGAGGATAAGCTAATTAACATTAAAGCATAACTCTTTGTCGGTGTTTGTTCTTTCTATATTTTTTCGGTCTCAAATGGCAAGCGGGACAAAATTTATAGAGATCAATTTACGTTTACCGAAATCCAAAATTATTTTCCGGGTGTAGGTTATTATTAGAGTAAGTTGTTGTTATTATTGTTGTTCATGTTTTTCCTACTTATTTCTTACCTAATTTCAGATTTGTTGACCTGGCTAAAAAGAGTTCGCAAACAATAATCGATAGATTCAAAGTAAATCCAAGCTTGGACACACTTCTTTTATTTAATGAAGATTCAAAAAGATCTATAGCGAGAATTTCACTGCCGGACATTTCAACGCAAATATTGACTAATATGATAACTCCGAATCAATTTTTAACTTTACCAAGGTTATCATCGCAAGACATGTTAGAAAGTAAGTATTGCTTAAATATTTACAAATATTTAGGGTTTAAACCCTAAAAGTATTTTAAAGTCGTTTGAGTATTTATATTGGTAGTACTTTTTATACCAGTACTCGAAGAGTAAAAGGGTATATTGAATTTGTGGTAAAAGTGGATGTGTGTAACATAGAGAAGGAATAATTTCCGACTCTATAAAGTATATATATTCTTAATCAGCATCAATAGCCGAGTCGATATAACCCTGTCTGTCCGTCCGTCTGTCCGTCCGTCCGTCTTGTTTGTCGCCCAGACTATAAGAGCTAGAGCAACCGAACATTCTGTCCACACTCCTGTGATACCAAACCTGTACAAGTGTATTTCAAAATTTCGTCCCGCCCCCTTCCGCCCCCCCAAAAGATGAAAATCCACAATTTTGAAGATAGGAAAAAACGAAATGCAGTATTGTAGAAAATGACCATATCTACCAGATTAACGAATTTGGTTCAGATCGGATCATTATTGTAGCCACAATGATCAAATGAATTTTTTAGCAGCAGGAATACCCCGCGCCCTTTTAGCGTTTCCCAGCGCCCGATTCCAGCGTAAGTGATTTATGGGGTTGATTGTCGCTACAGATTCTCCTCTCGTTCACACACTGCTCATACATTCTGCCTCGTGCAGTGTACGTGTGTTGTTGTGAGAAAAGATGTAGATGATGTAGATGTAGATGACAATGTAGCAAACAAAATCTAAAATGTAAAAACTGATAAAACATTTGAAAATTCCACATAAATCACATGTGTACTGACTAAGTACGGGTATAAAAAGTAGAGTCGCGTTCACAGCGACTCCGTACGGTCTTCAAAATTGTTTGGACTAGCTATTAAGTCGTTAATAATCTCGTCTCTTATAAATCTCTTATCTGATTCTTTTTAAGATAATTATTTTCTCATCTATTTGTCGCGTTGTTGGAGAATTACAGATTAATGCCCTACGCTGCGTATCGCAGTCAAATTATCGACAAAAGCGAACCCCTTAGAATTGTCGTCGAGCGCGCAACATCCCGCCGTTTTTCCCATTCTCTAAATAGTGAAAAAACCCATTGGTCAATAAACTGTTATATTTAAATATACCAACGTAGAATATTAATGGTAATTGTGGAGTCAGAGCTGTCGAAATTGGCTTACAACATTTTAGTTATTCCGACGTGATCGCCGTCACAAAAAATTAGCAAGAGGAAAAATGTAGAAAGAGTGGATCGTTCGCTATGAATGTGATTCTGTTGAATTTTGCGCTGCTCCATCTGGTGAAAGTTTTAGCGCGAATGCAGCCAGGTCCTTATTCCCTGCATCTCGCATTTTCTTCATAAGGCAGAAGGCTTAAGCTATTTTCGATAGGCTAGAGTCCATGCGCACGGCGATAGATGGTAAATAGTTGCGCCAAATGGATGAATACGACTTGCAGTGTTGGAATCATTGACGGAGCTGAAATCTAATTTTGTTGTGGGACACACCAGTTTGGAAGAAGCGGGTTTTAATTCGATGTGCAGAGAAATTAAATTCTTCAGCGCGAATCTATACAGAGTGGACCAATTTCTTCCAAATGTTCACCGCGATTATTACATGGAGTCCGATCTGACCCCTATCCAAAGCTGCAGCATCTGTATTCCTACTTGAGTGGTATAGCCCTGAATACCATAATCTCGCTGGAGATAAATGCAGCTAAATATATCGTAGCAATGGATATTCTAAAGCGATGCTTTGAAAATAAACGTTTATTCTCACAAAAAAACACATCAGAGAGATATTTGGGTTGGATGGAGAAGGTTGACACATATGTGAGCAGGTAAAGGGAACTGACTGATAGAGTTATCTCGAATGTTCGTAATATTGAATTGCTTCTTCGAATTAAGAGCTGCCATCTTGGGCTAAATTAACTGGATTTTTAGAAGAAAAAAATGTCAAATGCCTCAGTGTGCGAATCAATTCTTGCAAGTGCAGATGGTCAAGTTCAGAAGTCAGTTCAGACAAGTCTGAAAAATCTTGAGTACGCATCATAGAAAGTAGTTCGTAGCACCGAGCGTAACAAGTAGATTGTAGCATCGCATTTCTTGTGCATTGTTCAAGTGCACTAACTATGGCTTCCGAATTGTCAGCGATTTAAAATTCTATCGCGAAATTATCGTCTCACGAAATCGGCTCTTATGCGTTAATTGCCTACAAAAGGCCCATTGGTTGATAAATTGTAAATCTGGTTTCTGCCGTAGTTGCCGATCAAAGCACTACACTCTTTTGCATTTCATTTGTCTAACAAAGGCAGTAAAATCTGTTGCTGCAATCGAATCTTTATGAGCACAACCATGTCATAACGACATGGTTCCATTGTCGTCCGCCTTGCCTCAAGCACTTATATCTCACTGTACGTCTGATGCTGCGGTATAAGCCACTGTCGTCTTTTTGTCAGAAACAGCGTTGGAACTTTCGTGCCATGCCAAGGGTTTTGGACTCGGAATCGCAATTGCATTTCACAAATATTTGTCTAGCTAATTAGCTTAATCTTCGCATCACCAAATCGCTTACCAGTTCACCACTAGCATCAATGATGTCGTTGCCCAGAAGATTACGTACCATCAACCTTGCATATTAATTAGCACTGCTAATTGGCCTGTACCTTCGAATACCCAGCCTGCTGACCCTTCGTTTCATAAGCCACAGCGGATTGACCAGCTCATCGGAATTTTTTTTAAATTGTTCTTTCTACGAGTTGCTGTGTGTGGGACAAATTCAGCTGGCGCCTGGACAAACGCTACTGCAGAAGATACATCTCGGATAGATTCTTTCCTGTGGTGGACAATTTCTCGTCGTTTATTGCAGCCCAAGGCGGGCACTCGGCCCCCAATCTCACGTCGTTCATCGCAACGCAATCTTAGGATGACACCAATCCCAACACTCGGCTCGATGAGTTGGTTCGTCGATTTTGGGAAGTGGAGCACATATTTCAGCCGATCGTTAGGGCAACAAAAAAGAAGCTTCACTTCCAGGAAAACTTCGTCAACCAGCACACTAGCGGGCACCCGACCTCACTCACTCGTCGTTTATCGAACCCCAATCTTTGGATGCAACATTTATCTTTTAATAAAGCCTAGGACCCCTCTAGCTTTATTCGAGATAGCGGATATGTGGGAGTTAAAACACAGATTAGGTGAAAACATAATTCCCAAGTCAGTAACTTTAAAGAGGCGTTGCAATGAACAGTTATTGATAGTGTAGTCATAAAGGTAAGGCTTGATACGATGGAAAGACATGACGTTACATTTAGTAATGTTAAGAGTGTGAAGGGATGGCTTGTGAGTAGTGTAGTAATGTTTATTGGATATAATAAGTTGAAAAATATATGTAGAGTCAATTATTTGCAAAATAGGTTTTCTTCGACGCGTGCTATCTTGTTCGCTTCCACTTCTAAAGTGAAGTATCGCCTATGTTGTTATCGATGTCTATCGATGTCTATCGTGCGTATAACAGTCCCCATAGAGTTAACAGCTCATGTTGACTAACAGCTCTTCTCAGTCGGCCTTTCCTGAAAAATCACAGCGTCCGCGCGAGATTCGCCTTCCTTGTCGTCATCTTCATCTGGTTCATCAGGTGGGAGTTCGCACCAGCGTTTTATCCTGTCAGATGAATACACCGACTTATAGTGCCTTTGCTTTCGTTGGGCATGAGGGATATCTTCAATCAGATATCGTCATTTGGCAGCACTTTGACAATAAATGGACCTTTATAGCGAAGCTCCAATTTGCGTGACGTTCCCGCGCTAAACGGCTCATTCTCGACTAATACAAGATCACCAAGGGGTATATACGGTTGGCTTGGAATGTCTGGCATCGTAACGTTTCTTTGCAGCAGCCCTATGATCGTTGACTGTAGTGGCAGCGTCTGCTCGTAGCTTCTCCAACTCGTCATCTGTCATCATCTTCTGATCCGGGCCTTGGATCGCACTCGTCAATGTGTTATTGAGGATATCTCGTGGTTCATACCCATACAATAGCTGAAATGGGGAACATTTAGTCGTACTATTTACCATGGTATTGATGCTCCACTGGATTGATCGTATCTGTTCGTCCCATCGGTTTTCCTTTTCGTTTGAAGGCAATAGCATTGACAAAACAATCCGGTTCGTTCGTTCTGCATGTCCGTTCGCTCTCGGTGTCTTCACAGCATTGGGGATGTGCTTTACATTATTCGACTTACAATACTTTTTACAGCTCGCACTATGGAGAACTTAGTGAATGCGTCGACAATCACAATAATGTGCTCATTCCGTTGTGCACTCTTCGGAAAGGGTCCCAAGTGGTCCATATGTACGGTGGAAAAAGGGATCGGCCTTATGTCATCATAATGGTACTGTCCTTCCTGACGTCCACCTGGTATCTTATACAGCGCGCAGCCCACACATGACTTGATGTAGCTTTTAACGTAGTTGCGCATTCGGGGAAACCAAAACAAATTAAGAATCCGATTAATTGTTTTCTCTGTGCTCATGTGTCCGGCCTTATCGTGACATTCGTGTAGAATATGGAATCTTAGCTGCTTCGGCACAACCCATAGCAACTTGCTATCATATTTGCGAAATAGGCGATCTTGCTCGATCACATACTCGTCGTTCTCAGATTTCGTATCGAGGTTCATCTCAGCGACAATTTTCTGGATCTTCTCATCTTGCAATTGTATGGCAAATAACCAATCAGCCTCATCGATGAAGGTCTTCGAGATTTTCAGGGACGCTGTGTCCATCTCATGTGCATCCTCAAATGGAGCTCGACTCAGGGCGTCAACGTGATTCATCTGTGTTCCAGCTCGATGAACAATGTCCCTGTCAAATTCTTGTATACGCAGCCACCATCTTGCAATTCGGGGTATAAGCTGTAACGAACCCTGGGACCAGGGCCCGTTACATTCATATACATATTAATATTCATAGCACTAAGTTACTTTGTCATATATATAATCTATACACCAACAACACAAACACCATACACCTGACACTGTAAGTTTCCAAGTCCCACTCGCCGATCGATTTCTGCAGAATCAACACACGCGCCATAATTTCCACAGAGTTACCCAACTCCAGTTTCCCCCGAATCTCAAAACTACACTCAAGTCATTTCCCGGTGCAACCGAGTCAATGACCAAAGTGCCAAAACTACACTCAGCTTATTTCTCGGTGCAACCGAGGCAATGACCGTGTCGGTGGCACAAGTGGAGAACTCGACACCACTTCCGTAACCACAAACTTGCAGACTCAGCCATCGAGATCGGCCTTAAATAGCCCGAGCTCTCGATCAATCAGGGCAGTCCATCGCCTATTCTAAACCTTATCGGCAGTCCATCCGCCGCGGTTACCTACGCTACTCAAGAAAACACATAAGAACTACCACGCGACACTAGCAATATAAAACCAATATACACTGACGAGCAAAACTGTAACACCATTTCAGTATACGCACTTAAACGGTCTGTATCTTCTCTTCTATTATATGTATGACAAAGATTTTAGTACTGTTTTGTCGGTAATTCATTTTACTATGTTTCCAGAAAATTTGAATCTGTTTGATAAGCTGGAAAGAAAATTGTAAAAATAGTCGAATGTTACAGTTTTGCACTCAAGTTACCTTTTTTTAATTGAAATTTTTTAATAATGAGTCCAGAGTCCTTTTGATTTTTGAGTTCATGTATGCGTTTTAGCATACTTTTGGGTGTATTGTAGCAAAATTCACGGCGAATAGCGTTCCAGACGTCCTAAGTACTCTACCACAACTCCATCATTCCACTGGGAAGGAGCCAATATTTTTCAGCTGTGATTCGACATCGCTCCATAATTTTTTAATGGGATCCTATCGGGAGATTACGGTGGCCACTTAATGACAGTCCAGCGAAGTCGAATCACAGCTGGAAAAATATTGGCTCCTTCACAGTGGAATGATGGAGTTGTGGTAGAGTACTTAGACGTCTGGAACGCTATTCGCCGTGAATTTTTGCTACAATACACCCAAAAGTATTCTAAAACGCATACATGAACTCAAAAAATCAAAAGGACTCTGACTCATTATTTAGAAAAATAAAATAAAAAAAGTAACCGGAGTGCAAAACTGTAACATTTGACTATTTTACAATTTTCTTTGCAATTTTCTTTTCCAGCTTATCAAATAGATTCCAATTTTCTGGAAACATAGTAAAATGAATTACCTACAAAACAGTACTAAAAATCTTTGTCATACATATAATAGAAGAGAAGATACAGACCGTTGAAGTGCGCATACTGAAATGGTGTTACAGTTTTGCTCGTCAGTGTATATAAACAAGAATAAAGACAAATCATAAACATCAAAAGCTCAACGATGTGTCGTCATTTTCTTCGCCGAACGCGAATACAAATCAGGTGACCCAAAAACATATTACCGCACACACCAAAACTCAGGTGTCAGCGTTTTTCCCTTTCATCGCCCAGTGCGATTACCAAACTACCTACACGGTAGCCAGACTCTACGCCCGCTCCACTTTCGGTCTCACGGCCAAGCCCTGCCCTAAAGTTCCAGCAATACTACAAAATTTCTTGTAGAGAACCCTGGACAGACTGAGCCTACCTCAGCCTGAGATAGGTATCTTACAAATGGCGCCCGAGCAGGGACTTTACTGGCAACTTTAAGGAGATTTCAAAGCCAACTTTCTGGCAACTTTAAGGAAACTTAAAGAGAAAACCTTAACACGGGGCTACGTGGACTAAAAGACCCACGGCCACCGAGAAAGAATAGTAGAGCTAACCACAGAACACAGGTCCGGCACAAAACCAAATTCGCGCACCCACCCGAATCCAGTCGCGAGTGCCACCGGGAAAGTATACGCAGTGACCAAGTGCTAAAACAGTGAAAAGTGCCCAAAACAACACCGAGGAAAACTCAGTCCAATCACCATGTAAGCCTACGAAGACGACGCGAGCATTGATTTCCACACCAGCGAGCAAATCGCCAATCCCAGGCGTCAGCATCGGCTGGATCTGCAAGCGCCGCCGAGACGAGCTGGAGACCTTCGCCAAGGAATTCGCATTTGACATCGAAGGAACTGTTGAAGAGTTGCGCAAGAACTTTGCCATACTAGTCGCCGGACCACTCCCGCCGGGTGCCTGGACTCGCTTGGCAGAACTCGAGAGACAATACGCAAGACCAGCAGGACGCTCCAAGTCCCCTTTGCCCACTACTCCAGGACCATTAGGCACCGGAGGATAGGACCCAAAAGCAGGCTTGCAAGTTCCCGCAACCCCAGAGCCCACGCCCCGACCACCAGTGGTCACAGCCGCCGATCTTCCAAGGCCGCCCACTATGGAAACCTCCCATTCGCCCACACAGAGAATTATACCATCGATTGACACACCCATAATCGGGACCGACTATAACCACGTCGCACGCACAGCAGAGCGCATCCGCGGATGGGGCATCCAGTTCAACGGAGAAGATGACACAATATCGTTTCTGGAACTACTCGAGGAACGCGCCTATGGAGTGGACACCAACCAGCTGCCTCGGAGGATGGCCGAACTACTCACCGACCGAGCCAGTCGCTGGTACCGTACCAGTCAACTACAGGGGCAGTTCCTGGGTACATTTCCGTCAGGAGTTTCTGACATATTTTCTGCCGCCAAGGTACTTCGAACAATTGGACGACCAGATCCGAGGCCGCAAGCAAGCGGTGGGAGAACCATTCAAAGACTATGTCATCGAGATACGGCTACTCATGCACCATGCCGAGTACGACCTAGACACGGGCTTTACCGGATCTACGACAACGCCCTGCCAGGACTCCAGCTATACGTGCGACGAGACGAATTGAAAAACTTGTCACAGCTAACCCGATAAGCGGCAGAGTACGAGCTTATTCACGAGAGGAAACACGCAACGACCCCCGCACCTATGCGAAGCCCACCAAGAGACACCCGGCTGGCAAGGCAACCAGACCGCAGAGAAGGTGAGTCCTACCGTACCCTCTTTCGGAGACCCCAGTGGGATTCAGCAGAAACACCGCGCAGACAGTCATCGAATCAAACCAGCACAACGAACCAAGACGTCGCCCATCGAATGACCACCACTCCCATTGTCAACCCACGCGCAGCCTGTCGCCGATGTGGTCAAGCTGGACAGGCCGCCTATGACTGCACCAACGCTTCGATCCTATTCTGCTGGGAATGTGGAAAGCGCGGCACTCGAACCGTCGACTGCTGCCGCCGAGCCACGTCGGGGAAACGACACGCGTCCTCGACTGACACGGGATCAGCCGAGAACGACGCCTCCCAGACCCGCGACTAAGCAACCCACTACACGTGAACGACGGCCGAATAGTGGCGATAGTGACAATAGAAGGACAAACGACACCAGGGCGTCCCGAAGTTTCGTCAGCGACAACCTGGCCCGACAACTAAACAACAACTCCAACACACAAGTTCTACTGGCGCACATCAAGCTGGATCAACGAGAGGTTCAAATCTCACTCCTGGTCCTACCAAACATGCTGGAGCAAGTGATAGTCGGCATGGACTTCCTATGTGCCATCGAAACGACGATCAATGCGGCATCACGCTGCTAAAGCTACAAGATCCACAAGATACCACAAAAATACGGCACCCAATACCGCAACGAAGAATACGACCCCGAAACCAACCACAGCGAACACGTTTCCCCGACCTACCACAAAGAAGACGGCCCAATAATAATGCAACGAAGAATACGACACCGAAACCAACCACAGCGAAAGCGAAGAACCGGCCCACAACGGAAAACACGAATCCGAAGCAAGCACCGGTAAACTGAAACCAAGCAAACGGGA
The DNA here is from genome assembly GCA_009664405.1 of Drosophila bifasciata. Lineage (NCBI taxonomy): Eukaryota > Metazoa > Arthropoda > Insecta > Diptera > Drosophilidae > Drosophila > Drosophila bifasciata. The sequence continues at coordinate 29,606,752 of CM019044.1, forward strand.
AAACGAATTCCACGGCCACTACGGAGCACCCGCGTCCTAAGCCAACCACAGGGATCACACATCCCAAACACACCACCAGGATCAACACACATGAACCAGGCGCTCGACACAGGAAGCCCATGACCAAAACAAACTACGGGGCACACGCACCCCGAACCCACCACAAGGATCTCACCCACGAGACAAACCCCAACGAACTTGAACCCGCTCGATACAGGAAGCTCAGGACGACAACCAGCCCCGAGCAACGACAACGACAACGGCAGAAACAGTGCAACAACCAAACCACGAGGGAAACAGCCTCGCAAATCCCCTGCTGGTCAGGTCCAACCATCGAACTAATATCCCGATGACCTCCCGAAATACCGACCGCAGCCCTGTCGTACCCACGGCCGACGCCACCCCGATGTTCGCCAACCCACTGGAATACCTTCCGCGTACTGACGTGCCCACTAGCGCCATGCACCACGCCATGCCTAACACCACGTCCGAAATCTTCGTCGCCCGAACAAGTCAACATAAGCGACTACCCACGTAGGATCGAACACCCCAGCGCGTTCGACACAACTATCCTCCCAGAAGACTTAAGCCAGCCAAAGGACCCCGACACCCCCCGATCTCACCGAACCCGATCCAGAACTGATCTCCGATCCTGGCCGCCGGACATAGCGCCACAGATCAAAATTTCTGGACACAGAACTTCAAAGTTCAATAATCTCCACGGGACCTCCAACATCGCCGAGCACACCATCGTCATGAGGGATAATCGACCCATCAAACAGAGGTACTACCCAAATAACTCAGCCATGATGCGGATTATCGATGAGCAAGTCGACCAATTGATCCAAGAAGGTCTCATCGAACCCTCACGAAGCCCACACAGCGCCCCCATCGTACTCGTACGTAAAAGAACGGCAAATGGCGCATGTGCGTGGACTACCGACAACTCAACACTCACTCTATTCCTGACGCATACCCACTGCCCAGAATCAACTACATCTTGGAGCGCCTACAGAACGCACGCTTCATAACCACCCTCGATCTAAAGAACGGATACTGGCAAATACCCATGGCCAACGGAAGCAGAGAAGCCACCGCCTTCACGGTCCCCGGCAGAGGTCTCTATCAATGGAAAGTGATGCCCTTCGGATTACATTCTGCACCAGCAACATTCCAACGGGCCCTTGATACCGTGATCGGAGCCGACATGGAACCCTACGCATTCGCATATTTAGACGACATTGTCGTCGTCGGACGAGACTTCAAGGACCATCTACACAACCTGACAATAGTCCTCTCTCGCCTTCGGAAAGCGAACCTGCGGATAAACGCGGAAAAGTGCACATTTTTCCAAAACCGGATCAAATATCTTGGTCACGTCATCAGCGAAGAAAGTATCCACACGGACCCCGACAAGATTGCCGCCGTCAAAGAACTCAAGCCACCCACGAACCTAAAAAGAACTACGTCAGTGCATCGGAATGGCATCCTGGTACCGAAGATTTGTGCCAAACTTTGCTACAGTAGTCAACCAATGTCTCAGCTACTCAAGAAGGGACAAACATGGACATGGACCGCAGATCAACAAGCGGCCTTCGACCAACTAAAGGAACTACTCACGACCGCTCCTGTACTTGCTTGCCCCGATTTCAACGTCAAGTTTTCACTACAAACAGATGCGAGTAACCTCGGCATAGGCGCCGTACTCACGCAAAGAGATCGAAGGAAAGGAACGCGTCATCGCCTATGTCAGCCGACGTCTGAACCAGGCCGAAGGAAACTACTCCGCTACAGACAAGGAATGCCTCGCCGTCATTTGGGCAATCAGAAAACTACGCTGCTACCTAGAAGGATACCGATTCGACGTTATAACCGACCATCTCGCGCTGAAATGGCTGAATACTCTTGAAAGCCCCTACGGAAGAATAGCGAGATGGGCGCTCGAACTCAACAGTATCAGTACGACGTCCACTATAGAGCAGGGAAACAAAACGTGGTTGCCGATGCCCTGTCCCGACAACCTTTGGAGACGCTAGCAAGAATCAAAGAGGACGCAACCACTTGCCCCTGGCTCGCACGAAGGATTCAGCCAACCAAAGAAGAACCCGATAAATACCCAGACTACGTCTTCGAGAATGGAGAACTCTACAGACATCTGGGCCACGGAGCCGACGATCACGACTACGTGTCATGGAAACTCTGTGTCCCAAAAAAGACCGACGTCAAAAGAGTCCTCAAGGAATGCCATGATCAGCCCACGGCAGGCCACCTCGGCATTCGGAAAACCATCACACGGATAACACAACGATACTATTGGCCCGGCCTATGCGATATGCGGAAATACGTACGCAGCTGTTTGAGCTGCCAAAAGTTCAAGGCACTGCAACGCAAGCCCCGATCAAAACGAGGGAACACCTTGCTACTGGTATTCTTCGACACCTTCTCAAAATGGGTCGAACTAGTGCCCCTTAAGAAGGCTACCACCGCCGCGTTAGAGCTAGCTTTTCGGGAACGCATTCTCACTCACTTTGGCGTACCAAAACGATTCGTCTGTGACAGTGGAACGCAGTTCACCAGCCGCTCGTTCCGCACGTTTATGCAAACAGCCGGCGTGGATCTGCAACACACCGCACCGTATTGCCCCAGGAAAACCCTACGGAACGAGCCAATCGGACAGTGAAGACCATGATTGCACAATTCGTGGAGGACCATCAAAACACATGGGACGAACTCATACCCGAGATATCACTAGCAATTAACTCCAGTGTCTCGGAAACAACTGGATTTAGCCCCGCCTTCTTGCTACACGGGAGAGAACCTCGCTTACCTGGAGCACTATACGACGAAGTTACACCAGGGACAGGAAGCCCTCCGGACACAGCTCACACTAAGGCAACCCGACGATAGTACGGAACAACATTCAGCGGGCGAGTCAAGAACAATCCCGTCACTACAATCTCCGCCGACGACAATGGCGCACCACGGTGGGTCAACTAGTACTGATCAGACAACACCACCTGTCCAACGCAGCCGACGGTTTCGCTGCGAAATTGGCCCCAAAATATGATGGGCCATGCAAAGTCAAAGGTTTCGCGTCAAAAAATATCGTCAAGTTGCAACACCCCGGAAGTCGGAAACTGAAAGTCGCAAATATCAAGGACCTGAAAAGAGTACCACGACACGTTGGACAGCGACCCTGCTGAGGAAGCAAACGACCCCAGCGATCACAACGACCCCTGACGACGGCAAACCACCAGTAGAAACGCCAAAACACGTTGGCCAGAAACTTTTTGCCGACCCAGCAAATAACAACAGCGGCATCTGTACACCCACCGGGTAGAAAGTGGGGGGTGTAACGTACCCTGGGACCAGGGCCCGTTACATTCATATACATATTCATATTCATAGCACTAAGTTACTTTGTCATATATATAATCTATACACCAACACCACAAACACCATACACCTGACACTGTACGTTTCCAAGTCCCACGCGCCGATCGATTTCTGCAGAATCGACACACGCGCCATAATTTCCACAGAGTTACCCAACTCCAGTTTCCCCCGAATCTCAAAACTACACTCAAGTCATTTCCCGGTGCAGCCGAGTACAATGACCAAAGTGCCAAAACTACACTCAGCTCATTTCTCGGTGCAACCGAGGCAATGACCGTGTCGGTGGCACAAGTGGAGAACTCGACACCACTTCCGTAACCACAAACTTGCAGACTCAGCCATCGAGAACGGCCTTAAATAGCCCGAGCTCTCGATCAATCAGGGCAGTCCATCGCCTATTCTAAACCGTATCGGCAGTCCATCCGCCGCGGTTACCTACGCTACTCAAGAAAACACACAAGAACTACTACGCGACACTAGCAATATAAAACCAATATATATAAACAAGAATAAAGACAAATCATAAACATCAAAAGCTCAACGAAGTGTCGTCATTTCTTCGCCGAACGCGAATACAAATCAGGTGACCCAAAAACATATTACCGCTCACACCAAAACTCAGGTGTCAGCGTTTTTCCCTTTCATCGCCCAGTGCGATTACCAAACTACCTACACGGTAGCCAGACTCTACGCCCGCTCCACTTTCGGTCTCACGGCCAAGCCCTGCCCTAAAGTTCCAGCAATACTACAAAATTTCTTGTAGAGAACCCTGGACGCTCAGTCTGTCTGTCTACCTCAGCCTGAGATAGGTATCTCACAAAGCTCTCGTTTCTCCATTGATGTTTTCGTCGGGGGCATTACAATCGGTAATGACTTTGATTCTCTTACCATAGATGTAATACTTGAATTGCTCCAACGACTCGACGACGGCAAGAGCTTCTTTCTCTTAACTGTGGTAGTTCTTCTCGGGCTTAGAAGTTGCTCGGCTATAATAAGCAATTGGCTTCATTTGATCCTCATCCTTCTGCAGCAATACTCCGGCTAGACCAACGGCACTGGCATCTGTATGTAGTTCATGCTCAGCATCGATGCGGTAACTGGTGACAACAGGCTTCGATATAAGGCGTCTCTTTAACTCTTCAAATGCATCCTGCTGTGGCTGTTCCCACTTGAACGTCTGGTCGTTGCGTAATAGAGCACGCAAAGGATCTGAAATAATGGCATATCCGGCAACAAATTTCCAGAAGTAATCACTGAGACCCAAAACTGCCGTACTTCGGTCACATTGCTCGGCGGCGAGAACAACGCAATGTCTTAACCTCTCCAGGACTGATGCCGTCTGCGTATATCTGATGACCTAGATATGTAATTGATTGCTTATAAAATTCACATTTATCCAGATTTAAAGTTAGTCCGCACTCTTGCAGTACTTGAAGGCTTCTCTGAAGCTTCTCATACATCTCGTCAAATGTCTGACTACCAATTAATATGTCGTCATCCAGTGTATCATGTCGCCTTTCTGCACTCGCTTCTGTAATTCTGCCATGAGTCGATTGAAAACAGCAGGTGCAGTCTTTAGCCCAAACGGAAGTCGCTTGAACTCATATAGTCCATTCGTTGTGATGAACGCAGTATACTTTCTACTTTCGGTGCTACTTCTATCTGATAATAAACGCTGTTGAGGTCAGAGAAGAAAAGTATTTAAATCGTTTCGCCTCCTGCAGACGCTCCTCGATGTTCGGTACTGGAAAATTTTCCTTCTTGATCAGCTTGTTGAGACGGCGGTAATCAACACAGAGTCGATCACTGCCATTTGGTTTCTTGATGAGCACCACTGGGCTGGCGTACTTTGATGTGGATGGCATTATGATATCCTGTTGCAACAGCTCGTCGACCATTCTGCTTACAATTTCCTTCTTTGGCTCAGAAACTCGGTATGGCGCTTGAGAAACTACTTGGCCACTCTCAACGCTAATGTTGGCTTGAACGATGTTTGTCTTGCTTCTCCAGCAAACCGCGCATTTGACTTCTTTCCTGATCGTTTTGTAAATTGACAAAAGTTTGGTAGTTGAGTTTGTCGCTTACAAAGGCTATCGGCTGATGAACTGCTCGTTTCACGTTAGTTTCGCCTGGATCAAACTTAAGCGATAGATGAGCGCTAATGATGACGTCCTGCCCCAACAGAAAATCCTCTTGCAGCAGTTCATCGTCTGCCACGTATACTTTGCCAGTAATGATTTTTTCCGTCGATGTCCATATCCACAATTATTGCTTCGGTCGGGATACAGGAACCCCACAAATGCCTTGAATCTTCATGGAGCACTTTTTGCGCTCAGCGTTGATTTGCTTGGCAACTGATTGGCGAATGATACTAGCCTGACTTCCAGTATCAATGAAGGCGCTATAACTGCACGACTGTATGTAAATTTTCCTGGTGAATAGCTTGTCTTGATTCGCTGCTCCCAAACGCATCATATTTGCCGGTTGGAACTTCTCATTGTTTGCATGAAACTTATTGCATTTGGCACAACGCGACTTCTTCTTCTCTTGTGGGCATGAATTAGCGAAGTGCCCCAATTCTCCACAATTGTAGCACTTTTTGAGCCTCCTTTGGCTTTGTTGTCTTTTACATCGTAGTCCTGTTTTGTCTCCAAGTTGCTGCCTTTTGGTAAGAACTCCTTTTGTTTGTGACTGGCCGACCTCTATTTACAAAATACGACTCGGCTGCATCACGACACTGCTTCATTGACGAAAACTGAATTGCCGCAATACTATTTTTGCAACTCTCGATGCTGTAGACCTGATCTTACATATCGTATAACAGCTGCTTCACTAAGCTTGTACCGCACGCCAAGGGCGGACATCCGGAAACAGTACTCCTTCACTGTCTCCTTCGCTCATCTGGTTGCATTAGCCATATTGAAGTGAACTTCTGCTTCGTATGGGTTAGATCCGAACTCTTCTAGTACAGCTGCAGCTAAGTTGCTCTATGTGGTGTGTAGAACCGGCGACGAGTCGAGCCACATCTTAGCGGGACCCTTGAGCCGCGTATAAATTGCGAGAAATATAAATTTCTCGTCTCATTGGTACGCATTAACTACCATGTTGACACGATCGATGAACTGCTCCACGGAGATGGCGTTATCGTCGCTGAGGTCATAGTCCGGTAAGGTATTCGCAATTTCCTTGACCGACGCTTGCCTTACGTTGTTGGTAGCCTGTCTACCAGGGTTAATGTCGTGGAACATACCTTCGGTATTTTCTTCTCTGATCTGCGGCTGCTGTTTTGTTGTTGCTGCTAATGCTGTTGCTTCTGCGTTTTCCTTTGCATGATGACCAACTGAACCATCATATTCTTCAGCTCTGTCATTTTATTCTGCATTTGTTAAATAGTCGCCGCTTGTGACGTCAGCGTCTCCTCCTCATATGGACTACTGATTCCAGCTGATTGTGGCATCTCTACGTCTTCGGATTTCTCAAAATCAATTAGTCGTTGTACTAATTCGGCTCTAGAGCCCGACACTGCCAAGTTCCTCTCTCGTACCAGGAACCGTAACTGGTCCACCTTAAGTCCCGCTATTTTGACCATTTTCGTTAATATGATCGTCTCTCCTTCTCAATGATTTTGTCTGCTTTTAACCTGCACGCACAAGCAATCCTGTTAGAATGTGTGCAAGCGAGACAACTGATATGTCTGTATTTCACAACGTTGGGCTTCAACTTGTGAATTTCTGGCAACGACGCTACATATACACACAAGCCCTTTGTATGTATGACTGTATAACACCAGGCTCACACAGATTCCTGACGCAATTTCTTGAGACTCTTTCTTTCCAGGTCCACTAAGGTTCCTGATCGCTGAACATTGAATCCGTCTGCCACGTAGAAAGGAACACCTCCGTAATTTGCAATTTTCTTTGTCACACAGACCTTAGGGAACACATCCCATTGCAAACTTCCACGGCGTCGACTATTGCTGCTTTTCTTGAGATTCTCTTAAAATTGTACGCTCTGCACATAACAACTCTACTAATCCCACTTCTGAACTGTGAAGGGATGGCTTGTGAGTAGTATAGTAATGTTTATTGGATATAATAAGTTGAAAAATATATGTAGAGTGAATTAATTGTAAAATAGGTTTTCTTCGACTAGTGCTATCTTGTTCGCTTCCACTTCTAAAGTGAAGTATCGCCTCTGTTGTTATCGATGTCTATCGTGCGTATAACAGTCCCCATAGAGTTAACAGCTCATGTTGACTAACAGCTCTTCTCAAGAGGAAGCAAGTTTATTAAGCACCAATTGTTGAGGGCGTCGAGATCGGATTGTAAAAATAACGGGGAAAAATGGTCACAATAGGAAAAACACAACTTCACATCGTCCGCATACATAAGTACTCGGGAATGTGTTAAATCTTGGGGAAGATCGTTAATGAATAAATTAAATAGCAGAGGGCCATGATGGCTACCTTGAGGTAACCCTGACGTAACCGAAACAGGCCTAGAGAGAGAGGAATTAAAACGGACACGCTGAGAACGATTGGAAAGATAGGCACTAATCAGAAAAGAAGTTTAGATGGAAACGCTAGGAGATAAAGCTTCTGGATAAGGAGATTATGATTTACTGAATCAAAAGCCTTACTAAAGTCAGTGTAAACAACGTCAGTTTGAGACTGCTTTGCGAAACCAGCATGCACAAAGGTGGATAATTCAAGAAGGTTTGATGACTCTCACTCCTGCAAAAGTAGAAATTGCAGACTTATAAGAAAGCCCATATCTATCAGAGGCCCAAATGTGAATCGGATCGGATCATTAGTATAGCCACAATGGAGAAAACCATTTGGAGACGCATAGTTCCCACTCGCTCTATCTCACACACCAACACGACTGCTTTGCCCATTCGGCCAGATGAGCGTCTGGATCTCAGAGACTATAAAATCTAGAGCAACCAAACTTTCTGCCCAAACTCCTGTGACATACTTCAATAGAAGTGTATTGCAAAATTTGGCCCGAAAGTCAACAATTTTGAAGATTGTTTTAATTGGAAAGAAACGGAAAATGAAGTATCGTACAGAATCTCTTCCAGATTGTTGAATCTGGTTCAGATCGGATAGTTATTATAGTCACAATGATGAAATTAATTTTCAGCAGCTAGCCACAAACCCTTCAGCCGCTACTGGTTCTCTCTCTCGATCACACACTGCTCACACTCTGGCTCGTGCAGTGTATGCGTGTTTTTTGAGAGAAGTGATGAAGATGTAGATTCAGCAAAAAAATTTAAAATATTAAAACTGTTAAATTTTTTAGAAATTCTACATAAATCAAGCTTACTGACTGAGTACGGGTGTTAACACCCGTATTAACCAGTGTCGTGTTAACAGCGACTCAACACGTTCCTTCTAGTTTTTTTAAAGTCGGATTTCAGGCATGTCAGTTTCTTCGAATGCATAGATTAAATGCGTTTGGATATATTAAATCTGCAAAAATACAGAAGGTGCTCGGGTTTTTGTGCGAATGGAAGATTATTTTTTAATGAAAAACTGAAGGAGTCTTTATTGTCTCATATTTCTTGGATCTCCATTATATCTGCTGCATATCCCTTTATCGTCTGTTCTGTATCCGTGTAAATTTTCCATATTACAAGATGCCAGGTATATTTAAATATTTTATTAAATTTCATTCAAGGTGTATGCCCAGCTGAATGGAATCGACCTAGAAAACGATTGTGCGTAATTTTAATTACTGAAAACTCAGATGAACATAACGTGGCAAAGGGGGTGCAATGAGAGAAATCGCGTTACACAGCAGATACAGTGCGGAGAGAGTTCGATTTGCTTATATGTTTAAGGTAACGTTTTTTACGCTAATTGCAATTAATTTTATCTTTATAAATCTTAAACAGTTTATAATTATCTCTCTATTATATAAAATAAAAATTAAGCCACCGTCCGTTATTTTATTATCGTATAGCCAGAGTAACTACCGCTCTAAACCTTACCTAAACGCTGAGTTGTTTTGAGTACATCCTTCTCATAAAATTTGCCGATCCACTTCTAAAAAACAAAACATAATATATTTGTAATTAAAGCTTGAATTAAGTAGAAGCAGTCATAAACGGCCACAGCCTTCAGTATTTTTAACACAGAAATCCATTCTTATATCACCTTTTAGTAAATATTTGCCCATGCAGAAATGTATTTTTTTCGACCACTGCCCGACATTTTATTTTTTCGTGAAAAGTAGAGTGGTGTTGGGTGTGGGATGGTGTACGTTAGGAAAGAAGTAGATATGAGGCCGTGGGAGTGGTGAATGAGTTATAAAAAGAAGATAAAAGGCACAGAAAATTATATTTTGTGTATTCTCTTAGATGAAGAAGATGGTGTTTTCGGTTGCCGCCCGATTTTTATACCCGTACTCGAAGAGTAAAAGAGTACAAGAGTAAAAGTACAATATATTTGTGGTACGAGTGGATGAGTGTAACGCAGAGAAGTTATAAACATCATTTTTCTCTGGCGCGTATATAAATAGTTTGGTTGGTACTCCGACACGGGAACAGGCCACATATAAGCCATGCGAAAAACATGGATTTTCCAGATTCATTTTCGACATTTTAACCTGTTCATATATTCCTCCTAGATCTGATTCCATTGTTTATTTTAACCACCTTTCTGATATTCATTCTGTGGCTTCTGCTTAAGGTTGCGCTTATCAGATCATATTCCATTTATTCCATTAATTAACAATTACAATTAATCATATATCCTCCAAACCCCACTGGTTCTCCAAGTATCTGTCCTACTTAAAAAATAAAAAATCTCGGCTGTATAAAAAGTACCAGAGGACTGGTTCTTTATACGTTTTTGCTCAATATTCCTCTGTTCGCTCTAAATTTCTTACTGTCAATTGTCAATGTTATAACCAATAACTTTCCCAATGTAGTACAAATTTCCGTACAGATCCCAAAAATTCTTTTCGTTCGTCAACTATCTACTATCAACTACTATCTTTTCAACTTTATCTACTATATAAAACAGAAAACTCTGCGCAAGGTATTTCAAATTTATTTTCCACCGTCTTTCAATCGACGTACTCATCGCATACCTACGACTCATCCCCCCTTATCCATACCATCTTCCTCATGCTAACAACGTATTCCTTCCGTTTTTCGAAGAAAGCGCAGTTTGTGAAGGATTTTCATCGATTGACATCTGTTTCTCAGCGGGTCTTGATAAGTTTCCGAGCTCCATTTTAAAGTATTGCGCTTTACCTCTATGCCAACCTTTGACCTTCCTATTTAACTTATCTCTCGAACATTCTTGTCTCCCCGTGATTTGGAACGAATCCTACCTTATTTCACTTCACAAAAAAGAAAGTGGACATCATGTTCTGGATCGAATTTCCTCATCGAATGACCTTGGAGTCCTCTTCGATAACAAAGTTTGCTTCAACAGCCATATTGCTGTAATGGTGAACAAAGCGAAGGGAGTTTTAAGTTTTATTAAGCGTTGGTCAAAAGAGTTTGACGACCCATATATCACTTAAATACTGTACGTTTCGTTGGTACGTCCAATATTGGAATACTGTTCCTGTGTTTGGAGCCCTCAATATAAAGCTCAGCAAATCCTAATTGAATCGTTCAAAAACAATTCCTAATCTTTGCCCTTAGGAATCTAAGCTGGGACTCTGGCAGACGGTTACCTTCATACCGAGATAGGCTAAGATTACTAGACCTACTTTTATGCTGTTTATGCACAAGCTCATTCTCGGGCTTGTTAACTCACAAACTCTGCAGGGATATGCTTTGCGGTTCAATCCAGACCAACCCTTTCCTACCTATCCGATTGCCCTTCTGTTGATCGAACCAGCAGGAACCTTTCTATGTTCAATGTAATAATTACAACTCCTTGTACCAAGACATTTCCCCCGAAATGTACCTTGATATCATTGTTCGTAATATCTACCACCACCTAAACATATCGAATTTGTTTCCCTGTATTTAATTATACCCGTACTCGAAGAGTAAAAGGGTATATTGTATTTAATGGTAATTGCTGTCTGTCCGTCTGTCCGTCTTGTTTGTCGCCCATTGCTCGGAGGCTATAAGAGCTAGAGGGACCAAATCTTTTCAAGCTGATGTGATATCTCACTCCTAGAAAAATGTTTCAAAATTTCGCCCCGCCCACTTCCGCCCCCACAAAGGGCGCACATCTGTGGCGTCTACAATTTTGAATATAACAGAAAACGAAAAATGCAGAATCATAGAGACGGCCCATATATATCAGGGGCCCAAATCTGAATCGGATCGGATCATTAATATAGCCACAATTGAGGAAAATATACGAAAAAACTTCGCTCCCTCTCTTTCGCACTCACAAAAAATCGAGTTGATTTGGATTTTTGTATTTTGTGTCGCCTGGATCTCAGAGACTATAAGAGCTAGAGCAACCAAACTTTTGGCCAAGACTCCTGTGATACCAAACCTGAACAAGTGTATTTCAAAATTTCGCCCCGCCCCCACAAAAGACGAAAATCCACAATTTTGAAGATAGAAAAAAAATAAAAATGCAGTATTGTACAGAATGACCATATCTACCAGATTCCCGAATTTGGTTCAGATCGAACATTATTTTAGCCACAATGATCAAATGAATTTTCAGTTGCGAGCTTCCCCTTCCGTTGCGGCGTAAGTTATTTATGGGGATGATTTTTCGCTAATGATTCTTTCGCACGCACACTTACGCTCAAACATGCTGCCTCGTGCAGTGTACGTGTGTTGTTGTGAGAAGTGATGTAGATGAAGTAGATGTAGAAATGTGACTGATGTAGCAAACAAATGTAAGATGTAAAAACTTATAAAAAATTTGAAAATTCCACATAAATCACATGTGTGCTGACTGAGTACGGGTATAAAAGTAGAGTCGCGGCAACAGCGACTCCGTACGTTCTTTCTCGTTTTAACTAATTTAGATAATAATTAGCAGATAATAATTGTAAATGCTAGCCGTACTGGAAACTGTAACCGTTTAAAGTCGAATGGCATTTCGTTAGGAATCCGTGGAATCAAAACGTCTTCTCCTTTATACTTCCATTTTAAAATGATGGCTTTAATGACGTTCATTAATTTCTTCACTGCAAGTCGGGTGCCATTACAAAGACGTGGCTGGTTTATATTCCGCAACATAATAATTACCGATCCAATCTTTAGTTGCAGATTATGAGGTGGTAATCCGGGCAATTGCAGCGATTTTAAGAACGCCTTTGGATAGTTGACAACATATTTCATGTTAGTAACGGAATCAATCGATTTGTATATTGTTTTTGCCATTCGACTAAATACATCCAACAGCGCGTCTATCTTATTTTGAATCTGGAAATTCATTTCGTTTACATCAACGTTTTTTGCAGCCTCTTTCGCTCAAGCATACATGATTTTTTAAAATTTTGAGCAATGTATGGGAAAATCTTCTCGATGAGTTGTGTCTTTGTTTTAGTAAAGTTACAAAAATTGGAAGGAAATGTGATGTATCCAGACAATGAGTCGACAGGTATTTTGTCATTACCAATATCAGTATTGTTTGGAAAAAGCTACTCCAGAGTGCTCGTTCTGCAATTCGACTCGCATGTTTAATTTTTTGAGCGTTTTAACGTCTTTCCATAAAATCGATGACTTTAAACATAAGTTAAGTTTGTCGGCTGGTGTTGATCGTGTTATTACTAGTAGTGTTTGGCGAAAATCTCGTGCTCATAAAATCAGTGCACCACCAAACCGGGCTTGGTTCTTTCGGAAATCAATGCGTCCAATGATTTTTGTGTGCCATCGTGCAATCATCCCAAACTATTAATTTGCTCTGTTGCAACACTTTGGCCATCGTAGAATTTTTGGAAAGGTTGCAAGTTGGTGTTTCATTTAGTGACTAACATTGAACGCAAATAAAACACTCGTTTTGGCTGGGATGGACTGTGTAAAGACGTCCTAGTGCATCGGTGAAAAATACTTGTGGGTAATTACTAGTTGTCCTTGTTTCCGTCGTTTAAATTTACTTCGTCGATTTTATCCGGTCTTATCCTCTCTACCAACCAAATGAGGATGTGTGCATGTGGCAATCCGCGTGTTTGCCATTCGACTAAATACATCCAACAGCGCGTTTCGTTTCATTCTTTGCATATCCGTCAGCATTGATAGCATCCCGAAGATGAATGTATTTTTCCGAACGCAGTTTTGCCTGGGTCAACCTGCCTGGTATTGGTGGAAGAGCCGCCGACAATTGCATATATGATTGTCCTCATTTTCCCGAACCATCAGTCTGTATGAACTAACTTTTTTTAGTTTCGAGACCTGTGACTGGATTTGTCATTTTCATTGAGAAATAATACCCATCTTCACCTTGCTAAAATAAGATAGGATAACGCATCATATGATCGATGTGTTTCGAGTGAGTGAGTGAGCGCTCTCACTCACAAGCTGTTGAAATAGTTCTCTCTCATTTTTTCGATTTTTATACCCGTACTCGAAGAGTAAAAGGGTAAAAGTGGATGTGTGTAACACACAGAAGGAGGCGTTTCCGACCCCATAAAGTATATATATTCTTGATCAGCATCAATAGCCGAGTCGATATAGCCATGTCTGTCCGTCCGTCTGTCCGTCCGTCTTGTTTTTCACTCATTGCTCGAAGGCTATTAGAAAGACCATATCTATCAGGGGCCCAAATCTGAATCGGATCGGATCATTAATATAGCCACAATAGAAAACATACGAAAAAACTTCGCTCCCTCTCTTTCGCACTCACACAAAATCGAGTCGATTTGGTTTTCGTACAAATGAACGCCTGGATCTCAGAGACTATAAGAGCTAGAGCAACCAAACTTTCTGTCAAGACTCCTGTGATACCAAACCTGAACAAGTGTATTTCAAAATTTCGCCCCGCCCCCTTCCGCGCCCACAAAAGACAAAAGTCCACAATTTTGAAGATAGGAAAAAACGAAAAATGCAGTATTGTAGAGAATGACCATATCTACCAGATTCCCGGAACCAGAATTTGGTTCAGATCGGATTATTATTGTAGCCACAATGATAAAATGAATTTTCAGCAGCGAGTCCCTTTGCGGGGTTGCTCCCCGCAGCAAAATATACATTTTTATTAGGTTTGATGGCAGCAGCGGCTGCTACTGATTCTCTCACACTCACGCTCACAGACTCTGCCTCGTGCAGTGTACGTGTGTTGTTGGAGAACTGATGTAGATGTAGATGACAGATGCATCAAACAAATGTAAAATGTAAAACTGATACAACATTTGAAAATTCCACTAAATCACATGTGTACTGACTGAGTATGGGTATAAAAGTAGATTCGCGTTTACAGCGACTCCGTACGTTCTTTTTCGTTTTCCTCCTTTCAATTTTTTTTCCCGTAATCGGCTTCATTACGAAGAAAATTGCTTACCACGTTATTTGAGCCAAGGGGCGTCGTGAAATTCCAGGTCGAGAATCCCAAGAAAAGTCAAGTTCAAGTCAAGTCAGAATCCAAAAAAAGCCGGGGTCGTCAGTGTTCAATCAATTTATTGGTATATATATTTTTGTACAAGGAGTACACGCGTGCGAAGATAACCCGTGTCGCTTAGGATGTAGGAACGAATGTAAGTGAAGCTACACTCAAGCTGCCGAGGGCTGCTGGCAGCGAGAGCTGGAGCGGGAGCGTACGTAGATGGAAATTGCGGTCAAGCTGCCGAGGGCTGCCGGCGGCGAGAGCGGGAGCGTGATCGTGGGCGGGAGCGTGCCCGTGGTGACACTAAGCGTGAAGAGAGCGTCGCCGGGGGGAAAAATGCTCTTAAGTATGAGGGCGAGAGCGAGGGCAGCCGCTTGCGTAGCTGGAGTGCTAACAGTGAAGTGTGGCTGGAATGCCCACAGAGCGGTGGCCCCGCCAGCGCCGTCCCCAGTCTGAACATTCTCCCCCCCCCCCTTGCAGGATTGCAATAGAAACTCTACGACTGCATGCGGGCGAGATTGCCAGGTTGGATAACCTGGAAGCTTAAAATGGAAGTGACGGTGCCGAAAAAGAGGCTGGGTGCCAAGACCCGTGTGGAGAAGCGTGAGGTGGTCGCGGTGACACACCTTGCACAGGTCCCCACTGCGGCAGTCCTTGCCCGAGTGTTTGTGAGCAAGTCAGTTCGAGCAGTACTTGTGTACTCGGACGGTTCGGAGCCTCTGCTCGACACTCAAGCGGATGAATTGGCGGCAATTCCGCAAGGGATGGATTCCTAGGCACACTCGGCATTGGTAGGAACTGTTACCTCGAGAACATGTGCGATCCGGTCTGCAGGTGGAACGGGAACGTGTGGGAGCGTGGGGAGCCTTGGCTGGATGTAGGTGGCTAGGAGGAAATAATTCGGAGGCGGAATTCGGGGCTTCAGGCCCTTTGATAGGTGCTCTGGAAACCTGACTCGAAAACGATGCAACTTGATGACTCGCCGTATTGGACACGGGACCCGTGAGCACCCAACCGAAAATGGTTTCCTGTCAAGAAGAGAACCACATATGTTGGGCTGTAAGCCACTCGAAATTACAGATGGTAGGACATCGGCTCCAATCAGGACATCGATTGGTGAGCTCTCGAAGAATGTCGGATCCGCAAATGGAAGACTCGGCAAGTCTTTTAATAAACTTGGCGAGATCGGATGCGACGGAACATTCTTTGTCACTTCCGGGATAACATAGGCTGTGGCGTTTAATTGTAAACCCGGTCTTGTTGGAGAGCGAATGGAAAGATGACAGAGCTTCTCGGACTGAGCGGATACTGTCTGATTCAGACTGGAGACCTGTGTCTGAATACGTTCGAATGGCAATTGAATTGTGTCGAAAAGGCGTTCCGTAATGAATGTTGCCTCAGGCCCGAGTCGATCAGAGCGCGGGCGCGGAAATTTTTCCCCAGGTGGCAAATATTAATGATTGCCGTGCCTAGAAGGACAGAGCTTGTGCCGGAGGCGAAATACGTCTGAACGTTCGGATGTGCGAAAGAATTAGAATTTTTCAACGGAAGGTACTGGTCGATCGACGTCTGGCCAGGCTGTGGAATCAGGCACGGATGTGGAATGTGACTCGCTGGAAGCTGGACTGCCACGATGCAGAAGCGTATGATGTCGTCCTCCACAAGTGTTGGAATTGTGGGAGCTTTGGCATTCTCGAAGCATGTGGCCCTTTGCGAAGCGATTGAAGCAGAGCTGCCTTTGCTTTATGCAGTTGGAGCGGTCGTCAACGCTCATTTGCAGGAAATGAGGACAGAGTCGGATTGGGTGATTCTCTTTGGAACAGAGATCACACTTGCTCTTGCTAGGATCCACGCTGTTATGGCACGCGTACGACGTCCTTGGAATAGAGGGCTGGATTCGGGAGGATGGCGGATTCTGACTGCCTTTGGAGGGAGGCGGAGCGTCTCGTGAGGTGGAAGGGTCGCTCTCAATAGCCTCAAGCGTTAAGTAGCGCTGAGTGAGGAAGGCGTCGATTTCCTTCCAGGGCGGCACTTCCTTCTTGTCCGTCACGGACGCTTCCCATAAGGCGCGGCTTAGCTTTTGAAGCGCAGATAGTT
Source organism: Drosophila bifasciata (assembly GCA_009664405.1). NCBI lineage: Eukaryota > Metazoa > Arthropoda > Insecta > Diptera > Drosophilidae > Drosophila > Drosophila bifasciata. Next base: position 29,623,724 of record CM019044.1, read on the forward strand.
ACAAGCAGACTATCCCAATTGTCCGTGCAAACGTTGGAGACCGCTAGCGCATTTAGGACTCCTGCATCGTACTTTGAAGTTCCTTCAAAGCACGACTGCATTCGGAAGTTACGCGGGGCAAGAAAGGAGGAGAATGTTAATTTGGTTGGTCACCAGAAGCCGATTGTTTTCACATCGGCTGCGGAGAGCCAACCAGGTGGACTCGAAAACCGTCATTTGTGAGGGGGACTTTTCTACAATGGACTTTGGATCGCCCCTGGTCTTCTCGGTGAGGTAGTATAACTTCTCTACCGGAGATAATTTTGGATTATTTTATCCCGACCGCGGTGAACAGATCGGAATGTGGGCCAGCGGACGTAGTCCCCTGAAAACCTCAATATTGACGGGAGGCAGTCGACAGCCGCCCTGTTGGACTGGCTGTGCGGGAGGAAGGACTGCGGAGGGGGCCAGCTGGGCATTGAGGTCGCAGAGACACTGCTCAATTACCCCATAGCATTCGCCATATGTTTCCCGGATGTCCGCTTGGATTTCTGGATCCTCGTCAGCCATCACCGCGGAACAGGCCTTGTATTCGGCCTCGACGTCTGTCCACATGCTGAGGATTTGGCCTCGGCGGACCTCGGACAGAGGGGCGGATGGGGCGGCAGTGATGCGCTCTGCCAAAGTGGGACAGTCGGCCAATGGCGGCTACCAATTTGGTCCGAGCGGCAGAGGTGGCGGATTGAGCCATTGTGGTGACGTGGCGAGAGCTGACGGGACTAGTGAGGCAGCCTTTCGGATCCTGTTTAGTCACCGATGGAACCTTAAGGGTCACCGGAGACAGGAATAGGACCGATTTGGTCCTTGTAGCAGGGCTGCTACTGGCTGCTCTCGGAGTGAGGATGCCTTGATTGGCTGTGTCGGGTAGTTCCGGAGGCGGACGAGGTGCGTAGCCGGTTGGACGAGGTCACAGGCAAAGTTGTTTGCCGTCCTTGTGACCTGTTGGCATAATTTAAAAGTACCCACGCAAGAAAAAATTGTTTTTTTGGAAGTCTGTGAGGGACTGTTTGAGATCACCTGTAGGTGAGAAATCTCAAACAATGAGTGACCCTATATTGAGCCGAGCTGAGGAGAGGAACGGTCACACTGGAGTAGCAATATTTGGAAATATTGACTGTGCGATGCTCCTCCGTTTACCCATTGACGCATTCGTGAGCGGAACTGGGTTACTATCGGATGGAAGGAAGCAATGGAAGCGAGCACGGACACCTCACAGAAATGGAACAACAATAATTTCTTTATCAAAACAAAAAAATATTTTTTTGTTTGTGAACAAAAAAGACATGGAGGTTTTTCTTGGACGTGGTCGGATTATTTAATTATTTAATTTATTTTTTATTTTTTTTTCTATTCGGATGAACGGAAGGTTCGAATGCCGATAGTTTTTGGGCCACCTCTCACTCTCGGAACAAAAAAATATCAAAACACGAAACACAATTTGCCAATTTGTAAGGTAAATTGCCAAATAATTACGGAAAATGCGCCGTGCCTTGGTCGCGAGTAATTAATTTGGACTCTGGAGAATGTGGGAGAAATTGGAGACCTTGCGAAAAGTGGCTGGAGGGCAGCCTCGCGAGAGCGAGGGCAGCCGCTTGCGTAGCTGGAGTGCTAACAGTGAAGTGTGGCTGGAATGCCCACAGAGCGGTGGCCCCGCCAGCGCCGTCCCCAGTCTGAACAACGTTTTGGCCCCGCCCCATTAGGCCCGCCAAAAAGATGAAAATCCACAATTTTGAAGATAGGAAAAACGAAAACTGAAGTATTGTAGAGAATGACCATATCTACCAGATTATCGAATTTGGTTTTAGATCGGATCATTATTGTAGCCACAATGATCAAATGAATTTTTAGCAGCGGGAATACCCCGCGCCCTTTCAGCGGTTCCCCTCGCCCGATTCCAGCGTAAGTCATTAATGGGGTTGATTGTCGCTACAGATTCTCCCTCTCGCTCATACACTGCTCATACATTCTGCCTCGTGGAGTGTACGTGTGTTGTTGTGAGAAAAGATGTAGATGAGATGTGAGAAAAAAATGTAAAATGTAAAAAAATGATAAAAACATTTGAAAATTCCACATAAGTCACATAAATCTCTGAGTACGGGTATAAAAATAGAGTCGCGTTCAGAGCGACTGCATACGTTCTTTCTCGTTTCTTTTCGCATAGCTGTTAGCAATTGCTTGCACTGTGGTCTGATTGCTATTTGTTTTGAACTTTCTTTTTGGTCGAGGAAAAAAATTAAAAACATATTGGAGTGAGTGCAAGAGTGATCTGCACTCATGATCAGCCGAACATACTTTGCTAGCTTTGCGACAGCGTCGTGCACGCAAAGTGTACAGGTGTTTCTGGCCGTGTGAGTGATGCCATATCACAACCCAACGCTCTACATTATTGTTGTGAGGAATGCCGTGCGAAATGTGCTCGTTTATGAGGCAGAAGAGGAGTGGCTTTAAGGAGCTGATCGTTGGCTTTAAGAAGCAATACGATCGGCTCTTAGCCATGGACACTCAATTCAATTCAATTTTGCTCTTCGAGCAAAGCGTTTGAATTCGAGGGCATAAATAGTTGTTAGTTCGTTGTGTAGCAGGGTTAATTTTGCAGTAAAGGTAAATCGGTTCTTGCGTCGTTACAATTTTATGAAAGTATACTAGAGTTCTAAAATCTATCCAATTGGTCAAGTTAAGGTCAAGTATTTTATTTGTCAAGTGCGATACATGGTCGAAACGTCTTAAATTAAACACATATCAGACAATTAAATTAAAGGCTAATACTAATGTGCGCTTGTCGCGGGCGTCACTATGTCCAAATATTTCAACACCATAAAAATACAACGCATAATAAAAGCCGATGACCTAAAGGTGGAGATGTTTAATTTCGCTTATTCAGGGAGATAGCTTCTTTTAAGATAAGCGTTTCGACACCATTTTTCTGCCAATGTTTGGCCGGTTGCACTTGGTTGTGAAGCAGTACAAGGCTAAGCAAAAAGAACAGGCCCCCATAACTCTCCCCGGTAGTCAAACCAGTGCTCCATCATCTTCCCGCTCTACTTCTACCCATCCAAAAAACTAGTTTCCTCTATTTTAGTTACTTACCAGAATGCTAGAGGCTTACGTAATAAGCTCAGCACTCTTTATCTGGAAAGTTTCACATTTTTGTCCCATATTATTGTGTTTACTGAAACCTGGCTAAAACCGGACATCCTTAATTCCGAAGTTTTGGCAGATCGGTACACAATATTAAGAAATTACCGGTCGGCTCGATGTGGAGGAGCGGTCCTCATTGCAGTGGACTCCAACTTCACGTCGGAAAATTTCATATTCAGGTTAAACAAAACCTGGAATTCCTGTGCATAAAACGGATTCTTCCAACCTTTTCTATTTTGATTACTTGCTCGTACATTCCACCGTCTTCGGATATCTCTATATACGAGCAGCACCTGTCCGCTGTAAAAACTGTTTCTTCCTCGCTATCAGATAAAGACCATATGATAGATCTGGGTGATTTCAATTTGCCAGGTACTGTTTGGTCTTCGGTAAACGAGTCGAATAACCTTGCGTCCACACAAGGACATGACTTTATTGACGGCTTGCTAGACCTGTCCCTGTCTCAAGTCAACCATGTGAAAAATTCCTTGGGTCGATTGCTCGATCTATGCTTTGTCTTGGATCCGACCATAGCGTCGTTAACCCGAGCCCTTCCGCTCACTATACCTGAAGACTCCTACCATACTTTTTTCGTAAGGCCGAGTTTACGAAGCTTAATAGTCTGATTAGGGATTTTGAGTGGTCCGCACTGTACTTGTGCACTGACGTTATGAAAGGCACACCAATATTCTACAATGTACTTGACACACTCTTTGATTCTTTTGTCCCATATTTTTGTCCGGTTAGACCTGGGAAGCCCCTTAGTTTACCAAAAAGCTATTCAGTCTAAAAAACATAAAATCAAAACTTTACAAAATTTTCAAGAAGTTTTCCTTCTTCTCTCTCTCGCTATGTAATAGCTCGGTCAAATTTCACCATACCAAACGCTCAATGCTATAAAAATTACCAAACACAATGCAGGAAACGTTTTTCTCAGGACCCTAAACAGTTTTACAGCTTCGTAAACAGTAAGCGTAAAACGTCCGTCAGCAAACAATGATCAGGCCATTGCCGATTTTTTGCACAATTTTTCCAAATAACCTATTCCCATGATCTATTTACCTAATTACCTAGATCAAACGGCATTTTCAGCCCCTTGTTAAATGAAAGCTCACTGCTTCATGATCTTCGACTAGTTAAACCGGTGTTTTCACCAGGTGCTGACGGAGTCTCCGGCTGTGTACTCAGGTACTGTGCCGACGCTCTGTGTGGACCCCTGCTTAAACTATTCACCCAATCCATTAACTCTTCATGTTTCCCTTCGATCTAGAAGGAATCGTTTATTATTCCTCTCCATAAGAAAGTTAGTAAGTCTGACGCAATGAATTACAGAGGTATATCGAATTTATCCGCTATTCCTAAAATGTTTGAGAAAATTTTAACCCCGAACTTGAAGCATCTCTGCAAATCATTTATATCTCCAGCTCAGCACGGATTTATAAGGCGACGAACAACAACTACAAACTTACTAGAGTTTACCTCTTTTATAATTAAAAGGCTTCCAAGGTAACATGCAGACGGATGTCATTTACACCAATTTTAGTAAAGCATTCGACTCTTTTACCACAAAAACTTGACATTTTAGGGATTCCGCCCAATCTTTTGAAATGGATTTCCAGCTACCTTTGCTCTAGGTCTCAAAGAGTCCTCTCCGAAAACTCCTTGTCTTCACCTGTTCAGGTTACTTCTGGAGTAACACAGGGCAGCCATCTTGGCCCTCTACTTTTCACACTCTTCATTAATGACCTGCCTTCAGTATTAACAAACTCTCGAGTACTCATGTATGCGGATGACGTTAAACTCTGTGTCCAGTATAAGGACATTTCATTTCACTCTCGCTTGCAATCCGATCTCAATAACTTTCAGTCATGGTGTTGTTCAAATATGTTACACCTGAATGCCTCGAAATGTAAAAGTAATGACATTTCATCGCTCCAGCCCCTTGTTGGCTCCTTACATCCTCTGCGGTGGTTCTCCTGCGAGAATTGCGTTGCTTGATGATCTTGGTGTTAAACTAGAACCCAAGTTAAAAATTTTCTGAACAGATTTCTACCATGGTAAATAAAGCCATGGGAGTGCTTGGGTTTATAAAGAGGTGGTCAAAGGAATTTGACGACCCTATATGACGAAGACTCTCTATATTTCGCTTGTTCGTCCGATTTTAGAGTACGGCTCGTGTGTATGGTGCCCTCAGTACAAAGTACACCAAGACCGTATAGAATCAGTCCAGAAAAACTTTTAACTCTGCGTGGCCTCAATTGAGAAGAAGGTGTGAGACTGCCTTCTTACTCTCGTAGATTGCTTTTAATAAACCTTCTATCCTTACTTAATCGTAGAAAAATGCTTGGTGTGATTTTTATGCACAACTTGATCAGGGGTGACATCGACCGCCCTGACTTGTTGAGCCGCATAAAATTCACGATTCCTATTAGATCCTCTAGAAATTTTTATTCTTTGTACCTTCCGCTGTGTAGATCGAATTATTTCTTGCATGAACCGTTTCGGGTCTTATGTTCGGATAATAATTCGTTCTACCATATTATATCCACCAATAATTCACTTTCTCTACTTAAATCACAAATACTAACATACCTTTCCCGTAATTAGTAATATTCTTTTGAAACTTTGCATGTTTAGCGTTGTGTTTAGCCCTAATTTTTCCTCGAATATTAGTCACCTATCTTTCCTGCATGTTCGCGATCGGTTTCGGTACACGTGTCGCGCGTCATGCGGTAGCGCCCCTCGGTCAGTTGGGCGGGAGGAGGGCTGCGTATCTGCCAGGGATTCGCGCGTAACAGGCTTCGGCTTGGTGTCGCATGGGCCACTTGTTGGTGCAGTCATTGCACATCAAAGTCCTAAAGTTAAAGTTGTGTGCACAACGCTTATCGACTCAACTTGCTGAATAGCCCTTAAAATAAATTTTCAAAAATTTGGAGTCACTATCCCAAGTTGGCAATAAGGAACCTGTTAGATGATAAATTTGACCCTGAATCTTGAAAGTTGTCATAAAATTGTTTTGAATAACTTTTGTTGCTCCAAATGACGTCATCTAAAAGCAATTATATTGCTGGATATGGATTTGGCACATTTCCGAAAACCAATGAATTTACTATAATGTAGCGGTACCAACACAATTCAGGAGCTTCATTTTCAAACTTAAATGCCTTGCAGTATTGGCATACAACGTTCATTGGTACAGTAGCAACGATTTGATGTAAACTGTAATCGATTAACACGTTATAATTGAATGCAGATCGATAGGGGTAGAACGCTACATTTCTATGTTGCTTCATTCCTCGCTGCGCGTTGCTCGTCGCTTTGACATTCGCTTGTATATCTGTGACTTGCGGAATTGCGAGTTCTGCGATTTAAGCCTAACGTTTAATTGATATTTACATGTGTACATATATTTATTCCTTTGAATAGATTTTCTCTGTCAAATCTATAACCAGTTGGGAACGTTTTTTGCTGACAATATATCGGGGATTCTAAACCCTTCTCCTGACAATAACAAACACAAAAAAAAAAAAAATAATTGGCGAAATCGGTCTAGCCGTTCATGCGTGATGCCGGGACTAAGGGAATAGGGATTCATTTTTATATATATAGATAACAGGCATACATAATTCCAGCCGTTCACGCGTGATGCCGGGACTAAGGGAATAGGGATTCATTTTTTATATATATAGATAACAGGCATACATAAGCACTTCATTTAAAATTGTGCAATATAATTTCAAGCCTTATCATAAGGGTAGATCAGGGTTTTGAGCTCAGGTCCTCTGATCACTAGTCAACATCAATAACCATGCAAAGCTGAATAATACTCCAACTTTGAATAAATTTTTTTAAATATTTAAAATTTGTTATTTCACTATCATTATATTACAGTTTATTTCTCTTAATTTTGTTTACTTTAATATTACTCATTACTTGCTTTGGGTTTATTGAATTATGATAGGTAAACAAAAGCCTAAGTCTAAGTCAAAAGACAAAGAGACAAAAGTCCAAATTTTTTGGACCAGCCTGTTAAAAAGGTCAACATTGTAATTGTGGTAAAAGTGGATGTTTTTAACATAGAGAAGGAATCGTTTCCGACCCCATCAAGTATATATATTCTTGATCAGCATCAATAGCCGAGTCAATATAGCCATGTCTGTCCGTCCGTCTGTCCGTCCGTATTGTTTATCGCCCATTGCTCGGTGGCTATAAGAGTTAGAGAAACCAAATTTTGTTTCCACACTGATATGATTTATTTCAAAATTTCACCCCGCACACTTCCGCCCCCTCAAAAAGCGCACAAAATGCAGATTCATAGAGAAAGACGATATCTAACAGGGGCCCAAATCTGAATCGGATCGGATCATTAATATAGCCACAATGGAGAAAATCATTTCGAAACACATCGTTCCTTCTCGCTCGCACTCACACACCATCGTGTCGACTTTTCCCATTCGTACAAATGAGCGCCTGGATCTCAGAGACTATAAGAGCTAGAGCAACCAAACTTTTTGTCCAGTCTCCTGTGGTATCACTTCAGTACAAGTGTATTTCAAAATTTCGCCACGCCCCCTTCCGCCACCACTAAATATGAAAGTCCACAATTTTGAAGATAGGAAAAAATGAAAAATGCAGTATCGTAGAGAATGCTCATATCTACCAGATTCAGATCGGATCATTATTGTAGCCACAATGATGAAATGAATTATCAGCAGCTAGCCGACCACCCTTCAGCTGTGTTTTTGTGTGAAGTGATGTAGATGTAGATGACAGATGCTGGAAAAATGTAAAATGTAAAATTTAAAATTTAAAATGTATAAAATTATCAAATAGTTTAAAAATCCGCATATGTATGTGAATCACATGTGTACTGACTGAGTACGGGTATAAAAAGATCGTAAAGTATTCATAGGAATAAATACGAGAAGGGACGTGTTGTGTTGCTGTTAACGCGACACTACTTTTATACCCATACTCAGTCGGTACACATATAATTAATGTGGAATTGTAAAATATTTTATTTCTCATTGGTTTGACCGATTATTCATTATTGAATTCTCTTTCTTACTCTAAAGATATATGGTACTTATTAGAAAGAGATAAGTTTTTGAGTGGAAGAGCTCTCTCATTCATTATATGAAAAGAGTATTTGCTTAAGTATTTGTGCGAGTGGTCTCTGCCTGAGTCTAATAGAACTGCATGACCAGCATTAATAGCTTATTGAAAAGGAGACCTTGCGCCGCACTATGAGAGCGTTTGGGTTCTGCCTGAGTTTAGGTTAATGCCTGATCAGCGGATTTGGTACCTCACCGATCTGCGTTCAAGTCGCAGATTGTGTCGTTTTTCAAAAGGAATGTGTAACATAGACATTGGTTCTCTATGTCACTGCGTTGTCACGCGCTTATATATGTATTTATATGTAGAACATACTGTTAAATACAAGCATGGGTTCAGTGCAATACAGTATATCGCTCTGAACGTGCGCTCTGAACGTCCTATGAAATCACGTGCGCCAAACAAAATGCAAACGACGACAAGAGCCCGCAAGAACGGGCCAACACCCCAACCCAAGTATAGTACGAAGTATGAGACAAGTCGCAGGATATTAGGGCGTGATTAGCGTTCTATATTACTCTACAGCTGGCGCATAACCTTGGGTGCCTCTAAGCACCAATGTCCACTTTGAACTTGCGTCAACTTACTATCTTTCCATGTCCTTATGTTGGCTATAAGTCGATGTGCCCAACGACCAGTTTCCGAACTATCCCATCTGTACTGCCAGCTGTCCATGCACATGGCCCTCGCCCGGATCCTGGCTGCTCTGACGTTTTCTTGTGGGGTGCCGACCTTCCTCTACTTATATGTGTCACTGATTTCCGTCGCTGCCAGTTCGACGTGTGGTATGCTGCTAATCACAAGGATAGCCTCCGTGAAGACTGTGCGAAAAGCCGACCTTAGCGCAGGGCTTCAAGTTTAAAGGTGGAACCTATTTTTTTTGTGCAACGGTTGGTGCTCGTTGTCTGAGCCTGATGTGTATTGATGATTTTGCAACGTTGAAGAGAAGTTTCCTGCTCGTCGACTTAGGTTCTATATTGTTTAGCATCGTGCGAGCTACTGCCATAACGATACCTTGCGTTCTGCCTCGTGTAGGAGCTCTCTGAATAATAGCAGGGAGTCTAGCTTCACTTCAAGGTGCCTTATAGCTCTCTTGGATACGATTGAGCCTTTACTTATGCTTATCCTAACCGACTTTTCCTGCGTTCTGCTGCTGATTGGGACCACTTTCGTCTTATGCTCGGCAAGTTTAAGTTCTACCATGTTTATTCAACCACTCATTGTTTTGATGGTTTATCTGACAACCGTGATCGCCTTATTAACAGCGAAGCCCACAAATTCTTTTCCGATTTATAAATTTAGGTACAAGATTCATATATTCATTCATATCATATATTGTATTTCTCAGCAAAGGTCTTAGTACGGATCCTTGTAGTCCGAAGATCATTGTAGGTGTCATATTGCATCCATCGATCATCCATGTAATCGTTGACTACCGCTTGCAGGTATCCTGCAATGCATTTTTAAGTCTAGTGTTTCCACCAGACAATTTTTTTTGGACCCACTGCGGCATCGCGAGCCTTCTATAGCCTTCCTGGCTGTGGTACACACTTATTCAGTGCATCTAGGGTTGAGCGCCCGCTACTGCCTCGGTTAGTCTTTCGCTTAAGATGCTTTCCAGAACCTTGCCTGCACTGTCGAGGAGGCAGCTGGGCCTGTATGCTATTGGTTTGCATGTGTCTTTCCCTGGTTTTGGTATCAGCATCAGCTTAAGCTGTTTCCATCTCCCAGGCAAGCAGCCGTCTGTGACCTGTATAAGTGGTTTGACAGCCCGATTGGGAATGCCGTCAAGTCCTTGTGCTTTTCTGATTGGCACTCTCAGAGCTATTTTGATCACCTCTTGTGCTGTCACCGGCGGCACTCCTGGCCCGATGCCGGTGCTCATGGTTATTAGTGTGTGACGATCACTTTCAGTTTTACACTTTCTGTTGGCGCCAGGTGTTTGAATGTGCATCGTTTTGAGCATGTTTTGATCTCAATATTTAGTTATTTTGTCTTTTCGATGTATATCCCTCTGAGGGTTTGAAAGTTTATTGATCCGTGGGACTTTTCTGGATCCTATGCATTTACGGCGGGTCTCTTCTATCGACTGGTTTCACTAATATATCGTCTTATGCCTTTTGAAAGGTTTGCTGCGTTCCACAAAGCCAGGCAAGGATATATATCTGCCGCTATGGATGCTGAATACCATGGATATGCAATATGCAATCGCCTAGAGGCTGAACTGCCATAGAGCAGCGGCCTTCCCCGGCTGCAATTGGTACCTGACGGACCTGGCCAGAGAAGACATTGCAGAAACGCGTTGGGCTGGAGGCACCAGAAACACTGTCTAGTATGCGCACTTGACTTACGACAAACGCTGCAAAGAAATTTTACGGACCGCGTCCTGCTCTACAACACGGAAAAGGGAGCAAGGCACGACCATCATCGGTGGCGTTCCTCAGGGTGCAGTCCTAAGCCCGATTCTATGGAACGAAATTTATGACGACATCTTGCGGCTCACACTACCGTAAGGGTGCACTCTGGAGGGCAGTTTTGATGACATCGCACTGGTGACAGAAGCGAAGTTCATTAAAGTTGCTGAAGCCAAATAAAACGCAGCAGTCAGAAGTATCCTGGATCGCAGCGAACGGACTATCTCTGACGGAGGCTGTGAAAGCTGAATGAAGGTTGAACAGGCATGCATGAGGATCGGAAACATTGCCATTGTGACCAAAGCTGCCTTTGAAAAGCTGGAGGTGTTGCTGGAACAGAGGCTATCCCTCAAGGTCTACCATGAATAAGCAACCACGAAGGCAAGTTCAGCCACGGAGGCCATAAGAACGAGAAAGAACGTACGGAGTCGCTGTAGGCGCGACTCTACTTTTATACCCGTACTCAGTTTGTACACATGTGATTTATGTGGAATTTTCAAATGTTGTATCAGTTTTTACATTTTACATTTTACATTTGTTTGATGCATCTGTCATCTACATCTACATCAGTTCTCACAACACACACGTACACTGCACGAGACAAAGCGTGCGAGTGTGAGTGTGAGAGAATCAGCAGCAGCAACCCTCAAAATAAATGAATATTTTGTAATGGTTGTAGCGGGAGGTGGGTCAGCTCGCTGCAGGAAATTCATTTGATCATTGTGGCTACAATAATGATCCGATCTGAACCAAATTCGGGAATCTGGTAGATATGGTCATTTTCTACCATACTGCATTTTTGGTTTTTTCTATCTTCAAAATTGTGGATTTTCGTCTTTTGGTGGGTCGGAAGGGGGCGGGTCGAAATTTTGAAATACACTTGTTCAGGTTTGGTATCACAGGAGTCTTGGCCAAAAGTTTGGTTGCTCTAGCTCTTATAGTCTCTGAGATCCAGGCGACACAAAATACAATAAACCAAATCGACTCGATTTTGTGTGAGTGAAAAAGAGAGGGAGCGAAGTTTTTTCGTATATTTTCCTTAATTGTGGCTATATTAATGATCCGATCCGATTCAGATTTGGGCATTCGGGAATCTGGTAGAAATGGTCATTCTCTACGATATTGCTTTTTTTCTGTTTTTTCTATTTTAAAATTTGGATTTTCGTCTTTTTGGGGGAGCGGAAGGGGGCGGGGCGAAATTTTGAAATACACTTGTTCAGGTTTGATATCACAGGAGTCTTGGCAAAATGTTTGGTTGCTCTAGCTCTTATAGTCTCTGAGATCCAGGCGACACAAAATACGAAAAAAACCAAAACGACTCGATTTTGTGTGAGTGCGAAAGAGAGGGAGCGAAGTTTTTTCGTATGTTTTCTCTATTGTGGCTATATTAATGATCCGATCCGATTCAGATTTGAGCTCCTGATAGATATGGGCTGTCTCTGTGATTCTGCATTTTTCGTTTTCTGCTATCCTCAAAATTGTGGACGCCACAGATGGGCGCCCTTTTGTGGGGCGGGAAGTGGACGGGGCGAAATTTTGAAACATTTTTCTAGGAGTGGGATATCACATCAGTCTGAAAAAAATTTGATTGGGTAGCTCTAATAGCCTTCGAGCAATGAGTGAAAAACAAGACGGACGGACAGACATAGCTATATCGACTCGGCTATTGATGCTGATCAAGAATATATATACTTTATGGGGTCGGAAATGCCTCCTTCTGTGTGTTACACACATCCACTTTACCACAAATACAATATACCCTTTTACTCTTCGAGTACGGGTATAAAAATGATGACCAACATAGGAGGTCCATAACAGTGCAGCAGAGAATCGACCACGTCTTGAATCGAACTAACTCTTAAACTATCTTGTCATGTTCTCGTTGTAGTCCTTAATCCAAGCATTAGCTATTCTCATTTACGCTGTATCGTATAATATACACCACCATAAGCTTCGCATATTGAAAATTTTCAGATTGAACAATCTTGGTCTTTTTATACCCGTACTCGAAGAGTAAAAGGGTATATTGTATTTGTGGTAAAAGTGGATGTGTGTAACATAGAGAAGGAATAATTTCCGACCCTATAAAGTATATATATTCTTAATCAGCATCAATAGCCGAGTCGATATAGCCATGTCTGTCCGTCCGTCTGTCTGTCTGTCTGTCCGTCAGTCTTGTTTGTTGCCCATTGCTCGGAGGCTATAAGAGCTAGAGCCACTAAATTTGTTTTCCAGACTGATGTGATCTCTCACTTTAAGAAAAATGTTTCAAAATTTCGCCCCGTCCACTTCCGCCCCCACAAAGGGCGCCCATCTGTGGCGTCCACAATTTTGAGGATAGCAGAAAACGAAAAATGCAGAATCACAGAGACAGCCCATATCTATCAGGAGCTCAAATCTGAATCGGATCGGATCATTAATATAGCCACAATAGAGAAAAACATACGAAAAAACTTCGCTCCCTCTCTTTCGCACTCACACAAAATCGAGTCGTTTTGGTTTTTCGTATTTTGTGTCGCCTGGATCTCAGAGACTATAAGAGCTAGAGCAACCAAACATTTTGCCAAGACTCCTGTGATACCAAACCTGAACAAGTGTATTTCAAAATTTCGCCCCGCCCCTTTCCGCCCCCCCAAAAGACGAAAATCCACAATTTTTAAAATAGAAAAAAAACAGAAAAGCAATATCGTAGAGAATGACCATTTCTACCAGATTCCCGAATTTGGTTCAGATCGGATCATTATTGTAGCCACAATGATCAAATGAATTTTCAGCAGCAATCCCCTCCCCTCCTCTTGCAGCGTAAGTCAATTATTGGGGTTGATTGTCGCTGCAAATTCTCTCACACACACACTCACGCTCAAACATGCTGCCTCGTGCGGTGTACGTGTGTTGTTGTGAGAACTGATGTAGATGTAGATGACAGATGCAGCAAACAAATGTTAAATGTAAAATGTAAAAAACTGATACAACATTTGAAAATTCCACATAAATCACATGACTGACTGAGTACGGGTATAAAAGTAGAGTCGCGTTCAAAGCGACTCCGTACGTTCTTTCTCGTTTATAAATAGAACGCGGAACATAAGTTACTAAAAAGGCCATTAGCTCTATTGTCGGCACACACACATTCCCATGTTTTTCAGTACGTTTGGGTGCGTAGATAGCAGGCAAAACGGAATATTACATTGGTTTTAACCACGTGTACATGAGCGGCATCGCAGCAGAAGAGCCCTTTTCTATCCACAATAGAAAGGTCCGTGCCCAGCCTTGGCTTAGAGTATTGTAGCTTACTCTTTGTAACCATAATCGGTTACAATATTTATACAGTGGGTAGTCCAAAAGCAAACAAATGTAGATTTATAGTATATTGAATTTAAATCCATTTTTCTGTAATTCAGCTACTAAATTTCAATTTTTTGTTTACATAACAAACAAATAATATATTTCGCCCACTTTCAGGAAAGGCAGACAAATTTTATTAATGCTTTATCAAAAGGATCATTTGCCAAAAACCTTCTACAAATAGTTATAATTTGGCGTCGGGATAATACGCGCGTGAAATACGAATGGGTATTTGATGCAAATCAGGATGCTACACTTGTTTCTAATACCCCCACGGAAAACATAATAAATACAACAAAAGCAGGACTCACTCACAAAATTCAAAAGCTATTAAAGGCATCTGAAGCGTTAAGCTACGAAGCTTTTGTTCAGGTAATGTATTTCACTGCAAAAAATTTTCACATAAGCTTTAATTAAACATTTTCAGAAACTATTGGACGAGCATTCTGAAGGAATTTTTAGTAAATGGATAACGCACTTACTATATTTAGTTGATTATTTATCTGAAAATTTAGAAGATGAACACCTTTTAGCTGCTTTTTCGCTATTAGGAACCATTGGATTTATGTTTGGTGTCGGATACATATTGATGTACTTCGTTAGAGCTGAAGAGGAACACCTAAAGGCTCAGGGACATCTTTCTGATTTAATAAGTAAGTGTTTTTTTTTTGTTTTATATAAATTAACATGTTCCATTCTGGGTACGAAGTAATTTTTTAATGACATACTTGTTTGGAGTGAGAGATCCTTGCCTGATGTCTTCCATCTGGATCCTGTGATCTCTGGATTTGTGGTCGAATACAAAATTTCGGTATATATAATATTAACAGTCTTTATGCAACTGGTTCTAAAATTTCAATCTTAGTTCTTATGAGGAGAATTTCTCTCGGGCTTGTTTCTAAGCGCCCGCGTAGCAACATCGCTCCTAAAGCTTTAATGCATCGGGAGAAAAAACTTGCGGCCTATGCGCTGTATTGGTATCTACTTCTCGGCTTAAACAACGTAATTTGGATACATAAGAATAAGTTGAGACATTGAGTTAGTTAATTCTTGAATTTGCAGCAAAAGTGCTTTGTTCAAAGGACACGCACTGGATACGTTCCTGTTGTGGAAAATGGGGTGGTCTCCGCGGTTGCACAGAACAATATAAGAGGACTGAACGTGTTCGAACACCGAGTCTCCCCTAGAATTAGTGTCTGTATTTCCATAGAGGAAGTGATGGGCATTCGCGTCGCGGCCCAGAATGTATCGAGTCTTACCTTCCACGATTGGTGGATGAGGGCCCTGACATCCTCCAAGGGTGGTCTGCTGTAGATTAAAGTTAAGGCTAGGTTAAGTCCGAAATGCTGTACCTGAAAGAAAAGATAACATTAAGATCATTTTTTACCACGATACAGGTTCTTTTCTCTACCGCGCTCTTTTCCATGCAGATTAATCTGCGCTACTGCTACGGCTAGGGTACCCATACCATATGATATGCTGCGGCAGTCCGTGCCAGAGTTTGCAAAGTCTTTCTTGACCAATAATTATCCTGAATTCCTTGCTGTTCACTATGTTTCGAGATATCGCCCGTTTGATAGTCCCTGTTCAGGTTCTAACCCTTGGTCAGAACGAGTGTATACTACTCCGCCTTCATCGGTGTTGCTCCTGGTCAAAGTTCACCAAAATCTTGGCCTTTGGTTTTGAGAAACTCAAGATATTCAGCGTTTACACAGGCCACTGCTTTGGATCCCTTATACCACTCAAAACACTTGAACTTACGAAAAACGGTTTTCCTGCGCGTACAACGGCATCCTTCATGGCAGGATCTCCGATATGTTTCTCTCTGGCTGAGCGCGGTCGATGATGGCAGTTCAGGTGCGACCCAAGGCGGTCCAGAATGCCCTCTAGTTATGCCATTTTTTGACTCGGAAACTTTTGTGGAGACATTCGTCCTCTGCTGCGTGAACCTTGACTCCCGGCCAGTCGGTTCCACTGGTGTTTTCTGTTCAGGAACCGTTTGTGATGCATTGGCATCTTCCCCTGGTTTTTCTCGGATACCCGACGCCGCCTGTGCGCTTGGAGGGGCTCGGTTTTTAGCCGTTTATAACTTTGAACATTTCGGGGGTCATTGGATTGCACGGCTGTTTTTACTTGCCGCAGTAAGTAATGTGCCCGCAATCATCAATCACCATCGGTACTGGGTTTCCGACTGTATGCACATTTTTTTTGGACGTTGATAGAGATCCTAAAGATGACGGAATCAAAGCAAGAAGTAAGTCGATGGTACTGTGATATATTCAGTTTATCCACTTGTGCGGTGCAAATACCGTATAATTTCTTGTAGCTTTGAGCCCGAATTAAATATTCAGCTTAAGTTAACGCTGTTGGTGCTCGTAGTTAGGGAGAGAGGGAGCGTGAGCGCGAGCAAAATAGCTTAGGCGTGAAATGCTAACAGTGTTGTGTGGCTGGAATTCCAACAGATCTGTTGCCTCGGGAACACTGCGACCACTCTAAACAATATGATTTTGACTAATATTCAGGGGAGAATTAGAGTTTAAAACAACTGACAACTTAACATCATCCGCATGCATGAGTACTCCAGAGTTTGTTAATACTGAAGGCAGGTCATTTATAAAGAGTGTAAAGAGTAAGGGGCCTAGATGGCTGCCCTGTGGTACTCCAGAAGTAACCTGAACAGGTGAAGACAAGGAGTTTTTGAAGAGGATTCTTTGAGACGTAGAACAAAGGTAGCTTAAAATCAAGCTCAAAATTTTTGGCGAAAACACTAAAAGATCGAGTTTTTATGCTAGTACGAAATGTTTACAGAGTCGAATGCTTGACTGAAATCGATGTAGATAACATCCGTCTGAAAGTTACTTGGAAACCTTTAATGATAAAAGAGGTCAACTCTAATAAATTTGGCTTTGTTGATCGTCGCCTTTTAAATCCATTCTGAGCTGGAGCGTTAAAATTTTCTCAAACAGTTTAGGAATAGCGGATAACTTAGATATACGTTTATAATTCATTGCGTTAGACTTGCTACCTTTCTAATGGAGAGGAATAATAAAAGATTCCTTCCAGAAATGAAAGAACATGAAGAATTAATGAGAAGGGTGAATAGTTTAAGCAGGGGTCTACAATACCTGATAACACAGCACCTACTAACTTCGTTAGCACCTAGTGAACACACCGGGTTAACTAGGCGAAGATCATAAAGCAGTGAGCTTTCATTTAACACGGGGCTGAAAATGCCGTTCGATCTACTTAAACTATGGATACTGCTAACCAGAGTAGCTTTCATGGGAATATTGGGCAAAAGATGGGAAATGGCCGGATCATTATTTGCCGATGAATAAAGAAATTATAGCGAAAATGGAAAGTAAACAGTAAGTAAACAGTAAAATTGTTTAGGTTTCTGTGAAAAGCGTATCCTGAATAAAGATAGGAAATTTGTATAGCATTGGGCGCTAAGAACGGTGAATATATGTTTTTTAGACTTGATATTGTTGTGGCAAACCAAGACAAAAACTGAGACATAAGAATCAAAAAGTGTGTCAAGGTTAAGGCGGTAGCGGAAAGAGAGAGACCTCCCCTGAGTCCACTGCAATTAGGAACTCTTCCTCCACGTCGAGAGGAACCGACATTTGTAAAGACTGTGTACCGACCTGGCAAACTTTCGAAATTAAAGCTGCCTGGCTTTAACCAGCTCTCAAAAACTATCATATGGTTTTTATCTGATAGATCTGATATCTTAGGAAGAATGGTCAGATAGTCATATATTGAGATATCCGAAGAAGGTGGAATATAAAAGCAAGTAATGAAAATGAAAGTACGCACAGGAATCCCAGGTCTCGTTAATCCTGCAGTATACAATTTTTCGACGTAAAGTTGGGGTCCACTCCACTGAAGGGTACTTACCCTTTCTCCTCCATACGAACGGTATTTTCTAAAGATTAAGTACTGTAATGAAGTTTCGCTGGGGTAAAGGCTCTCAGTCCGGCCAGAGCCCGTTCCACTACAGCAAAATTTATATTGCAGAAGCCTGAGAGACCCAAAAGTGAGTCTTGTCGACGCAGTGAAAGTTTAGGAATGAAAGGGGTGGAGAGGAATGAAGTTACAGCGGGGTAAACGACTTCCTCAGGATAGGGAAACAAGCAATATAAATGATTGGGAAGGCTTCCGTAAATCGACTCCGTAAGATGAGGGAGGAGGAGGAGGGAGGAGGACTCCGTAAGCGACACGTGATGTGTCGCTGTTAAAACGACACTACTTGTATACCCGTACTCAGCCAGTACACATGTGATTTACATAAATACATATGTGGAATTTTAAAACATTTTATCATTTTTTACATTTTTTCCTGCATCTGTCATCTACATCTACATCACTTTTCACAACAATACAGCTGAAGGGTGGGTTTCATCATTGTGGCTATAATAATGATCCGATCTGAGCCATATTCGGCAATCTGGTAGATATGATCATTCTCTGCGATACTGCATTTTTTCATATCTGCAAAATTGTGGTTTTTCATCTTTTGAGGGGGCGGAAGGGGGCGTGGGGAAATATTGAAATACACTTGTCTTGGTTTGGTATCACAGGAGTCTAGACAGAAAGTTTGGTTGCTCTAGCTCTTATAGTCTCTGAGATCCAGGCGTTCATCTGTACAAAAAACCAAAACGATTCGTTTTTGTGCGAG
Organism: Drosophila bifasciata; assembly: GCA_009664405.1. Classification (NCBI taxonomy): domain Eukaryota; kingdom Metazoa; phylum Arthropoda; class Insecta; order Diptera; family Drosophilidae; genus Drosophila; species Drosophila bifasciata. Next base: position 29,642,456 of record CM019044.1, read on the forward strand.
TGCGAGAGAGAGGGAACTATGTTTTTCGATATGGTCTTCTCTATTGTGGCTATACTAATGATCCGATCCTGATCAGTTTTGGGCCCCTGATAGATATGGTCTTTCTCTATGATTCTGCATTTTTCGTTTTCTGTTATCTTCAAAATTGTGGACGCCTCCGAATCCCTTTGAGGGGACGTGGCAAAATTTTAAAATCAAATTGTAAGAGTGAGTAGAAGTGTAGATGTGAGTGAGTCACATCAGTTTGGAAAAAAATTTGGTCGCTCTAGCTCTTGTAGTCTTCGAGAAATCTTTCTCAACAAAGCCGTATTGCAAGAAGGATACGAAACACTGCAAATGAAAGTACTGAAGAAGAACAATAAATTGCACGTAAACTGGGCCGCGTTAGTATGGCTCGACTTCGTGCTTCTCGATCAGCTGCTTGTGAAACAGCTCGGTTGGCAATGCAAAATCGTCGAGCGAACAACAGAGGTCAACAAATAGATAATTTGCGACGCAGAGATTTGAATCGAGCAGCGTTTCGTCACGATTGCAGCAATGATTACAGCTTGCATCCTTGCTTTGGCATTGGGCAAATAAACGTTGTTTGCGAGTATTTTGGTGCATTTAAGTTTTCCGGAGAAACGCCCGGATTATGCTGCCTTACTGGTAAAGTGAAATTGCCATTGTTGACTCCACCATCTGACCCATTGTATTCATTGCTTTGTGGTGAAACACCAGAATCACGCCACTTTCTTGCAAACACTCAAAAATATAATGGTTGTTTCCAAATGATGTCATTTGGGGCAGATATTGAAGAACGAGGATTTAATCCGACATTTAAGGTATTTATTTTTGCTAATTCTGAACCCTAATTTCACACCGAAAAAGTGTTTATAACTCAGTTGTTACTGACTCGTTTTTATTTTGTAGATACAAGGAGATATTGGATCATTACTACCGCTCGAAGATACACAGAATAAATTTTTACAAATATATTTCCTGGGCAACATGGAAGAACAACTTGATAGACGTCTAGGAATCAATGCAGGAACGAAGTAATGAATGAGTAATTCTTCAAGACTTGTAGCAACTTCTTCATGAACATCATGCGTTGGTCGGTTGTCTACGAGTGCTCTAGAGCGCAGGCAAAATGATGACTATAAAGTTGTCATCAAAGCAGATAACAGACCATCTGGAACACAGGAACGCACATTTAACGCTCCAACAATAGATGAAGTTTCGATGTTAGTTAGATGAGAACGGGTATAAAAACAATTCTGTGGAGGGGGAAGAGCAAATCTGGAGACGACGTGTTTTCCACGTCCGGCTTCTGAAGTTAGGGCGGAGGTTGGGGTTCAGGCTTAGCTAAGTTGCAATATGGTCGTGGCGGAGGGTTCGGGGACCAGATTTAAGCTACCAGTTCCATCGCAGAGCATAATCGAGATTTTTTAAAACTTAAACGTTTTTTAAGAGCACGCTCTCTGCTGTTTCTTCGGCCGCAGTTCGGGCGCTGCTCTCTGCCGCTGTAGGTGCCGGTTGTTGCTGTCGCTTGAGCCTCTCTCCCTCGGTTTGTGCTCGCTGCTGTTGCTTCTCTGCCCTTGCTTTGGTTCGGTTGCTGTTCTCTGTTTTCGCTGTATATGCCGGTCTCTGCTGCCGCTTGAGACCTTACGTGCTGTATTTCCGTTGCTACTCGCTTTCATTGTCCGTTCCGTAGATCTCTGCTTGCTGATGTTGCTTTGCTGTTCTCGGCGGTGGTTCAGTTGTTGTTCTCAGCTGTCTCTCTGTTGCCGTTTGTGACGTTACTTGCCGCTTTTTCGTTACTGCTCTGCATTTTACACGGTTAGGTGTGGAGGGTGGCTGTTGGAGATAGCAACCAGCTACAAGATCATGACTGATCCCCAATCACGGTTTTCCCCATTAATTTAACTATTGTCTTTCCCTTAGTGGGCTTCCGCCTCATTTTTATACCCGTACTCGAAGAGTAAAAGGGTATATTGTATTTGTGGTAAAAGTGGATGTGTGTAACACATTTCCGACCCTATAAATTATATATATTCTTGATCAGCATCAATAGCCTAGTCGATATAGCCCTGTCTGTCCGTCCGTCTGTGTGTCTGTCTGTCTGTCTGTCTGTCTGTCCGTCTTGTTTGTCGCCTATTGCTCGGAGGCTATAAGAGCTGGAGCAACCAAATTTTATTTCCAGGCTGATGTGATATCTCACTCCTAGAAAAGTGTTTCAAAATTTCGCCCGCCCACTTCCGCCCCCACAAAGGGCGCACATCTGTGGCGTCCACAATTTTGAATATAAGAGAAAACTAAAAATGCAGTATTATAGAGAAAGACCATATCTATCAGGGGCTCAAATCTAAATCGGATCGGAACATTAGTATAGCAAAAATAGAGAAACTCATTTCGAACAACATCATTCCCCTATTTCGCACTCACACAAAAACGAGTCTATTTGGTTTTTTTGTACAAATGAGTGCCTCGATCTCAGAGACTATTAGAGCTAGAGCAACCAAACTTTTTTGTTGTCCAGACTCCTGTGATATCGCTTCAGTGCAAGTTTATTTCAAAATTTTGCCACGCACACTCCCGCCCCCCCAAAAGACGGTTCAGATCGGATCATTATTATAGCCACAATGATAAAATGAATTTTTAGCAGCGATTTGCCCCTTCCCCTTGCAGCGTAAATTATTTATTGGGATGATAGTCGCTACAGATTCGCTCTCTTGCTCACACACTGCTCACACATTCTGCCTCGTGCAGTGTACGTGTGTTATTGTGAGAAGTGATGTAGATGTAGATGACAGATGCAGCAAACAAATGTAAAATGTAAAATCTGATAAAACAGTTGGAAATTTCACATAAATCACATGTGTACTCACTGAGTACGGGTATAAAAGTAAAGTCGCGTTCACAGCAACTCCGTACGGTTTTTCTCGTTCCAAATATACCATGCTTAAATCTAAATAATACGCAATCTCATATATCCTATATACAAGTGTCCCATTTTGTGAAGGAGGTCAGTCACTTACAGTACTGACCTGGCTAATATATCGTGCCTGTTGCAGTTGCAACTGCCCAATTTCAGAGGAGCGTATACAGAGGGTCAAGCTTCTACTATGTTCACAACTGTCATTGATAATGAAGCTAATATGACTTCTATCGAAAAGTTGAAGAATTTGCGGTCATGGCGCGGTCGCGGAGTTGAACGCCATTAGTTCTTTGGGGATTAGTCAAGAATGTACGTACATACATACGTATTGTATTTGACTCAATTGAGTACATGAAGTAAACTGAAAATCAATTTTTTATGTGAAAAACATATCTTTTTCATGGATGGTCGAAGAAGGTTAAAGGCAAGACCCAACCTTCAGTATCCTCAAAAATTATGAAAAAATTTGTATATCGCTTTGAAAGTTATGTGAAAGTTCTGGAAGTCCTGGAAATTTACGCGTTTTGGTCATAAAGCACATATTTCCATGACTCAAGTTAGCAGAAACGCTTGTTGTCTGGCCTGAGTCACAGTCACGAAAAATACTTTTGACAGATAAGTTTAAAGTTGTATTATATGGTAAGATAGATGCCAAAGAATATATTTGGCATTCAAAGAAATCCGATTCCCCCCCAAAATCTGGAAAAAAATTGCATTGGATATGCTCGGCTTAGCCCTATGGGGCCAAGCTCATATGAACTAGTACTACATATTCTGGCGTTGGAGTATTTAACAGAACTGAGTATGCAGATATACTTTAATATACATAAAGTTCATAATTCAATTAAAAAATACCTCTCAAAAACATCTATCAGCAGAGTTTTAATACAAAACACTTTCAAAAGCTTGCTAGGAATTGGGTTTCATCCGAATACATCGACGTTTTGCCATGCTCAACTCAGTCTCTGGATCCCTGGATCTCATTTAAAACTTATGGGGGAATGTCAAATACATTGTTAAAACTGCAAATCTGTCATCCAGACTAAAGTTTTGGCAAGTGGGTTAAGCATTATCGGCTGAAAACCTATTGACGCGTTGGCAGGACCCTATTGGCCCCATGCCCCATGTATGGCCGTAATGTCAACAAAATTGATTAAAAACTATATATTAAAGCTCAAGAAACAGGAGGAATATGAATAATAGGTTTTAATTTGAGTTTCGTTGGTTTTTTCAATTAAAAAAAAATACTACTATTTCATTGAACAGCAGATTTCTTGGTTATACGTACAAAAATATGTAAAACAAGAAAGTGGAAAGCAAAAGTAACGAAATTTCTTCGGTTTTCTAATGCCTAAATTCCAGTCTATTCAAAAAGGTAACATTTGTTTTATTTGGATGACTGAAAGTGTTAACAAAATGGTTTTTAAAATATGTTGCATCTGTGTGCGAAATAATAGTAGTGTTGGAAGCACTGGGAACAAAGGAGAAAATCGCAGATTATGTAATCGTCCACGCAGTCCTCGAATCAAGATTTTCCGTCTTCGGAGAAATTGTCTACCTCTCTGGACAAAATATGTTGTAACCTAGAAAACTCAGATCACGCCAGAACGTTCTGGTCAGATTGGAAAGCCAGCAAAAACCGTGAGCACATACCTTTGTTGCAAATCTTTTGGGGTTAGGTTTTTGTGAGCTATGCTCTGCCCAAGACCATATGTAAAGAGTACTTCATCAAGTGAAGATATCACATCACATCAGTCTGGACAAAAAATTCGGGAGCTCTAGCTCTTATAGCCTCCGAGCAATGGGCGACAAACAAGATGGACAGACTGACAGACAGACATACATAGACTCGGCTATTGATGCTGATCAAGAATATATGTAATTTATGTGGTCCCATTTGGTCGAAAATGCAAACAACTTCGTTGCCGTAAGGAATACCGCCTGTTTTCGATCCAGAAACACCAGGACGACATTCAGCGTACTGCTGAACAGTGGCTTCGATTGGCGTCTGGAAGTGAGAAGTCCTTAAGTTAGCAGTTCCTGACGCTGCTTCCAAAGAACTATAAATGGCAGTCCGTGCAAGCGTCCGTCAAGGACGTGCATTATGTGCATCAAGGACGAAGGGCTGCCGAGGCTCCTTGGCCACAAGCCAACGCTATGCGGTCGGGAGATCGAGAGTCGAAACTCGACAGCAAACTCAATATGGTTTGGCATAGTCTAACAATTTATATGTCCTTAACCCACGAAAATAAAGCCAATTGTTTAAATTTATACAAAGTGGCGTTTTTAGTTGTTTTAGGGTTTTATTCTAGCGGTCAGAAAAGTTCGAAAGTTCACAACAATAATTGTTAAACATATTACTTCACTTTATCGAAAGTTTAAATTAGCTACATATGTATAAAACAATTATATTTTTTTTGTTCTAGTCCGAAAACCAAATAACCTAACCCCGGAACTAAAGCTATATGAATTAAGAGCAGAAAAGTATAACGGAATGGTTCGTTTGCTCAAGCCTGGATGCCGAACTTTATTGCTAATAACAGATGTTCAAAGTCGGACAAAGCTTTTACCCCATTTTCATAAAGCTGTATGGCCATATCGAAAAACGAAAACTTTATTATTTGGTCATATGCTTATTGAAAAAGGATTGTCTTGGTATGCAGAACTTCTCCGTTTATCATTGTGTTCTAATGAAAAGTTGCAAGTAAATCCAAGAAATTGTGTTGGAACTGTAATAGCGTTAAATGGACACCGTAAATATTTTTGCATGTATCACGCTAAGCATCCTGAGTCGGTTCGTGGAACAAAGGTATGTATTAGCTCAAAAGATAGAATTAATATATATATTTACATTTTTTACCACGCTAACATAATTTGATAGATTTCTAGATTTAGAGCACACCTAGCTTTTGCTTAACACGAACTTTTTAATACAAACTCGATCTTACACGAAATTTGGATATACACTTGTATTAAAGAGCTATATCAAGAGTTTGGACAGAAAGTTTGGTTGCTCTTATAGTCTCTGAGATTCAGGCGCTCATTTAGACGAATGGGCAAAGCAGACACTCTGCACCATTTCGAGAAACATCGTACCCTCTAGCTCGCACTCACCTACCAACGTGTCGACTTTGGCCATATGCCATTCGATGAACGCCTGTATCTCAGAGGCTATAAGAGCTAAAGCCACCAAACTTTTTGTCCAGACTCCTGTGATACCACTTCAGTACAAGTGTATTTCAAAATTTCGCATCGCCTCTTTCTGCCCACCCAAAAGATGAAAGTCCACAATTTTGAAGATAGAAAAAAACCAAAAAATTTACTGAATGAGAGATGAGATGAATGAGAGAATGACTATATCTATAAGATTGCCGAATCTGGTTCAGATCGGATTATTATTGTAGCCACTGTAACGAACCCTGGGACCAGGGCCCGTTACATTCATATACATATTCATATTCATAGCACTAAGTTACTTTGTCATATATATCGATACACCAACAACACAAACACCATACACCTGACACTGTACATTTCCAGCCCCAATCGCCGATCGATTTCTGCGGAATCGACACACGCGCCACAATTTCTACAGAGTTACACAACTCCACGATTTCCACCGAGTTACCCAACTGCACGCAGGTCATTTCTCGGTACAACCGAGTCAATGACCAAAAGTGCCAAATCTACACTCAGCTCATTTCTCGGTGCAACCAAGGCAATGACCGTGTCGGTGGCACGCGTGGAGAACTCACGCCACCCTAGTAACCAAGACTTGCGGACTCAGCGCTAGAAATCGGCCTTAAATAGACCGGGCCCGCCTATTTTAAACAGTGACGGCAGTCCATCGCCTATCCTAAACAGTAACGGCAGTCCATCAGCCGAGCACCAAACGGCAGTACATCCGCCGCGGCTACCAACACCACACCTCAGCAAGAAAACAATACAAGAAACCACTTCACGACACCAGAACCACGAGAAACAATACTGAACACAAATAAAACCATTTAATAACATCAAAAACCAACTACCCAAGAGTCATCATTTCTTCGCCGAGCGCGAACACCAATAACGTAACCCAAAAGTTATTACCACACACCGAAACCCCGGTGTCAGCGGTTTTCCTCGTCAAGCGCGATTACAAAATTACCCGCACGGTAACCAAACTATTCACCCGCTCCACTTTCGGTCTCACGGCCAAGCCCTTGCCCTAAAGTTCCAGCAATACTACAAAATTTCTTGTAGAAAATTCTGGACAGACAGAGCCAACCTCAGCCTGAGATAGGTATCATACAAGTGGCGTCCGAGCAGGGACGTTACTGGCAACTTTAAGGAGATTTCAAACCCGACTTTCTGGCAACGTTAAGGAAATTTCAAGAAAACCTTAACACGGGGCTACGTGGATTAAAGACCCACGGCCACAGAGAAAGAATAGTAGAGCTAACCACAGAACACAAGTCCGGTACAAAACCAAATTCGCGCACCCACCCGAGTCCAGTCGCGAGTGCCACCGGGAAAGTAAACGCAGTGACCAAGTGCTAAAACAGTGAAAAGTGCACAAAACAACACCGAGGAAAAACTCAGTCCAATCACCATGGAAGCGTACGAAGACGACTCGAGCATTGATTTCCACACCAGCGAGCAAATCGCCAATCCAGGCGTCAGCATCGGCTGGATCTACAAGCGCCGCCGAGACGAGCTGGAGGCCTTCGCCAAGGAATTCGGATTTGACACGGAAGGAACTGTCGAAGAGTTGCTCAAGAACTTTGCCATACTAGTCGCCGGACCACTCCCGCCGGGTGCCTGGACTCGCTTGGCACTACGGAAACCTCCCGCTCGCCCACACAGAGAATTGTGCCAGCGATAGAGGCACCCATAAGCGGGCCGGACTATAACCACGTCGCACGCACGGCAGAACGCATCCGCGGATGGGGTATCCAGTTCAACGGCGAATATGACCCAATATCGTTTCTGGAACTACTCGAGGAACACGCACGTGCCTACGGAGTGGACACCAACCAGTTGCCTCGGAGCATGGACGAACTACTCACCAACCGAGCCAATCGCTGGTACCGTACCAGTCAACTACAGGGCAGTTCCTGGGCAATGACCATGTCGGTGGCACGCGTGGAGAACTCGACACCACCCTAGTAACCAAGACTTGCGGACTCAGCGCTAGAAATCGGCCTTAAATAGACCGGGCCCGCGATCCATCAGGGCAGTCCATCGCCTATTCTAAACAGTGACGGCAGTCCATCGCCTATCCTTCAGCCGAGCACCAAACGGCAGTACATCCGCCGCGGCTACCAACACCACACCTCAGCAAGAAAACAATACAAGAAACCACTTCACGACACCAGAACCACGAAAAAAAATACTGAACACAAATAAAACCATTTAATAACATCAAAAACCAACTACCCAAGAGTCATCATTTCTTCGCCGAGCGTGAACACCAATAACGTAACCCAAAAGTTATTACCACACACCGAAACCCCGGTGTCAGATTTTTTCCTCGCCAAGCGCGATTACAAAATTACCCGCACGGTAACCAAACTCTTCACCCGCTCCACTTTCGGTCTCACGCCAAGCCCTTGCCCTAAAGTTCCAGCAATACTACAAAATTTCTTGTAGAAAATCCTGGACAGACTGTGCCTACCTCAGCCTGAGATAGGTATCTTACACCACAATGATGAAATGAATTTTCACAAGCTAGCCGCTAACCCTTCAGCCGTGCAGCTTTGTTGTGAGAAGTGATGTAGATGTAGTTGACAGATGCAGGAAAATGTGTAAAATGTATCATGTGTGCTGACTGAGTACGGGTATAAAAGAAGTGTCGCTTTAACAACGACACAATACGTCCTCTCTTGTTATACCCGTACTCGAAGAGTAAAAGGGTATATTGTATTTGTGGTAAAAGTGGTTGTGTGTAACATAGAGAAGGAATCATTTCCGACCCTATAAATAATATATAATATATTCTCTTGATCAGCACCAATTGCCGAGTCGATTTAGCCATGTCTGTCCGTCCGTCTGTCCGTTAAGAGCTCCTATAAGAGCTAAAGAAACCAAATTTAGTTTCCACACTGATGTGATATCTCACTCCTAGAAAAGTGTTTCAAAATTTCGCCCGGCACACTTCCGCCCCCACATAGAGCGCACATGTGTAGCGTCCACAGTTTTGAAAATAACAGAAAACTAAAAAAGCAGAAGCATAGAGAGAGACCATATTTATCAGATGCCCAAATCTGAATCGGAATGGATTATTAGTATAGCCACAATAGAGAAAACCATTTCGAGAAACATTGTTCCTTCTCGCTCGCACTCACACACAAACGTGTCGAGTTTGCCTTTTCTTACAAATGAGCGCCTGGATCTCAGAGACTATTAGAGTTAGAGCAACCAAACTTTTTGTGCAGACTCCTGTGATATCACTTCAGTACAAGAGTATTGCAAAATTTTGCCACGCCCCCTTCCGGCCGCCCCAAAAATACAACAGTCCAGAATTTTGAAGATAGGAAAAAACGAAGAATGCAGTAACGTTGAGAATGATCATATGTATCAGATTTCCGAATATGGTTCAGATCGGATCATTATTGTAGCCACAATGATCAAATTAATTTTCAGCAGCTAGCCGCCAACCCTCTGCTTTGCAGTGTTGTTGTATGAAGCGAGGTAGACGTGGATAACAGATGCAGGAAAAAATGTAAAATGTAAAAAATGATAAAATATTTTAAAATTTCACATATGTATGTATGTAAATCACATGTGTACTGACTGAGTACGGGTATAAAAGTAGTTTCGCTTTAACAGCGACACAACACATCCATTCTCGTCTTACTTTTAGAGCTCAGAGAAAGTTTTTTTATATTTTATTTGCATACGCGCGCTAATTTCTAAATATTCCAATGTATCTGGCGCGAACATCAGACACTCTAATTTCATCGTTGGAACACATGTGTTTTTCTATAATCGTATATACCCTGCAGTACCAGAACTGAGCGATTACAAATGTCAACTACGCGTCATTTAGTCGTTGAGGTCGATCAAACCGAAATTTTTTTTTTGCCCGTTCTCTAAGAGTTAAGTGGTACATTCGATTTGTGGCCAAAATGAATGTGTGTAACGCACAGAAGGTAATTTTTCCGACCCCATCAAATATATGTATATTCTTGATCAGGATCAATTGCTAAGTCGGTATAGCTATGATCGTCTGTTCGTTCCGTTGCTAGAGCAGCATCACAAACAAACACAATGTCGATAAGTCTATCCCTTTTTAATGGAAATAGTTTAGACAAGGGAGACATTGGGAAGCCCGTTGATAAAAAATTCTTTTCAGTTTTGTAGAAACAACAACAAATTTAAAATATATTGCCCCGGCGACAATACAATTTAGGTTATGATTACTTGGACAAGTCTCGTAAATTTATTAAGTCTTGTTAGTCTCTATTTACACAGTATTTAGCTCGAATCCTCCGAGTGCCTTTCGCAAGACCAAGCCGATTCGCCTAGGGCTACTTCTAGCACAAAGACCAAGTGTGCTTCACACATCACCGCGATCGACGCGTTCGCCCTTCTTTGATGCTAGCCACTAGACGATCAACTCACCCTCGCTATCCAAGCACTGGCTCCGTAGTTGCTTCCCCTTCGGCAACTGACCCTACTGCTGTTACGCCTTGCAGTCTCAGCGCCGCTAAGACATTCCGCGGACTGGACCGTCATCGCCCTGTCTATCGTGACACACCTCGTGGCACACCTCCTCTAACCTCAATTTTTTCGGACTGTTGTCGTCTTCGATCCTCTTCCCACCTGATCACCGCCTGGTCCCGGCATGGGAGTCCTCTTTCGCCATTGTCCTTCAGTGTGCGACTTCCTCCAGAACCTTGCTCCCTCTCTCTTCCTCCGTTGCTGGTCCATCGCCCTTGCCGACGGTTTTATTACAGTTTTCGACTGACTTGATTTATTTTAGCCGCTCCATGGAGTTCTAAGCATATAAGCTTTTTCCTATGCAAGCGGTTGCAGGTATAACAAAAGAGAGGGAGAGAGAGAGAGTGATCTTAACAGCGCTTCATATATGCTCTCATGTACCGTAATTTACATAACTTAATTGTAGGTAGTTTAATATCATGATAATCGACAAATGTAAGAATTTAAGTGCACCTCTAGCGAATCAACTGTACAAAGTTTAAATTCGAATTTCAACTTGAACTGAGTTTACACAAAATTCCATGGTAACGCACCATGGAAACAAATAACCGCTACATTCTTTAGAACATAAGATAAAGTACTTTTCTAAACCTTAGCAAAACGGTAAACCTAGACTAAGCTAGAAAAATTATAAGAAAAAGTTCCAAAACCCAACCTTCACACACTAATCGATTTCCAAGATGGAAAATCGGCAAAAGTTCCAAAACCCATAACCATCCCACAAACCCACAGGCACAAAATCCGATTTATCAAAAATCCCATACCAAGCTCATTAAATGTTTAACCAAGCAAAACTCAAGTGTCAGCATTTCCTCGCCACCACGAGCATTTTCAATCCGCCCGAAAAACGGTAACCCAACGCCGTCCTAGCTCTTCTTTTGGCCACACGGCCAAACCCCCAGCTTTAAGTTCCCAGCGATCTACTTTCTTGTACAAGAATCCTGGACAGACTGAGCCTACCTCAGTCTGAGATAGGTCCTCACAAGTGACGCCCGAGCAGGGATATTAGGCAGCGTTTAGAAACTTACATAAAACCTTACACGGGGCTATGAGGATTAACGACCCACGGCCGGCGAAAGAGAATAGCAGAGCTAACTGCAAATCACAAGCCCGGGACAAAACCAGACCCGCGCACCCTCGCGTATCCAGTCGTGAAAACCACCTGGAAAGTACCCATCGCAGTGCCCAAGTGCCGAAAGCTATGATACAGTGCCAAAACACTGCGGAGACAAATCACCACACTCGCTATGGAACCCTACGATGGGGACTCACGAAGCGAGCTATAACTGGAGAAAAATCACCCATCCCAGGGGTCAGCCTCGGCTGGATTTACAAGCTTGAGGTTTCTGACGTTTTTCCAGTTCCCATGGCAGGAACAATTGGACAACTGAATCCGAGCCCGCAAGCAAGCGGTGGGCGAACCGTTCAAGGTCTTTATCATCGAGATACGGCTACTCATGCACCACCCCGCGTACGACGCAGATAAGGAGCTTAACTGAATCTACGACAATGCCCTGCCAGCATACCAGCAATACGTGCGGCGACACGAACTGGAAAGCTTATTACAGCTAACACGATTGGCCACCGAGTTCGAGAGTGTTCAAGAGCGGAGCACCCCTACGACCCCGCACCCATGAGAAGTTCACCAAGGTACACCATCCTGCACCAACCTCCGATTTTATTCTGCTGAGAATGTGGAAAACGCGGCACTCGGACCCTCGATTGCTGCCGCCAAGCCACGTCTGGAAACGACACGCGTCTTCGACTGACACGGGATCAGCCGGGAACGACGCCTCCCCAGACCCGCGACTAATCAACAATGAAGGCCACAATCGACACCGGGGCATCCCGAAGCTTTGTCAGCGCCAACCTAAAAAACAACTCTAACCTCCATTCTTCCGCATACACCTGACCGACGGCTCAGTCAGAGAGATCACACAAATTCTACTTGTGCAAATCAAGCTGGATCAACGAGAAGCTGAGATCCCACTCCTGGTCCTACCAAAAATGTTAGAACAAGTTATTGTTGGCATGGACTTCCTATGTGTCATCGAAACGACGATCCAATACAAAATCACGCTGCTAAAACTACGGGATCACCGCCCCACGCAGAGGCCACCATCAGTTCTGAACAACCACGGACAAGCATTCGAACACAGCAACAAGAAACCCAGGCCAACCCCAGCGAACACACGTCCCCTTACTACCATAAAGAATACGACACCCAATGGGATTGGGCCGGCCCACAACGGAAAAAACGAATCCGAAGCCAGCACCGGTAAACAGCACACGGGAAAATGAGACCCACGGCCATTATGGAACACCCGCGTTCTAGGCCAAGCAAAAACGCATCCGGCGCTCGACACAGGAAGCCAAGGCTCCAAACAAACCCCGGGAAACGCGGATCTAAAAAAAACCACGAGGACTTCGTGGTGGATCTCTACCCATGGCCAACGGAAGTCTAGGTGACACCGCCTTTACGGTACCCGGCAGAGGTCTCTGTCAAGGGAATGCGCTTGGGATTACATTCTGCACCAGCAACATGATCGATGGTGGCAGGGAACCCTTCGCATTTGCATATCTAGACGACATTGTCATCGTCAGACAAGACTTCGAGTACCACCTGCACAACCTGAAAATAGTCCTTTCTCGCCGTCGCAGAGTGAACCTGCGGATAAACGCGGAAAAGTGCTCCTTCTTCCAAAGTCGGGTCAAACTTCCCAACTTCCCGACAGTCGTCCAACCAATGTCCCAGCTATTCAAAAAGGGACAAACGTGGACATGGACTGCAGATCAACAGTCTGCCTTCGACCAACTAAAAGAACTGCTCGCGACCGCCCGAAAACTATGATGCTACCCAGAGTTCGACGTTATCACCGACCATCTCGCGCTAAAATGGTTGAATACTTTGGAAAGCCCCTACGGAGAAAAGCGAGATGGGCGCTCAAACTCCAACAGTATCCGTACGACGTCAACTATAGAGCTGGAAAACAAAACGTGGTTTCTGACGCCCTGCCCCGACAACCCTTGGAAACGCTAGAAAGGATCAAAAAGGACGCCACAACTTTCCCCTGGCTAACACGAAGGATCCGACAAACCTGGGAACAACCGGAGAAATACACGGACCACACGGGCCACGGAGCCGACGACCACGACTGGAAACTCTGCGTCCCAAGAGACAGATGCGCTAGAGTCCTCAACGAATGCCACGATCAGCCAATGGCAGGTCACCTCGGCATTAAGAAGATCATCACACGGATAGCGCAATGAATTTATTGGCCCGGCCTATATCGAGATGTGAGGAAGTATGTCCCCAGCTGCTTGAGCTGCCAACAATTCAAAGAACTGCAACGCAGGTATTCTTTGACACCTCTTCCAAATGGGGCGACAACGGAACCCAGTTCACCATCCGCTCGTTTCGCACAATCAAATGACAGCGGTGGTACTGCTGACCCACGGCCAAGGGTAAAAACGCCAATGACAGCGGAAATTACAAGCGATACAGTACGCCTAAGGGTCGTCGACACCAACTAGCGAAAACCTACGAACACCCTATATATACCTAGACCACGAGCAATAGGCAACTAGAATACGCGCGACACGTATACCGATACCGATCGAGAACATTCAGGAAAGATAGGTGTTAGACTAATATTCGAAGAAAATAAGCGCTAAGCACAACGCTAAACATGCAAAGTTACAAAAAAAATATTACTAATTACGGGAAAGGTATATTAGTATTTGTGATTTAAGTAGAGGAAGTGAATTATTGGTGGATATAATATGGTAGAACGAATTATTATCCGAACATAAGACCCAAAACGGTTCATGCAAGAAATAATTCGATCTACACAGCGGAAGGTACAAAGGATAAAAATTTCTAGAGGATCTAATAGAAATCATGAATTTTATGCGGCTCAACAACAATACTCCTTCCGAACGAGCATACATTATATTGTCAATGTTATATTTTCGATGTCACCCCTGATCAAGTTGTGCATAAAAATCACACCAAGCATTTTTCTACGATTAAGTAAGGATAGAAGGTTTATTAAAAGCAATCTACGAGAGTATGAAGGCAGTCTCACACCTTCATCTCAATTGAGGCCACGCAGAGTTAAAAGTTTTTCTGGACTGATTCTATACGGTCTTGATGTACTTTGTACTGAGGTCACCATACACACGAGCCGTACTCTAAAATCGGACGAACAAAATTGAAATATAGAGAGTCTTCGTTATATAGGGGTCGTCAAATTCCTTTGACCACCTCTTTATAAACCCAAGCACTCCCATGGCTTTATTTACCATGGTAGAAATATGTTCAGAAAATTTTTTTCACTTGGGGTCTAGTTTAACACCAAGATCATCATCCAATGTAATTCTCTCAAGAGAGCCACCGCAGAGGGTGTAAGGAGCCAACAAGGGGCTGGAGCGATGAAATGTCATTACTTTACATTTCGAGGCATTCAGGTAAAAATATATTTGCACAACACCATGACTGAAAGTTATTGAGATCGGACTGCAAGCGAGAGTGAAATGAAATGTCCTTATACTGGACACAGAGTTTAACGTCATCCGCATACATGAGTACTCGAGAGTTTGTTAATACTGAAGGCAGGTCATTAATGAAAGAGTGTGAAAAGTAGGGGCCAAGATGGCTGCCCCTGTGGTACTCAGAAGTAACCTGAACAAGTGAAGACAAGGAGTTTTTGAAGAGGACTCTTTGAGACCTAGAGCAAAGGTAGCTTGAAATCCATTTCAAAAGATTGGGCGGAAACCCTAAAATGTCAAGTTTTTGTGCTAAAAGGGAATGGTTTACAGAGTCGAATGCTTTACTGAAATCGGTGTAAATGACATCCGTCTGCATGTTACCATGGAAGCCTTTAATAATAAAAAGAGGTAAACTCTAGTAAATTTGTAGTTGTTGATCGTCGCCTTATAAATCCGTGCTGAGCTGGAGATATAAGTGATTTGCAGAGATGTTGCAAGTGCGGGGTTAAAATTTTCTCAAACATTTTTGGAATAGCGGATAACTTTGATATACCTCTGTAATTCATTGCGTCAGACTTACTACCTTTCTTATGGAGAGGAATAATAAACGATTCCTTCCAGATCGGAGGGAAACAGGAGGAGTTAAGGGATAGGGTGAATAGTTTAAGCAGGGGTCCACACAGAGCGTCGGCGCAGTACCTGAGTACACAGGCGGGGACTCCGTCAGGACCCGGTGAGAACACCGGCTTAACTAGTCGAAGATCCTGAAGCAGTGAGCTTTTATTTAACGTAGGGGTGAAAATGCCGTTCGATCTTGGTAAACTGTATGGATACGGCTGACCAGAGTAGCTTTCATTGGAATAGGTTGTTTGAAAAAATTGGGCAAAAAGATCGGCAATGGCCTGATCATTGTTTGCCGACGAATTATGAAATGATAGCGAGGATGGATGTGCGGACGTTTTACGCTTGCTGTTTGCTGTTTACGAAGCTGTAAAACTGTTTAGGGTCCTGAGAAAAGCGCATCCTGCATCGAGCTAGGTAATTTTTGTAGCATTGAGCGTTTACAATGGTGAAATTTGATCGAGCTATTACATAGCGAGAGAGAGAAGAAGGAGAGCCAACTTCTTGAAATTTTTTATAAAGTCTTGATTTTATGTTTTTAGACTGGATAGCTCTTTGGTAAACCAAGGGGGCTTCCCAGATCTAATCGGACAAAAATATGGGACACAAGACCCAAAAGAGTGTGTCAAGTACATTATAGAAAATGTTTGTGCCTTTCATAACGTCAGTGCACAAGTACAGAGCGGACCAATCGAAATCCCTAATCAGGCTATTAAGCTTCGTAAACTCGGCCTTACGAAAGCAGCGGACACGTTTAGAAAGCTTATCTGATCGATCCAATACAGAAAGACCAATATCGACCGATACTTCGAAAGTAGGATGGTAGGAGTCTTCAGGTATGGTAAGCGGAAGGGCTCGGGTTACCAACGCTATGGTCGAATCCGAGACGAAGCACAGATCGAGCAATCGACCCAGGGAATTAGATGTGAGATCTGTGCCGCTATGGTGGGACACCCACCAGTGTATTTGGCACCACAGGTGCGGTATCTGTGATGGCAATATCCGGTGGTCCCGGACGAACATCAACTGACGGATTCGTAATGGATGGGATAGCTATGGAGTTTGGTACGGACTCTACGGACACGGACGCTACAGTCGGCTGCATGTTCTCCGAGATGATGCATTCGGCTACCGAATCTGCATCACCAGTAGCGATCGTTGCCCTTGGAGTGGCAAAAAATCAACTGCTGCACTGTCGGGTTAATTTTTTCGAATGCCGACGGCCGTGAGGCAAAAATCTATGGCGTCCGTAATTTTTAAAATTAAAATTCTGTAGAAGCTGTAGGGACGAGGATGAGGAGTCGGTCCAGCACTTTTTCTGTCTCTGCCCAGCCCTAGGAAACTCTCTCTCCGCTACCACATAACCTAACCTAAAGCACGCCCTTCCAGCGCTGTAGTCGCTACTCATTCTCTCTCTCGCACACACTCTGCCCTACTTCGTTCAGTGTGTGACCTCTAGTGGAGAACAAGCTAGAACGATATGTTGAAAAAGTTCGTTTCACAGGTACCGCACCTGTGGTGCCAAAACCATTGGTGGGTGGCCCACCAAAGCGACATTTTTTTTGTCTCTCGGCTTGCCCCTGATCTTACATCTAATGATGTAACTGCTTTTATACAAAGCAAAATAAAAGCCGAAGGCCTAAATGTGGAGAAGTTTAATTTCGCTTATGCCAGGGAGATAGCTTCTTTCAAGATAAGCGTCTCCCCAACTCATTTCAGCACCATCTGTTCTGCCAGTTTTTGGCCGGAGCACTTGGTTGTGAAAGAGTATAAGGCTAAGAAGAAGAATAGGCCCCCATAACTCTCCCCGGCAGTCAGACCAGTGCTCCATCCTCATCTTCCCGCTCTACTTCCACCCATCCAAAAACTAGTTTCCTCTCTTTTAATTACTTACCAGAATGCTAGAGGCTTACGTACTAAGCTCAGCACTCTCTATCTTGAAAGTTTCACATTTTTGTCCCATATTATTGTGTTAACCGAAACCTGGTTAAAGCCGGACATCCTTAGTTCCGAAGTTTTGGCAGATCGGTACACAATATTTAGAAATGACCGTTTGTCTCGACGTGGTGGAGGGGTCCTCATCGCAGTGGACTCTAACTTCACGTCGGAACATTTCATATTCCAGGTTCAACAAGACCTGGAATTCCTGTGCATAAAACTGATTCTTGCCGCCTTTTCTATTTTCATTACCTGCTCGTACACTCCACCGTCTTCGGATATCTCTATATACGAGCAGCACCTGTCCGCTTTAAAAAATGTTTCTTCCTCGCTATCAGATAAAGACCACATGATAGTTCTGGGGGATTTCAATTTGCCAGGCACTGTTTGGTATTCGGTAAACGAGTCGAATAACCTTGTGCCCATATCACGACATGACTTTATTGACGGCTTGCTAGACCTGTCCCTGTCTCAAGTCAACCATGTGAAAAATTCCTTGGGTCGATTGCTCGATCTCTGCTTCGTCTCGGATCCGACCATAGCGTTGTTAACTCGAGCCCTTCCGCTCACTATACCTGAAGACTCCTACCATCCTACTTTCGAAGTATCGGTCGATATTGGACCTTCTGTATTGGATCGATCAGATAAGCTTTCTAAACGTGTCCGCTGCTTTCGTAAGGCCGAGTTTACGAAGCTTAATAGCCTGATTAGGGATTTCGATTGGTCCGCTCTGTACTTGTGCACTGACGTTATGAAAGGCACAAACATTTTCTATAATGTACTTGACACACTCTTTGGGTCTTGTGTCCCATATTTTTGTCCGATTAGATCTGGGAAGCCCCCTTGGTTTACCAAAGAGCTATCCAGTCTAAAAACATAAAATCAAGACTTTATAAAAAATTTCAAGAAGTTGGCTCTCCTTCTTCTCTCTCTCGCTATGTAATAGCTCGAGCAAATTTCACCATTGTAAACGCTCAATGCTACAAAAATTACCTAGCTCGATGCAGGATGCGCTTTTCTCAGGACCCTAAACAGTTTTACAGCTTCGTAAACAGCAAGCGTAAAACGTCTGCACATCCATCCTTGCTATCATTGCTTAATTCGTCGGAAAACAATGATCAGGCCATTGCCGATCTTTTTTGCCCAATTTTTCAAACAACCTATTCCCATGAAAGCTACTCTGGTCAGCCGTATCCATACAGTTTACCAAGATCGAACGGCATTTTCACCCCTACGTTAAATAAAAGCTCACTGCTTCAGGATCTTCGACTAGTTAAGCCGGTGTTCTCACCGGGTCCTGACGGAGTCCCCGCCTGTGTACTCAGGTACTGCGCCGACGCTCTGTGTGGACCCCCTGCTTAAACTATTCACCCTATCCCTTAACTCCTCCTGTTTCCCTCCGATCTGGAAGGAATCGTTTATTATTCCTCTCCATAAGAAAAGGTAGTAAGTCTGACGCAATGAATTACAGAGGTATATCAAAGTTATCCGCTATTCCAAAAATGTTTGAGAAAATTTTAACCCCGCACTTTAAACATCTCTGCAAATCACTTATATCTCCAGCTCAGCACGGATTTATAAGGCGACGATCAACAACTACAAATTTACTAGAGTTTACCTCTTTTATTATTAAAGGCTTCCATGGTAACATGCAGACGGATGTCATTTACACCGATTTCAGTAAAGCATTCGACTCTGTAAACCATTCCCTTTTAGCACAAAAACTTGACATTTTAGGGTTTCCGCCCAATCTTTTGAAATGGATTTCAAGCTACCTTTGCCTTAGGTCTCAAAGAGTCCTCTTCAAAAACTCCTTGTCTTCACTTGTTCAGGTTACTTCTGGAGTACCACAGGGCAGCCATCTTGGCCCCCTACTTTTCACACTCTTCATTAATGACCTGCCTTCAGTATTAACAAACTCTCGAGTACTCATGTATGCGGATGACGTTAAACTCTGTGTCCAGTATAAGGACATTTCATTTCACTCTCGCTTGCAGTCCGATCTCAATAACTTTCAGTCATGGTGTTGTGCAAATATGTTACACCTGAATGCCTCGAAATGTAAAGTAATGACATTTCATCGCTCCAGCCCCTTGTTGGCTCCTTACACCCTCTGCGGTGGCTCTCTTGAGAGAATTACATTGGATGATGATCTTGGTGTTAAACTAGACCCCAAGTGAAAAATTTTCTGAACATATTTCTACCATGGTAAATAAAGCCATGGGAGTGCTTGGGTTTATAAAGAGGTGGTCAAAGGAATTTGACGACCCCTATATAACGAAGACTCTCTATATTTCACTTGTTCGTCCGATTTTTAGAGTACGGCTCGTGTGTATGGTGTCCTCAGTACAAAGTACACCAAGACCGTGTAGAATCAGTCCAGAAAAAACTTTTTACTTTTTGCTCTGCGTGGCCTCAACTGGGATGAAGGTGTGAGACTGCCTTCTTACTCACGTAGATTGTTCTTAATAAACCTTCCATCCCTACTAAATCGTAGAAAAATGCTTGGTGTGATTTTCATGCACAACTTGATTAGGGGTGACATCGACAGCCCTGACTTGTTGAGCCGCATAAACTTCACGATTCCTATTAGATCCTCTAGAAATTTTATTCCTTTGTACCTTCCACTGTGTAGATCGAATTATTCCTTGCATGAACCGTTTTCGGATCTTATGCTCGGATTATAATTCGTTCTACCATATAATATCCACCACTAAATCACTTCCTCTACTTAAATCACTAATACTAACATACCTTGCACGTAATTAGTAATATTCTTTTTGTAACTTTGCATGTTTAGCGTTGTGTTTAGCCCTAATTTTTCCTCGAATATTAGTCTAACACCTATCTTTCCTGCATGTTCGCGATCGGTTTCGGTACTCGTGTCGCGCGTCATGCGGCAGCGCCCCTCGGTCGGTTGGGCGGGAGGAGGGCTGCGTATCTGCCGGGGATCCGCGCGTAACAGGCTTCGGCTTGGTGTCGCATGGTCCACTTGATGGTGCAGTCATTGCACATCAACGTCCTAAAATTGTGTGAGAAGTGATGTAAATGAAGATGACACATGTTGCTAAAATATGTAAACAGATCAAATATAGAAATTCTAAATATAGAAATTTTATATAGAAATTCCAGATAAATCATAAGCTCACATATGTATGTACTGACTGAGTACGGATATAAATGTAGAGTCGCGCCCACTACGACTTAAAATGTTCCCACTCGTTCAATGAATATTAAACATTGATTAATCTTGTCTTTTGTGGTGCTCCCGTACACCAAACTTTATATTTCCTAAAGTTAATCAGAAAGTTATTGCAAAAGTGAAAGCAGGAGACAACCTGATAAACTTAGCTTTCGATAGAGCCAGTTTCAGCGTGTGTGCATTCGCTTTTTAAGATAGTTTGGAAATGATTACTGTTACTTTTACTTTTTTTATGCATGACTCTGAAGCATCTGTGAGCCCAGGAGTGTTAGGAAAGACTTGTCCAATACGTTCGAAAATAAATGGCTGCTACAGCTGTATTATATTGAGTTTTAATGGCTTATTCATATATGGTCGCCCGTCAGTGATAATTTGAATTATAGAAAAGTAGGTTTGATCCCAGCATTTATAGGCTATTGAATAAGGCCAAACGCATGAAGGACTCTGAATTTTTGTTTATTACACGTTTGAAACATGATATAAACAAAATTTTATTTTTTTTTTTAATTTCAGAGATTGTTAAAAATAACCAAGCAGTTGCTTAACATAAATGACGATCCAGAAATCGGAACGTTTCTAGGAACAAGTTTTTCTGAAGAATCAGATGCAGAAATAAATGTTCTTCTTGAAGATAATTTACTTGACAGCCTTGACAATTGGCTTGAACGGTTGTTTGATGGTACAACACATAAGTATTATGTAAATTACTGGCCGGATTTTCCTACTAAATGATTTACCAAACCTAAATTTATATTCAAAGCCCGATTATTAAAATAAATTTTTGTTAAATGATTAATCAATTTTTCGTGTGAACCGGGAAGTTTTTGGAACACGCCCGCACAAAATATTTATATATATCTTGTTTCTGATTTTTTAATAAAATAAATATGCAACAATTCTATGTATTTATTTAGGGCAAGAAAGGTGAGAATATGAAGCGCACAAGCTAATTAATGTATTTTGGCTAACAGTATTTGTTCCGACTATTTTTCGGAATGAATTTAAAACTTATATCAATTTTATGTTTGTTTAGTTGGCATTATCTTGGATTATCTTGCATGATGATCCATCAGGGCTGACAGCTATGATGGAAAAACTTTTTATCTCCAGATATCTCTAGGAACTGATGCACCCAACACCCTTGTTTTTATAATTTCAGGTTCTCTTTAAAAATAAAGATAATATATAGATTACAGTAGGGTGCAAACCCCTTGGGCACTTGCTTCGGTCGCTCATACAAGCCTTCAAGCACTGCGCCTTATTAACACTTCATAATTTTCCATTGATACTACTGTTATGTTAGACAATATGTTTGACACGACTGCTCCAGTTGATCGCTTGATTGTGAATGTTTATTGAATATCTTTTTCTTCTTAGCCTAAGGTACAATTGTTCTTATGTATAACGGAGAGCGAGAGTTCTCCCATACATTAGATGAAAAGAGTACCACCGCATAAGTATTAGTGAGCGTGGTCTCTGCCTGAATGGTGGGCGCGAGAGAGAATGCGTATACTTGAGCGGATCATATTCTGGTGCCGTCGGGCTATGTAAAACAGTCCGACGCTGCACTAATGTCGTGCGAGGCATATTAGTGTAATCGTATTTCGTCGCACTTGAGATATGCCTGGAAATATTGTTTACATAAACACTGCAACAAAGTGTTACAGTGTGTTCCCTTAAGTACCCTTGGTATATGCATACTACATCTCCCTCATTTCGAAAAATAACGTAATATTATATATGTAGTTATTTTATAAAATGAAATGTAATATATTCTTATCTAATAAATAGGAAAATTTAGTAAAAAATTTTGTTTTGATTTTGCAATTATGTCTATATATGTTTGATACAGGCATGTCCGTCCGTCCTGATTGTACCCTAGTTCACAGAGACTATAAGAGCTACATTAACCTTTGTTTCTAGAGTCATGTGATATCCAAATGTGACAAGTGAATTTTGAAAACTTACCCACCCACTTCCGCCACCGCAAAGGACAAAAATCTGTGGCGTCCATAATTTTGAAAATTCCAAAAAATGTAGTATCCTAGAGAATGACCATATCCATTAGATTGCCGAATCTGGCTTAGATTGGATCATTATTATAGCCAAAAGGAAGAAATTAACTTTCAGTTGTTAAAGCACGCCCTACAAATCTTTATCCATCCCGCTTAGGGAAGACTGGGAGAGGGGCGAACCTGGACCTGCAAACGCTATCCACTTTTACACTGATGGCTTAAAGTTAGACGGCCGCGTGGGTGGGGCCGTCTTCTGCGACGAGCACTGTAGTCACTGTAGCGTGTTCCAGGCAGAGGTCGTAGCAATCAGGGAGGCGATCTCTATCGTCTCCAAACTCTCCTTAGATGGATATTCAGTGTGCGTCTTCTCGGACAGCCAAGCAGCCCTCAAAGCAATTGGCTCAATTTCGTCGAACTCAGCGACCGTCAACTACTGCCGCAGGTCTCTAAATGAGACTGCAGAGCAGCTGGATTTCTTCCTAATATGGGTCCCCGGACACAGGAACATTGATGGGGTCGATGCCGCCGACGAGCTAGCTAGGCAGGGCACGGAGAGGGAACAAGTAGCGATGCCTTTGGCTACGTGTAGGCTAATAACGCACGAGACATTCGAGAAAATTGATGACGGGCGATGGCAGCTGGCCATCACATGTAACACTTAAAAAGCGATCTGGCCAAATCGTTCGAAAAAAAACGCTCGGAAGAGCTATATAGACTCAGCAGAGCACATTGCTCCGCCGTTACCCGAGCCATCACGGGGCACTGGCAGATCGGCACACACGCTGCAAGGCTGTCGATCCCTCACAACGACTTCTGTAGAAGCTGTAGGGACGAGGAGGAGGAGGAGTCACTTCAGCACTTTTTCTGTCTCTGCCCGGCCCTAGGAAACCGAATACTACGGTTCCTTGGGTCCTCTCTCTTCGCTACCGCCTTAACCTAACCTAACCTAAAGCACGCCCTTCCAGCGCTGTAGTCGCTACTCATTCTCTCTCTCGCACACACTCTGTCCTACCTCGTTCAGTGTGTGACCTCTAGAGGAGAACAAGCTAGGACGACATGTTGCATTGTGTGAGAAGTAATGTAAATGAAGATGACACATGTAGCTAAAATATGTTAACAGATCAAATATGGTATATTTCTATACCAGATAAATCATAAGCTGACATACATATGTATGTACTCACTGAGTACGGGTATAAAAGTAGATGTTTGTAGGAGGGTGGATGGCTCGAGTTTATCAGCGATATTCCCAGTAAGAAAAACAGTCGGGGGCGTCAAATTAATTCGGCGTTTATTTACGGGTAGAGGGTTTACAATTGGGGGTTGATTTGGTTGTTGCGGCTGGGTTCGTCGGTGAAGAGCGATTGAGGAGCCACAGCTAGGCCTACGGCTAGAGCTCGTGGTGGAGAGCCGAGTGGATCGCGTTCAAGAGCGCGAGAGCGAACGGCACGGGAGAGCGCGCGAGCTAACAGCGCGCTGTTAACTCCGCTAACCGCGCTGCAGCCCTGAACATCCTCCCCCCCCTTGCAGGACTGCAACATCCCATACTACGGGAGCGTGCAGGCCCCGACACAATCCATCCCAAGACCGTGCTTTGGGCTACTGGAAGGCCGTCTCCTCGCGCAAGGAACCCGGGTTGGATCACCTTCTGCTATACGTCTGCCCCCAATACGATAGAGAAGGTAGACGGGCGAAGGAACTGCTCATTGGCAAGGCGGATGTCGTCGAACCTGGCCCGAGTCGCCTCGCTCAACGGTCGCAGGGTCGGGTTCCATTTTAAGGACCTTGGCGCGGATGATGGCAGTGGCGACCTTCTCAGCTCCGATGCGTGTGCTGGGCAATTTGAGGTCGTTGGCGAAGGAAGCGTTGATGCAGCTCACCGGCGTGCACGGGTCGATGAGCGCCGTCATCTCGTGGGTGTTTTTTCTCCATGTGCAAGACCACCTGGGCCGTCGGGAGAAAGTTGATGCTCCGCTGCTGGAGCAGCGTGTCGACCGATGGAGCCAGATTTCCCACGATGGGACGGCGATCAGCTCGGGGCACGGACCCTGGTGGGAATCCGGGGGCAGCGATCGGCTCGGGACAAAGGAGCTGGAGACGGAACTCGAACCGGACCAGGGGACTCCGCATGTGGAGCAACGTGTGGTGGCTTTTGTGGCACACCTTGCACCGGGCGCCACTTCGGCAATTATTGCCGGAGTGCTGATGAGCCAGGCAGTTCCGACAATATTTGTTCACCAACACGGCTCCGAGCCTCTTGGCTCAGCTTGAAGAAGCTGCGGCAGTCCCGTAGCAGATGGCTTCCGGAACAGACTTGGCAGCCGTAGGAAGCCTTTATTCGTGAGCGTCTGCTCCCTGAGGTCTGGTTGTCCCGGGGTTGTGGCGCCATCTGGATCTGGAAGCAAAAAATCAGCTGGTATGGAAAAGAAGAATCGGAGACGCATTAGTTCGTGATAGGAACAGGGGACAGGCACTCTCTCAGTACTGTTGGCCGATCGCACGAGGGCGTTCTGGAGACGAAAGTCCCGGCGCTGACCTTCTAGGATAAGAGTCTGCTCCGCTTCGTTAATTTCCCTACTAGTGAGGTGGCCCTTGCGTGCGGGTGTTACCTTCCTGCAACACTGAATAAGACGGAGCACATACGCCCGCACTCGAAGAGCCTTCTCAAGTTGGCAGAAACGCTCCAGGAAATCTTGGGGAGGGCTGGAAGCAAAATGGACCTTCACGGCCCGCTGTTCTAGAGTCATAGTTGGAGCTTCGTTGGCTTGAGTTGGCCACTGTTCCCGTTGAGATTGCAACCAAGCTGGTCCATGCCACCATAGGTGGTTAACTACCAGTTCTGGTAACGATACGCCCCGACTCGCTAAGTCAGTGGGGTTATGTTCGGACCGAACATGAGCCCAATTCTTGCTGTCGCTAGTCTGAGCTATCTTGGTCACTCGATTGGCCAAAAAGGTAGTACATTGGCAAGCGGCTTGCTCATCCAGGCCAGCACAATAGTCGAATCGGTCCAGAAGTAGCATTGAGGATTTTTCGTCGGCATGCTTGGCTGGATAGCCGTCACCATTTCGGAAAGGAGCACCGCACCGCACAGCTCTAACCGGGGAAGTGAGACGGTTTTCACGGGAGCAACTCGTGTTTTTGCTGATAGCAGATGCACTGTGATATGATGGTCACACTCGATGCTTACGTAGATCGCTGCACCGTACGCCTTTTCGGATGCAATCCATCTTGGAATTCTGATCTCCGGGAGTGCAGCGTACCCTTGCAGAAAGTTGTAACGGACACGGGAAGTGTCGTCTCGTCAGCACTCTCTGTCTACTAAAGGTTGGCCGGCTAGGCTCAGGGGAAAATGGGGTGGGTGTTGTGCTGCGAAAACGAACTCCGTCACCTAACAAAATCGTAGACAGATTTACGGGAACTGGGATCGGAATTACAAGCCCGGACGGAACTTAAGGTCCACTACCTACTGTGAAGAGCAAGGTGGTTGTGCTCTTCCCTCTTGACCCACCCTCCATGTAGAATAATATAAGAATATGCCATTATGGTTCTACCCAAAACCTCCTGCTGCTGCGCTATGTGCTTAGGGAACCACTCCCAAAAATCAGATTAGAAATTCATGTTAATCGTTATAATTTTACTTTGACTTGTATAACTTCATGTTGTTTGTAACCCCCATTAGTTCTACCCCTAACCCTTAAAACTATTTTTACTGCATGTGTATATATATGTGGGACTAATTTAAGACATAGGAATTCAAGAGAATGATCAAATATGAATAAAAATAATATAATCAAAATATAAAGTAAGAATGAATTAATTAAATTAATTAAATGGCATAATTGTAGTGATTGTAGTTAATAATAATTCATTTTATATATGGTTAAGCCTGCATCTCTCACTGTGTAGACACTATTCTCCTGACCCGGAGTGTATGTGTATATATGTGTGTCTACTTACAGACTTTTAAACAGCTGCTGGTGTCGTTGGGCCCAATTTCACGTTTGCAATAAAAACTGTTAAAGAAATGTAGAAATATGCAAAATAACAAGAAGCGTTATGAAGAGGTATTTTACCAATACCCTTCCATGGACACAATGAGACCGATGATGCACCTTTTTAAAATCTATTCTTAACTAGGCATAAATTTCATTTTTTTCTTCTTCTATTTCTAAGTTAACGTCTAGGAATATTTAATATTATTAAACAATTTTCTTTTCTATTTTTTCTTCGATCCATAATTTTTCATTAAATTTTTCTTTTCTAGATTTTTGTGATTTATTTTTCTTCCCTGTTGGCATCGAACAATTTTAATAACCTGAGAGAAGGAGAGAATATGTGACATACGGTCAGGTGGGTCTAGTTAAATGCGCATAGGTGTATGGTCAGCCGCAAGGGCAATGACCGCTGAGCTAATTTTTCCACACCCTACATGTGCAAGCACCAACATTTTCTTTACACAAGGCGCGGTGATATAATATTTTAGATGGTTTTATATTGTCGTTGTTGTTGATCGGCTTAATTGCGCGTGAGATATATGTATATAAACGGCTCGGTCCCGATCGCCAAGTCCATCCGTTTCTATGCCTGCAGGCAAGGTCCGGTGGCACCAAGAAGAAGGACTGATGATCGTCATGAAGCGGACCCCCTCCTTGAGGGGTGGTCAGGTCAGGTCAGCAATTTTCTGCCACACGTGGATCATAACCTATGTACAGTACATACGTGAAATTATGTAATAAGGTCACTTTTTCATTTTCTTTGCGTACCTTATCCAGGGTTTGGTTTTTTAGTTTTTGTTCTTTGCAGCCACAACACTTTTCAAATGGTTTTATTGGGTCTTCCAACTTTGAATGCACTTTTGTTCTGTACAGCATGCACTTAGCCTAACTATTTTACCCCTCCAAAAGCTGGGTATGAGAGAGCTAAGAAGGTTCTCGAAGGGCTAGCCGTAAGCTATGCTTGCGGAGAGAAAAGCTCACATGTGAACGGCGCTCGCACGTGCAATTTCGAAAGAGAGAGCTTTTCAAGATAAAAGCTTCTGATCTTGCATTTGGGCTCTCTATGGAATGCATGTACAGTGGGGAAGGTTCAATATTTTTGCGATAAAATAAGAAGACTGTTCAAAAAAAAAAAATTTTTAATACAATTTTTGTCCAGACATTCTAAATTTTGTATTTTTGGTCTGCAACCTTCACACCCCCCCGCCAGATTTTATCTTAGGGTTTTGACCCAAGATAAAACTGAAACAACAACAAGGAAGGGTGCAGACTATTGTTTCTAGCTACCAAATATCCTTAATGTGAAATTTCCCCAGCTCTTTACCGTTCAAGTCTTCCACTAGATAAATCAGTTGGCCACATTTCTGCTTTACGCGAGCCTTCACTCCAACTGGAGCTAGTTTAGCTTTAACGTTATTGGCCGCGCTACTCAAAGAAAAATTTCTCTTTATTACTTCTTGACCTACCTCAAACGAACGAGGCTTGGATCTCAGATCGTAAGTGCGTTGATTCCTCTCGTAAGCTTTTGTCAGGTGTTTCTCGATGTTTGAGCGAATCTTCTGAAATTCGTCAGCTCTTGACAATTTTCCCTCGCCCTCGTTGAGTAATTCGACTTCTCGCAACATTTTGTAATCTTGGCCATGTGAAATCATGTGCTGACCA
The DNA here is from genome assembly GCA_009664405.1 of Drosophila bifasciata. Lineage (NCBI taxonomy): Eukaryota > Metazoa > Arthropoda > Insecta > Diptera > Drosophilidae > Drosophila > Drosophila bifasciata. The sequence goes on from CM019044.1 coordinate 29,671,010, forward strand.
AAGACCACGAAACAAGGTGCCATACCAACTGATTGGTGTATTGATTTTCTCAACGAACAGTTTATGCTACTAAGGAACACATCCCATTCACGATGGTCAGTACGAACGTACGCTCTGAGCGCGGCATTAATCGATCTGTTAACCCCTTTCCGCGGCATTCGACTGTGGAGCATACGCCCCTGTACATAAGTGCTGAACACCGTACTTCAAAAAAAGGAATTTAGAAAAATCACTACTTTTTAAACTGCGTACCGTTATCGCTCACTAGCACTTCCGGCACTCCATAACATGAAAATATCTCTTCCCTCAATAGGTCAATCACTATCTTGGATGTAAATTTCTTGACCGCCTTTAAGAAGGTAAATTTTGAGAAGTGATCCAGGATGATAAATATTCCTATATTGCCCTTTCTGCTTCGAGGAAAGGGACCAATGAAATCAACGTACAACCGTTGAAAGGGACGTTCGCTAACTACTCTAGCGCCCATAGGAGGTTTGAGAGAGCGTGTGGGATGTTTTGTGGTCTGGCATACATCACATGCGGAAATATAATCGCGGACGTCTGTTACCATTTTTGGCCAGTAAAATCGTTGCCTTATTTGGTCGAGGCATTTGGCAATCCCACAATGTGCAGAGGAAGGTTGGTCATGCGCAGCTTTAATTACGCCCTGTCTCAAGGCTTCGGGAACAAATAATTTCCAAGACTCATCGGCTTGGTCAGAATCCAACACGGAAAACCCTGTACGATAATATATGTAATCGTCGATTACTTGAAAATCTGGGAGTTTGAAGAGCACGAATTTTCTCTGAGTGATCGATACTCCGGCGACTGAAACGCATCCGACTTTAAATCGATTTCCGGTAACACTTCGCATTCCAAAACCGCTACTTCCGTAACACCTTCGAATGAACGAGACAAAGCGTCAGCCACTACATTTTCGCTTCCTTTCCTATGCTCGATTTCGAACGGGTAACCTTGTAATTTTATTGCCCATCTGGCTAATCTACCGCTGAGATCTGACTGGTTCATAAGCCAACGGAGGCTTGCATGATCCGTAACAACCTTGAAGGGATGACCATCGATGTACATGCGGAATTTTTTATGGCCAGTACTACCGCCAAGCATTCGAGTTCCGTTACCGTGTAGTTTCGCTGAGCCTTGTTCAGCTTCTTGGACATGTAAGCTATCGGACGCTCGCAACCTGAGTCGTCACATTGGGCTAAAACTGAACCTACCCCATGAAGAGATGCATCGCATAGAACTACAAAAGGCTTGTCGTAATTGGGATGAATTAAAAATGGAGCTGAGCATAATTTACACTTGATATCATCAAACGCTGCTTGTGCCTTTTCATTCCATTCATACGACTTTCCACGGAGTAGTTCAGTAAGAGAAAAGATAACAGAAGAGTAGTTGGGAATAAAACGTTGATACCACCCAGTCATTCCTAGAAATCTCCTTAGTTGCTTTTGAGTCTTCGGTATCGGGAATTCATCCACGGCTCGTACTTTCTCTGAATTAACTTGAAGCGTCCCTCACCCACAAGATACCCAAGGTAGTCCACCCGTTTCAGACAGAACTGACTCTTCTGCACGTTTATTGTCAGTCCGGCCTTGTGTAATTGAAGAGAAACTTCCGATAAATGTAGCAAGTGGTCTTCAAAATTGCTTGAAAGCACCAATAAGTCATCAAGATATACCAACACATGAGATTTGAGTTGATACGGAATTACAATGTCCATCAACCGACTCTTCGTGTGTGGCGCGTTTGTCAATCCAAACGGCATTCTTTTAAACTGATAAAGCGGCCTATTTGGTACTGTGAAAGCTGTTTTCGCACGAGATTCTTGGTCTAATCTAATCTGCCAGAAGGCATCCTTAAGGTCTATCTTTGAAATACAGTGAACCGGCGGCAACCTACTTAACAAGCCATCCAGGATTGGAATTGGATACGCATCTCTGACTGTAACTGCGTTGAGTTTGCGGGCATCTAAACAAAGTCGCACCTTACCAGGTTTGATGTGCAGTGTGACAGGAGATGACCACGGGGAGCTCGGAGCTTCTTCAATAACGTCCATACTCAACATGCGATCGATCTCTGCGCATAAAAGGGTCTCCTTTGCTGGAGACAAAGGGTAAAATCTTTGCTTAACTGGCTTGCTGTTAGCCGTATCAATGTGGTGCTCTATTAGGGTTGTTAACCCTAGTCCATTCTTTTCAAATGACGGAAACAATTCGATCACGTGCTGTAACTGCTTCTTTTGAGAAATCGACATGGCTAACTTGAGCAACTCGTGCTCGGATTGAAATGATAATTCGCTTATTGTCCATGATGATGATGGAACGATAGAAATGCCAAATCTTTTCCAAAAGTCCATTCCACATATTATATCCTGTTGGATAGATGAAACTATTAGAAATTCAAAGTCCGAGTGTATTGAATTGTAATTCAGAGGAACTTTAATAAAACCAGCTACCATCTGAGTCTGACCGTCAGCAGTACGAACAACGCCTTTTTTTTTTGTCAGAAGATTCTTCGAGAGAATTTTATCGGCTAATTTTCCTCCGATGACGCTTTTTATTGGCTCCGCTATCTAATAGCGCAAGGTAACTCTCCCCGAGTATCTCAACTTGAGTAAAAGGACGAATATCGCTCGCTTTGTGAACGACCGAGGAAACAGTGACGTGACGTAGGCTTCTCTTTCGCTTCCAATATTCGCGCATTCGTTCCGCTGAACGAGACAACACCGCTAAAGGAGGTTTGGGATAAAAAATTTCGGCTCTACGCTTCTGATATTCTCGAAGTCTAACATGGTATGGTCTGAAATGTGGAGGGATTGGTATGTCTGAGGATGATTTGGATACGTCTGGTTTAAGTTCACGTCCGGTAATAAGATGTATATGTTGAACATCCGAGACTAACGTCGGATGTCGCGTCTTGTTAACCGACGGACATCCTGGGATACGTTTTCCGTAGTCGATTTACACTTTGCACAGTTGGGCTTGTACGTATCAGGTACACCACAACCATAACAGAAAATACGACGAGGTTTTAGGCATTCCTGGTATTTGTGGCCCTGTTCTTCGCAATTCCAGCATTTACTAAAAATCGGAAGATCGGAGTGCATAAACTTCGTCAAGGGAGTCCCCTTCTTTTCGGAATTATCTTCAGCTTCTTCGTCATGACTTATGGAGTTCACAAACCTCTTGCTATTCACTACTTCGTGTCGCGAAAAAGGCTTTGACTTCAGATTTCGAAAGAATTCCTCGTGCTTGTGACACTCCTTGCGTAAGGTTGCCAAATCTGGAGTTTCGATATGAAGCAAGTCGAGCTTCAGTTCCGACTTTAAATTCTCGCGAACCTCTATGGTGACGTCACCATCCTGCATAGGCTCGTAAAGAGTCTGCGATAGATAGCATCGCATCTAGAAAATCGTCAAAGCTTTCATTACTACCCTGTTTACGCCTACGCATGGCTGCTTTGATCTCTCGATCCGAACGTTGATCCTGGTATCTCTCTTGCAACCGGCTGCATAACTCATACCAGTCAAGGTTATTCGTGGTCCTATGAACACGCCAGTAAAATGACAAGGCTGAATCAGTAAATAAGAGACTGGCAAACTGCGCCAGTAAGGTAAAGTTTCCATTTAAACAATTATTGGTAAGACAATTCACTCTATAAATAAAATCTTCGATGGGAATATCTTTGGAAGATCCACTGAATTTTATACGCCACTTGGAAATGATATTTGAGATCTTATCAGGATGTTCACTAGAATGTCTGTGAAATTCGCACGAGCACTAGATGGGCGTGGCCTGTAACTATTGTTACGAAGATTACTAGCGCTGCTCATTCGAGGGAAGGATGGAGCAATATCACTCTCCCATTCCAGCTGGGGCTCATCCCTGAAGTTCCTAGAAACATTTGTCAGGTTCAGATTCCTCAACCCGTTGTTATTTTCTCTGAAATAACTGCGGTCATATTTTCCTGAAATTTAGTCATGGACTCTGAAATAAGTCGTTGGATATTTCCTTCGGAAAGAACATTGATTCCGGCACACGTCTAGTCTGGCCAGGTCCTGGTCGAGGGTTAGGTCGTGCACTTGAGGCTTTTGGGGTATTTCGTACCTGTGACCTTGTTTTAGGACGATTTTTCGGAATTGCTCCGGTGTACGACAAATTCGCCGCGGCATTTTCCCCACTCTGTAAATTCGATTGAGATGGTGAACGCAACGCTAGCGAACACAGCTGCCTACAAATCGGGCATGTCTCATTGATGTCAACCAATCCGATAAACACGACCTGTGGTATTTGTGTTTGCAATGGGTTTCTACAATGTCGGTGTCCTGGCTGGTATCATTGCATATAGTGCAGTGTACGACTACCTCGCCGAGATTAACATTTATATTGTCAATACTTCGCCTTACCGCCATTGTAACAAATTATGATTAAGGAAAAACGATATAGTCTTTAAGACTATGAAGATTTTTTTTTTTTTTTTTTTTTTTGATTCTAAATTCGAAAATATGGGCAATGATTGTGAGGGTCTCCTATCAGGCACCAGCACAGCAGAAGGAATGTCTTCGGTTGTTATAACCTTAAGTCCGTAAGCAGAAAGAAGGAAAACAAAATTTTGTTGTTGATCCTTTCGAGAAAAAGAGGAACAGGACCGAATTCTCCAGTCTGAACAAGTCTCAATTAATCTCGAGAGAATAAAGGTCATTCATCTTCGCTACTAGGTATAGAACCAATTTACTCAGAACTATCGTTCCTAGTATCCTGATGAAATGATATAATGAAGTCTACTGTGATCTTCTTCTATGCAATATATCCACTGGTCTGGGTCCGACAATGATCAGATTCCCAGCTGTTCCGAGCTGGATATATAACACAAAAACTGAACTACTTTAAAACTTGGATCAATATTGGGTTGCGGAAGGATTGGGAAGGTTATTGGGGAAAACGTGAGGGAACCTATAACCATAGAATATATAGTTGGTAGGTACGGCCATTCGGGCCTCACGTTGGGCGCCATTTATTATGTAACGGACACGGGAAGTGTCGTCTCGTCAGCATTCTCTGTCTACTAAAGGTTGGCTAGGCTCAGGGAAAATGGGGTGGGTGTTGTGCTGCGAAAACGAACTCCGTCACCTAACAAAATCGTAGACAGATTTACGGGAACTGGGATCGGAATTACAAGCCCGGACGGAACTTAAGGTCCACTACCTACTGTGAAGAGCAAGGTGGTTGTGCTCTTCCCTCTTGACCCACCCTCCATGTAGAATAACATAAGAATATGCCATTATGGTTCTACCCAAAACCTCCTGCTGCTGCGCTATGTGCTTAGGGAACCCCTCCCAAAAATCAGATTAGAAATTCATGTTAATCGTTATAATTTTACTTTGACTTGTATAACTTCATGTTGTTTGTAACCCCCATTAGTTCTACCCTAACCCTTAAAACTATTTTTACTGCATGTGTATATATATGTGGGACTAATTTAAGACATAGGAATTCAAGAGAATGATCAAATATGAATAAAAATAATATAATCAAAATATAAAGTAAGAATGAATTAATTAAATTAATTAAATGGCATAATTGTAGTGATTGTAGTTAATAATAATTCATTTTATATATGGTTAAGCCTGCATCTCTCACTGTGTAGACGCTATTCTCCTGACCCGGAGTGTATGTGTATATATGTGTGTCTACTTACAGACTTTTAAACAGCTGCTGGTGTCGTTGGGCCCAATTTCACGTTTGCAATAAAAACTTTTAAAGAAATGTAGAAATATGCAAAATAACAAGAAGCGTTATGAAGAGGTATTTTACCAATACCCTTCCATGGACACAATGAGACCGATGATGCACCTTTTTAAAATCTATTCTTAACTAGGCATAAATTTCATTTTTTTTCTTCTTCTATTTCTAAGTTAACGTCTAGGAATATTTAATATTATTAAACAATTTTCTTTTCTATTTTTTTTTTTCTTCGATCCATAATTTTTCATTAAATTTTCTTTTCTAGATTTTGTGATTTATTTTTCTTCCCTGTTGGCATCGAACAATTTTAATAACCTGAGAGAAGGAGAGAATAGGTGACATACGGTCAGGTGGGTCTAGTTAAATGCGCATAGGTGTATGGTCAGCCGCAAGGGCAATGACCGCTGAGCTAATTTTTTCCACACCCTACATGTGCAAGCACCAACATTTTTCTTTACACAAGGCGCGGTGATATAATATTTTAGATGGTTTTATATTGTCGTTGTTGTTGATCGGCTTAATTGCGCGTGAGATATATGTATATAAACGGCTCGGTCCCGATCGCCAAGTCCATCCGTTTCTATGCCTGCAGGCAAGGTCCGGTGGCACCAAGAAGAAGGACTGATGATCGTCATGAAGCGGACCCCCCCTCCTTGAGGGGTGGTCAGGCCAGGTCAGCAATTTTCTGCCACACGTGGATCATAACCTATGTACAGTACATACGTGAAATTATGTAATGTCACTTTTTCATTTTCTTTGCGTACCTTATCCAGGGTTTGGTTTTTTAGTTTTGTTCTTTGCAGCCACAACACTTTTCAAATGGTTTTTATTGGGTCTTCCAACTTTGAATGCACTTTTTGTTCTGTACAGCATGCACTTAGCCTAACTATTTTACCCCTCCAAAAGCTGGGTATGAGAGAGCTAAGAAGGTTCTCGAAGGGCTAGCCGTAAGCTATGCTTGCGGAGAGAAAAGCTCACATGTGAACGGCGCTCGCACGTGCAATTTCGAAAGAGAGAGCTTTTCAAGATAAAAGCTTCTGATCTTGCATTTGGGCTCTCTATGGAATGCATGTACAGTGGGGAAGGTTCAATATTTTTGCGATAAAATAAGAAGACTGTTCCAAAAAAAAAAATTCTTAATACAATTTTTGTCCAGACATTCTAAATTTTGTATTTTTGGTCTGCAACCTTCACAAAGTCCAGCCAGCGCTGGTACAACGCACTTGGCAGAGGTTCGTCCCATCCCAACTCTAGCAACCAGATCTCCTGCATGAAAATCTTGGATCGGACGATGAATGGGGCTGGCCACCCCGCGGGGTCAAACAGCTTCGTAACACTCGAGCGTGAACACGGGAGGAACAAAGAAGAACTCGTCTGACGTCGCCTTCCAGCGAACTCCGAGGGTCTTTGCCGTGCTCTCGGCATCGATTTCCAGAAAATCGGTGTGCAGGAGGTGGTCACTCGGAAGCCCGTCCAAAATCTCCTTTTGGTTTGACGTCCATTTACGCAGTGGAAAACCTGCGGAGCTGAGGGCGGCTTGCATTTCGTGAATGGCCAGCTGAGCCTCCTTGACGGCGTCTGCTCCAGCTAGGACGTCGTCGACGTATATGAATTGCCGCACAATGTGACTTGCCTTTGGAAATCGCGACTGGATGTCGTCGGCAAGCTGTTGCAGGACCCGGATGGCTAAAAACGGAGCGCAATTGACTCCAAAAGTAACGGTTTTCAGCTCATAATCCCGAATCTCACCCGCCTTGTTTCGAAATAAAATTCGCTAGAAGGCGTGTGCGTCGAATGTACCCAAATCTGGCGATACATCTTTGTAATGTCGGCGTTAAAGACGTATCGGAAATAGCACCACTTCAGGATTTGGAGGGTTAAATCGGATTGGAGGACCGGACCAGCATGAAGAAGATCATTCAAGCTCGTGCCGTTCGCAGAAGGGCTGGACGCGTTGAATACCACGCGGACTTTCGTAGTAGTGCGGGAGATAATAATTGGCGGTATAATTAGTGGACGGAACCTCTCTCATATGGTCGAGATCTAAATATTCATGGATCACAGAGTTATACTGCTCTTGAAATGGAACGTCTCTCATTAGCCGATTCTCATTTCGGAGAAACTGAGCTGGAGCAATGGACCTTGATGGCCTAGGCCTGACCCACAAGGAGCGGGGTCACGAAACGGCAGTGTTACCACGAACTTCCCGCTTGACGTTCTTGACGTGGTTCGAATAAACCTTGATAGGTAGATCCTCTACCTCCCAAAACTTTGTGAGAAGTTTGTCTAACGGAGCGTCGCGGACGTTGGAAATTCGAGTGGAGAAGGATGCAATCTGGTCAGGAACAGCACTTGGCAATGGACCGGTAAGCACCCACCCAAAGATAGTTTCCTGTCCGAGGAGGGAGCCACAGATGTCGGTCAGTGAGCTTCTTAACAATACGGACGGAAGGAGATCGGCTCCGATCAGAACGTCTGTCTGTGAGCTCTCAAAAAACGTAGGGTCTGCTAATGGCAGGTTCGGTAAGTCTCGCAGCGCGTTCTGCGGGATCGGATATGAAGGAAGATTGCCGGCGATCTCTGGCAGGACGTAGGCCGTGGCGTTTAACTGTACGTTCGGCGTAACCAGGGAGCGAATGGAAAAATCGCAGAGCTTCTTGGACTGAGCTGCTACAGTATGATTAAGGCCTGAAGCCTGGGCCTGAATAAGGCGGAATGGTAGTTGAATGATATTAAAGAGACGTTCCGTAATGAACGTTGCCTCGGAGAACGTTGCGAATTCAGGGTACCTTTGGACGGTGGTGGGTTCGGATGGCCTTTGAAGTGGACGGGTCGCTCTCCATGGCCTCTAGCGTCAAATAGCGCTGAATGAGGAAGGCGAAGGAACCTCTTTCTTGTCGGTGACGGATGCTTCCCACAAGGACCGGGTCAACTTCGGCAACTTGGAGGCACAGATAGTAACAAGGAGGCTATCCCAGTTGTCCGTGCAGACCTTGGAGTGCGCAAGGGAGATGAGGACCCCTTGCATCGTGCTTTGAAGCTCTTTCAAAGCTCGGCTGGTCTCGGACTCGACGCCAGGCTGAAAGAGCAGAATATTGATCTAGTTGGTCACCAGGAGCCGATTATTTTCATAACGGTTTCGGAGGGCCGACCATGCCGACTCGAACCCATCGTTTGTGAGCGGGGTCTTTTCGACTATGGCCATCGGATCGCCACTTGTCTTAGCGGTGAGATGGTATAGCTTCTCTACCGGAGACAGCCTAGAATTATTTATATAAATTGCCGTAAATAAATCTCGGAAAGTAGGCCAGCGGGCGTAATCTCCTGTGAAGACCTCGATGTCGCAGGGGGGCACTGATGGACTGATGTTTGGGCCAGCTGAGTATTGAGATTAGCAAGGCACTGCTCAAATACCCCATAAAACTCGCCGTACTTCTCTCGGATGTCCTCGTAGACCCTTGGGTCCTCGTCAACCATCACTGCGGAGCACGCTTTGTACTTCGCCTCGACATCCGCCCACATACTCAGAATTTGTCCTCGGCGAACCTCGGAAAGAGATGCGGATGGAGCGGCAGTGATGCGCGCTTCCAAATGAGCCAAACGGCCAATGGCGGCGGCTAATTTTGCTCGTGCCGTAGTGGTGGTGGATTGAGCCATTGTAATAAAGGGTCTCGAGTTGACGGGACTGAAAACGGTAGAGCTGGTGAGATCGTCTTGGATCCGAGCTGGCACCTTGAGAGTGACGGGAGACGGGAAGAGAACCGATTTGGTCCTTGCAGCAGGGCTGCTACTGGCTGCTCTGGGAGTGACTGGCAACTTGATCCTCTGAGTGGGGGTAGTTCCTGAGGCGGAAGAGGCGCGTAGCCGACGTGGAGAGGTCGCAGCCAAAACCCTTTGCTGTCCTTTTGTCACCCGTTGGTATACTACGTACGCCCACGCGCAGAGTGTGGCTGCGAAGTCGGAAGCAGAAGTTGGATTGACTGAAGAAAAACAAAAACTTAGGCTGGGCAGGGCACCACAACAGAAGGCAATAACTTACGTAAATACTCAAAAAGAACCCACTGCTGGGTGAATGGAAAAGAAAAGGCCTCGTTCTGTGTTGGACAACAATTTTCAATACCGACTCCGATTATTTGTGGTCGCTCTGGATCGAGGTTCCCAAACAATGAGTAGATCAATTGATACACGCCGAGGAGAGGAACGTTCACACTGGTTGTGACAATATTTTAAAAATATTGTTATTGCGGCGCTTCTCCGTTTACCTTTTGACGGACTTGTGCAGTGGGCAAATAATATTTTTTTCGGAAGGATTGCGTACGGAATTGTTCTCTTTCTAGTTATGCTGCGGAGGTGGTAGAGCCGATAGGAACCACAAGCACGAGGAATGGGGCCAAGAAACTAACTGCCACTGGATATGAAATCACAAAAAAAAAAATTATTCCTTGTACAGTCGTCTTCTAATTGAAGCGGAACCAACATAAGACTTTGTATTTTTAAATAATTCGGCGCCTTGAATTTATTTGTTTTAAATTTGGTGTTCGTGATACCGATAGTTTTCCTTACACGTTGTCACCTCTAGTTCGGAACATACATTGAACTGTATACATATACATACAATTCAAAAAAATTGGCACGAAAAAATGAGAAATAGCTATGGAAATGCGCTGTTCCTGGGTCGAGGATAATTTATTACGGAATTGGAGATAATATTATATCTTGTGGCGACCAAAGGTGATGCTGGAACGCGTAAACTGGTCGGAATCGCAGAATTTTATTGTTAAATATATGTATGTGGATATGCGCGGAATGTATGTGTGGAATGCGGTATTTAAATACGGAATGTGGTATTTGTGTATGTGCGTTGGGTTATTTTAGGTACATATATAGTTGTCAATATAAATATATTGCGGCCAACTATGGAAATAAATGTATATATGTATGGAAATAAATGTAGATATGTGTATATATGTGAAATAAAGTACTTTAATTTTATTATGTTTGCACTCGGAGTGTGCCGATGTATTTATATATATGTGTGTAACGCATGTAACGATGGATGTAATTATGTGTCTGTAATTATGTCGCTGCGGATCCGCTCTTACGAATTTGAATGCACATATGCTTCACTGCACTGGGGTGCAGTTGGATATAGTTGCTTTAATTTAATTTTATTTTACACACTTCACGCACAGACAAACAAAAAACGGAATCGAAGAACTACCGTAGCACTGGTAGTGGCAGATGAAGAAATTGAGAACGGCCGGAATCGCCGAGAATATGGCGTTGGCGAAAGAGGATGGAACCCAGAAAATGAAAATATGAGAATATGAAGATGAGAATATATATACATATATCACGGAACGCGGACTTGCGGGGAATAAAACAAATCGGGAGACGAAGTCGTACTTATCTTTGGGAAGTAGCGATGTAATCCACCGATGCTTGCAGGTTGGACTCCTCCTTATAGGGAAGGCGAAGATCCGGCTCGAAGGACCAATGTTTGTAGGATCTCTCCGTGCGGGAGATAATAATTGGCGGAATCATTAGTGGACGAAACCTCTGTCATATGGTCGAGATCTAAATATTCATGGATCGCAGAGTTATACTGCTCTTGAAATGGAACGTCTCTCATTAGCCGATTCCCATTTCGGAGAAACAATGGATCTTGAATGCCCCAGGACTGACCCACAATGAGAGGGGTCACGATACGGCATTGTTACCACGAACTTCCCTCTTGACGTTCTTGACGTGGTTCGAATAAAATGGCTTTCGCAAAAGGAGTGCGACTCTCAGAAAGTCTATCTGTGAGCTCTCATAAAAGTAGGGTCTGCTAATGGCAGGTTCGGTAAGTCTCGCAGCGCGATCTGCGGGATCGGATATGAAGGAAGATTGCCGGCGATCTCTGGCAGGACGTTGGCCGTGGCGTTTAACTGTACGTTCGGCGTAACCAGGGAGCGAATGGAAAAATCACAGAGCTTCTTGGACTGAGCTGCTACAGTATGATTAATGCCTGAAACCTGGGCCTGAATAAGGCGGAATGGTAGTTGAATGATATTAAAGAGACGTTCCGTAATGAACGTTGCCTCGGAGCCCAAGTCGATTAGAGCGCGGGCACGGAAATTTGTCCCTCAGTGGCAAATTTTCGTCAACTCAGCGCAGCACCGCTCTTGTTCCCGAGTCAAAATAGTTCTGAACGTTGGCCGGACCGACGGAGGAACCGGAATCCTCCGCTGTCGTGGAAGTCAGTTCGCCTGGAGCTGAGGTACCCCGATGCAGAAGTGTGTGGTGGCGGGCTCCACAAGTGAAGCAACTGTGGGCGCTTTGGCATTCCCGGAGCTGGTGACCTCTAGCGAAACAGTTCAAGCACAGCTGCCTTTTTTTTAATGCAACTGGCCGGTGCATCCACGGTCATCTGTAGGAAGTGCGGACAAAGTCGGTTCGGATGGTTCTCTTTGGAGCAGAGATCACACGTTCTTCTCTTTTGACTCACTTATGTCTGGAAGGAGTGAAACTTCCTGGACACGGGACTCCCCTGAGACCGGAACGGGTTGGAGTTTCTTCCGGAGGGCTGCGAATTCAGGGTACCTTTGGACGGTGGTGGGTTCGGATGGCCTTTGAAGTGGACGGGTCGCTCTCCATGGCCTCTAGCGTCAAATAGCGCTGAATGAGGAAGGCGAAGGAACCTCTTTCTTGTCGGTGACGGAAGCTTCCCACAAGGACCAGGTCAACTTCGGCAACTTGGATGCACAGATAGTAACAAGGTGGCTATCCCAGTTGTCCGTGCAGACCTTGGAGTGCGCAAGGGAGATGAGGATCCCTTGCATCGTGCTTTGAAGCTCTTTCAAAGTTCGGCTGGTCTCGGACTCGACGCGAAGCAGAAAGAGCAGAATATTGATCTAGTTGGTCACCAGTCGCCGACTATTTTCATAACGGTTTCGGAGGGCCGATCATGCCGACTCGAACCCATCGTTTGTGAGCGGGGTCTTTTCGACTATGGCCTTCGGATCGCCACTTGTCTAAGCGGTGAGATGGTATAGCTTCTCTACCGGATACAGCCTAGAATGATTTATATAAATTGCCTTAAATAAATCTCGGAAAGTATGCCAGTGGACGTAATCTCCCTGTGAAGACCTCGATGTCGCAGGGGGCAGTCGACAGCCGCCCTGGTAAGTCTGCGGTGCAGACGGATGGACTGATGTTTGGGCCAGCTGAGTATTGAGATTAGCATGGCACTGCTCAAATACCCCATAACACTCGCCTCAGAATTTTTCCTCGGCGAACCTCGGAAAGAGATGCGGATGGAGCGGCAGTGATGCGCGCTTCTAAATGAGCCAAACGGCCAATGGCGGCGGCTAATTTTGCTCGTGCCGTAGTGGTGTGGATTGAGCCATTGTAATAAAGGGTCTCGAGTTGACGGGACTGAAAACGGAAGAACTGGTGAGATCGTCTTGGATCCGAGCTGGCACCTTGAGAGTGACGGGAGACGGGAAGACCACCGATTTGGTCCTTGCAGCAGGGCTGCTACTGGCTGCTCTGGGAGTGACTGGCAACTTGATCCTCTGTGTGGGGGGTAGTTCCTGAGGCGGAAGAGGCGCGTAGCCGACATGTTGAGGTCGCAGCCAAAAACCCTTTGCTGTCCTTGTCTGCATACTTCGTGGGCACGCGCAGAGTGTGGCTGCGAAGTCGGAAGCAGAAGTTGGATTGACTGAAGAAAGACAAAAACTTAGGCTGGGCAGGGCACCACAACAGAAGGCAATAACTTCCGTAAATACTCAAAAAGAACCCACTGCCGGGTGAATGGAAAAGAAAAGGCCTCGCTCTGTGTTGGACAACAATTTTCAATACCGACTCCGATTATTTGTGGTCGCACTGGATCGAGGTTCCCAAACAATGAGTGGATCAATTGATACACGCCGAGGAGAGGAACGTTCACACTGGTTGTGACAATATTTTAAAAATATTGTTAGTGCGGCGCTCCTCCGTTTACCTTTTCACGGACTTGTGCAGTGGGCAAATAATATTTTTTTTCGGAAGGATTGCTTACGGAATTGTTCCCTTTCTAGTTATGCTGCGGAGGTGGTAGAGCCGATAGGAACCACAAGCACGAGGAATGGGGCCAAGAAACTAACTGCCACTGGATATGAAATCACAAAAAAAACATTATTCCTTGTAAAGTCGTCTTCTAATTGAAGCGGAACCAACATAAGACTTTGTATTTTTAAATAATTCGGCGCCTTGAATTTATTTGTTTTAAATTTGGTGTTCGTGATACCGATAGTTTTCCTTACACGTTGTCACCTCTAGTTCGGAACATACACTGAACTGTATACATAGACATACAATTCAAAAAAAAAATTGGCACGAAAAAATGCGAATTAGATATGGAAATGCGCTGTGCCTGGGTTGAGGAAAATTTATTACGGAATTGGAGATAATATTATATCTTGTGGCGACCAAAGGTGTTGCTGGAACGCGTAAACTGTTCGGAATCGCATAATTTTATTGTTAAATGTATGTGGATATGCGCGGAATGTATGTGTGGAATGCGGTATTTAAATACGGAATGTGGTATTTTTGTATGTGCGTTGGGTTATTTTAGGGTACATATATAGTTGGCAATATAAATATATTGCGGCCAACTATGGAAATGAATGTATATATGTATGGAAACAAATGTAGGTATGTGTATATATGTGAAATAAACTACTTTAATTTTATTATGTTTGCACTCGGAGTGTGCCGATGTATTTATATATATGTGTGTAACGCATGTAACGATGGATGTAATTATGTGTCTGAAATTATGTCGCTGCGGATCCGCTCTTACGAATTTGAATGCACATATGCTTCACTGCACTGGAGTGCAGTTGGATGTAGTTGCTTTAATTTAATTTTATTTTACACACTTCACGCACAGACAAACAAAAAACGGAATCGAAGTACTACCGTAGCACTGGTAGTGGTAGATGAAGGAATTGAGAACGGCCGGAATCGCCGAGAATATGGCGTTGGCGAAAGTGGATGGAATATGAAGATGAGAATATATATACATATATCACGGAACGCGGACTTGCGGGGAATAAAACAAATCGGGAGACGAAGTCGTACTTATCTTAGGGAAGTAGCAATGTAATCCACTGATGCTTAACTCCGCTAACTGCAATGCTGCCCTGAACAGTAGAGTCGCGCCCACTACGTCTTAAAACGTTCCCACTCGTTCAATGAATTTTAAACATTGATTAATCTTGTCTTTTGTGGTGCTCCCGTACACCAAACATTATATTTCCTAAAGTTAATCAGAAAGTTATTGCAAAAGTGAAAGCAGGAGACAACCTGATAGCTTAGCTTTCGATAGTGCCAGTTTCGCCTTTTAAGATTGTTTGGAGATGGTTACTGTTACTTTTACTTTTTTTAATGCATGACTCTGAAGGCTCTGTGAGCTTAGGAGTGGTAGGAAAGACTTGTCCAATACGTTCGAAAATAAATGGCTCCTACAGCTGTTTTATTTTGTGTTTTAATGGCTTAATCGTATTTGGTCGCCTGTCATGTCAGTGATATGTTGACGTATAAAAAAGTAGGTTCGATCTCAGAATTTATAGGCTTTTGAATTAGGCCAAACGCATTAAGGACTCTGAATTTTTGTTTATTACATGTTTGAAACATGATATAAAAAAAATTTTATTTTCTTTTTTTTAATTTCAGAGATTGTTAAATATTACCAAGCAGTTGCTTAACATAATAATCAATTTTTTCGTGTGAACCGGGAAGTTTTTGGAACACGCCCGCACAAAATATTTATATATAGCTTGTTTCTGAGTTTCTAATAAAATAAATGTGCAACAATTCTATGTACTTATTTAGGGCAAGAAAGGTGAGAATATGAAGCGCACAAGCTAGTTAATGTATTTTGGCAAACAGTATTTGCTCCGACTATTTTTCGGAATGAATTTAAAACTGATATCAATTTTATGTTTGTTTAGTTGGCATTATCTTGGATTATCTTGCATGATGATCCATCAGGGCTGACAGCTATGATGGTGTAAAATACCTATCTCAGACTGAGGTAGGCTCAGTCTGTCCAGGGTTCTCTACAAGAAATTTTGTAGATGTGCTGGGACTTTAGGGACAAGGGGCTTGGCCGTGAGACCGAAAGTGGAGCGGGCGTAGAGTCTGGTTACCGTGCAGGTAATTTGGTGATCGCACTTGGCAATGAACGGCAAATGTTGACACCGGAATTTTGGTGTATGCGGTAGGATGTCTTTGTGTTACCTTGTTCGCGTTCGGCGAGGAAAGCGCTGACACCAGAGTTTTGGTGTGTGGTAATATGTTGTTGGGTTTACTTTATTTACGTTTGCGCTCGGCGAGGAAATGATGACACTTCGTTGAGTTTTGATGTTTATTAGTTGTATTTTTTCTTGTTTTTATATTGGTTTTATATTACGTGGTAGTTCTTGAGTGTTTTCGTGAGTAGCGTCGGTAACCGCGGCGGATGGACTGCCGATACTGTTGACGATCGGCTGATGGTCGGCGGATGGACTGCCGCTACTGTTTAGAATAGGCGATGGACTGCCGATACCTTTGGCTGATAGACTGCCGTTACTGTTTAGAATAGCCGATAGACTGCCCTGATTGATCGCGGGCCCGGCCTATTTAAGGCCGATTTCTAGCGCTGAGTCCGTAAGTCTTGGTTACTAGAGTGGTGTCGAGTTCTCCACGCGTGCCACCGACACGGTCATTGCCTCGTTTGCACCGAGAAATGAGCTGAGTCTAGGCTTTGGTCATTGGCTCGGTCGTACCGAGAAATTACCTGCGTGGAGTTGTGTAACTCGGGGAAGAATGTGGCGCGTGTGTCGATTCTGCATAAATCGATCGGCGCGTGGGACAGTAAATGTATAGTGTCAGGTGTATTGTGTTTGTGTGTATAGATTCTATATGACAAAGTAACTTAGTGCTATGAATATGTATATGAATGTAACGGGCCCTGGTCCCAGGGTTCGTTACACCCCCACCCCTTTCTTCCCGGTGGGTGTACAGCTGCTGCTGTTGTTTTTTGCTGGGTCGGCAAAGTCTGGCCAACGTGTTTTGGCGTTTCTACTGGTGGTTTGCCGTCGTCAGGGGGTCGTTGTGATCGCTGGTGTCGTTTGCTTCCTCAGCAGGGTCGCTGTCCATCGTGTCGTGGTACTCTTTCAGGTCGTTGATATTTGCGACTTTCAGTTTCCGACTTCCGGGGTGTTGCAACTTGACGATATTTGTTGACGCGAAACCTTTGACTTTGAATGGTCCATCATATTTTGGGGCCAATTTCGCAGCGAAACCGTCGGCTGCGTTGGAAAGGTGGTATTGCCTGATGAATACTAGTTGAACCACCGTGGGGCGCCATTGTCGTCAGCGGAGATTGTAGTGCTGCGATTGTTCTTGACTCGCCCGCTGAATGTTATTCCGCACTATCGCGAATACTTCTTTTGAGTCGGGTTGCCTTAGTGTGGGCTGTGTCCGGAGGGCTTCCTGTCCCTGGTGTAACTTCGTCGTATAGTGCTCCAGGTAAGCGAGGTTTTCTCCCGTGTAGCAGGAAGGCGGGTCTGAATCCAGTTGTTTCCGAGACACTGGAGTTAATTGCTGGTGATATTTCGGGTACGAGTTCGTCCCATGTGTTCGTCCCATGATCCTCCACAAATTGTGCAATCATGGTCTTCACTGTCCGATTGGCCCGTTCCGTAGGGTTTTTCTGGGGCAATACGGTGCGGTGTGTTGCAGATCCACACCGGCTGTTTGCATAAACGTGCGGAACGAGCGGCTGGTGAACTGCGTTCCGTTGTCACAGACGAATCGTTTTGGAACACCGAAGTGACTTAGAATGCGTTCCCGAAATGCTAGCTCTAGGGTAGCTGTGGTAGCTTTCTTAAGCGGCACTAGTTCGGTCCATTTTGAGAAGGTGTCGAAGAATACCAGCAGCATGGTGTTCCCTCGTTTTGATCGGGGAAGTGGTCCTACGAAGTCGGCACATAATGTGGCGAAAGGTTCCTCTGCCCTGCGGGTAAGCATCCTACCCACGGGCTTGAATTGCAGTGCCTAAAACTTTTGGCAGCTCAAACAGCTGCGTACGTATTTCCTCACATCGCGGTATAGGCCGGGCCAATAATATCGGTGTGCGATCCGTGTGATGGTTTTCCGAACGCCGAGGTGACCTGCCGTAGGCTGGTCATGGCATTCCTTGAGGACTCTTTTGCGTCGGTCCTTTGGGTCGCAGAGTTTCCATGACACGTAGTCGTGGTCGTCGGCTCCATGGCCCATATGCCTGTAGAGTCCTCCATTCTCGAAGACATAGTCTGGGTATTTATCGGGTTCTTCCTTGGTTTGCTGAATCCATCGTGTGAGCCAGGGGCAAGTTGTTGCGTCGTCTTTGATCCTTGCTAGCGTTTCCAAGGGTTGTCGAGACAGGGCATTGGTAATCACATTTTGTGTTCCTGCTGTATAGTGGACGTCGTATCCGCAGGTTCGCTTTCCGAAGGCGAAACACAACCACCAGGTTGTGTCAGGGGTCCTCGAAGTCTCGTCCGACGACGACAATGTCGTCCAGATATGCGAGTGCGAAGGGTTCCAGGTCGGCACCAATCACGGCAGAATGTAATCCGAACGTTATCACTTTCCATTGATAAAGACCTCTGCCGGGGACCGTGAAGGCGGTGGCTTCTCAACTTCCGTTGGCCATGGGTATTTGCCAGTATTCGTTCTTCAAATCGAGGGTGGTTATGAAGCGCGCGTTTTGTAGGCGTTCCAGGATGTAGTTGATCCGTCAGGAATGGAGTGAGTGTTAAGTTGTCGATAGTTCACGCACATGCGCCATTTGCCATTCTTTTTAGTCCGTGGGTTCACCTTCTCCGAGGTGCGGGTGCGTGCGTGCTCTATGGCTCTGGGCTTCCTGTGCCGAGCGCCGGGTTCAAGTTCGTTGCTGCCTGTCTCGTGTGTGAGACCCTTGTGGTGGGTTCGGGAAGTGTGTGCTCCGTAGCTTGCTCTGGTGCGTTTGTGCTTGTCTCCTGTGTGAGATCCTTGTGGTTTGTTTGGAATGTGTGTTCCCCTTGGTTGGCTTAGGACGCGGGTGTTCCGTAGTGGCCGTGGGATTCGTTTTCCCGTTTGCTTGGTTGCAGTTTACCGGTGCTTGTTTCGGATTCGTGTTTTCCGTTGTGGGCCGATGTTTTGCTTTCGCTGCGGTTGGTTTCGGTGTCATATTCTTCGTTGCAGTATTGGGCACCGTTTTCTTTGCGGTTGGCTTAGGTTACTTGTTTCTTGTTTGGGTGTCTTGGACATGGTTGGTCAGAACTCACGGTGGCGTTGGCGTGGGGCGGTGATCTCGTAGTTTTAGCAGCGTGGTGCCGCATTGGATCGTCGTATCGATGGCACATAGGAAGTCCATGCCGACAATAACTTGCTCCAACATGTTTGGTAGGACCAGGAGTGGGATTTGGACCTCTCGTTGATCCAGCTTGATGTGCGCCAGTAGAACTTGTGTGATCTCTCTGACTGAGCCGTCAGCCAGGCGTATGCGGACGCTTGCATCTTGCAGGTTGGAGTTGTTGTCTAGTTGTCGGGCCAGGTTGGCACTGACGAAACTTCGGGATGCCACGGTGTTGATAGTGGCCTCTGTTGTTTGTCCTCATATAGTCACCATCGTCACTATCCGGCCGTCGTTCATGTGTAGTGGGTGGCTTAGCCGCGGGTCTAGGCCACGTCCTGGCCCGTCGCACCGGTTGGATTTGACGACTGTCTCCGGGATGTGTCCGCTGAGTCCCAATGGGGTCTCCGAACTGGCGTTCGGTAGGAGTCACCTTCTCTTCGGTCTGGGCGCCTAGCCGGCCTGGTGTCTTGGTGGGCTTCGGATGGGTGCGGGGGTTATCTCATGTTCCCGCTCGTCAATGATTTCGTACTCCGCGGCTAGCCGTGTGAGCTGTGGCAAGCTTTCCAATTCGTCGCGTCGCACCTATAGCTTGATTCCTGGCAAAGCGTTGTCGTAGATTCTGTACAGCTGTTTAACTGTATCGTACCCGGCATGGTGCATGAGTAGCCGTATCTCGATGAGGTAAAGAACTGGAGAAAGAACTGATGAAACGTTGATGCTGACGTCTGTGGGACTGCCGGTACTGCTAGCTGAAAGACTGCCCAACGGTGTGATCGACGTTGGGTGAACTTGATTCGGGTCGGGTTGAGTGCAGTGTGGTATGGGAGTGGGTCTTTTTGTCGAATTGTAGTGGTCGCGCTTTTGCTGAAATAGCATTGCGGAAATTGAGCAGTGTATTGGGTCGGGTTGACCCTAAATGTAATTAGTAATTGGGTTGCTTAGGTAGTGGATCTTAGTCTGCTAGTGGGTGTACGTGTATCTTAGTTTGCTAACGGGTGTATGTGTAGGGGTATTGTATAGGGCCATGGTACATGGTCCGTTGTAGTTCAAATTTCCGACAGAAAGGGTCTCGAAAGTGGAAGTGGAAGAGAAGAGATGGCGAGACCGAAAGCGTAAGAGTGCGCCGCAAGCAGTTCATAGAGGATCTACTGAGAGATTATTCTATGCAGAGAATAATTATTCATTCGGTTTGTTTTTACAATTATTCTTTGCTTCGATGCCTTGTGTCCGCGAGGACCACAATACCAGCACATAACGGAACTTGATCCGTTAGTTTTCTTTCGTCCGTTTTCTTTATTTTTCTTCTATTTGGACGACGACCCGAACGCTCGTTGTTCATTTTTTTCGGTAAAATCATGATTCGACTTGCGCCTCTCTCCTTCTTCATGAAGCTTTACTTTTAGAGATTTTCGAATGTCTCGGGCAGGCTTGATAACAACAGTATAGACAAAATAGACCGAGTCACAAGTTCAGAAAGTCAAGATCAGTTTTTCCAAATCACTTTCAATCGTGCCGCAGACTGAGACCTTGCCCCGTAACCTATTTCGTTGTGGTATTTATTTGTGACTAATATAGAGAACGAAAAAGTTGTCCATTAAAGGCAGACGGAATACAAATCATAAAGGAGACGCGAGAGCGTCGCTGCATTGCGACTAATACATGCACACCTGATCATAATAAAAGGTACACCCATCTACTTCAGCTTTAAACCAACATAAAACTGATCTGTTGAATATTTAAAACTTCAAATTTGTTCCCACTTATTCATTGAGTATTTGTTTTCCATAAAATAAACTTGATTACAGAATAGGATAATGATATAACAGAAAATATTTCAGTTTTTGCTTCAAAGTCAATATTTTGCTGATCAAAATAATAGGTACACTTTCAGTTCTTCAATATTCAATATTCAGTATTCTTCAATATTAAGTGAATAGATAGGAAATTCTTGCCTTTTTGCCAATTAAATGTTAGCTTCGTTTAGTTACAGTCAAAAATATGAACAAATAACTATGTTTTTTCTTACAAAAATGGATCGAGAGTCTCATTGTATAGACGAAGAAACCCAATTGCCTCTTAATCTGAAAATAGAAGGAAATCTATTCGGAACATTGATAAATGAATAAAAAGATCTTAGAATTGTATTCACAATACTTTAAAAAGGAAACCTTGTCAGCAAACTCGCGTAAAGCCACAGAAAACTAGCAAAACACTTGACCATTGCATTGACCCTTTGAGCAAAAAGGACCAGTTTTAGTCGTGAAAGGCTATTGCAGCAGAAAATAAACAAAAATTTGGTGATCCAACGGTCCGTATACGACTACAACAAGCCAACCTTCCAGGGAGAATAGCAAAATAGGTTCTACCTATGCGCCACAAAAATATATGGATGGGGCAAACTTTTGCTATAGGTCACAAAGACTGCGCAGGGTGCAACAGAGAGAAAAAGTGGAAAAAAATTTTATGAAGCGGCGAAATTAAAACAAATTTATTTGGGAATGGTTTTAAAAGGAGTGAACGAACCCCTAAAGGAATGGATTTTGATCCAGGTTTCACCAAAAAAAAAAAATTTCAAACATCGAGGGAGAAATTTAATGATATGGTGCTGCTTCACCTGGTACGGCGTACGTCTTTTTTTTTTTTCCCAGTCAACGAACAAAATGAAGGCTAAGTAACACAAATCCACATTGGAGAGTGCTACCTTACCTTATACTAAAGAAATAATGCCATTAAGTTGGGTATTTCAGCAATAGAACGACCCAAAGCCCACATCAAGGTGGTTGACCAACTTAGTTAAGGACCAAAAAATGGACGTATTATAGAGGCCTAGTCAGTCTCCCCGACTTAAATCCAATCAAAACCATGTGGGGAGATTTAAAAACGAATTAAGCTAAGTTTTCATTTCAAAATAAGAAAAAACTATGGAAGGGCGTCCAAAAATGGTGGTAGGAGACACAGATAGAAACCGGCCAGACGTCTTCTTTAAAATATATAAAAAACGAGAGAACGTACGGAGTCGCTTCGAACGCGACTCTACTTTTATACCCGTACTCAGTGATTTATGTGGAATTTTAAAATGTTTTATCAGTTTTTACATTTTACATTTTTGCTACATCTGTCATCGACATCTACATCATCTACATCAGTTCTCACAACAACACACGTACACTGCACGAGGCAGCATGTTTGAGCGTGAGTGTGTGTGTGAGAGAATCTGCAGCCACAATCAACCCCAATAAATGACTTAAACAGCAATCGGGCGAGGGGAAACACTAGCGGCGGGGAAACACTGAATGAACGAAAATTCATTTGATCATTGTGGCTACAATAATGATCCGATCTGAACCAAATTCGGGAATCTGGTAGATATGATAATTTCCTATGATACTGCATTTTTGGTTTTTTCTATCTTCAAAATTGTGGATTTTCGTCTTTTGTGGGGGCGGAAGGGGGCGGGGCGAAATTTTGAAATACACTTGTTCAGGTTTGGTATCACAGGAGTCTTGGCCAAAAGTTTGGTTGCTCTAGCTCTTATAGTCTCTGAGATCCAGGCGTTCATATTTACGAAAAACCAAATCGACTCGATTTTGTGTGAGTGCGAAAGGGATGGAGCGAAGTTTTTGCGTATGTTTTTGTCTATTGTGGCTATATTAATGATCCGATCCGATTCAGATTTGGGCCCCTGATAGATATGGTCTTTCTCTATGATTCTGCATTTTTAGTTTTTCTGCTATCTTCAAAATTGTGGACGCCACAGATGTGCGCCCTTTGTGGGCGCGGAAGTGGGCGGGGCGGAATTTTGAAATACTTTTCTAGGAGTGAGATACCACATCAGACTGGATAAAAGTTTGGTTGCACTAGCTCTTATAGCCTTCGAGCAATGGGCGACAAACAAGACGGACGGACGGACAGACGGACAGACGGACAGACGGACAGACGGACAGACGGACAGACGGACGGACAGACAGGGCTATATCGACTCGGCTATTGATGCTGATCAAGAATATATATACTTTATATGGTCGGAAATTACTCCTTCTCTATGTTACACACATCCACTTTTAGCACAAATACAATATACCCTTTTACTCTTCGAGTACGGGTATAAAAATTAAAAAGCTGAGCAAAAAAAGGTTAAACACATTAGATATTAACTAGCAAAAATTTCATAAAAATACTGAAAGTGTACCTATTATTTTGATCAGCAAAATATTGACTTTGAAGCAAAAACTGAAATATTTTCTGTTATATCATTATCCTATTCTGTAATCAAGTTTATTTTATGGAAAACAAATACTCAATGAATAAGTGGGGAACAAATTTGAAGTTTTAAATATTCAACAGAACAGTTTTATGTTGGTTTAAAGCTGAAGTAGATGGGTGTACCTATTATTATGATCAGGATGTACATACACACATGTATGCAAACAGCAAAAATAGATCAGACACAGTACGTTGTCAAAGTATACATATTCAACAGTAACCAAAGCCGAGCACGCGGAAATTTCAGAGGGAATTTCCGACGTTACAATAATAGCTATAACAATAACACAAAATATAGAGGAAACAACCGTCAAACAACCTATCGTGGAAATAATGCCAACACCAAAAGGCAAAATAATAATGTCCGACAGGTGCAAGCCACGCCGGAAAACCAGTAAACCCCCCTTAGGAAATCCAAAACAGTAACGGTTCACACTATCAATCTTAATTTAACCTTTTTGTTTCATTTGAAAATGAAAAAAACACACAACATATGCACATTATTAGTAGATACATTCGCTGATATATCTTATCTTCTCTACTATATAAAAATAAGTCGAGTTTTCCTTTTGACGATATAACTCCAGAACGCACGAACCGATTTCCACGGTTTTGCATTCGTTGGAAAGGTCTCGTGAGGATTATAGCAAAGAAAATTCACGAAAAATTTCAAAAGAAAAGCGGGAAAATGTATTTGTATTATCTACTATATACTACATACAGCGCCATCCCTGATACATAGCATGTACTACAAACCAATATTTTAAGTAGGCGCCGGTGCGTGATACATTGTTTGACAGATACTCATTGTTCTCTGCTTAGTTAATTTCATGTGACAAACCGGTATTGTGCTCACTGTGAAAACGAAATTAAAAAAGTTATTCGTTTCCTCACATTTCAATTGGAAACCATCAAATCAATCACGTGTATTGTGAACATTTTTATTCAATTTCAACATCAGGCATTTGTCTTTAAGGTGGTAAGTTGAACTGTGTAAATTATGTGGATCGTGCATTTGAGGTTAATTTCACCACTCTGTCCACAGTCCAAAATGCCTAAAGGACAGAACTTAAGCGAAGAAAGACAAAATATAATAAGAGAAAATTCCCGATTGGGACAACGCGTGAGAACACGAAGATCATTGGCATCATACAATCGCTTGGCATTCCAATATGATCCCACTGCGAACTACAGTGATGATGAAAATTTAGATATTGGACCAATGACGACTGTATGCCGCGGGAGAGCCGCTAGGCTCGACGTGGAGTTGCGTTCTCAACCGGGTGCCGTAACCCATAGATCGGAAGAAGTGAGAGATACACTTCGCTCCTCACCAAGGGGGAAGGTATGCCCGACTAGTATACATTCGAATTGGTACTGGGAGAAGTCGCTATGTATAGCTTCCTATCCTAGGGCGTTAATTGGCGCATTGTACCAGATTAACAGTGTATGTGGTAGCACATTATACACCGTGGTTGCAATCCCTTTCTGTGGAACCGCCACGTTAAATAAATCTGAGAGATAAGAATTGTCTTGTATGCCGATATTGCAATGCGTTAAAGTTCAAAAGAGAAACGGCTGGATTGTGCTGCGCAAGTGGAAAAGTCAAACTGGATCCATTACTTACACCACCACAGCCACTGAAACCATTGTTCGATGGAAGTGATCCTGATTCCAGCCATTTTCTTCAACACATCCTTGAATACAATAACTGCTTTCGCATGACTTCCTTTGGAGCTAATATCATTCGAGAAGGCGGCGTCATGCCGGCTTGCAAGGTAAAAGATACAACACACATAACCAATCACTCACACCAACACAATGAATTGCAATACGTAAAAACTACATATACACCACACACTACACCATCACACGATCAGAAGTTACACCGTATTCTTCAATAATTGATTGTTTGCAATTACAGATACAAGGACAAATATATCATTTGCATGGTTCAATGGTGCCAACACCAGATGAAGCGCATCAATTTCTGCAAATATATTTCATTTCGTCGATGGTGGATCAGCTGAATGTGCGGTGAAATATACAGAGAACACAACAGTTAAAAGAGACGAATTATTGAACAGTTGCAAAGCATATTTTCACGCTAATAATGCTGTGGTTAATAAGTTCAAAACAGCATTGGAACGAATGCCATCGGATACGCACAAATTTGTCATAAGAGCGGACCTGTTGGGGTACAAACAGGTGAAACAGGAGAAAATTTTATGAAGCGGCGAAATTAAAACAAATTTATTTGGGAATGGTTTTAAAAGGAGTGAACAAACCCCTAAAGGAATGGATTTTGATCCAGGTTTCACCAAAAAAAATTTCAAACATCGAGGGAGAAATTTAATGATATGGTGCTGCTTCACCTGGTACGGCGTACGTCTTTTTTCCCAGTCAACGAACAAAATGAAGGCTAAGTAACACAAATCCACATTGAGAGTGCTACCTTACCTTATACTAAAGAAATAATGCCATTAAGTTGGGTATTTCAGCAATAGAACGACCCAAAGCCCACATCAAGGTGGTTGACCAACTTAGTTAAGGACCAAAAAAATGGACGTATTATAGAGGCCTAGTCAGTCTCCCGACTTAAATCCAATCAAAACCATGTGGGGAGATTTAAAAAACGAATTAAGCTAAGTTTTCATTTCAAAATAAGAAAAAACTATGGAAGGGCGTCCAAAAATGGTGGTAGGAGACACAGATAGAAACCGGCCAGACGTCTTCTTTAAAATATATAAAAAAAAATTAAAAAGCTGAGCAAAAAAAGGTTAAACACATTAGATATTAACTAGCAAAAAAAATTTCATAAAAATACTGAAAGTGTACCTATTATTTTGATCAGCAAAAAATATTGACTTTGAAGCAAAAACGGAAATATTTTCTGTTATATCATTATCCTATTCTGTAATCAAGTTTATTTTATGGAAAACAAATACTCAATGAATAAGTGGGAACAAATTTGAAGTTTTAAATATTCAACAGAACAGTTTTATGTTGGTTTAAAGCTGAAGTAGATGGGTGTACCTATTATTATGATCAGGATGTACATACACACATGTATGCAAACAGCAAAAATAGATCAGACACAGTACGTTGTCAAAGTATACATATTCAACAGTAACCAAAAGCCGAGCACGCGGAAATTTCAGAGGGAATTTCCGACGTTACAATAATAGCTATAACAATAACACAAAATATAGAGGAAACAACCGTCAAACAACCTATCGTGGAAATAATGCCAACACCAAAAGGCAAAATAATAATGTCCGACAGGTGCAAGCCACGCCGGAAAACCAGTAAACCCCCTTAGAAATCCAAAACAGTAGCGGTTCACACTATCAATCTTAATTTAACCTTTTTGTTTCATTTGAAAATGAAAAAACACACAACATATGCACATTATTAGTAGATACATTCGCTGATATATCTTATCTTCTCTACTATATAAAAATAAGTCGGGTTTTCCTTTTGACGATATAACTCCAGAACGCACGAACAGATTTCCACGGTTTTGCATTCGTTGGAAAGGTCTCGTGAGGATTATAGCAAAAGAAAATTCACGAAAAAATTTCAAAAGAAAAGCGGAAAATGTATTTGTATTATCTTCTATATACTACATACAGCGCCATCCCTGATACATAGCATGTACTACAAACCAATATTTTAAGTAGGCGCCGGTGCGTGATACATTGTTTGACAGATACTCATTGTTCTCTCTGCTTAGTTAATTTCGTGTGACAAACCGGTATTGTGCTCACTGTGAAAAAACGAAATTAAAAAAAAAGTTATTCGTTTCCTCACATTTCAATTGGAAACCATCAAATCAATCACGTGTATTGTGAACATTTTTATTCAATTTCAACATCAGGCATTTGTCTTTAAGGTGGTAAGTTGAACTGTGTAAATTATGTGGATCGTGCATTTGAGGTTAATTTCACCACTCTGTCCACAGTCCAAAATGCCTAAAGGACGACGTGCGAACATCGGCCGCCGCACAAGACATGCAAGCCAGCAACAAGTGTATTCACAGAACTTAAGCGAAGAAAGACAAAATATAATAAGAGAAAATTCCCGATTGGGACAACGCGTGAGAACACGAAGATCATTGGCATCATACAATCGCTTGGCATTCCAATATGATCCCACTGCGAACTACAGTGATGATGAAAATTTAGATATTGGACCAATGACGACTGTATGCCGCGGGGAGAGCCGCTAGGCTCGACGTGGAGTTGCGTTCTCAACCGGGTGCCGTAACCCATAGATCGGAAGAAGTGAGAGATACACTTCGCTCCTCACCAAGGGGGAAGGTATGCCCGACTAGTATACATTCGAATTGGTACTGGGAGAAGTCGCTATGTATAGCTTCCTATCCTAAGGCGTTAATTGGCGCATTGTACCAGATTAACAGTGTATGTGGTAACACATTATACACCGTGGTTGCAATCCCTTTCTGTGGAACCGCCACGTTAAATAAATCTGAGAGATAAGAATTGTCTTGTATGCCGATATTGCAATGCGTTAAAGTTCAAAAGAGAAACGGCTGGATTGTGCTGCGCAAGTGGAAAAGTCAAACTGGATCCATTACTTACACCACCACAGCCACTGAAACCATTGTTCGATGGAAGTGATCCTGATTCCAGCCATTTTCTTCAACACATCCTTGAATACAATAACTGCTTTCGCATGACTTCCTTTGGAGCTAATATCATTCGAGAAGGCGGCGTCATGCCGGCTTGCAAGGTAAAAAGATACAACACACATAACCAATCACTCACACCAACACAATGAATTGCAATACGTAAAAACTACATATACACCACACACTACACCATCACACGATCAGAAGTTACACCGTATTCTTCAATAATTGATTGTTTGCAATTACAGATACAAGGACAAATATATCATTTGCATGGTTCAATGGTGCCAACACCAGATGAAGCGCATCAATTTCTGCAAATATATTTCATTTCGTCGATGGTGGATCAGCTGAATGTGCGGTGAAATATACAGAGAACACAACAGTTAAAGAGACGAATTATTGAACAGTTGCAAGCATATTTTCACGCTAATAATGCTGTGGTTAATAAGTTCAAAACAGCATTGGAACGAATGCCATCGGATACGCACAAATTTGTCATAAGAGCGGACCTGTTGGGGTACAAACAGGTGAAACAGGAGAAAAATTTTATGAAGCGGCGAAATTAAAACAAATTTATTTGGGAATGGTTTTAAAAGGAGTGAACGAACCCCTAAAGGAATGGATTTTAATCCAGGTTTCACCAAAAAAAATTTCAAACATCGAGGGAGAAATTTAATGATATGGTGCTGCTTCACCTGGTACGGCGTACGTCCTTTTTTCCCAGTCAACGAACAAAATGAAGGCTAAGTAACACAAATTCACATTACAGAGTGCTACCTTACCTTATACTAAAAGAAATAATGCCATTAAGTTGGGTATTTCAGCAATAGAACGACCCAAAGCCCACATCAAGGTGGTTGACCAACTTAGTTAAGGACCAAAAATGGACGTATTATAGAGGCCTAGTCAGTCTCCCGACTTAAATCCAATCAAAACCATGTGGGGAGATTTAAAAAACGAATTAAGCTAAGTTTTCATTTCAAAATAAGAAAAAACTATGGAAGGGCGTCCAAAAAAATGGTGGTAGGAGACACAGATAGAAACCGGCCAGACGTCTTCTTTAAAAATATAAAAAAAATTAAAAATCTGAGCAAAAAAAAAAAAGGTTAAACACATTAGATATTAACTAGCAAAAATTTCATAAAAATACTGAAAGTGTACCTATTATTTTGATCAGCAAAATATTGACTTTGAAGCAAAAACTGAAATATTTTCTGTTATATCATTATCCTATTCTGTAATCAAGTTTATTTTATGGAAAACAAATACTCAATGAATAAGTGGGAACAAATTTGAAGTTTTAAATATTCAACAGAACAGTTTTATGTTGGTTTAAAGCTGAAGTAGATGGGTGTACCTATTATTATGATCAGGATGTACATACACACATGTATGCAAACAGCAAAAATAGATCAGACACAGTACGTTGTCAAAGTATACATATTCAACAGTAACCAAAGCCGAGCACGCGGAAATTTCAGAGGGAATTTCCGACGTTACAATAATAGCTATAACAATAACACAAAATATAGAGGAAACAACCGTCAAACAACCTATCGTGGAAATAATGCCAACACCAAAAGGCAAAATAATAATGTCCGACAGGTGCAAGCCACGCCGGAAAACCAGTAAACCCCCCTTAGGAAATCCAAAACAGTAGCGGTTCACACTATCAATCTTAATTTAACCTTTTTGTTTCATTTGAAAATGAAAAAACACACAACATATGCACATTATTAGTAGATACATTCGCTGATATATCTTATCTTCTCTACTATATAAAAACGAGAAAGAACGTACTGAGTCGCTGTAGGCGCGACTGGTTTTTTATACCCGTACTCAGTCTGTACACATGTGATTTATGTGGAATCTTCAAATGTTGTATCAGTTTTTACATTTTACATTTTTACATTTATTTGATGCATCTGTCATCTACATCTACATCAGTTCTCACAACAAACACGTACACTGCACGAGACAGAGCGTGCGAGTGTGAGTGTGAAGGAATCAGCAGCAGCAACCCTCAAAATTAATGTATATTTTGTTATGGTTGTAGCAGGAGGTGGGGCAGCTCGCTGCCGAAAATTCATTTGATCATTGTGGCTACAATAATGATCCGATCTGAACCAAATTCGGGAATCTGGTAGATATGGTCATTTTCTACCATACTGTATTTTTGGTTTTTTCTATGTTCAAAATTGTGGATTTTCGTCTATTGGGGGCGGGAGTGGGCGTGGCAAAATTTTGAAACAAACTTGCACTGAAGCGATATCACAGGAGTCTAGGCAGAAAATTTGGTTGTTCTAGCTCTTATAGTCTCTGAGAACGAGGCGCTCATTTGTACGAAAAATCAAATCGACTCGATTTTGTGTGAGTGCGAAAGGGATGGAGCGAAGTTTTTGCGTATGTTTTTTGTCTATTGTGGCTATATTAATGATTCGATCCGATTCAGATTTGGGCCCCTGATAGATATGGTCTTTCTCTATGATTCTGCATTTTTCGTTTTCTGCTATCTTCAAAATTGTGGACGCCACAGATGTGCGCCTTTTGTGGGGGCGGAAGTGGGCGTGGCGGAATTTTTAAACTTTTTTCTAGGAGAGAGAACACATCAGTTAGAAAAAAAATTTGGTTCCTCTAGCTCTTATAGCCTCCGAGCAATGGGCGACAAACAAGACGGACAGACGGACAGACGGACAGACAGCAATTAGCACAAATACAATATACCCTTTTACTCTTCGAGTACGGGTATAATAAGTCGGGTTTTCCTTTTGACGATATAACTCCAGAACGCACGAACCGATTTCCACGGTTTTGCATTCGTTGGAAAGATCTCGTGAGGATTATAGCAAAGAAAATTCACGAAAAATTTCAAAAAGAAAAGCGGAAAAAATGTATTTGTATTATCTACTATATACTACATACAGCGCCATCCCTGATACATAGCATGTACTACAAACCAATATTTTAAGTAGGCGCCGGTGCGTGATACATTGTTTGACAGATACTCATTGTTCTCTGCTTAGTTAATTTCATGTGACAAACCGGTATTGTGCTCACTGTGAAAACGAAATTAAAACGAGAGAGAACGTACGGAGTCGCTTCGAACGCGACTCTACTTTTATACCCGTACTCAGTGATTTATGTGGAATTTTCAAATGTTTTATCAGTTTTACATTTTACATTTTTGCTACATCTGTCATCGACATCTACATCTACATCATCTACATCAGTTCTCACAACAACACACGTACACTGCACGAGGCAGCATGTTTGAGCGTGAGTGTGTGTGTGACAGAATCTGCTGCAACAATCAACCCCAATAAATGACTTACGCAGCAATCGGGCGAGGGGAAACACTACCGGCGGGGAAACACTGAATAAGCGAAAATTCATTTGATCATTGTGGCTACAATAATGATCCGATCTGAACCAAATTCGGGAATCTGGTAGATATGGTCATTTTTTACGATACTGCATTTTTATTTTTTTTCTATCTTCAAAATTGTGGATTTTCGCCTTTTGGGGGGGCGGGAGTGGGCGTGGCGAAATTTTGAAATAAACTTGCACTGAAGCGATATCACAGGAGTCTAGGCAAAAAAAATTTGGTTGTTCTAGCTCTTATAGTCTCTGAGATCGAGGCGCTCATTTGTACGAAAACCAAAATTACTCGATTTTGTGTGAGTGCGAAAGGGATGGAGCGAAGTTTTTGCGTATGTTTTTGTCTATTGTGGCTATATTAACGATCCGATCCGATTCAGATTTGGGCCCCTGATAGATATGGTCTTTCTCTATGATTCTGCATTTTTAGTTTTCTGCTATCTTCAAAATTGTGGAAGCTACAGAGTGCGCCCTTTTTGTGGGGCGGAAGTGGGCGGGGCGGAATTTTTAAACTTTTTTCTAGGAGTGAGAGAATACATCAGTCTGGAAAAAATTTGGTTGCTCTATCTCTTTTAGCCTTCGAGCAATGGGCGACAAACAAGACGGACGGACGGACGGACGGACGGACGGACGGACGGACAGACGGACGGACAGACAGGGCTATATCGACTCGGCTATTGATGCTGATCAAGAATATATATACTTTTATATGGTCGGAAATTACTCCTTCTCTATGTTACGCACATCCACTTTTTTATTAAATACAATATACCCTTTTACTCTTCGAGTACGGGTATAAAAAAAAAAGTTATTCGTTTCCTCACATTTCAATTGGAAACCATCAAATCAATCACGTGTATTGTGAACATTTTTTATTCAATTTCAACATCAGGCATTTGTCTTTAAGGTGGTAAGTTGAACTGTGTAAATTATGTGGATCGTGCATTTGAGGTTAATTTCTCCACTCTGTCCACAGTCCAAAATGCCTAAAGGACGACGTGCGAACATCGGCCGCCGCACAAGACATGCAAGCCAGCAACAAGTGTATTCACAGAACTTAAGCGAAGAAAGACAAAATATAATAAGAGAAAATTCCCGATTGGGACAACGCGTGAGAACACGAAGATCATTGGCATCATACAATCGCTTGGCATTCCAATATGATCCCACTGCGAACTACAGTGATGATGAAAATTTAGATATTGGACCAATGACGACTGTATGCCGCGGGGAGAGCCGCTAGGCTCGACGTGGAGTTGCGTTCTCAACCGGGTGCCGTAACCCATAGATCGGAAGAAGTGAGAGATACACTTCGCTCCTCACCAAGGGGGAAGGTATGCCCGACTAGTATACATTCGAATTGGTACTGAGAGAAGTCGCTATGTATAGCTTCCTATCCTAGGGCGTTAATTGGCGTATTGTACCAGATTAACAGTGTATGTGGTAACACATTATACACCGTGGTTGCAATCCCTTTCTGTGGAACCGCCACGTTAAATAAATCTGAGAGATAAGAATTGTCTTGTATGCCGATATTGCAATGCGTTAAAGTTCAAAAAGAGAAACGGCTGGATTGTGCTGCGCAAGTGGAAAAGTCAAACTGGATCCATTACTTACACCACCACAGCCACTGAAACCATTGTTCGATGGAAGTGATCCTGATTCCAGCCATTTTCTTCAACACATCCTTGAATACAATAACTGCTTTCGCATGACTTCCTTTGGAGCTAATATCATTCGAGAAGGCGGCGTCATGCCGGCTTGCAAGGTAAAAAGATACAACACACATAACCAATCACTCACACCAACACAATGAATTGCAATACGTAAAAACTACATATACACCACACACTACACCATCACACGATCAGAAGTTACACCGTATTCTTCAATAATTGATTGTTTGCAATTACAGATACAAGGACAAATATATCATTTGCATGGTTCAATGGTGCCAACACCAGATGAAGCGCATCAATTTCTGCAAATATATTTCATTTCGTCGATGGTGGATCAGCTGAATGTGCGGTGAAATATACAGAGAACACAACAGTTAAAGAGACGAATTATTGAACAGTTGCAAAGCATATTTTCACGCTAATAATGCTGTGGTTAATAAGTTCAAAACAGCATTGGAACGAATGCCATCGGATACGCACAAATTTGTCATAAGAGCGGACCTGTTGGGGTAACAGGTGAACATGTGCGAAGATTCAATGCACCCACCGTTAATGATGTTGCTGCAATTATTGTTGGCGATCCAACTAAATCGCGAGACATTGTCGTTCAGCGAAGAAGCAATATCATGCGTCGTGTAAACGAGACACATCGTTTGTACGATTATTGGCAAGGGCAAGACGGATACGACATAACGTAGAAGATGGTCGATCCAATTACAGGTACAATATTCACACAATAATTATTGCTTTTATTGCTATTATTATTATTATTTATTATAAGTGTTTGCGGGATAAATTTAGAAAATCATTGTTTTCACATGGGCAGTTATACGTTGCGTGTTCACGAGTTGGGAAAATAAAACAAAACAAAAAAATTGTTCTTCATCTTTTAATCACCAAACGAAATGTTACATAAAAAACGAAGTTATCTGGTGGCGAAACGGAGTTCGCCGGGTTTGCTAGTCCTTAATAAAAGAAAATACAGACACATTTCGTAACATAGATTACAAAAATATCACTCAAATATCAGGTATTGGTGAAGGTTCAACCAATTCCAAAGGATTAGCATTCATCGAACTTCTAAATGTCAGAAGGCTTTTCGAATATTTAAAAGTACAATTAATGAAACCAACACTACTGCAATATCCAGATTTCAGCAATTAAACAAACAGCTAAAACAAGCATGTGGCCACAAAATTATAATGGAACTCAGTAGCGTATGTATCAAGATCATTCACAATGGGCGAAAGCAATAAAAACACAACAGAGCAAGAATTAGCAGCAATACATTGGACAATAAATCATTTTCGACCATCAAATATGGCAAACATTTCGCTGTCAAAGCTTACCATAGGCCACTCACCTATTGATTTTGGAAGACCTAAGCTCAATTTTTTCATCTATCGACAAGACAGTCGAATGATATCTAGCAACTTCGCCAGACGTGTGCATAATAAATAAATAAATAAAATATTTAAATCATAATGTTACAATCAGTAGTTGGTATTACACAGGGATCGGAGATCAGTTCTGGATTGGGTTCGGTTTAATCGGTTGTTTCAGGGTCCGTGGGCTGGCTTGGGTCTTCTGGGAGTATGGTTGTGTCGAACGCGCTGGAGTGTTCGATTATATAATATGTGAGTAGTCGCTTATGTGGCGACGATCGGGTTAGCGTTGGTCGTGGGTGGCGTAGCTTCGTGGGTCTGGCGGTATGTCTGGGTTGTAATGTCTCCAGATCGACGAATGGCCAGGCGGGTCTCAGTGACGACTCTGTTTTCACAGCAACGACTTGTTTGGGCGACGAAGATTTCGGACGTGGTGTTAGGCATGTCGTGATACATGGCGCTAGTGGGCACTTCGATACCCGGAAGGTACTCCAGTGGGTTGCGAAGATCGGTGACGTCGGCCGTGGGTAAGACAGGGCTGCGGTCAGTGTTTCGGGGGTCCTCGGGCTAGGTTTCGGTTCCGGGTGGAGAGGTTCTGTGGATATTAGTTCCATGATTGGACCCGACCAGCGGGGGATTAGCGTGGCTATTTCCCTCGTGGTTTGGTTGTTGCACTGTTGCTGCCGTTGTCGTTGTTTGGGGCTGGTTGTCGTCTCTGAGGGTGTCCGTGGGTTCACCTTCTCTGTTGAAGATAGGTTGCATGGACCTGGACTCCTATGTAGAGGGGTTTCAAGTTCGTTGGTGTTTGTCTCATATGTGAGATCCTCGTGGTATGTTTGTATGTGTGAGTAACCTGGGGTTGGCTTAGGACGCGGGTGCTCCGTAGTGGCCGTAGGATTCGTTTTCCCGTTTGCTTGGTTGTAGTTTACCGGTGCTTGTTTCGGATTCGTGTTTTCCGTTGTGGGCCGGTGCTTTGCTTTTGCTGTGGTTGGTTTCGGTGTCGTAATCTTCGTTGTGGTATTGGGTGCCGTATTCTTTGTGGTAGGTCGGGGAGATGTATTCGCGGTGGTTGACCCAGATTTCTTGGTGCTGGGTTCGGTGACTTGTACGTGGTTGGATTGAACTGACGGTGGCGTTGGCGTGAGGTGGCGATCTTGTAGCTTTAGCAGCGTGGTGCCGCATTGGATCGTCGTTTCGATGGCACATAGAAAATCCATGCCGACAATAACTTGCTCCAGCAAGTTTGGTAGGACCAGGAGTGGGAGATGCCCCGGTGTCGATGGTGGCCTCCGTTGTTTGTCCTCCTATTGTCACTATCGCCACTATTCGGCCGTCGTTCACGTTTTATGTTGGTTTGCAGTGGGATGCTTATTTCAATAATTTTAAGTCGGCGCCGGTTCGTGATACATTGTTTGACAGATACTCATTGTTCTCTGCTTAGTTAATTTCATGTGACAAACCGGTATTGTGCTCACTGTGAAAACGAAATTAAAAAAAAAAAAAAGTTATTCGTTTCCTCACATTTCAATTGGAAACCATCAAATCAATCACGTGTATTGTGAACATTTTTATTCAATTTCAACATCAGGCATTTGTCTTTAAGGTGGTAAGTTGAACTGTGTAAATTATGTGGATCGTGCATTTGAGGTTAATTTCTCCACTCTGTCCACAGTCCAAAATGCCTAAAGGACGACGTGCGAACATCGGCCGCCGCACAAGACATGCAAGCCAGCAACAAGTGTATTCACAGAACTTAAGCGAAGAAAGACAAAATATAATAAGAGAAAATTCCCGATTGGGACAACGCGTGAGAACACGAAGATCATTGGCATCATACAATCGCTTGGCATTCCAATATGATCCCACTGCGAACTACAGTGATGATGAAAATTTAGATATTGGACCAATGACGACTGTATGCCGCGGGGAGAGCCGCTAGGCTCGACGTGGAGTTGCGTTCTCAACCGGGTGCCGTAACCCATAGATCGGAAGAAGTGAGAGATACACTTCGCTCCTCACCAAGGGGGAAGGTATGCCCGACTAGTATACATTCGAATTGGTACTGAGAGAAGTCGCTATGTATAGCTTCCTATCCTAGGGCGTTAATTGGCGCATTGTACCAGATTAACAGTGTATGTGGTAACACATTATACACCGTGGTTGCAATCCCTTTCTGTGGAACCGCCACGTTAAATAAATCTGAGAGATAAGAATTGTCTTGTATGCCGATATTGCAATGCGTTAAAGTTCAAAAGAGAAACGGCTGGATTGTGCTGCGCAAGTGGAAAAGTCAAACTGGATCCATTACTTACACCACCACAGCCACTGAAACCATTGTTCGATGGAAGTGATCCTGATTCCAGCCATTTTCTTCAACACATCCTTGAATACAATAACTGCTTTTGCATGACTTCCTTTGGAGCTAATATCATTCGAGAAGGCGGCGTCATGCCGGCTTGCAAGGTAAAAAAGATACAACACACATAACCAATCACTCACACCAACACAATGAATTGCAATACGTAAAAAACTACATATACACCCACACACTACACCATCACACGATCAGAAGTTACACCGTATTCTTCAATAATTGATTGTTTGCAATTACAGATACAAGGACAAATATATCATTTGCATGGTTCAATGGTGCCAACACCAGATGAAGCGCATCAATTTCTGCAAATATATTTCATTTCGTCGATGGTGGATCAGCTGAATGTGCGGTGAAATATACAGAGAACACAACAGTTAAAGAGACGAATTATTGAACAGTTGCAAGCATATTTTCACGCTAATAATGCTGTGGTTAATAAGTTCAAAACAGCATTGGAACGAATGCCATCGGATACGCACAAATTTGTCATAAGAGCGGACCTGTTGGGGTACAAACAGGTGAACATGTGCGAAGATTCAATGCACCCACCGTTAATGATGTTGCTGCAATTATTGTTGGCGATCCAACTAAATCGCGAGACATTGTCGTTCAGCGAAGAAGCAATATCATGCGTCGTGTAAACGAGACACATCGTTTGTACGATTATTGGCAAAGGGCAAGACGGATACGACATAACGTAGAAGATGGTCGATCCAATTACAGGTACAATATTCACACAATAATTATTGCTTTTTATTGCTATTATTATTATTATTTATTATAAGTGTTTGCGGGATAAATTTAGAAAATCATTGTTTTTCACATGGGCAGTTATACGTTGCGTGTTCACGAGTTGGGAAAATAAAACAAAACAAAAAATTGTTCTTCATCTTTTAATCACCAAACGAAATGTTACATAAAACGAAGCCATCTGGTGGCGAAACGGAGTTCGCCGGGTTTGCTAGTCCTTAATAAAAGAAAATACAGACACATTTCGTAACATAGATTACAAAAATATCACTCAAATATCAGGTATTGGTGAAGGTTCAACCAATTCCAAAGGATTAGCATTCATCGAACTTCTAAATGTCAGAAGGCTTTCGAATATTTAAAAGTACAATTAATGAAACCAACACTACTGCAATATCCAGATTTCAGCAATTAAACAAACAGCTAAAACAAGCATGTGGCCACAAAATTATAATGGAACTCAGTAGCGTATGTATCAAGATCATTCACAATGGGCGAAAGCAATAAAACACAACAGAGCAAGAATTAGCAGCAATACATTGGACAATAAATCATTTTCGACCATCAAATATGGCAAACATTTCGCTGTCAAAGCTGACCATAGGCCACTCACCTATTGATTTTGGAAGACCTAAGCTCAATTTTTTTTCATCTATCGACAAGACAGTCGAATGATATCTAGCAACTTCGCCAGACGTGTGCATAATAAATAAATAAATAAAATATTTAAATCATAATGTTACAATCAGTAGTTGGTATTACACAGGGATCGGAGATCAGTTCTGGATTGGGTTCGGTTTAATCGGTTGTTTCAGGGTCCGTGGGCTGGCTTGGGTCTTCTGGGAGTATGGTTGTGTCGAACGTGTTCGATTATATAATATGTGAGTAGTCGCTTATGTGGCGACGATCGGGTTAGCGTTGGTCGTGGGTGGCGTAGCTTCGTGGGTCTGGCGGTATGTCTGGGTTGTAATGTCTCCAGATCGACGAATGGCCAGGCGGGTCTCAGTGACGACTCTGTTTTTCACAGCAACGACTTGTTTGGGCGACGAAGATTTCGGACGTGGTGTTAGGCATGTCGTGATACATGGCGCTAGTGGGCACTTCGATACCCGGAAGGTACTCCAGTGGGTTGCGAAGATCGGTGACGTCGGCCGTGG
This sequence comes from Drosophila bifasciata, assembly GCA_009664405.1. Lineage (NCBI taxonomy): Eukaryota > Metazoa > Arthropoda > Insecta > Diptera > Drosophilidae > Drosophila > Drosophila bifasciata. Next base: position 29,709,814 of record CM019044.1, read on the forward strand.
GTAAGACAGGGCTGCGGTCAGTGTTTCGGGGGTCCTCGGGCTAGGTTTCGGTTCCGGGTGGAGAGGTTCTGTGGATATTAGTTCCATGATTGGACCCGACCAGCGGGGGATTAGCGTGGCTATTTCCCTCGTGGTTTGGTTGTTGCACTGTTGCTGCCGTTGTCGTTGTTTGGGGCTGGTTGTCGTCTCTGAGGGTGTCCGTGGGTTCACCTTCTCTGTTGAAGATAGGTTGCATGGACCTGGACTCCTATGTCGAGGGGTTTCAAGTTCGTTGGTGTTTGTCTCATGTGTGAGATCCTCGTGGTATGTTTGTATGTGTGAGTAACCTGGGGTTGGCTTAGGACGCGGGTGCTCCGTAGTGGCCGTAGGATTCTGTTTTCCCGTTTGCTTGGTTGTAGTTTACCGGTGCTTGTTTCGGATTCGTGTTTTCCGTTGTGGGCCGGTGCTTTGCTTTTTGCTGTGGTTGGTTTCGGTGTCGTAATCTTCGTTGTGGTATTGGGTGCCGTATTCTTTGTGGTAGGTCGGGGACATGTATTCGCGGTGGTTGACCTAGATTTCTTGGTGCTGGGTTCGGTGACTTGTACGTGGTTGGATTGAACTGACGGTGGCGTTGGCGTGAGGTGGCGATCTTGTAGCTTTTTTAGCAGCGTGGTGCCGCATTGGATCGTCGTTTCGATGGCACATAGAAAATCCATGCCGACAATAACTTGCTCCAGCAAGTTTGGTAGGACCAGGAGTGGGAGATGCCCCGGTGTCGATGGTGGCCTCCGTTGTTTGTCCTCCTATTGTCACTATCGCCACTATTCGGCCGTCGTTCACGTGCAGTGGGATGCTTATTTTAATAATTTTAAGTAGGCGCCGGTGCGTGATACATTGTTTGACAGATACTCATTGTTCTCTGCTTAGTTAATTTCATGTGACAAACCGGTATTGTGCTCACTGTGAAAACGAAATTAAAAAAAGTTATTCGTTTCCTCACATTTCAATTGGAAACCATCAAATCAATCACGTGTATTGTGAACATTTTTATTCAATTTCAACATCAGGCATTTGTCTTTAAGGTGGTAAGTTGAACTGTGTAAATTATGTGGATCGTGCATTTGAGGTTAATTTCACCACTCTGTCCACAGTCCAAAATGCCTAAAGGACGACGTGCGAACATCGGCCGCCGCACAAGACATGCAAGCCAGCAACAAGTGTATTCACAGAACTTAAGCGAAGAAAGACAAAATATAATAAGAAAATTCCCGATTGGGACAACGCGTGAGAACACGAAGATCATTGGCATCATACAATCGCTTGGCATTCCAATATGATCCCACTGCGAACTACAGTGATGATGAAAATTTAGATATTGGACCAATGACGACTGTATGCCGCGGGAGAGCCGCTAGGCTCGACGTGGAGTTGCGTTCTCAACCGGGTGCCGTAACCCATAGATCGGAAGAAGTGAGAGATACACTTCGCTCCTCACCAAGGGGGAAGGTATGCCCGACTAGTATACATTCGAATTGGTACTGAGAGAAGTCGCTATGTATAGCTTCCTATCCTAGGGCGTTAATTGGCGCATTGTAACAGATTAACAGTGTATGTGGTAACACATTATACACCGTGGTTGCAATCCCTTTCTGTGGAACCGCCACGTTAAATAAATCTGAGAGATAAGAATTGTCTTGTATGCCGATATTGCAATGCGTTAAAGTTCAAAAAGAGAAACGGCTGGATTGTGCTGCGCAAGTGGAAAAGTCAAACTGGATCCATTACTTACACCACCACAGCCACTGAAACCATTGTTCGATGGAAGTGATCCTGATTCCAGCCATTTTCTTCAACACATCCTTGAATACAATAACTGCTTTTGCATGACTTCCTTTGGAGCTAATATCATTCGAGAAGGCGGCGTCATGCCGGCTTGCAAGGTAAAAAGATACAACACACATAACCAATCACTCACACCAACACAATGAATTGCAATACGTAAAAACTACATATACACCACACACTACACCATCACACGATCAGAAGTTACACCGTATTCTTCAATAATTGATTGTTTGCAATTACAGATACAAGGACAAATATATCATTTGCATGGTTCAATGGTGCCAACACCATATGAAGCACATCAATTTCTGCAAATATATTTCATTTCGTCGATGGTGGATCAGCTGAATGTGCGGTGAAATATACAGAGAACACAACAGTTAAAGAGACGAATTATTGAACAGTTGCAAAGCATATTTTCACGCTAATAATGCTGTGGTTAATAAGTTCAAAACAGCATTGGAACGAATGCCATCGGATACGCACAAATTTGTCATAAGAGCGGACCTGTTGGGGTACAAACAGGTGAACATGTGCGAAGATTCAATGCACCCACCGTTAATGATGTTGCTGCAATTATTGTTGGCGATCCAACTAAATCGCGAGACATTGTCGTTCAGCGAAGAAGCAATATCATGCGTCGTGTAAACGAGACACATCGTTTGTACGATTATTGGCAAGGGCAAGACGGATACGACATAACGTAGAAGATGGTCGATCCAATTACAGGTACAATATTCACACAATAATTATTGCTTTTATTGCTATTATTATTATTATTTATTATAAGTGTTTGCGGGATAAATTTAGAAAATCATTCTTTTTCACATGGGCAGTTATACGTTGCGTGTTCACGAGTTGGGAAAATAAAACAAAACAAAAAATTGTTCTTCATCTTTTAATCACCAAACGAAATGTTACATAAAACGAAGCCATCTGGTGGCGAAACGGAGTTCGCCGGGTTTGCTAGTCCTTAATAAAAAGAAAATACAGACACATTTCGTAACATAGATTACAAAAATATCACTCAAATATCAGGTATTGGTGAAGGTTCAACCAATTCCAAAGGATTAGCATTCATCGAACTTCTAAATGTCAGAAGGCTTTCGAATATTTAAAAGTACAATTAATGAAACCAACACTACTGCAATATCCAGATTTCAGCAATTAAACAAACAGCTAAAACAAGCATGTGGCCACAAAATTATAATGGAACTCAGTAGCGTATGTATCAAGATCATTCACAATGGGCGAAAGCAATAAAAACACAACAGAGCAAGAATTAGCAGCAATACATTGACAATAAATCATTTTCGACCATCATTTATGGCAAACATTTCGCTGTCAAAGCTGACCATAGGCCACTCACCTATTGATTTTGGAAGACCTAAGCTCAATTTTTTTTCATCTATCGACAAGACAGTCGAATGATATCTAGCAACTTCGCCAGACGTGTGCATAATAAATAAATAAATAAAATATTTAAATCATAATGTTACAATCAGTAGTTGGTATTACACAGGGATCGGAGATCAGTTCTGGATTGGGTTCGGTTTAATCGGTTGTTTCAGGGTCCGTGGGCTGGCTTGGGTCTTCTGGGAGTATGGTTGTGTCGAACGCGCTGGAGTGTTCGATTATATAATATGTGAGTAGTCGCTTATGTGGCGACGATCGGGTTAGCGTTGGTCGTGGGTGGCGTAGCTTCGTGGGTCTGGCGGTATGTCTGGGTTGTAATGTCTCCAGATCGACGAATGGCCAGGCGGGTCTCAGTGACGACTCTGTTTTCACAGCAACGACTTGTTTGGGCGACGAAGATTTCGGACGTGGTGTTAGGCATGTCGTGATACATGGCGCTAGTGGGCACTTCGATACCCGGAAGGTACTCCAGTGGGTTGCGAAGATCGGGGTGACGTCGGCCGTGGGTAAGACAGGGCTGCGGTCACTGTTTCGTGGGTCATCGGGCTAGGTTTCGGTTCCGGGTGGAGAGGTTCTGTGGATATTAGTTCCATGATTGGACCCGACCAGCGGGGGATTAGCGTGGCTATTTCCCTCGTGGTTTGGTTGTTGCACTGTTGCTGCCGTTGTCGTTGTTTGGGGCTGGTTGTCGTCTCTGAGGGTGTCCGTGGGTTCACCTTCTCTGTTGAAGATAGGTTGCATGGACCTGGACTCCTATGTCGAGGGGTTTCAAGTTCGTTGGTGTTTGTCTCATGTGTGAGATCCTCGTGGTATGTTTGTATGTGTGAGTAACCTGGGGTTGGCTTAGGACGCGGGTGCTCCGTAGTGGCCGTAGGATTCGTTTTCCCGTTTGCTTGGTTGTAGTTTACCGGTGCTTGTTTCGGATTCGTGTTTTCCGTTGTGGGCCGGTGCTTTGCTTTTGCTGTGGTTGGTTTCGGTGTCGTAATCTTCGTTGTGGTATTGGGTGCCGTATTCTTTGTGGTAGGTCGGGGACATGTATTCGCGGTGGTTGACCTAGATTTCTTGGTGCTGGGTTCGGTGACTTGTACGTGGTTGGATTGAACTGACGGTGGCGTTGGCGTGAGGTGGCGATCTTGTAGCTTTAGCAGCGTGGTGCCGCATTGGATCGTCGTTTCGATGGCACATAGAAAATCCATGCCGACAATAACTTGCTCCAGCAAGTTTGGTAGGACCAGGAGTGGGAGATGCCCCGGTGTCGATGGTGGCCTCCGTTGTTTGTCCTCCTATTGTCACTATCGCCACTATTCGGCCGTCGTTCACGTGCAGTGGGTTGCTTAGTCGCGGGTCTGGGGAGGCGTCGTTTTCGGCTGATCCCGGGTCAGTCAAGGACGCGTGTCATTTCCCGACGTGGCTCGGCGGCAGCAGTCGACGGTCCGAGTGCCGCGTTTTCCACATTCCCAGCAGAATAGGATGGAAGCGTTGTTGCAGTCGTAGGCGGCGTGTCCAGCTTGACCACATCGGCGACAGGCTGCGCGTGGGTTGGCAATGGGAGTGGTGACCATTCGATAGGCGATGTCTTGGTTCGTTGTGCTGGTTTGATTCGATGACTGTCTGCGCGGTGTGTCTGCTGAGTCCCAATTGGGTCTCCGAAAGGACGTCCGGTAGGAGTCACCATGTCTGCGGTCTGGGTGCCTTGCCGGCCTGGTGTCTCTTGGTGGGCTTCGCATGGGTGCGGGGGTTGTCGCGTGTTTCTGCTCGTGAATAATCTGGTGGTTCTCCCACCACTTGTTTGTGGCCTCGGATCTGGTCGTCCAATTGTTCGAAATACCTTGGCGGCAGAAAATAAGTCAGAAACTCCTGGCGGAAATATGCCCAGGAACTACCCTGTAGTTGACTGGTACGGTACCAGCGACTGGCTCGGTCGGTGAGTAGTTCGGCCATGCTCCGAGGCAGCTGGTTGGTGTCCACTCCATAGGCGCGTGCGCGTTCCTCGAGTAGTTCCAGAAACGATATTGGGTCATCTTCTCCGTTGAACGTCAATCGCTGGTACTATTCTCTGTGTGGGCGAACGGGAGGTTTACATAGTGGGCGGCCTTGGATGATCGGCGGCTGTGACCACTGGTGGTCGGGGCGTGAGCTCTGGGGCTGCGGGGACTTGCAAGCCGGTTTTGGGGTCCCATCTTCCGGTGCCTGATGGTCCTGGAGTAGTGGGCAGCGGGGACCTGGAGCGTCCTGCTGGTCTTGCGTATTGTATTGAATCCAGGCACTCGGCTGGAGTGGTCCGGCGACTAGTATGGCATAGTTCTTGCGCAACTCTTCGACAGTTCCTTCGTTGTCAAATCCGAATTCCTTGGCGAAGGCCTCCAGCTCGTCTCGGCGGCGTTTGTTTGCCTGGATTGGGGGTTTGCTCGCTGGTGTCGAATTCACTGCTTGAGTCGTCTTCGTAGGTTTCCATGGTGATTGAACTGAGTTTTTCTCTGCATTGTTTTGGGCTCTTTTCACTGTTTTAGCATTTGGTCACTGCGTATACTTTCCCGGTGGCACTCGCGACTGGATTTGTGTGTTCAGTTCCTAGCTCTGTTTTCTTTTCTCGGTGGCCGTGGGTCTTTAGTCCACGTATCCCCGTGTTAAGGTTTTCTCTTTAAGTTTCCTTAAAGTTGACAAAAAGTCGGCTTTGAGATTTCCTTAAAGTTGCCAGAAAGTTCCTGCTTGGGCGCCACTTGTAATGGTACCTATCTCAGGCTGAAGTAGGCTCAGTCTGTCCAGGATTTTTCTACAAGAAATTTCTGTAGATTTGCTGGGACTCTAAGCCAGGGGGCTTGGCCGTGAGACCGAAAGTGGAGCTGGCGTAGAGTCGAGCCCTGGTCCCAGGGTTCGTTACAAAGTCTCCGTAAGTTCATCGAAGATATAGAGAATAAAGCACTAATTGTTAGCAATAAGTTATCACTAGAGACAGATGCAAGCAACATTCAAATCTATAAAAACGCTCTGAACAATACAATTAAAGATGTAATATCAAAGAAATTACCTGACAGCCCTTTTCATGACCCTTGTTAGAAAAGATATAAATACCTTGTCCAACCTCAAAAAGGGCCGCTCAAGAAGAGGGCTTATATGAAGCCAGGGCCGAGGATAAAAGTAACAATAAAACAGTTCAAAAGTCACCTAATTGAGTTCGAAAAAATTATGGGAATTATTACCCAAACTATAGTGCCAATACTTACCCTACTCAGAATTCATTTGGTTCAAGTAACACACCGCGAAAAAATTATAGCAACCCGGGATTACACCGCGAATTTCGCAATTCATTAAATCAAGGTCAGGCACAAAACCTAACCAATTACCAGATAAATCAAAACAAGAGTGAGGGAAAGTAGTAGCGGACAAATGAAAATGGATGTAAATTTTCATCAAGCAGCCTCGGAAGGAACCGAGGGGGACCCTATATAAACATTACCCTAAACAACAAAGTCTTAAGAGGTATAGTGGATTCGGGATCTTCAATTAACATAATAAAAGAAAATTTCCCGAAAGCCACCACAAATAAAGAAAACCTCAAGGTCCATACCATCAACGGACCTGTCAGATTAACAAGTAGTATAAAAAGGCCCGCCAACAAAGTCTGCCCAACCGAGCAGAAGTTCTACGTGTTCGATTTTTCTAACACTTACGATATCCTGTTAGGCAGAGAATATCTGATGGCCAGCAAAGCCGTAATCAATTACAGGTATACCACCGTAATGTTAGGAGAAAGGATATTCCCAATTATCTCTAGTGGAGAAGTTATTGAAGAAGTCGAGACCGCACATAAGTGCCTCGATTCATCCTCAGAGGTGGATCAATACTTCACTTCCGCTCTTGATAGCGAATTGAGGGAATGTCATGAACTTTGAATAGAACACTTGAACGAAGAAGAAACAGAGAAGTTGAACAAAGTGCTATACGAGTTCAGCGACTTTCAGTATAGAGAAGTTGACACAGCACGAAGACCCGGTATACCGGAGGCCGTACAAATACATGACGAGGAAGTCAATAAGCAGATCAGAGATATGATGGCGCAAGGAATAATTCGTAAGTCGAAACCGCCTTACTGTTCCCCTATTTCGATGGTCCCCAAAAGATTGATGCATCTGGAAAACAGAAGTACCGGTTAGTTGTAGACTATAGAGGTCTCAATGAAATAACTATCAAGGATAATTTTCCTACACCCAGAATGGATCGATTCAGCCAAAGGTTTCCATCAAATCCCAATGGAACCTTTCAACCAAACAAAAAACGCCCCAGCAACATTTCAAAGATGCATAAACGAGCTTTTGGAAGAATTGATGTTCAATGATTGTCTAGTATACTCAGACGACATTATAATTTTCTCCACTTCATTGGAAGAACATCTGTTGTCACTAAGAAAGGTTTTCGGGAAGTTAAGAGACGCAAATCTCAAGCTTCAAATGGATAAGTGTGAAATTCTGAAGAAACAAACTGAGTTCCTAGGTCATGTAGTCCCACCAGAAGGAATCATTCCGAATCCAAATAAGATCTCAGCCATAGCCGGATTGCCGATACCGGAAACTATGAAACAAATCAATTCATTCCTAGGACTATGTGGATTTTAAAGGAAGTTTATTCCTAGTTTCGCGAACATAGCAAAGCCTTTGACTTTCAAATTAAAGAAGCGAGCTGTCATAGATCCTAAAGAAGAGAAATATTTCGAGGCATTTGAGAGACTAAAGTACTCATCACCTCTGACCCCATTCTCGTATATCCAGACTTCAACAAAATGTTCTCAATCACTACAGACGCTAGTAACAAGGCTATAGGAGCGGTTCTATCACAGGACCATAAACCAATCTGTTACGCCAGCAGAACGCTGAACGATCACGAGATCAATTACTCCGCCATTGAAAAAGAATTGCTAGCAATTGTATGGGCAACCAAGTATTTCCGATCATACCTATTCGGCAGAACTTTCGAATACTTAGCAACCATAAACCTTTGGTCTGGTTGAATAACCTCAAGGAACCCAACATGAAGCTGCAACGGTGGAAGATCAAATCGAACGAATTTGACTTTAAAATCAAATATTTACCTGATAAGGAAAACCACGTAGCAGACGCATTGTCCCGAGTAAAAGTTAACGAAAACTTACTCGGAGAGGTTTCCGATAGTGCAGGCGCCACAGCGCACACGAGGATAACCTTATCCATATCCCCCTTACCGAACGACCCGTCAAGTATTTCAATCGCCAGATTGAGTTCATAAAGGGAGATAACAATATAGTAGTCACAAATCATTATTTCCACAAGCTGATCATAAAAATCACTTATAAAGAATTTTTTTTTTTTTTTTAATTCTTTTATTTATTTACAATCTGTCTTGTGACAATAGGTAAATTTTATGACTAATATTTACATAACATGAATAGCAGATTTCCAGTGAAACCTGCTATTAAATATAACTTCGAGTTTACTTATGTTTACCTATCAGGGGAGATCAAGAATGTGAAATCTTTTGAGTCTTCTTACTGTTAGGCCATTGTCTACGAGACCTAGGGCTAAATTATTTTCATGATTGTGAAGTCTGTCTGTATATTTTTACTATATTTGTTTATCTCTTCTTTTATTGTTGGAAAATTTAGATCCTTATGAATATTTGAATTGGTTACAAAAAATGGAGCGTTAACAATGTGTCGCAATGTTTTTGAATGGTAGTGCTGGAGTATTGCAATATTTGAATTGCTGGCTATCCCAGAGCTGTATTGCGTAGGTCCAAACAGGCTTCAAAATGGCTTTGTAGAGAATACCTTTGTTTTCCAAAGTGGCAGCTGATTTTCGACTTAGCAACCAGGATATTTTCAGTGGTTTTCAGTCAGAGTTGACATTTGACATTTCTGGTCTTTTTATTTATATTTCGCATTATATTTCCACAACGATACCGACTTTCCAATATTCCAACTAGCTTTCTTGGAAATAAACAGTCCTAGCAACTTCACGAAAGTCATGAAGTCTAGTACTAAACTGATCGACCTTTTAAACTATTCCGAATTTAAGCAACTAATTATGAAAATCCACAAAGAACTACTTCATCCGGGAATAGAAAAGACCATCAATTGGTTTATAGGGAAATACTACTACCCAGACCATCAGAAACTCATACAGAACATCATAAGCGAATGTCCAACGTGCAATATTGCCAAAACCGAGCATAGAGACACCAAATTGCCATTCGAAATAACACCTGAAATACAAGACCTTAGAGAACGATACGTGATGGACTTCTATCTCATAGGCAACCAACAGAGTCTATCATGCATAGATATTTATTCCAAGTTCGCCACCCTCGTAGAGGTAAACAGCCGCGACTGGCTCGAAGCAAAAAGAGCCATATTGAAAATCTTTAATGAGATGGGTAAACCATAAGAAATAAAAGCCGATAATGATTCAGCTTTCATGTGCGCAGCTCTGCAAGCATGGCTAATCTCGGAAGAGGTAAAAAACGAGATCACATCCAGTAAAAACGGCATTTCGGACATCGAACGATTCCACAAAACCGTTAAGTTAAGGATAATAACAAGCGAAAACGATCCAGAAACAAAGTATACCAAGTTCGAATCGATCCTGTATACTTACAACCACAAGACAAGACACAATACCACAAACCGGACACCTGCGGATATTTTCATATACGACGGAACTCCAGATTACGACACCCAACTAAATAAGGTAAAACAAATCACCCAGTTGAACACAAGTCGTAACGAGTTCGAAGTGGACACGCGACTAGACAATCACCATTAGTAAAGTCCAAGATAACTAACCCTTTCAAAAAGACAGGAGAAATAACAAAAATAGATGATAAGCACTACGAAGAGAAAAACAGAGGTAGAAAGATAACGCACTATAAATCTAAGTTTAAAAAGAAAATTAACCTTAGAAAATACGACAATTCCAGGCCAAACCACGAAATCGATTCGAACAATCATCACCTAATTAAGATCTTCATCTTCCTTACGCTCCTGATTGACACAGCTAATGGACAAAATATTGAAATAAACCAATTCAGTCCAGGAACGGATACTTAATATTTAAAACCGGATCCATCGATCTGCCAACTAACTTTGAGTGCCACTATCTAATAATAAATGTAACTAAAAGAAACATATAATAACCTTTTAATAATGGCTAAAGATTTCGAGAACGAAATATAAGTCAAATATTTAATAGATAAACTGAATAGGGAAATAAATGGGCTAAAGATAGCCAAACGTAACGTAATGTTTAATAAACATAGTAGGTACCGCGTACAAATACTTATTCGGCACTTTAGATCAAGAAGAAGAACAAAAATTTACAATCTAGCCAGTCTTAGTATCCAATCCAGTGAAATGATTTTAGTTATAGATGTAATAAACCACGGAATCGAATTGATTAACCGGCTTAATGAAGAAAAAAAAATAAGAAACAACAATTAGAAAATCTAATTTTCCATCTCCAACATTTTACGGAATACATAGAAGATATAGAAATGTGTAACGGACCACAACGGTCCGCCACAAGAAATATAAATAGATAATGTAAGATATACACAATACAATCATAAACTAAATTATATATATAGACTACTATTAAAAACTCCTGACACTACCAAACGCACTGCACCCAGTTCCGCGTTGCTATATTAGCAAAACACGCCGACTAGGTCACCTGACACTGCACTCAAGTTCCGCGATCACAGCGAAACGGTGCCCCAACATACACCTACGAAAACGCGGACTCAGCGGCCTCACACCCCAGGTGCCGGCTTTAAATAGCGCGCGCCATGGACCAATGGGGCAGTGCATCAGCAGTCAACACCGCGCCACCGTAAAATTACACGCCACAACGACTACACGACACTAGTAGTATAAAAACCCAATTAATCAAGAATAAAGACAAAAATCATAAACCTCAAACTCAACGCAGTGTCATCACTTTCTTCGCCGCGAACCCAGCCCAGGTAACCCAGAAACATATTATTACCGCACACACCAAAACTCAGGTGTCAGCGTTTCCCTTCCATCGCCAAAGTGCGAATACCGAATTGCCTGCACGGTAACCCGACGCTCCGCCCGCTCCATTTTCGGTCTCACGGCCATCCCCTTGCCTTAAAGTGCCAGCATTTCTACAAATTTCTTGTGGAAAGAACCTTGGACAGACTGAGCCTACCTCAGCCTGGGATAGGTATCCTACAAGTGGCGCCCGAGCAGGGACTTTACTGGCAACGTTAAGGAGATTTCAAAGCCAACTTTCTGGCAACTTTAAGGAAACTTAAAGAGAAAACCTTAACACGGGGATACGTGGACTAAAGACCCACGGCCACCGAGAAAGAAAACAGAGCTAGGAACTGAACACACAAATCCAGTCGCGAGTGCCACCGAGAAAGTATACGCAGTGCGCGAGTACCGAAAAACAGTGATCAAGTGCCCAAAACACCCCAGAAGCAACACAAAAACACCATGGAATCCCACGAAGAGGACTCAGGCAGCGAATTCCACGCCGTAGAGAAAACCACTAACTCAGGCGTCAGCATCGGCTGGATTTACAAGCGTCGTCGAGGATCTGGAGGCTTTCGCCAAGGAATTTGATTCAGCGGTGAAGGAACTGTCGACGAGATGCGTAGGAACTTTGCCATACTAGTCGCCGGACCACTCCCGCCGAGTAATTGGGTTCGCCTGGCAGAACTTGAGCGGAAATACGCCCGACTAGCCGGACGCTCCAAGTCCCCGATGCCCACTACCCCGGGTCCATCAGGCACCCAGAGGCAGGACCCAAAACCCAGCACACAAATCCCCACAATCGCTGAGAACGAGCCCCGACCACCAACCTTAATGGTCGATGATCTCCCCAGGCCGCCAACCACAGAAACGTGCCGCTCACCCACGCAGAGAATTGTGCCAGCGATCGACCCACACATAGACGGGCCCGACTACAACCGCATCGCACGAACCGCGGAACGCATCCGCGGATGGGGCATCCAGTTCAGCGGAGAAAATGAGGAACGCGCAAGCTCGTATGGAGTGGACACCAACCAGTTGCCTCGGGCCATGGCCGAACTACTCACCGACCGGGCTAGCCGTTGGTACCGTACCAGCCAACTGCAGTGTAGCTCCTGGGGATACTTCCGCCAGGAATTTCTGTCGTATTTTCTGCCGCCAAGGTATTTCGAACAATTGGATGACCAGATCCGGGGCCGCAAGCAAGCGGGGAGAGAACCGTTCAAAGATTACCTCATCGAGATACGGCTACTCATGCACCATGCTGAGTATGATCCAGTTAAACAGCTGCACAGAATCTACGACAACGCCTTGCCAGGAATCCAGCTATACGTGCGACGAGACCAATTAGAAAGCTTGTCACAGCTGACACGGCTCGCCTCTGAGTACGAAATCATCCACGAGAGGGAACATGGGATCACCCCCGCACCCCTCCAAAGCGCACCAAGAGACACCAGGCCGGCAAGGCGCCCAGATCGCAGAGAAGATGACTCCTACCGGACGCCAGCTCGGAGACCCCATTGGGTCTCAGCGGACACCTCTCGGAGACAGTCAGCAAATCCAACAGATGCGACGGGCCCGGACGTGGCCCATCGCATGATCACCACGCCCATTTCCAATCCACCATCCAATTCCGCCTACGACTGCACCCACCCCTCGATCCTATTCTGCTGGGAATGTGGAAAACGCTCCATATGAACGACGGCCGGATAGTGGCGATAGTGACGATAGGAGGACAAAGAACAGAGGCCACTATCGACACCGGGGCATCCTGAAGTTTCGTCAGTGCCAACCTGGCCCGACAACTAGACAATAACTCCAACCTGCAAGATGCATGCGTCCGCATACGCCTGGCTGACGGCTCAGTCAGAGAGATCACACGAGTTCTACTGGCGCCCATCAAGCTGGATCATCGAGAGGTTCAAATCCCACCCTGGTCCTACCAAACATGTTGGAGCAAGTTATTGTCGGCATGGACTTCCTATGTGCTATCGAAACGACGATCCAATGCGGCACCACGCTGCTAAAACTACGAGATCACCGCCCCACGCCAACGCCACCGTCAGTTCTGACCAACCACGTCCAAGACGCCGAAACAAGCAACCAGAAACCTAAGCCAACCGCAGCGAACACACGTCCCCGACCTACCACAAAGAAAACGGCACCCAATACCGCAACGAAGAATACGACACTGAAACCAACCGCAGGGCAAGCGAAACACCGGCCCACAACGGAAAACACGAATCCGAAGCAAGCACCGGTAAACTGCAACCAAGCAAACGGGAAAACGAACCCCACGGCCACTACGGAGCACCCGCGTCCTAAGCCAAACCCAGGGAACACACATCCCAAACACACCACGAGGATCTCACACACGAGACAAGAATCAACACACTTGAACCAGGCGCTCGGCACAGGAAGCCCAGGATCAAAACAAACTACGGGGCACACGCACCCCAAACACACCACGAGGATCTCACCCACGAGACAAACCCAAACGAACTGGAACCCGCTCGACACAGGAAGCCCAGGACCAAGTTCAGCCACCGCGCACCCATGCCCCATTCCCTCAACGGAGAAGGTGAACCCACGGACAACCTCAGAGGCGACAACCAGCCCCGAACAACGACACAGACAACGGCAGCAGCAATGCAACAACCAAACCGCGAGGGAAACAGCCACGCAAATCCCCTGGTCGGGGCCAATCATCGAACTAATAGCCACGGAACCCCTCCACCCGGAACCGGAATCTAGCCCGATGACCCCACGAAATACCGACCGCAGCCCTGTCGTACCCACGGCCGACGTCACCCCGATCTTCGCCAACCCACTGGAGTACCTCCCACGTACTGACGTGCCCACTAGCGCCATGCACCACGCCATGCCTAACACCACGTCCGAAATCTTCGTCGCCCAAACAAGTCGTTGCTGCGAACACAGAGTCGTCACTGAGACCCGCCTGGCCATACGTAGATCTGGAGACATTACGACCCAGGTATACCGCCAGACCCACGAAGCTACGCCACTCACGGCCAACGCCACCCCGATCGTCGCCCCCATAAGCGACTACCCACGTAGGATCGAACCCCCCAGTGCGTTCGACACCACCATCCTCCCAGAAGACCCAAGCCAGCCCACGGACCCCGAGGTCACCGATCCCTCAGAACACGATCCAGAGCCGGTCTCCGAGCCCTGGCCGCCGGACCTGGCACCACAGATCCAAGAATTTCTGGACGCAGAACTTCCAAAATTCAATAATCTCCACGGAACCTCGGACATCGCCGAGCACACCATCGTCATGAGGGATAATCGACCCATCAAGCAGCGGTACTACCCAATGAACCCAGCCATAATGCGGATTATCGACGAGCAAGTCGACCAATTAATCCAAGAAGGTCTCATCGAACCCTCACGAAGCCCGCACAGCGCCCCCATCGTACTCGTACGTAAAAAGAACGGCAAATGGCGCATGTGCGTGGACTACCGACAACTCAACACTCACTCCATCCCTGACGCATACCCACTGCCCAGAATCAACTACATCTTGGAGCGCACGATGCGAGCAACCTCGGCATAGGCGCCGTACTCACGCAAGAGATCGAAGGAAAGGAACGCGTCATCGCCTATGTCAGCCGACGCTTGAACCAGGCCGAAGGAAACTACTCCGCCACCGACAAGGAATGCCTCGCCGTCATTTGGGCAATCCGAAAACTACGCTGCTACCTAGAGGGATACCGGTTCGACGTTATAACAGACCATCTCGCGCTAAAATGGCTGAACACTCTGAGAGCCCCTACGGAAGAGTAGCGAGATGGGCGCTCGAACTCCAACAGTATCAGTACGACGTCCACTATAGAGCAGGGAAACAAAACGTAGTCGCCGACGCCCTGTCTCGACAACCCTTGGAAACGCTAGCCAGGATCAAAGAGGACGCAACAACCTGCCCCTGGCTCACACGAAGGATTCAACAAACCAAGGACGAACCCGATAAATACCCAGACTACGTCTTCGAGAATGGAGAACTCTACAGGCATCTAGGCCACGGAGCTGACGACCACGACTACGTGTCATGGAAACTCTGCGTCCCAAGGGACCGACGCCAAAGAGTCCTCAAGGAATGCTATGACCAGCCCACGGCAGGCCACCTCGGCGTTCGGAAAACCATCACATGGATCACACAACGATATTACTGGCCCGGC
Source organism: Drosophila bifasciata (assembly GCA_009664405.1). Taxonomy (NCBI): domain Eukaryota; kingdom Metazoa; phylum Arthropoda; class Insecta; order Diptera; family Drosophilidae; genus Drosophila; species Drosophila bifasciata. Next base: position 29,725,282 of record CM019044.1, read on the forward strand.
CTACACCGCGATGTGAGGAAGTACGTACGCAGCTGCTTGAGCTGTCAAAAGTTCAAGGCACTACAGCGCAAGCCCGTGGGTAAGATGCTCACCCGCAGGGCAGAGGAACCTTTCGCCACACTATGCGCCGACTTCGTCGGGCCACTGCCCCGATCCAAACGAGGAAACACCATGCTACTGGTATTCTTCGACACCTTCTCGAAATGGACCGAACTAGTGCCACTTAAGAAAGCTACCACAGCTACCCTAGAGCTAGCTTTTCGGGAACGCATTCTAAGTCACTTCGGCGTACCAAAACGATTCGTCTGTGACAATGGAACACAGTTCACCAGCCGCTCATTCCGCCTGTTTATGCAAACAGCCGGCGTTGATCTGCAGCACACCGCACCGTATTGTCCCCAGGAAAACCCGACGGAACGGGCCAATCGGACGGTGAAGACCATGATCGCACAATTCGTGGAGGACCACCAAAACACATGGGATGAGCTGATACCCGAGATTTCACTGGCAATCAACTCCAGCGTCTCTGAAACCACTGGTTTCAGCCCCTCATTCCTGCTACACGGGAGAGAACCTCGCTTACCTGGAGCACTGTACGATGAAGTCACACCAGGGACAGGAAGCCCACCGGATACAATCATACACGCGAAGGCAACGCGAAATATTTGCAATAGTACGAAACAACATTCAGCGGGCATGTCAAGAACAATCCCGGCACTACAATCTCCGCCGCCGACAATGGCGTCCCACGGTGGGCTCGCTAGTACTAATCCGCCAACATCACCTGTCTAATACAGTCGACGGTTTTGCGGCGAAATTGGCCCCAAAGTATGACGGGCCCTACAAAGTCAAAGGCTTTACGTCGGCAAATATCGTGAAATTACAGCACCCCGGAAGCCGAAAACAAAATGTGGCGAACATCAACGACCTAAAAGAATTCCACGACGCAGTGGACAGCGGGTCCGCTGATGAAGCAAACGACACCCACAGTACTACTGACCCACTCCCGGGTAGGCCAACCGCCAATACCGCTGATAGAGCGGAACACAGGAGTGCTACTAACCCACTCCCGGGTATGCCAACCGCCAATCCCGCTGATAGAGCGGAACACAAGAGTACTACTAACCCACTCCAGGGTATGCCAACCGCCAATTCCGCTGATGGAGCACGCGAACACAAGAGTACTACTAACCCACTCCCGGGTATGCCAACCGCCAATTCCGCTGATGGAGCAAACGTAGGCAACGGTACTACCGACCCACTCCCAGGTATGCCAACCGACGATTCCGCTGATGGAGCAACCGTACACAACAGCCCTACGGACCCACTACCGGGTACGCCAACCGCAAATTTCGCTGACGGGGCAGACATAAGCAATCGCACCACCAACCCCAACTAGAAACGCCGACGACAGCGGAAATAGCAAACAAGTCGCGAAACACCAAGTTTCTAATAGTGAGAAGATCACCCCGGGGCGGTATATAAATCTGGACCCCAGAAGCAACCAGAAGACAACAGACACCACGGCAAACATACCACCGTGACCAGCAACCATCACCAATCAACTATCAACATCAAGCCAAGATGCACTGCAGCAAGCAATCGTCCAGCCAGCGCGGAAGCCAAGAGGGCCTGACGTCGCTGCTACTCCTGTTAATCCTAGTCAACAGGACAGCCGCCGCAATAACCTCGACGATGAAGATCAGCGACTACTCGAACGCCAACCATGTCCCCATTATTGACGGCGACGCAGTCCTATGGGAGACCTACGGATACCTCCAGCACACGACGAACCTGACGTCCTACGTAGCATACGTAGACCAGGAGGAACAGGCCACCAGATTATTCTCCGCGGATCGAGTAGCCCCCGTGCTCACAACAGACCTCGAGCACATCCGGACCTTGGTGGCGACACTGGAAATCCACCATAGGGGCACCAGGAGTCTGAACATCCTGGGAACCGCCCTCAAAGTAATCGCTGGAACGCCCGACTTCAGCGACTGGGAGCAGCTCCGCTTCAAGCAGGGGCAGCTCATCGAGTCCGAGGCCAAGCAGATTGGAATAAACTCCAGGATGCAGACACGGCTGAACGAGCTGACGGGGTACATGAATAACCTCGTCAGGTCAGGAGGTACGCAGCGGGTGCAGTTGGCCGAGACGATTCTGGCCAAAACAGAATCGTCATCGACGACTTACAGAACCTAATCCTAGGGCTGACACTCGCGAAAATCAACATTATCAGCCCAAATCTCTGGACGGAGCCGATATCGAGGAATTCAACGAGAACAGGCTGGACAACATCCGCCTGGTGGACCTACTCGAGGTATCAAAAGTCAGCGTGTTCCAGAGTCGCGACCTGATCACATTCCTGATCAAGTTCCCGAAACCCACCATGGTATGTCGGAAGATGACGGTCTTCCCCGTTCAGCACCAGCACACGATCCTGGATTTCAGCGAGGGGAACACAGTAGCCGATTGCGGAGGCAGAACGATCAGCGTTACCAACTGCGAGACAGCCATCGGAGCCACATTCTGCAAGGAGCAGAAAACTCCCACCTGCGCCCAGCAATTGGCGGCAGGGGCAGTCGCACACTGCGGGACGCTGCCCGGACATCTGGACACCATCACCATCGTGGATCACGGGACCCTAATCATCAACGAGGTCACGATGGTTGTCACCGACAAGGCCGGCGCCACGCAGACGCTCACGGGGACGTACCTTGTCACGTACGCGAGCCGAGTCTCTCTAAACGGGACCTGGTACGTTAATCCCCAAGGTGCCTCCAGGAAGAAGGCAGCCGTCTCGGCCATGGTGAAACTGAACATCACCGGGCACGAGGAGAAACTGAGCATGCCCTTTCTGCGGGCTCTGAGCCTAGAAAACCTTCGTCACATAGAGCGACTGACGACGAGGCACACCACCTCCCACCTCCTCACCGTGATCGTCGCCCTAACGCTGGGAGTCAGCGTCTGCTGGCTGTGTGTGCGGCGGCAAACCCACAAGCCCGTCACCCACGCTGCGCCCCACGACGCCGAAATCGGCCGAACCTCCAGCGAGCCAGAACCGGCACCGACACCGGCACCCAGCTCTGGCCCGAAACCGCTGACAAGGAAATGGCAACGCGCTGAGTACGCGCACACGCTGCCAAATCGTACGAGGGAACCGGCAGAAGCAGGCAACTCCCCCACCCCAGCACAAGCCCACTGAATAAAAGAACACCCGGAAAGTGCTGACCACGGTCCCGGTCGGCAGCGCAGCCAACCATCACCACTCTCGACCGAGGTATCATGGCAAGATATCGATGGCAGCACCAGCATATCAACTTCGCCACCCAAATCAACATCATCATGGAACACGCCATCATCATCCTGAGCTCATCGAACGAGGAGTCCAGGGATTCCAACAACTTGGACCCGGAACTCCTCCCCCCGCTCCACCGACAGGAGCAACACGGACAACGAGGAGTCCAGGGATTCCACCACTTGGACCCGGAACTCCTCCCCCCGCTCCTCCGACGGGTACACCACGAACAACGAGGAGTCCAGGGAGTCCACCACTTGGACCCGGTACTCCTCCCCCCACACTGCACCCAGTTCCGCGTTGCTATATTAGCAAAACACGCCGACTAGGTCACCTGACACTGCACTCAAGTTCCGCGATCACAGCGAAACGGTGCCCCAACATACACCTACGAAAACGCGGACTCAGCGGCCTCACACCCCAGGTGCCGGCTTTAAATAGCGCGCGCCATTGATCAATGGGGCAGTGCATCAGCAGTCAACACCGCGCCACCGTAAAATTACACGCCACAACGACTACACGACACTAATAGTATAAAAACCCAATTAATCAAGAATAAAGACAAAAAATCATAAACCTCAAACTCAACGCAGTGTCATCACTTTCTTCGCCGCGAACCCAACCCAGGTAACCCAGAAACATATTATTACCGCACACACCAAAACTCAGGTGTCAGCGTTTCCCTTCCATCGCCAAAGTGCGAATACCGAATTGCCTGCACGGTAACCCGACGCTCCGCCCGCTCCATTTTCGGTCTCACGGCCATCCCCTTGCCTTAAAGTGCCAGCATTTCTACAAATTTCTTGTGGAAAGAACCTTGGACAGACTGAGCCTACCTCAGCCTGGGATAGGTATCCTACAAATGGGTATGCAACTTACTAGGCTGGGTATATATAATCCAAAATTACTAAAACAATATTACTTGAAACATAAAATGCCGAAAAAAATTATTGAACATAAAAACCTCAATTTGGTTAAAAAATTGACACGAACGAAATTTAAATGAATTCTAACATTCAAAGCGAAATTACCAATGTACCCGTATATAAAATAATTCCCTATCCAGATGAACAAAATAATATTTGGACAGAAATAACATCTGATAAATAATACTTCTATGAAGATAAGATTTATAATAAAGAAACTAAGGAGTTAATAAAAGACGAGTGTATAAAAGGAATTTTAAAACAAAATCCAACAAAATGTCCTCACACAAAAACCTACAAAAATTTCCAAATTAATTACGTTGAGTCAAACATATTGTTAATCTTCGGAAATCAAAATTAAATCAAAACTTCTTAGACAAAGATATCACAATAAAAGGAAACAACATAATTAAAATTTATAATTGTTCAATCCAAATATTCGAGTTTACAATAACTAATTCAATGCTTGATTTCACACAAAATGTTTACTTCAGTAATAATATTACTAGATTAGAACCCTTGTCTTAAGTACAGATAAAACAAATAATTGTAGAAAATACAAAATTCAATAACATGATACAAATAGTTATAATAACCTTATTCATCTTTATCTATCTATATATATAAAAGAAAGTAATGTTAGTTAAAAAATTTATAACTCAAGAACGGCTGTACCACTATGCCTGAAAATTGATGGGTAGGTAGCTTAGAGCCACAAGATTCATATAGGATACTGTATAGTGACTGACACTATAAAACGTGGTACAACAAAAAATAAATTCTCGAATTCGCATTCTCAATCACATAGAGTCGACATGTATGTCAAAATATATGTTTGTCAGATATGTTTAACTTTTATTAGGTTGAACAAAGCAAAACTACGTTCGATTAACTATTAACAAAAACGCATCAGACTTGGAATAAAAAAACCCATCTCGAACAGCTAAGTAATTTTGTCCATGAATAAATGGTTGAAAATTTGAGTTTTGAAATACAATTTTGGTTGAATTGAAGTGAAATGAAGTTTGTTTAAAAATGCCGCGACCAAGACGATCGAATCTTTCCCAACAAAGCCGTATTGCAAGAAGGAATACGAAACACTGCAAATTAAAGGACTGAAGAAGAACAAGAAATTGCACGTGAACAGCGCCGCGTTAGTATGGCTCGACTTCGTGCTTCTCTATCACAAGAGCAAATTGAGGCAGCCCGTGAAACGGCTCGGCAATCAAAAATCGTCGAGCGAACAACAGAGGTCAACAAATTGATAATTTGCGACACAGAACAAGAGATTTGAATCGAGCAACGTTTCGATACGATTGCAGAAATGATTACAGCCTAGCGTTGGCATTGGGCAAATTAACGTTGTTTACGAGTATTGTGGTGCATTAAAGTTTTCTGAGGAAAAACTTGCAAGGGAATTCGTGCGAGAAAAGCATATAAGTGCGTTGCGAAAGAAGGAATGGGAGACGATCAACTGAAGATGACGAAAACGGGAACGGGATATTGGGTATTTTATATCCTCCAATTATTGTAAAAATACATTTTTTTAACTTAGTACTTAGTAGTTTTACCCCCTCGGCGAACTACCATCTTGCCGTGATGAGGGGGCTTAGTAAGCGTAAGGACCCCGAGAGCTATATCGGCGGCAGCACATGCTGCCAGAAGGGCCACCCAAGCCGGGCAGGTCAAGGGCGAGCGCCGAAGCCAAGAGTAGTTTCACCCTGGCGGTAGGGCTAAAACGCATCCGTTATGGGGAGATGTCCATTAACGAATCAACAGTTACGGTGCAGGGAGTCGGAGACCCAGTACCGGCGGTGATTGGGTGTGCGAGCGCAGGCCCCCCGGCGTCGATATCCTGCGACTGCAGGAACCCCGAGTTGGCAGTGGAGAGCTTGGCTGTCAGCTCGTGTAATGCCATAACCGAAAGGAGGATCCGCAGGCAGAAAGGGACGATTGAGGATCTGGAACCGGGAACCAGCGACGGAAGCTTCGCCTTCACTGGCCCCTCAGTGTCGGAGGCAGAGTTGGCCAGGGCCTTCTCTCGCCTTGGACATAGCGAGGAGCTGCCGAGGGCGGAGCCGCAAGTCACGGTTCCCACCATCCAGGTCGACTCGAGTCCACTACCTGGGACGGAGGATGAGGCTCAAACCCGACGCAAACGACTTTCGGGATACAGGGCATCGGTGAAATACCTTCGTGGTATAAGCCAAAGGCCCCCGAAAACGCTGACCGCGAGGAAAGGAGCCTTAGGAAGAAGCACGAGCAGAACGTGCGGAGGTACGAGCGGCTGAACGGAGTCGCTCCTGCCATCGGAGACCAGTCCCCCAAGCGTACACGCGACGGTGGCAGAGGACCCCAAGCCATCGTCTTCACCGTCAGCAGCAGCTGGCACGAAGACGATGTTGACCAACCCTCAACGTCATCGTCTGCGAACTCGCGAGGGAGAAAGGGGAAGAAGGTATCCGGGAAGCAGAGGGAGAAGACCACACCTCAACCGCAGAACACGGCAAGCGCCAAGGTACCACCAACGCTCTCTGTACAGAAGGCAACGGTGGAACCGACTGGTCGAGAGCCAAGGTTCAAGCGGCAGAGAACGGATGACTCCGTAAGAGCCTCCGAGACGAAGAAGGCGAAACCAGAGGACATCCTGGCCAGCCTAGGAGCACCGCCTGAGCTACAGACGGCCATAATCGACCGACCGAAGCCACCCGGAAGGGAAAAATATCGGACGCAAACTGGCTTAAGGCGGAATCGGAGATCCTGACCGCCATGAAGGATGCCATTGTTCGCGCAGACAACCCGTTTGTCTGCGAGTTCAAGGGCATCAAATGGTATAAGGGAGCCAAAGCAGTGGCCTGTGGTAACGCAGAAACTCTTGAGTTTCTCAAAACCACGGTCCAAGGTTTTGGTGAACTATGGCCAGGAGCGGCTCTCTGCGTGGTCCCCATCGATGAGATTCCCAGGAGAACGATTATGAAGGTGTGGATTCCTCCCCAATCAAGGCGGATGAGGACACACTTGTCCTGATCAAGGCACAGAACCGGATCCTGGGAACGTCGGACTGGACCATCACACGGGCGATAGCGCGAGACAAGGGGAACGGCAAGGAACTCTGGATCAGTATTGGTCAAGAAAGCCTTGCCAAACTCCTTGAAAAGGACTGCCGCATATCTTTTGGTATGGGCACACTGGCGGTAGTAGTACCGCGACACCCCAGGTCCGCTGAACAGCATGAAGGTGGTGCAGATTAATCTGCATCACTCAAGTGTACCATCGGCGGACCTGCTGCGGTTTATGGACGAGTAGACGTGGCCCTCATCCAAGAGCCCTGGACCGTTAAGGGAGAGGTTCGGGGACTGAACGGTCGCGGATACCGCCTTCTTACGCCACACCCCGTGGGTAAGCCAAGAACGTGGTAAGAAACGAGCTTAATGTTCTGTTTTCTTGCAGGTACAGCACTCCGGACCTAACGGTGGCACTATGTGAGAGGAAGGACGGGAAAACCTATACCTGGCCTTGGCATACCTGCCGTACGAGGAAGAGGACCCAACCTCGGGGGATGTCAGGGCCCTAATCCACCAAGAGCGGAAAGAGGGTCTCGACATCGTCCTCGGTTGCGATGCGAATGCCCACCACTCCCCTTTGGGGAAGCACGGGCACAAATTCCAGAGGAGAGTCGCTGTTCGAGTACATTCTGTCCACAAATCTTGTTGTGTGCAACCGGGGAGACCACCCCACCTTCCGCAACAAGAACCGTGCAGAGGTTATTGATATAACACTTGCCTCGGACAGTGACTCCTAACCATTGATGATTGGCATGTGTCCGGTGAGTGCTCCTTCTCGGTCCACTACAGGATAGTGTTCAGCATCAAATGGAACAGAGAAAGGCCCAAGGCCTACCGCAATCCCAAGCGGACAGACTGCAGCCGCTTCTCCGCAACCGTAAGGAAGGCACTACCCCTCCCCACCGGAAGGGAACATCCTTCAAACGGAAGCACTAGAGGAAACGGCTCAGAGTGTCACTAAAGCCCTACAGGGGGCCTTCCTTGAATCTTGCCTGATCAGCCGACCTCCAAAGTCCAACCGCACCCCGTGGTGGACGCGGCAGCTGAGCGAAGTCAGGAGGGAGTCAAGGAGGCTCTTCAACAGGGCAAAAGTGGCAAACACACAGGAAACCTGGACGAATATCGTCGCAGCTTTAACACCTACAGGAACACCTGTAGGAAGGCGAAAAGGGAGTCTTGGGCTGCCTGCTGCGATGTCATAGATGGTACCACCGAGGCTTCAAGGCTTCGACGGGTGCTATCAAAGGCGCCAACCACACCTGGACTGCTCCGCATCCAGGATGGTGTCTTTGCAGAAAACAGTCAGGAATCCCTAGAGCTCCTCATGAGCACCCACTTCCCGGGATGCTCAGATGTTACCGGTGACGAATCCAACGATATAAACGACACTGAGCCATACCAGGGAGAGAACACTGAGGATCTCATACGTGACATTATGGCACCAGACAAGATTATCTGGGCCACTAAATCCTGCGGTCCCTACAAGTCACCGGGGCCGGATGATATACGACCAGCCATGTTGCAGGCAGCTTGCCTGCCCCTGCTACCATGGCTACCATGGGTATGTTCCCCAAGCATGGAGAGAGGTGAGAGTGGTCTTCATCCCCAAAGCCGGGAAGATAAACCACATCTCCCCAAGGACTACAGACCAATCAGTCTATCCTCATTTTTGTTGAAAACGATGGAAAGGCTGATCGATCTACACATAAGGACCAAACTCGACAGACAAGTGTTCAGCGGAGCTCAGCACGCCTACCTCAAAGGTAGATCAGTTGAGACCGCACAACACGAAGTTGTGGGGAGTATCGAAAAGACTCTCAGCCATAAGGAATATGCTTTGGCGGCCTTCCTAGACATAGAGGGAGCCTTCAACAACGTCAGGATCGAGTCAATAGCGGCCGCACTGACCAAGATTGGCACTCACCCGACGGTCCAGCCAGCGTTCTCAGGAGCAGAACGATCAGCGCTGGTCTGGGCACCTCCTCTTCAAGGAAGACGGTCACACGAGGTACTCCGCAGGGGGTTATATCCATCTCCTGTGGAACTTAGTCCTCAACGACCTTCTTCTTCAGTTGGGGAGGAGCGGATACAAGGTTGTGGCCTATGCGGATGATCTAGTGATACTGGTAACGGGTAAGTTCCTACCTACAATCAGTGATCTTCTGGAATCTGCACTGGGAACGACCGCGAGCTGGGCACACCAAAACGGCCTGGGGTTAATCCGCAAAAGACAGAACTGGTGCTGTCCTCACGAAAATATATGATACCAAATTCAAACGACCAGCAATTGGTGGAACGACGCTTGAGTTATCGAAAGAAGCCAAGTATCTTGGTGTCATCCTAGGCTCTCTTGGAAGAGAAACACGGAGGAAAGGAAGAAAAAGGCAATGGCTGCTTTCTAAATCTGTAGGAAGACCTTTGGGCGGACATGGGGCCTACAACCGCACATCATCCATTGGATGTACACAGCGGTAATAAGGCCCATTCTGACATACGGAAGCTTGGTGTGGTGGGAAGCGGCCAACACCAAATCCCACCTCGAGAACCTCCGGAAAGTTCAGCGGACGGCATGCCTTGGAGTCACTGGATCCCTCAGATCCACCCCACAGGCTGCTCTGGACACCATGCTAAACCTGGAGCCCATAGACCTCCACCTTAAGTGCAAGTCTGAGACAATAAATATATATTAAATAATATATATGACTATTATTAAAAACACCTGACACTACCAAACACACTGCACCCAGTTCCGCGTTGCTATATTAGCAAAACACGCCGACTAGGTCACCTGACACTGCACTCAAGTTCCGCGATCACAGCGAAACGGTGCCCCAACATACACCCACGAAAACGCGGACTCAGCGGCCTCACACCCCAGGTGCCGGCTTTAAATAGCGCGCGCCATGGATCAATGGGGCAGTCGATCAGCAGTCCATCGGCAGTGCATCAGCAGTCCATCAGAGTGCATCAGCAGTCAACACCGCGCCACCGTAAAAATACACGCAAGAATTACCGAGCGCGAACACAACCCAGGTAACCCAGAAACATATTATTACCGCACACACCAAAACTCAGGTGTCAGCGTTTTCCCTTCCATCGCCAAAGTGCGAATACCGAATTGAGCAGACTGCACGGTAACCCGACGCTCCGCCCGCTCCATTTTCGGTCTCACGGCCACCCCTTGCCCTAAAGTGCAAGCATTTCTACAAATTTCTTGTGGAAAGAACCTTGGACAGACTGAGCCTACCTCAGCCTGGGATAGGTATCCTACAAGTGGCGCAAAGCCGACTTTCTGGAAACTTTAAGGAAACTTAAAGAGAGAAAAACCTTAACACGGGATACGTGGACTAAAGACCCACGGCCACCGAGAAAGAAAACAGAGCTAGGAACTAAACACACAAATCCAGTCGCGAGTGCCACCGATAAAGTATACGCAGTGCGCGAGTAACGAAAAACAGTGATCAAGTGCCCAAAAAACACCCCAGAAGCAACACAAAACACCATGGAATCCCACGAAGGGGACTCAGGCAGCGAATTCCACGCCGTAGAGAAAACCACTAACCCAGGCGTCAGCATCGGCTGGATTTACAAGCGTCGTCGAGGATCTGGAGGCTTTCGCCAAGGAATTTGGATTCAGCGGTGAAGGAACTGTCGACGAGATGCGTAGGAACTTTGCCATACTAGTCGCCGGACCACTCCCGCCGAGTAATTGGGTTCGCCTGGCAGAACTTGAGCGGAAATACGCCCGACTAGCCGGACGCTCCAAGTCCCCGATGCCCACCACCCCGGGTCCATCAGGCACCCAGAGGCAGGACCCAAAACCCAGCTTACAAATCCCCACGATCGCTGAGAACGAGCCCCGACCACCAACCTTAATGGTCGATGATCTCCCCAGGCCACCAACCACGGAAACTTGCCGCTCACCCACGCAGAGAACTGTGCCAGCGATCGACCCACACATAGACGGGCCCGACTACAACCGCATCGCACGAACCGCGGAACGCATCCGCGGATGGGGCATCCAGTTCAGCAGAGAAAATGATCCGATATCATTTCTGGAACTACTCGAGGAACGCGCAAGCTCGTATGGAGTGGACAACAACCAGTTGCCTCGGGCCATGGCCGAACTACTCACCGACCGGGCTAGCCGTTGGTACCGTACCAGCCAACTGCAGTGTAGCTCCTGGGGATACTTCCGCCAGGAATTTCTGTCGTATTTTCTGCCGCCAAGGTATTTCGAACAATTGACGACCAGATCCGGAGCCGCAAGCAAGCGGTGAGAGAACCGTTCAAAGATTACCTCATCGAGATACGGCTACTCATGCACCATACCGGGTACGATCCAGTTAAACAGCTGCACAGAATCTACGACAACGCCTTGCCAGGAATCCAGCTATACGTGCGACGAGACCAATTGGAAAGCTTGTCACAGCTGACACGGCTGGCCTCGGAGTACGAAATCATCCACGAGAGGGAACAAGAGATCACCCCCGCACCCAGGTGACACCAGGCCGGCAAGTCGCCCAGATCGCAGAGAAAATGACTCCTACCGAACGCCAGCTCGGAGACCCCATTGGGTCTCAGCGGACACATCTCGAAGACAGTCAGCAAATCCAACAGATGCGACGGGGCCGGACGTGGCCCATCGCATGATCACCACGCCCGTTTCCAATCCACGCACAGCCGGTCGCCGGTGTGGTCAAGCTGGGCACGCCGCCTACGACTGCACCCACCCCTCGATCCTATTCTGCTGGGAATGTGGAAAACGCGGCACTCGCACTATCGACTGTTGTCGCCAGGCCACGTCGGGAAACGACGCGCGTCCTCGACTGACTCTAACCTCGCTAAGCCGCCCGCTCCACATGAACGACGGCCGGATAGTGGCGATAGTGACGATAGGAGGACAAAGAACAGAGGCCACTATCGACACCGGGGCATCCCGAAGTTTCGTCAGTGCCAACCTGTCCCGACAACTGGACAATAACTCCAACCTGCAAGATGCATGCGTCCGCATACGCCTGGCTGACGGCTCAGTCAGAGAGATCACACAAGTTCTACTGGCCCTCATCAAGCTGGATCATCGAGAGGTTCAAATCCCACTCCTGGTCCTACCAAACATGTTGGAGCAAGTTATTGTCGGCATGGACTTCCTATGCGCCATCGAAACGACGATCCAATGCGGCACCACGCTGCTAAAACTACGAGATCACCGCCCCACGCCAACGCCGCCGTCAGTTCTGACCAACCACGTCCAAGACGCCGAAACAAGCAACCAGAAACCTAAGCCAACCGCAGCGAACACACGTCCCCGACCTACCACAAAGAAAACGGCACCCAATACCGCAACGAAGAATACGACACCGAAACCAACCGCAGCGCCATGCACCACGCCGACAATGGCGTCCCACGGTGGGCAATCACCGGTAAACTGCAACCAAGCAAACGGGAAAACGAATCCCACGGCCACTACGGAGCACCCGCGTCCTAAGCCAACCACAGGGATCACACATCCCAAACACACCACGAGGATCTCACACATGAGACAAGAATCAACACACTTGAACCAGGCGCTCGACACAGGAAGCCCAGGATCAAAACAAGCTACGGGGCACACGCACCCCGAACCCACCACAAGGATCTCACCCACGAGACAAACCCAAACGAACTGGAACCCGCTCGACACAGGAAGCCCAGGACCAAGTTCAGCCACCACGCACCCATGCACCATTCCCTCAACGAAGAAGGTGAACCACGGACAACCTCAGAGACAACAACCAGCCCCGAACAACGACACAGACAACGGCAGCAGCAACCCGACGCTCCGCCCGCTCCATTTTCGGTCTCACGGCCACCCCCTTGCCATAAAGTGCCAGCATTTCTACAAATTTCTTGTAGAAAGAACCTTGGACAGACTGAGCCTACCTCAGCCTGGGATAGGTATCCTACAGTATTCCAGGCGCAGATATACGCAGTATGGCAAACGGCAAATTTGGTATACTCCTAAACGCACTATGACTCTCCTGGGCTTCAGGAAGAGTCAGGTGCGAACACTGACGGGGGTTATAAAGGGCACTGTGTCATCGGCCACATGGCCACTAGATACACTAGAACTGCCCTACCATTACATCTGCCGCAGCTGCAGAGACGAGGAGGAAATAGAGAACATTCAGCACCTTCTCTGTGGCTGTCCTGCACTCATTGAAAGGCGTCACCGAATACTTGGCAGCGCCTATCACGAGGACCTGGACAACCTGGCAAACATGCCTCTAGAGTGGCTGATGCTCTTTATAGAGGCCCCGGGATGGTTTGCGAAACCTCCCAAGGCACCGGACAATATCTCATGACGAGTGTGGGCATCACAATGGGCAGCTTCGGACTCCGAGTGACCTCGACTTCGATGGAGCAGCCCTATAAACCTAACCTAACCTAAATTAGTCATAACTTTTTTCACAGCAAAGTCTTGTACCGTTGCAAAGTCGTGGTGGATTAAGATTCCGCAGCATAATTATGGTGGCTGCAACTTTTACTTGTAAATAGTTTGGCGGCAATCCAGGTAAATCCAATGAATGACTGGATAATTTACAACATCGTCTTGATTGTATGAATCGAACTATACGCAACCATTTCTTCTGGGATGGAATTCAAAAGAGATGCGTTGATCTCATTCACATCTTTATTTGTTCTTTCCCTCAACCAGTCATGGTTTCTATAATTTTTACAAAATTCGGAAACACACTCCGAATCAAGTATTCCTTCCATGAAACAAAAGTGCACAAATTATTTGGAAGCGTTATAAAGCCAGAATTGTCAACGGCATACATCCCATTACCAATGTCTAACAGTTATCTGGAAAACAAATCTGCTGAAGCATCGTTTTTTAATTGAATACGTACATTTGTAGTCAATCTAAGTGTTTTCACAGACTGCCACAAATTAGATGTTTTCAAACACCATCCAATAATGTGGCAGCGATGCCAGAGCAAATGCGAATGTGCTCAATGGTAACCAAAATAATCAAAATGACAAACATTTTACCGGTACCAATCCTGCATATAAAAAGAACAGTCCACCATGTTGTTCTGCGATAGCTCGCCATATTTGGTCGTAAGCCGTTCTTTAATTGATATTTAACCTCGGCTCATTGTTTTGCACAAACGCATTGTTTGCTCCAGTTCTTTGTTGAAAAGGTAGTGTATTTCACGATTAGGCGCTGTTATACCTAATTGAGCTAATGCTTTACTTGCCATTGTCTAGCCAAGTTATTTAATAGTGATCAATACTTCGTTGTAAATTTCCGGCGTATAGTCTTGGTTTATATCACTCGTTTGACGACGCAATCTCAAGATTTGGGACGGATCAAAAAGAGGGATGTGCGTTCGATCGAATTCAATATTACGACTATATTCTAAAAATTGCATAACATCTCTTTTTAAGCTTAGCTAACCTACGGTGGCAAAGCGTGGCGAATTCGCCGAGAGCGAGAGAGAACTTTTATTGCGCTCCCGCCTTGCCCTAACCTACTTACACTAGACACAAAAAAATTTAATGAACTGGCGAAACAGCGTTTTCAGTTTGCCTGATAAAAAGTATCGTATGTCCTTTTCCTGGTTCTAAGCTACCTCCCTACCAATTAGAAATAGTGTAGGTTAGGTTAGGTTAAGGCGTTAGCGGAGGGGAGAGACTGTGTTAGGAAAGGGGCCCCGAGGAACCGTAGTCTTCGGTTTCCCAGGGCCGGGCAGAGACAGAAGAAGTGGTGAACCGACTCCTCCTCCTCCTCGTCCCAACAACTTCTGCAGAAGTCGTTGTGAGGAATCGACAGTCTTGCAGCGTGTGTGCCGATCTGCCAGTGCCCCGTGATGGCTCGGGTGACGGCGGAGCAATGTGCTCTGCTGAGTCTATAAAGCTCTTCCGAGCGCTTTTTCGAACGATTTGGCCAAATCGCTCTTGAAGTTCTGCATGTGATGGTCAGCTGCCATCGCCTGTCAGCAATTTGCTCAAAAGCCTCGTGCGTTAATAGCCTGCACGTAGCTAAAGGCATCGCCACTTGCTCCCTCTCCGGAAGGAGAGGCACAGTAGTGCCCCGCCTAGCCAGCTCGTCGGCGGCATCGTTCCCGGCAATGTCCCTATGTCCTGGGACCCATATTAGGGAGAGATCCAGCTGCTCTGCAGTCTCATTTAGAGACCTGCGACAGTCGTTAACGGTCGCCGAGTTCGACGCAATAGAGCCCAGATCCTTGAGGGCTGCTTGGCTGTCCGAGAAGACGCACACTGAGTGTTCGTCTAAAGAAAGCTTGGAGACAATGGAAACGGCCTCCTTGATGGCTAAGACCTCTGCCTGGAACACGCTGCAGTGGTCCGGAAGTCTGAAGCAGAGACTGATGTTGAGCTCGTCGCAGAAGACGCACCCTCCCACGCGGCCGTCTAATTTTTGAGCCATCAGTGTAGAAGTGGATCGCGTTTGCAGGTCCAGGTTCGCCCCTCTCCCAGCCCTCCCTGAGTGGGATGGATACCTGGAAAGGCGTCGAGAGGTAGTCACTTGGGATGCAGTAGTCTATCCTCTCTGGAAGTTGCGAGAGTTTTATAAGGATTCCCGAGTGGCCGACCGTGGAGGTTTTCCACAGGTTGGATTCCCTCATTCTAAGGGCGGAGAGTGTTGCAACCTTTTTCCCCATAAGTTCTACAGGTAGAAGGTACAACATGGTGTCGAGGGCTTCACTAGGGGTAGTGCGTAATCCGCCCGTTATGTATAGCTCTGCCATGCGTTGGACTCTTGTGAGTTTGTCAAGACAAGTTTTCTTGTCCAGGGCTGGCCACCAGACCACTACTCCGTAAATCAGGATTGGTCGTATGATGGCGGTGTACAGCCATTGGACTATGCACGGTATCATGCCCCACTTTAGACCGATGGTTTCCCTGCAGGCACTTAGCCCACATTTGGCTGCCCATTGTGACAGGTTTGTGAGAATGCACTCGCATAGGGTCTGTGGAAACTTCCCCAGAGAAGGCTATAGCGACGTCAACCGCATACGCCACCACGCGGCAACCGCCACTTTCTATCTCCCGCAGCAGTACATTCACTGCTACGTTCCATAGGAGGGGCGAAAGGACTCCGCCCTGCTGGGTGCCTCTGTTGCCTCCGATAGGCATGCTGAGAGTCAGAGATTTGACTCGGTGGTATGGTCGCCCTGAGATGCAGTTTCAAGAGCCGTTCCATCGCCTTCAGGAGGAAGGACGACAGGCTTATTGGTCTTAAATCTTTAGGGGCAGTGTGCGAGGGCTTGCCTGCCTTGGGTATGAAGACAACTTTGGCCCGAAGCCATGTCTTCGGGATTTGTCCGTGGGAATCCCTCGTAAATCCGTTTGAGCCAATTTATGGCTCTTTGTCCGGCTTGGATCAGCTGGGCTGGGATGATGCCGTCTGGTCCCGCGGATTTATAGGGCTTGAAGCTTTTTATTGCCCAGGATATATTCTCCTGACTTAACAGGTTCAGAATTGAGCCCGTGGCATTAGAAGGATGCACTCTGTAGGTTGGTCGGTTTACGGCGCAATCTGGGAAATGTGTACTGAGAAGGAGGCTTAGCGACTCGGAACTGGATGTCGTCCAGGATTGGTCGGCTTTTCTCAAATAGCCTAAGGTTGGGGTTGATTTCGCGAGTACTTTGCGTAAGCGCGAGGCTTTGGAGTTACTCTCGATTTCGGTGCAGAACTGGCGCCACGACGCGCGTTTGGCTTTCCTGAGCTCTTTATTATAGGTTGACAGACTTGCCTTGTTTTCGGTCCAGTTCTGTTCAACGTTAAGAGCTTTCGCTTTGTTAAAAAGTCTCCGTGAGGATCGCCGGAGCTCTCCCAGCGTCGGAGTCCACCATGCCGGTTTCTTCCGACCTCTGGTTTTTCCGGGTGGGCAGGCTTTTGTCCAGCGCTGCGTTGCAGGCGTCGGTAAAACCTTTACCAGACGAGTCGTGGTCTCCCCTGAGAAATCCTCCCTAGGTGGTGTCTCAGGGGAAAGTTTGGCTAAGAAGGTCCACATAGCGAGTCCAGTTAGTCCTCCGGAGGTTACGGAACTGAACGGAGTGTTCTTCAAGGACCCTCCAGGATACTATATTATCCTGCAGCGTATGAGAGGCAAGCGTAAGGTCCAGGACCTCCTTGCGATTCTTAATAATGAAGGTGGGATCATCCCCACGGTTTAAGATGACCAT
Source organism: Drosophila bifasciata (assembly GCA_009664405.1). Lineage (NCBI taxonomy): Eukaryota > Metazoa > Arthropoda > Insecta > Diptera > Drosophilidae > Drosophila > Drosophila bifasciata. Next base: position 29,742,774 of record CM019044.1, read on the forward strand.
CTGTGTGGTCAGTAAGTAATTAAAAAGGAACTCACCCCGTTCGTTCGTGTCGGTGCTTCCCCACTGACTGTGGTGAGCGTTGGCGTCGCATCCCACTAAAAGGCCGATGTCCTTGGCCTCGCAGTTTGCGACGAGCGCCCTCAAGGGCGCATGTGGAGGCGGGTCTGGCTGGTCGTGACCCAGGGACATTCCTGAGACTCGCCTCCACCACTGTCGTGTCGACGTCGCTATCCGGGGAGTCGTCGTCCTCCCCGACGTCGATGCGTCCGAGACCTTGTAGGGGACTATGGTCACCTTTACGGTAGCCATAGTCCACCACTCCTGACGACTCTCCGAGGAGCACTAGCGACCCCTCGTTCAGGACGAGGATGATCTGTCGCCTCTGTCCTGCGACCTCCTCGACCTTGGCCACCTTCCAATCGGATGTAAGAAGGTGTTTGCAGACCTGCAGAACCTTGAGAATCTTCTCAGGTTCTGCAGGTTTGACCGACACCCACGCTCGGGCCCTCGGTCTGCTTGGACGTCTTCCCAGCGTACGGCCTCCAGTTTGGCCCCGGATAAACTTCCTCGAGCGCCGCCACCGCCTTCATGTAGAGGGCCGCCGAGCGTGCATCTTGGCAGGCGATGGCTTTCATCATGCCCTGATACCACCCGGCGTCCTCACATTTGGGCGGGGGTCCACCGAACTCGGCAAGCTCCTCCAGGAAGCGGTCCTGCAGCTCTGCCTCCACCAGGTGCCACTTGTCACGGGGTACATTACCATCCTTGGCGCCCCTATCTATGACGCCAACCAGGGTTTTGCCCCTCGCCACCTCCGCAAAAGACCTGTTGGTCAGGTGCGTCTTCGCCCGCTTGGCTTGCTGGGCTTGGTCTGGCTGTGTGGCGTTCTCTTCCGCCGAGCGTTGCCGCTTGTTCGGGGGCTTGGCTGCTCCCTTTCCGGTTTTGGCTGGTTGGAAGTCTGGCATGATTGAGCTGGCCCACAGCCTCTGCTCCATCCCCTTCGCCGATGCCACATACTCCGGATCGTCGTTGGCCAGTATAAAGGCAGCGCGCCTCCTGTCCTGGTAGGACGGCTTACCTGCCTGGCCTGCAGACCCGCCGCCTGCCGAGGTTGCCGTGGTTTCCCCGGTCGCGAGGCGCTTACCAGCCGCGATAACGCTTCTGCTTAGCAGCCACCCCGATGACCGGTTTGGCCCCGGTGCCCCCCGACGTGGATGGGCCCGATTGGCTTATCGGAGCCCTCCTCGCAGCGGATTCTGCTAGAAGACGGTGGACCGACTCAGTCTCCTTCCCGTTTTCTTTGGACCTGGTTTCCCAGGCGTTGATGTAGAGGGATGGTCTTGTCCATCCGGTACTTTAAGAGGAGTACCGAGCTCCTTTTCGATAGTTTTATTAATATGTACAAATTTTTGCATTGTTGGTCCCACGAGTAGGCGGGAAGGTGTTAGTCGCCCGAGGCATAGCACGCGTGCCCCGGGAAGCCTAATTAAAACTGGAGGTCGGCAGGTATCTAGAGTTAGCATACTCACGACCGAGCACCCCCTCGGCCACGCATCCATCAGCGCACGCTGTTCCGCCTTGGATTGGGCTGATTCCACTGAGAGTTTTCTTCTCTCCGCCCGACTACCATTAGCCAGCATCCTTGGCAGAGACCTGACCGTACCAAGGACCTGTTACCAGCCACCCTCACGAAGAGAGTATAGTCGCACTTCCACTGGTGTGTACAGTTACGGCAGGTGACGGACCGCCCGCGATTCCACTGCGTCATAGAACCGGAGCATGGTAGCATCGGGTTGGGGCAAGCCCCAGACCCAGGCAACCCTGCCCCCGTCCGGAGAGTACAGTGATCGCCGGTCGGACCGTCATCCGTGATTCCCCCTGTATCACCCGAGTGGCTGACGGCCTAGAAATAGTGTAACTAACAAAGTTATATATATAGATTAGATTATGAAATTATTCGTCGGTTTAATAAATCTATCCTGTTAATTTTCCGTAAACATTGGTCAATTCGGCCAAACGTACCAAAGAATTGCGTCATGCTATAAGTAAAGTTTACTTTACTTTAAGTAAAGTTTACTATAAGTTTACTAAAAAAAGTAAACAGAATTTAACTGATGAGGAATGAGCGGAACAAATGAAAAAAGGTCCGATATTGCAAAAGAAAATTCTGCTTTCGAATGCGATTCTTCAACTACAAAGATTTTTAGCATGACAGCGCCAAGAGAAGCGAGCAAATCTTTTAAGCAGCATCGCTTACTTATGCCTGGGAGCCTGAATTCGATGAATTTATCTTTTGTTAGTACCCGTATAGCTGTCATAAAGGCCGACAGAACGTGTCATGTTGTCAAAGATTGCTGGTTTTTATGATCCATTGGTCCTGTCATCGCAAATGCAAAGATTTTATTTCAGCTGGTACGGAACGAGCAGTTCCAAAAGGATGACAATCTTCCAGAGTCTCCCTCGTCAGCTTGGATCACTTTTTGCGACAAGGTTGTCTACACATTAGCTTTTTAGATTTCTTCGTCTCGCGTTAGTTCTTAGTTCAAAGGTGGAATTTCACGAGTTTTCTGATTCTAGGTAAGACATTTATAGCACATGTATTTACATCGTTTCAACGGAAAATTATGGCGCGAACGTGCCTTTTTTGTGTGTGAAGTCTCGTTTCCACCCTCTTAAGATATTAACGGTGCCCAAGTTGCAGTTATATCTTTAGAATGTTGATGTGCAATGACTGCACGATCAAATGGCCCATGCGACACCAAGCCGAAGCTTGTTACGCGCGGATCCCAGGCAGATACGCAGCCCTGCTCCAGCCCAACTGACCGAGAGACACTGCCCCATGACGCTCGACGCGTATAACGACAAGCATGCAAGAAAGATAGATTTTCGAGAAAATAAAAGCTAAACCCAACATCCAAAGTTACCAAAGAATACTACAAATTACGGGAAAGGTATGTTATTATTTGTTCAGGGCAGCAGCGCGGTTAGCGGAGTTAACAGCGCTCTGTTAGCTCGCGCGCTCTCCCGTGCGTTCGCTCTCGCGCTCTTGAACGCAATCCACTCGGCTCTCCAGTACGGGCTCTAGCCGTAGGCCTAGCTTTGGCTCCTCACTCGCTCTTCACCGACGAACCCAGCCGCAACAACCAAATCAACCCCAACTGTAAACCCTCTACCCGTAAATAAACGCCGAATTAATTTAACGCCCCCGACTGGTTTTCTTACTGGGAATATCACTGGGAACTCGAACCATCCAGCCTCCTTCAAACATTGGTCCTTCGAGCCGGATATTCGCCTTCTCGATGGATTACATCGCTACTGCACAAAGATAAGTACGACTTCGACTCCCGTTACACACATATATATAAATAAATCGGCACACTCCGAGTGCAAACATAATACAATTAAAGTGCTTTATTTCATATCTATACACATATCTACATTTATTTCCATACATATATACATTTATTTCCATAGTTGGCCGCAATATATTTATATTGCCAACTATATATGTACCTAAAATAACCCAACGCACATACAAAAATACCACATCCCGTATTTAAATACCGCATTCCATACATAAATTCCGCGAATATCCACATACATTTAACAATAAAATTCTGCGATTCCGAACATTTTACGCGTTCCAGCAACACCTTTAGTCGCCACAAGACATAATATTATCTCCAATTCCGTAATAAATTATTCTCAGCCCAGGAACAGCGCATTTCCATAGCTATTTTGCATTTTTTCGTGCCAATTTTTTGGAATTGTATGTCTATGCATACAGTTCAGTGTATGTTCCGAACTATGGGTGACAACGTGTTAGGAAAACTATCGGTATCACGAACACCAAATTTAAAACAAATAAATTCAAGGCGCCGAATTATTTAAAAATACAAAGTCTTATGTTGGTTCCGCTTCAATTAAAAGACTGTACAAGGAATAATTATTTTTTTTGTGATTTTATATCCAGTGTCAGTTAGTTTCTTGGCCCCATTCCTCGTGCTTGTGGTTCCTATCGGCTCTACCACCTCCGCAGCATAACTAGAAAAGAGAACAATTCCGTACGCAATCCTTCCGAAAAAAAATATTATTTGCCCACTGCACAAGTCCGTCAAAAGGTAAACGGAGAAGCGCCGCACTAACAATATTTTTAAAATATTGTCACAGCCAGTGTGAACGTTCCTCTCCTCGGCGTGTATCAATTGATCCACTCATTGTTTGGAAACTTCGATCCAGAGCGACCACAAATAGTCCGAGTCGGTATTGAAAATTGTTGTGCAACACAGAGCGAGGCCTTTTCTGTTCCATTCACCCAGCTGTGGGTTCTTTTTGAGTATTTACGTAAATGATTGCCTTCTGTTGTGGTGCCCTGCCCAGCCTAAGTTTTTGTTTTTCTTCAGTCAATCCAACTTCTGCTTCCAACTTCGCAGCCACACTCTGCGCGTGGGCGTACGTAGTATGCCAACGGGTGACAAGGACAGCAAAGGGTTTTTGGCTGCGACCTCTCCACGTCGGCTACGCGCCTCTTCCGCCTCAGGAACTACCCCCACTCAGAGGATCAAGTTGCCAGTCACTCCCAGAGCAGCCAGTAGCAGCCCTGCTGCAAGGACCAAATCGGTTCTCTCCCGTCTCCCGTCACTCTCAAGGTGCCAGCTCGGATCCAAGACGATCTCAGCAGCTCTTCCGTTTTCAGTCCCGTCAGCTCGAGACCCTTTATTACAATGGCTCAATCCGCCACCACTACGGCACGAGCAAAATTAGCCGCCGCCATTGGCCGTTTGGCTCATTTGGAAGCGCGCATCACTGCCGCTCCACCCGCATCTCTTTCCGGGGTTCGCCGAGGACAAATTCTGAGTATGTGGGCGGATGTCGAGGCGAAGTACAAAGCGTGCTCCGCAGTGATGGTTGACGAGGACCCAAGGGTCCAAGTGGACATCCGAGAGAAATACGTCGAGTGTTATGGGGTATTTGAGCAGTGCCTCGCTAATCTCAATACTCAGCTGGCCCAAACATCAGTCCATCCGTCTGCACCGCAGTCTTACCAGGGCGGCTGTCGACTGCCCCCTGCGACATCGAGGTCTTCACAGGAGATTACGTCCACTGGCCTACTTTCCGAGATTAATTTACGGCAATTTATATGAATAAGTCTAGGCTGTCTCCGGTAGAGGAGCTATACCATCTCACCGCTAAGACAAGTAGCGATCCGAAGGCCATAGTCGAAAAGTCCCCGCTTACAAACGATGGGTTCGAGGTGGCATGGTCGGCCCTCCGAGACCGTTATGAAAATAATCGGCTCCTGGTGACCAACCAGATCGATATTCTGCTCTTTCTGCCTCGCGTCGAGTCCGAGACCAGCCGAGCTTTGTAAGATCTTCAAAGCAAGATCCAAGGGGTCCTCAACGCCCTTGCGCACTCCAAGGTCTGCACGGACAACTGGGATAGCCTCCTTGTTACTATCTGTGCCTCCAAGTTGCCGAAGTTGACCCGGTCCTTGTGGGAAGCATCCGTCACCGACAAGAAAGAGGTTCCTCCATGGGCGGAAATGGACGCCTTCCTCATTCAGCGCTATTTGACGCTAGAGGCCATGGAGAGCGACCCGTCCACTTCCAAAGGCCATCCGAACCCACCACCGTCCAAAGGTACCCTGAATTCGCAGCCCTCCGGAAGCAACTCCAACCCGTTCCGGTCTAAGGGGAGTCCCGTGCCCAGGAAGTTTCACTCCTTCCAGACACAAGTGAGTCCAAAAAGAAGAACGTGTGATCTTTGCTCCAAAGAGAACCATCCGATCCGACTCTGTCCGCACTTCCTACAGATGACCGTGGATGCACGGGCCAGTTGCATTAAAAAATGGCAGCTGTACTTCAACTGGTTCGCTAGAGGTCACCAGCTCCGGGAATGCCAAAGCGCCCACAGTTGCATCACTTGTGGAGCCCGCCACCACACGCTTCTGCATCGGGGTACCTCAGCTCCCAGCGAATTGACTTCCGCGACCGCGGAGGAGTCCGGTTCCTCCGTCGCTCCAGCCAACGTTCAGAACTATTTTTCCTCGGGAACAAGAGCGGTGCTTCTCGGCACTGCAATGATCAACATTTGCCACCGAGGGACAAATTTCCGTGCCCGCGCTCTAATCGACTCGGGCTCCGAGGCAACGTTCATTACGGAACGTCTCTTTAATATCATTCAACTACCATTCCGCCTTATTCAAGCCCAAGTTTCAGGTCTTAATCATACTGTAGCAGCTCAGTCCAAGAAGCTCTGTGATTTTTCCATTCGCTCCCTGGTTACGCCGAGCGTACAGTTAAACGCCACGGCCTACGTCCTGCCAGAGATCGCCGGCAATCTTCCGTCATATCCGATCCCGCCGAACGCGCTGCGAGACTTGCCGAACCTGCCATTAGCAGACCCTACGTTTTATGAGAGCTCACAGATAGACGTTCTGATCGGAGCCGATCTCCTTCCGTCGGTATTGTTAAGCGGCTCACAGACCGACATCTGTGTCTCTCTCCTCTGACAGGAAACTATCTTTGGGTGGGTGCTTACCGGTCCATTGCCAAGTGCTGTTCCTGACCAGATTGCATCCTTCTCCACTCGAATTTCCCACGTCCGCGACGCTCCGTTAGACAAACTTCTCACAAAGTTTTGGGAGGTGGAGGATCTACCTATCAAGGTAGTAGGAGAGTCGGACTCCTTTTGCGAAAGCCATTTTGTTCGAACCACGTCAAGAACGTCAAGCGGGAAGTACGTGGTAACACTGCCGTTTCGTGACCCCGCTCATTGTGGGTCCATTGCTCTAGCTCAGTTTCTCCGAAATGAGAATCGGCTAAAGAGAAACATTCCATTTCACGAGCAGTATAACTCTGTGATCCGTGAATATTTAGATCTCGACCATATGACAGAGGTTTCGTCCACTAATGATTCCGCCAATTATTATCTCCCGCACCATGCGGTAATCAAGCCGGAGAGCACTACTACGAAAGTCCGAATGGTATTCAACGCGTCCAGCCCTTCTGCGAACGGCACGAGCTGCAATGATCTTCTTCATGCTGGTCCGGACCTCCAATCCGATTCAACTCTCCAAATCCTGAAGTGGCGCTATCCCCGATACGTCTTCAACGCCGACATTACAAAGATGTATCGCCAGATTTGGGTACATCCGACGCACACGCCCTTCCAGCGAATCTTATTTCGAACCAGGCGGGTGAGATTCGGGATTATGAGCTGAAAACCGTGACTTTTGGAGTCAATTGCGCTCCGTTTTTAGCCATCCGGGTCCTGCAACAGCTTGCTGACGACATCCAGTCGCGATTTCCAAAGGCAAGTCACATTGTGCGGTAATTCATGTACGTCGACGACGTCCCACCCGGGGCAGACTTCATCAAGGAGGCTCAGCTGGCCATTCACGAATTGCAAGCCGCTCTCAGCTCCGCAGGTTTTCCACTGCGAAAATGGACGTCAAACCAAAAGGAGATTTTGGACGGGCTTCCGAGTGACCACCTCATGCACACCGATTTTCTGGAAATCGATGCCGAGAGCACGGCAAAGACCCTCGGAGTTCGCTGGAAGGCGACGTCAGACGAGTTCTTCTTTTGTTCCACCCGTGTTCACGCTCGAGTCATCCTTCACCAAGCGAGAAGTTCTTTCTCAAATTGCGAAGCTGTTTGACCCCGCGAGGTGGTTAGCCCCATTCATCGTCCGGTCCAAGATTTTCATGCAGGAGATCTGTTTGCAAGAGTTGGGATGGGACGAAGCTCTGCCAAGTGCGTTGTACCAGCGCTGGCTGGACTTTCTGCAAAGTTACGCTGCACTCCCCGAGATTAGAATTCCAAGATGGATTTGTTCCCAGCCATCGGTAAAGGTCGAACATCACGGTTTCTGCGATGCCTCCGTAACGGCGTACGGTGCAGCGATCCACGTGCGCGTCGAGTGTGACCATCATATCACGGTGCATCTGCTGTAAGCAAAAACACGAGTTGCTCCCGATTCGACTATTGTGCTGGCCTGGTTGAGCAAGCCCGCTTGCCAATGTACTACCCTTTTGGCCAATCGAGTGACCAAGATAGCTCAGACTACCGACACCAAGAATTGGGCTCATGTTCGGTCCGAACATAACCCCGCTGACTTTGCGAGTCGGGGCGTATCGTTAACAGAACTGGTGGGTAATCACCTCTAGTGGCATGGACCAGCTTGGTTGCGATCTTCACGGGAACAATGGACAGCCCAAGCCAACGAAGCTCCAACCTTGACTCTAGAGCAGCGGGCCGTGAAGGTCCATTTTGCTTCCAGTCCTCCCCAAGATTTCCTGGAGAGATTCCCCCAACTTGAGAGGGCTCTTCGAGTGCGGGCGTTTGTGCTCCGTTTTATTCAGTGTTGCCGGAAGGTAACACCCGCACGCAGGGGCTACCACACTAGTGGGGAAATTAACGAAGCGGAGCAGACTCTTGTCCTAGAGGCTCAGCACCGGGAGTTCCCCCAAGAATTTTACTGCCTGAGTGGTAAACGTCCCGTGCCAAGTTCGAGATCTATCCTGAACCTGAACCCCTTTCTAGACCGGATCATGAGATCCTTGGGATCACAGTGTCATAAGATTTGAAGTATGACGAGCGTCATCCAATCATCCTTTCCTACAGTTGCCGCCTGTCTCGCCTGCTGGCGCATTTCATGCATGGATGACTCGCCTCATCCGTTGCAAATATTGGAAGGGCGTGGTGAATTCCTGCAAGATATGCATCATCCACAAGAAGAAGCTACAGACGCAACTGAGGGGTGATCTCCCAACAGACCGAACTTCTTTCTCCAGACCATTTACCCATACCGGAATTGACTACGTCCGTCCTTTCGACATAATGAACTATACCGGGAGAGCGTGCCTGATCACCAAGGGTTATGTGTGCGTAATTGTCTGCTTTTCCATTCCATTCACTTGGAGGTCACTTCCGACCTGACCACATCCTTATCGGAGGACCGTTAATGGCGACCGCAGAGCCCGAAATAAAGGAGAACCTCCAGTCGATCATTAATCGGTGGCAGCATTTAAAGGCCCACAACCAGCAGTTCTGTCAGAGGTGGAAAGATGAGTACCTCAAGGAACTCCACAAACGCAACAAGTGGCAGACGGATATGCCAAATCTTTGATCGGCGATATGGTTATCATAAAGGAAGATAACCTGCCTTCCAACGACTGGCGACTCGGGAGAGTCCAGTTCGTGTATCCCGGCGCCGACAACAGGGTCCGTTTGGTAGACATCCTTACTGTCCGCGGTGTGCTCAAACGCCCGGTCACTAAACTCGTTTTCTTTCCGGGGGAGCTCCCTCGACCTTCACAATAGTAACGGAAGCGTTCCTATGCCTAGTCCGTTGAATAGTCCACCCACGTTTCTGTGTTGTTTTTCGTCTCCAGAACGCCCTCGTGTGTTCCGCCAACAGTACTGAGAGAGTGCCTGTCACCTGTTCCTTTCACGAACTAATGCGTCTCCGATTCTTGTTTTCCTTACCAGTTGACTTTTGCCTCCAGGTCCAGATGTCTCCACAACCCCGGGACAACCAGGCTTCCTACGGCTGCCGAGTCTGTTCCGGAAGCCATCCGCTGAGGGACTGCCGCAGCTTCCTCAAGCTGAGCGTGGCCAAGAGGCTCAGAGCCGTGTTGGTCAACAAATATTGTCGCAACTGCCTGGCACATCAGCACTCCGGCAAGGATTGTAGAAGTGGCGGCCGGTGCAAGGTGTGCCAAAAAAACCACCACACGTTGCTCAACATGCGACCGTCCCAGCGTCCAGTCCGCTCGGAGTCCCCAGGTGCTGTTCTAGCTCCGTCTCCAGCTCCTGTGTCCCGAGCCGATCGCCGCCCCCGGATTCCCACCAGACGCACAAAGACAGGGTCCGCCTGCCGTCGAGCCCGCTCAGAGTCGTCAGCTGCGGCTCCGGGTCCGTCTATCGCTCCAGTGCCCCGAGCTCATCGCCGCCCCATCGTGGGAAATCCGGCTCCATCGGTCGACACGATGCTCCAGCACCGGAGCATCAACTTTCTCCCGACGGCCCAGGTGGTCTTTCACATGGAGAAAAAAACCCACGAGATGACGGCGTTCATCGACCCGTGCACGCCGGTGAGCTGCATCGACGCTTCCTTGGCCACCGACCTCAAATTGCCCAGCACACGCATCGGAGCTGAGAAGGTCGCCACCGCCATCATCCGCGCCAGGACAGGCGAGCTTTAATTGGACGTGGTCCTTAAAATGGAACCCCGTTTGCGCGTCCGCACGCCGCTGCGACCCTTAAGCGAGGCAATTTAGGCTAGGTTCAACAACATCCGCCTAGCCAATGAGCAGTTCCATCGCCCGTCTACCATCTCTCTCGTATTGGGGGCAGATGTATACCAGAAGGTAATCCAACCCGGGTTCATTGCGAGACGAGGCGGCCTTCTAGTGGCCCAAAGCACGGTCTTTGGATGGCTTGTGTCCGGGGCCTGCACGCTCCCGTAGGATGGGATGTTGCAGTCTCCACCACGGGCTATAGCCGTAGGCCTAGCTGTGGCTCCACACTCGCTCTTCACCGACGAATCCAGCCGCAACAACCAAATCAACCCCCAACTGTAAACCCTCTACCCGTAAATAAACGCCGAATTAATTTAACGCCCCCGACTGGTTTTCTTACTGGGAATATCACTGGGAAACTCGAGCCATCCACCCTCCTACAAACAGTATTAGTGATTTAAAAAGAAGAAGTGAACTAGTGGTGGACATTATATGGTAAACGGAATTCGAATCCAAGCATAATTCACATGCAGACATACACAGCGGAAGGGACAAAGGAATACAATTTATAGAGGATCTTATTGGAATCGTGAAATTTATGCGGCTCAACAAGTGAAGGCTGTCGATGTCACCCCTGATCACGTGTATAAAAATACTATAATAAGGCAATCTCACACTTTCATCCCAGTTGAGGCCACTCAGAGCAAAAAGTAAAAAGTTTTCTGGACTAATTCTATATGGACTGGTGTACTTGGTACTGAGGGCACCATATACAAGAGCCGTACTCCAAAATCGGATGAACAAGCGGAAAATAGAGAGTCTTCGTTATATAGGGGTCGTCAAATTCCTTTGACCACCTCTTTATAAACCCAAGCACTCCCATGGCTTTATTTACCATGGTAGGAATATGTTCAGAAAATTTAAACTTGGGGTCTAGTTTAACACCAAGATCATCTAACAATGTAATTCTCTAAAGAGAAAAACAAGGGGCTAAAGCGATATGTCAGTACTTTGCATTTTAAGGCATTAAGGTATAAACTTTTGTGCACAACACCATGACTGAAAGTTATTGAGATCGGTTGGAGGCGAGAGTGAAATGAAAAGTCCTTATACTGGACACAGAGTTTAACGTCATCCGCATACATGAGTACTCGAGAGTTTGTTAATACTGAAGGCAGGTGATTAATAAAGAGTGTGAAAACTAGAGGCCAAGATGGCTGTCCTGTGGTATACCAAAAGTAACCTTAACAGGTGAAGACAAGGAGGTTTTGAAGAGGACTCTTTGAGACCTAAAACAAAGGAAGCTGGAAATCCATTTCAAAAGATTGGGCGGAAACCCTAAAAAGTCAAGTTTTTGTGCTAGAAAATAATGATTTACTGAGTCGAACGCTTTACTGAAAGTGGTATAAATAAGATCCGTCTGCATGTTACTGCATGGAAGCGTTTAATATAAGAGAGGTGAACTCTAATAAATTTATAGTTGTTGATCGTCGCCTTATAAATCCGTGCTGAGCTGGAGATATAAGGCATTTGCAGAGATTTTCAAATGAGTGGTAAACATTTTCTCAAACATTTTAGGAATAGCGGATAAATTCGATATACCTCTGTAATTCATTGCGTCAGACTTACTACCTTTCTTATGGAGAGGAATAATAAACGTACGTTTTATGGTGAAATTTGACCGAGCTATTACATAGCGAGAGAGAGAAGAAGGAGAGTAAACTTCCAGAAATTTTTTATAAAGTCTTGATTCAATGTTTTTTAAACTGGATAGCTCTTTGGTAAAACAAGGGGGCTTCCCTGATCTAATCGGACAAAAATATGGGACACAAGAATCAAAGAGTGTCGAGTACATTATAGAAAATGTTTCTGCCTTTCGTAACGTCAGTGCACATGTACAGAGCGGACCAATCGAAAACCCTAATCAGGCTATTAAGCTTCGTAAACTCGGCCTTACGACAGCAGCGGACACGTTCAGAAAGCTTACACGATCGATCAAATACAGAAGGTCCAATATCGACCGATACTTCGAAAGTAGGATGGTAGGAGTCTTCAAGTATAGTGCACAAAGCACAGATCGAGTAATCGACCCAAGGAATTTTTCACATGGTTGCCTTGAGACAGGGACAGGTCTAGCAAGCCGTCAATAAAGTCATGACCACACCGTACCTGGCAAATTGAAATCACCCAGAATTCTCATATGGACTTCATCTGATAGCGGGAAAGAAACAGTTTTTAAAGCGGATAGGTGCTGCACGTAAAAAGAGATATCCGACGACGGTGTAAAGTACAAACAAGTAATGAAAATAGAAAGGCTGGAAGAATCAGTTTTATGCATAGGAATTCCAGGTCTTGTTGAACCTGGAATATGAAATGTTCGACGCGAAGTTAGAGTCCACTGCAATGAGGACCTCTCCTCCACGTCGAGACGAACGTTCATTTATAAATATTGTGTACCGATCTGACAAAACTTCAGAACTAAGGATTTCCGACTTTATGTGAACAGTATACACAACAATATGGGAAAACGAGAAAGAACGTATAGAGTCGCTCTGAACGCGACTCTTCTTTTATACCCGTACTCAGTTAGTACACATGTGATTTATGTGGAATTTTCAAATGTTTTATCAGTTTTTAAATTTTACATTTTACATTTTCTTGCTGCATCTGTCATCTACATCTATATCAGTTCTCACAACAACATACGTACACTAAACGAGGCAGACTCTGTGAGCGGGAGTGTGCGTGTGAGCGATTCTGTAGCAACAATCATCCCCATAAATGACTTACGCTGCAATCGGGCGAGGGGAGACACTGAACGGGCGAGAGGTATTCCCGCTGCTGAAAATTCATTTCGTCATTGTGGCTACAATAATGGTCCGATCTGAACCAAATTCGGGAATCTGGTAGATTCTACAATACTGCATTTTTCGTTTTTTCCTATCTTCGAAATCGTGGATTTTCGTCTTTTGGGGGGCGGGAGTGGGCGTGGAAAAATTTTGAAATAAAATTTATTTATTTATTATTTATTTTATTTTATTTATTTTGAAAAATATCACAGGAAAAACCAAAACGAATCGATTTTGTGTGGGGCAAAAAGAGAGGGAGCGAAGTTTTTCGTATGTTTTTCTCTATTGTGACTATACTAATGATCCGATCCGATTCAGATTTGGGCCCCGCTAAATAAGGTCTTTCTCTATGATTCTGCATTTTTCGTTTTCTGTTATCTTTAAAATTGTCGACACCACAGATGTGCACCCCCTTTTGGGGGCGGAAGTGGGCGGGGCGAAATTTTAAAACATTTTTGTAGGAGTGAGATATAACATCAGTCTGGAAAAAAAATTTAGTTGCTCTAGCTCTTATAGCCTTCGAGCAATGGGCGACAAACAAGACGGACAGACAGACGGACGGACGGACAGACAGGGCTATATCGACTCGGCTATTGATGCTGATCAAGAGGGTCGGAAATTATTCTCTATGTTACACACATCCACTTTTACCACAAATACAATATGTATACCCTTTTACCCTTCGATAGATAGAAAAAAATGCAATATCGTTGGAAATGATGTTATCTACCAGATTCCGGAAATTATTCTCTATGTTACACACATCCACTTTTACCACAAATACAATATGTATACCCTTTTACTCTTCGATAGATAGAAAAAAATGCGATATCGTTGGAAATGATGTTATCTACCAGATTCCGAAATTATTCTCTATGTTACACACATCCACTTTTACCACAAATACAATATGTATACCCTTTTACTCTTCGATAGATAGAAAAAAATGCGATATCGTTGGAAATGATGTTATCTACCAGATTCCCGAATTTGGTTCAGATTGGATCATTATTGTAGCCACAATGATCAAACGAATTTTCAGCAGCGGGAATACCCCGCGCCCTTTCAGTGTTTCCCCGCGCCCGATTCCAGCGTAAGTCATTTATGGGGTTGATTGTCGTTAAAGATTCTCCCTCTCGCTCACACACTGCTCATACATTCTGCCTCGTGCAGTGTACGTATGCTGTTGTGAGAAAAGATGTAGATGATGTAGATGTAGATGACAATGTAGCAAAAAAAATGGTAAAATGTAAAAACTGATAAAACATTTGCAAATTCCACACAAATCACATGTGTACTAGTATGATTGCGTTCACAGCGCCTCCATACGTTCTTTCTCGTTTGTGTTTATTTTAAATTTTCTGAGCCGTCACATTTGTTTCTATATTGCGTTTTTAATTTATTTGTTACATATATTTTCAAATTTTTAGCTTTTTTGTATTACAACAGCTTCCTTGGTAAGACTTGGATATGTTTTGTAACAGGTCGGAAGATTGTGCAGATTCACACGGAGCTCCTGGATATTAAAAGTACATCAATTGCAGAAGAGTTCCAGGACGAGGTTTGGATAACAAGATAACGCTCCCATACGTGCACAATTCTTGAAGGATATTTAGTAAGCACAATTAACAGGTAGTACTGCCGAGAGGTGACTAGCGATTTCGCTAGTTCAGAACTTTTTCTACCAAATGCGACGTTTATATATATTTGTTCAAATATATTTGTATATAATTACACACATACTATAATTTACGTTCAATCTTCAAACGTGTAGTTTTTCTTATAAGTTTTGTTTGTACGGAGACACATATCAAAATCTCTATAGATAAATAAGAAGTTTGTAACATACAACCGGAATATTGTGAAACTCTTTAAAGTTGAATTTAAAATATTGAAGAGATCTTATGTCCACATTTACCTTCCATTATCATACAGCTTTTCAAATAAATTTATTTTTACACATATGCATGTATTTACAGACATACATACATACATATGTATACATATGCATACATTTATGCACATGTAACAAAAGTCCATCAATCTTGTGGATAATTTTAAAATATGCACATTCGACTGAGCCAAAATATTTATTCAAACGGACTACACCTTGTTTTGTTCTTTAGTAGTAAATTAAATTACACAATTGTAGCTTTTGCTACCGCAAAAAGAAATGGTTTGGTTAAAAATATATTCATTCACAAATGAATTCGTGGTTTTGATACCCGTACTCTTAGATTTAAGGCATGTTTTAGATTTGTGGTAAAAGTTGATGCGTGTAACGCAGATACGGAAACATTTCCGACCCCATATATTATATATATTATTGATTAGAATCAATAGCCGAGTCGATATAGTCATATCTGTCAGTCCGGCCATCCATCCGTCTGTCCGTCTTGCTTGTCGCCTTGTTCTCAGAGGCTATAAGAGCTAAAACAACCAAAACTTTTGTTTCCAGAGTCATGTGATATTACACTTTGTCCTGTGTCATCCACATTTTAAAGATATCTGCCAGACTGGATCAAATCGGATTGTTATTACAGTCAAAATTAAGATTTGCATCTTCTAACACTTTGCCCTGTCAAGTGTGTAGACGAAGAATCTACATTGTAGATGTATGTAGATGAAATATGTAGCGAAAAAATGTAAACAATATTTAAAAATTACACATAAGTAATCATCTCATAAATACATATAATATATACTATACTGATTGAGTACGGCTATAAAAGTAGTCACGGTCTCTTATCGACAGTTTATTGATTGATGAAAATCTGTAAGTTCAGTTAAGGGTAATATTTAGTACTCATATTGATGCTTCATATATTTTTTCATATATGTATGTATTTTCGTCATATATTTTTGTAGCTGTCAGTAGTGTGACCACAGATGTGCACTGCATGCCATACGGTTACACTGCTCAGATGCTGGCGTCTATGGAAGTAAGGGAGACATGAATGATTGTGACTTCTCACACTGTAAGCATGAAAAAGCGCTGTTATCAGAAACTCTGCAGTTTCTTGACGACAGTGTGCTAAATGGAGAGCGAACTAAATTTTTCATTTTTGGAAATGATGCATAAGCGGATTTTCCAGCCATTCAGCTCCCGAAGCCTCGCTGTGGACGAGCGTATTTTCGACTACAGATTAAGTCAAGCACGTCGTTGCATTGGAAATGCTTCCCCCTGCACCTCCACTCTTCCAGACTCTCTCTTTTTTTCGTACTAAGCTTAAAGCATAGTACTTAGATCGAAAAAAACAGCTCGCAGACAGAATCTGGGTTGATATTCGAATGAAACCGATATAACATTTTTTCGAGCAAAAACTGCTTTCTAGGGTCTGTACGGAAGGTAGTACTCAGTTCAAGAAAAAAACAGAGGGAAAGTGTTGAGTGTTATACTATACCCGTACACATGTGATATATGTGGAATTTTTAAATATTTAACCAATTTTTACATTTTATATTTTATTGTGCATATGCCATCTACATCTACATCACTTCTCACAACAAGACGCCGTGTCGTTCTCCACGGACACTGCACGATGCAGGGTGTCTGCGAGCTGCACGAAAATTTGAAATACACTTGTATTGAAGTGGTAGTTGGAGTGGAGCTCGAACAAAAAGTTTGGTTGCTCTAGTTTTTATAGTCTCTGAAATTTTGAAATACGTTTTTTAGGAACGAGATGCCACATCAGACTAGAAACAAAACAATTGGTGACAAACAAGACCGACAGACGGACGGACAGACAGACATGACTATTTCGACTCGGCTTTATATACTTCCTTCTGTGCACTACACACATCCACTTTTACGTGGCGAAATTTTGACACACACTTGTCTTGGTTCGGTATCACAGGAGTCTGGACAAAAAGTTTGGTTGCTCTAGCTTTTATAGTCTCTGAGATCCAGGCGACACAAAATACAAAAAACCAAATCGACTCGTTTTTGTGTGAATGCAAGCGAGAGGGAACTATGTTTTTCGATATGGGTTTATCTATTGTGGCTTTAATAATGATCCGATACGATGTGAGATATCACTTCAGTCTGAAAAAAAAATTTGGTTGCTCTATCTGTTAAAGCCTCCGAGCAATGGGCGACAAACAAGACGGACAGACAGACAGACAGACGGACGGACATACATGGCTATATCGACTCGGCTATTGATGCTGATCAAGAATACATATACTTTATGGGGTCGGAAATTATTCCTTCTCTATGTTACACACATCCACTTTTACCACAAATACAATACGAGTATACCCTTTTACTCTTCGAGTACGGGTATAAAAAAACATTAATATTACTATCTATTACAAGATATAAAAAAAATCAAAATTTTTGTTGGCTCAGCCTAAAGCAGATTTTAACATGAGTAAATATTATGAATGCATGTACATATTTACTTATAAATGTACACTGTAAGTTACTTTGAGATGGAAATGGATTGTTATTCCTAAGGAAAGAGACAAAAAAATGATAAATATGTTTTTAGTACGATATAACCTTTGATAAACAGCCACAGTGTTACAACTTTATACCAGAATATGGTATATGTATACATAACAATTTCTATGATTTCTATGGTATATAGTACATAATAATTTCTATGAAAATAAAAAACAACGAATTTAAATTAATTTTGTATTTGCATATGTGTTTTGTATTCATCCACATATATGCTGCCGTACTAGGATGTATATATGGATACTGTATGTGGCGAACGCATTTCTAAAGAGGTTTTGACAAATAATAGTTTTGTCCCAATCGTTGATACATTTCCATTATGCATTCATCCATATATTCCTTTTATTCGTACATACATATGTATGTAAATATGTTTAATTTACGTTTCTCAAAAAACATATACATACATTGTAGTAACAAAATTTTAAAATTCTTTTAACTTTATAATGATTTAACTTAAATCATTTCATCATATTGTAGGTAATCGTGGCAGCTCAACTGCCACGTTTTCAATGAATTTTAACACCCTCCGCACCGGTAATCAACAGTAATCATTCAAAGAACAAATAAAGTCGAGGTAAAATTTTAACAACGATGTCAACATTTGAAAGGGTCATGCATAGCTCATTATACCCGTACTCGAAGAGTAAAAGGGTATATTGTATTTGTGGTATTTGCTGTCTGTCCGTCTTGTTTGTCGCCCATTGCTCAGAGGCTATTAGAGCTAGCGGGACCAAATCTTTTTTCCAAACTGAAGTGATATCTCACTCCTAGAAAAATTTTGCCCGCCCACTTCCGCCCCAACAAAAGGCGCAAATCTGTGGCGTCCACAATTTTGAAGATAACAGAAAACGAAAAATGCAGAATCATAGAGAAAGACCATATCTATCACGGACCCAAATCTAAATTGGATCGGATTTTTAGTATAGCCACAATAGAGAAAACCATATCGAAAAACATCAGTCCCTCTCGCATGCACACAAAAACGAGTCGATTTGGTTTTTCGTACAAATGAACGCCTGGATCTCAGAGACTATAAGAGCTAGAGCAACCAAACTTTCTGTCAAGACTCCTGTGATACCAAACCTGAACAAGTGTATTTCAAAATTTCGCCACGCCCCCTCAAAAGATGAAAATCCACAATTTTGACGGTAGGAAAAAACGAAAAATTCAGTATTGTAGAGAATGACCATATATACCAGATGGTTGGTTCAGATCGGATCATTATTGTAGCTACAATGATGAAATGAATTTTCAGCAGTGGGAATACCTCGCGCCCTTTCAGCGTTTCCCCGCGCCCGATTCCAGCGTAAGTCATTTATGGGGTTGATTGTCGCTACAGATTCTCCCTCTCGTTCACACACTGCTCCTACATTCTGCCTCGTGCAGTTTACATGTGTTGTTGTGAGAAAATATGTAGATGATGTAGATGTAGATGACAATGTAGCAAAAATGTGTGTGTGTGTGTAACACACAGAAGGAGGCGTTTCCGACCACATAAAGTATATATATTCTTTATCAGCATCAATAGCCAAATCGATATAGCCCTGTCTGTCCGTCCGTCCGTCTTGTTTGTCGCCCATTGCTCAGAGGCTATAAGAGATAGAGCAACCAAATTTTTTTTCCAGAGTGATGTGATATCTCACTCCTAGAAAAGTTTTTCAAAATTTCGCCCCGCCCACTCCCGCCCCCACAGAGGGCGCACATCTGTGGCGTCCACAATTTTGAAAATAATAGAAAACGAGAAATGCAGAATCATAGAGACAGACCATATCTATCAGAATCGGATCATTAGTATAGCCACCATAGAGAAAACCATTTCGAACAAGAAAGAACGTACGGAGTCGCTGTGACCGCGACTCTACTATTATACCCGTTTTATCAGTTTTTAAATATTACA
Organism: Drosophila bifasciata; assembly: GCA_009664405.1. Classification (NCBI taxonomy): domain Eukaryota; kingdom Metazoa; phylum Arthropoda; class Insecta; order Diptera; family Drosophilidae; genus Drosophila; species Drosophila bifasciata. The sequence continues at coordinate 29,762,237 of CM019044.1, forward strand.
TTTTGTTTGCTACATCTGTCATCTACATCTACATTATCTACATCACTTCTCACAACAACACACGTACACTGCAGGAGACAGAATGTGTGAGCAGAGTCTGAGCGAGAGAGCGAATCTGTAGCGACAATCATCCCCTTAAATGATTTACGCTGCAACGGGAAGGGGGAAATTTCTGTTGAAAATTAATTTTATCATTTTGGCTATAGAAATGATCCGATCTGAACCAAGTTCGGCAATCTGGTAGATATGATCATTCCCTACAATAATGCAATTTTCGTTTTTCTCTATCTTCAAAATTGTGGACTTTCATATTTTGTGGGGGCGGAAGGGGGCGTGGCCAAATATTGAAATACACTTGTACTGAAATGGTATCAAAGGAGCTTACACAGCAAGTTTGGTTGCACTAGCTCTTATAGTCTCTGAGATCCAGGCGCTCATTTGTACGAAAGTTCCATGTCGACACGTTTGTGTGTGAGTGCGAGTAAGAGGGAACGATGTTTTTAGAAATGGTTTTCTCTATTGTGAATTTACCAATGATCCGATCCGATTCAGATCTGGGCCCCTGATAGATATGGTCTTTTTCTATGATTATGCATTTTTCGTCTTCTTTTTCATAAAAATTGTGAACGCCGCATAGGTGCGCTCTTTTTGGGGGCGGAAGTAGGCGGGGCGAAATTTTGAAACATTTTTCTAGGAGTGAGATGTCACATCAGTCTGGAAAAAAAAATTTGGTTGCTCTATCTGTTATAGCCTCCGAGCAATGGGCGACAAACAAGACGGACGGACAGACAGACAGACAGACAGACGGACGGACGGACAAGGCTATATCGACTCGGCTATTGATGCTGATCAAGAATATATATACTTTATAGGGTCGGAAATGATTCCTTCTCTATGTTACACACATCCACTTTTACCACAAATACAATATACCCTTGTACTCTTCAAGTACGGGTATAAAAATACCTTCCACCTCTATTTCCATTTTCGAAATGCACTGTACCGTTTTTATACCCGTACTCGAAGAATTATGGGGTATATTAGATTTCTGGTAATAGTGGATGTGTGTAACTCTGGCAACGTGTTCTACCGCACAAAGTATACATATTATAGATATTATAGATCAACATCATAGTCAAGTCGATATAGCCATGTCTGTCTGTCCGTCTTGTTGAGCGCATAGTTGCCATAGACTATCAGAGGTAGATCAACCAAATGTTGTGTCCAGACTTATCCGAACGAAAATCTGTGGCATCCACAATTTTGAAGGTAGAAGAAAACGGAAAAATCATAATCATAGAGAAAGCTCTTATCTATCGGAGGCCTGAATCTGAATCAGATCAGATCATTCTTATATCCCCAAATAACTATTTGGAGAGAAATCGTTCACTCTCGCTCTCTTTCACGCCTAGATTTCGGAGACTGTAAAAGCTAGAGCAACCAAACTTTCCATCCAAACTTCTATGATATCACTTCGATACGAGTGTATTTCAAAATTTCGCCCCGCCGCTTTTGCGCAGCCCACTGCAGTTTCGCAGAGAAAGACCACATTTACCAAACTGCCAAATCTGGTTCAGAACGGATCATATTATAGCCAAAATGAAGAAATAAATTTTCTGTTGCTAGCCATCTCCCCTTCATTACCCTTCATTACACACACTCTGTTTGCCTTGTTCAGCGTGCAGCCTGTTGCGAAAAATTTGTTGATACGGCGTATTGTTGTGAGAAGTAATGTAGATGAAAGATGTAGAAAAAAAATGTAATATGTAAAAACTGATCAAATATTTTAAAATTCCACATAAATCAAGAGTTTACGTATAGACTGAATGAGAACGGGTATACAAGTAGTGTCGTGGTAACTGCGACTCACAATACTCATTTTCTTTTTATTGAATACATATCAATATGAGCACACCTCTGCCTCGTGCACTGTATGCGGATAACGAGTTGAAACGGCATGTTGTTGTGAGACGTGGTTTATATGTAACAAAAATGTATAAAATGTAGGTTAGCTCTCAGGTAGGAGAGGTATGGTAGTGCCCTGCCTGGCCAGCATCAATGTCCCTGTGTCCAGGGACCCATGTTAGGAAAAGATCTTGCTGCTTTGAGGTCTGACCTGCGGCACTCGTTGACGGTCGTTGAGTTAGACGATATTGAGCCAAGTGCTTTGTGAGATTCTTCGCTGTCTGAGAAAACGTACAGTGCCCGTCTAAGGAGAGGTTTGAAACGATAGAGATCGCCTCATTGATTGCAACGTCCTCTGCCTGGAACACGCTACAGTGATCCTCGTTTCAGAAGACGCCTCCACCCACGCTGCCGTCTAACTTTGAGCCAGCAGTGTATATGTGGATCGCGATTGCAGGTCCAGGCTTGCCGATCTCCTAGTCCTTCCTAAGCGGGATAGCGTTGAACTCTTGTAAGTTTATTTAGACAAGCTTTCTTGTCCAGGGCTGGCCCCCAGACCATAACTCCGTACATCAGGATTCGTCGCAAGATGGAAGTGTGTAACCTTGTATATAGGGTCATGCCCCATTTCACAGCGATGGTTTTCCACATAGTTTTGGTGGGGTAACGTTTAGCGACTTGATGCTAGACGTCGTTCAAAATTGCGTTAGCGCGAAGCTTCGGAGTTGCTCTCGATTTCAGTGCACAATTTACGCCATGAAGCGCGTTTGGCTTCCCTAATTCCCTTTTGTTATAGATTGTCAGACTGACCTTGTACTCGGTCCAGTTCTGCTTTATTTAAGCGTTTTCGCTTTGTTGAAGAGTCTCCGGGAGGAGCTCGGAGCTCTCCCAGCATCGGAGTCCACCATGCAGGTTTCTTCCGACCCCTTGTTTTGCAGGGTGGACAGGCTCTATCGAGCGGAGCATCGTAGGTGTCAGTGAAAATGTCGTGAAATAGCTTACCTGGGGGGGACTCTGGTAGTGTTTTGCAAGCGGGTCCAAATAGCGGGTCCAGTTTGTCTACCTAAGGTTCCGGAATTGGACTGGACCCATATATGTTGAGCAGATCCTTCGAAGTTCACCGCCGGGTGATCTTCATCACTTAAATTTGGGAGCAAAAATAAGTGCAGTCCTCTTTTTGCAAGAATGCAGTCGCGTCTTTTACCTGGGTTAGCTATTAAAGTCTTGAGTCCCAGGAGCTCTGTTTCCTAGGATCCAGGGCTCCTTAATGAGGACTATGTTGGTCCCACCCGTGGCTAGGTCGTTCGCGTCGGACGTCATAGTCCACTACTCCGTCCTAGGAGCTCCAATGACTCCTTATTTTGGACGAGGATGATCTGGCGCCTCTGCCATGTAATCTCCTCGACCTTGGGCACCTTCCAACCGACTGTAGGAAGGTAGTGGTTGCAGAATTGTAGAACTTTGAGGATCTTCTCCAACTCACGGCCTCCAGTTTGGCTCCTAGATAGACCTCCTTGAGCGCCGCCACCGCCTTCACGAAGAGGGCCGCCGACCATGCATCGTGGCAGGCGCATTTAGGTGGTGGTTAGCTTTTCTCAGCAAGCTTCCATTTATCGAGTACCAAGTACCATTTATCGCGATGAATTTTTCCATCCTTGGCGCGCTTGTCAAGGACGGACACTAGGGGTTTGCCCCTTGCCACCTCCGCAAACGAGCTGTTAGGCAGATGCGTTTTCGCTTGGCTTGCTGGGCTTGGCTTGACTGTGTAGCGGAGTCTTCCGCTGAGCGTTGCCGCTTATTCGCCGCACTGGCTGCTCGCTTTACGGCTTTCACTTTCTGGAAGTCCGGGATGATCGAGCTGGCCCAGATCCTCTGCTCCATTCCCTTCGCCGATGTCTTGAAGTACAGATCGTCACTCGCCAGACTGTCTCCTGTCCTGGTAGTACGACTTCTTCCCCTGGGCTGCAGAACCACCACTTGCTGGGGTTGACGTGGTTTTTCCGGTCACAAGGCGCTTGCTTATCGGCTCCGATTACGCTCTGCTTGTCAGACACCTCACGAGGAGCTTTTAGTCGCACTCTACCGGTGAGTAGTTACGGCGCCTAACGGGTTGCTCCAGGAGAGCCTCCAGAGCCAGGAGCATGGCCGCATCGTTCTTAGCCAAGCACTAGCCCGAGGTACCCGTACCCCCGTCCAAGTGTACAGTAATGGCGAGACGGCCCGTCATCCGTAATTCCCCCTGTATCACCCGAATGCTGACGGCCATGTAAAATGTAAAAACTGATAAAAATTTTAAAATTCCACATAAATTGGAAGGTCCCATAAGCTTCCATGAGTACTGGTACGCAAGTATTTTCGTTGTAACTGCGACTGAAAACGTTTCTTCTCGTTTTAATTAGCATTTTAATGTTCGACTTGACCACTTATGAGTTTTTGTTACAACAAGTTTTTATCTATTACTTTAATATTACTATTATTACTATTAATATTGATTTCGAAAAGGTATATTTTACTAAAAATTATATAAGAAACAAAGTGTTGTTATTATAATGCTTAATGATAGATAACATTCATTGTTTTCTTCTCTGGCGCGTATATAAATAGTACTCCGACACGGGAAAACACGACATATATGTAACTGGCCATGCGAAAACCATTAGCAATTGCCCTTGAGATTTATTTATCGGCATGACAAATGCTAGCCGCACTGGAAACTGTAACCGTTTAAAGTCGAATGGCATGTCGTTCGAAATCATAGAAATTCGTGGAACCAAAACGTCTTCTCCTTTATACCTCCCTTCGAAGTGGCTTCGATGACGTTGTTAATTAATTTCTTCGCCGCAAGTCGGGTGCAACTACACAGACTTGGCTGGTTTTGTATTCCGCAACATAATAATTATCGATCCGATCTTAAGTTGCAGATTATGAGGTGGTAATCCGGACAATTCCAGCGAATTTAGGAACTCCGTTGTAGAACTACCAATGAATGCAGTAGCTCCGGTGGCGGTACCAATGGTATCAATTTGACTTGACCGCTCGCGAAACACAATTCAGGAGCTTTTTTTTTAAACTTAAATGCCTTGCAATTTTGGCAAACTGGTCAGTGGTCCAATAGCAACAATTTGCTGTGAGCTGTAATCGATTACTACGCTATAATTGAGTGCAGCTCGATAGGGGTCAAACTCAACATTTCTGTGTTGTTGATTTCGTTTCCATCGATTCCGTTCAACTTCATTCCTTGTTTCGCGTTTCTCGTCGTGAGAAACGCATCATATGATCGAAGTGTTTCGTATACAAAGCTAGATTATCCACTGATAGGTCTCTCAGTCAAAACTATAAGCAGTTGGGATCGTGTTTTGCAGCCAATATATCGGCGGTTCAAAGCCCTTAACCCTTTTTTCTTGACGATAACAAACACAAAAAAACGAGAAGGAACGTACGGAGTCGCTGTAAACGCGACTCTACTTTTATACCCGTACGCAGTCTGTACACATGTGATTTATGTGGAATTTTTAAATGTTTTATCAGTTTTTACATTTTACATTTTCTTGCTGCATCTATCATCTACATCTACATCAGTTCTCACAACAACATACGTACACTACACGAGGCAGAGTCTGTGAGCGGGAGTGTGCGTGTGAGAGATTCTGTAGCAACAATCATCCCCATAAATGACTTACGCTGCAATCGGGCGAGGGGAAACACTGAACGGGCGAGGGGTATTCCCGCTGCTGAAAATTCATTTCGTCATTGTGGCTACAATAATGGTCCGATCTGAACCAAATTCGGGAATCTGGTAGATATGGATTCTACAATACTGCATTTTTCGTTTTTCCTATCTTCGAAATCGTGGATTTTCGTCTTTTGGGGGCGGGAGTGGGCGTGGAAAAATTTTGATATAAAATTATTTATTTTATTTCATTTATTTTGAAAAATATCACAGGAAAAACCAAAACGAATCGATTTTGTGTGGGTGCGAAAGAGAGGGAGCGAAGTTTTTTTGTATGTTTTTCTCTATTGTGACTATACTAATGATCCGATCCGATTCAGATTTGGGTTCCTGATAGATATGGTCTTTCTGTATGATTCTGCATTTTTAGTTTTTTGTTATATTCAAAATTGTGGACGCCACAGATGTGCGCCCTTTGTGGGGGCGGAAGTGGGCGGGGCGAAATTTTGAGACATGTTTCGAGGAGTGAGATATCACATCAGTCTGATTTGATTGCTCTAGCGCTAATAGCCTTCGAGCAATGAGTGAAAAACAAAACGGACGGACAGACGAACGGACAGACATGGCTATATCGACTCGGCTATTGATACTGATCAAGAATATATATACTTTATGGGGTCGGAAACGCCTCCTTCTGTGTGTTACACACATCCACTTTTACCAAAAATACAATATACCCTTTTACTCTTCGAGTACGGGTATAACGAGAAAGAACGTACGGAGTCGCTGTGAACGCGACTCTACTTTTCTACCCGTAATCAGTCAGTACACATGTGATTTATGTGGAATTTTCAAATGTTTTATCAGTTTTTTACATTTTACATTGTTTTGCTACATCTGTCATCTAAATCTATATCTACATCATCTACATCACTTCTCACAACCACACACGTACACTGCACGAGGCAGAATGTGTGAGTGTGAGAGAATCAGTAGCGGCTATCAACCCTAAAAAAAAAAATGTATATTGTAGTCCGGACAGTCAATCGCAACGCGTGCTTGTTTGTTTCTCGCTTGATCCAAGACTGAACTCGCTCTCAATTTTATTCTCTCCTTTACTCCTTCTTATTCTCTGCGCTCTCTCTATAATGAGAGTGTATTTAGATATGTGTGTGCTGTGAGCACAATTACAGAGGACTTAACAGCTAATTCGATTATGACAATAGCAGTGGGCTTAATGACTAGTATTATATTTATGTACAGTGGTGTCAGGGGATAGTACTGCTACAATTCGGCCTATCCTGACTGTGAGGATCTCCTGATTCTCTTTGCCATATTTCTTGTTATTATGCTGCTCTTAGCCATTTTTCTCGTATTTTTCTCTCTTTGATTTTCGCTTGTTATAATCGTATTTCTTGAATCAGCTATATCTTCATATAATTCGCTAAAATTTTCATTTTCAGATTCAGCAGATTCATTTTCTTCTTTATCTAACTCAATATTTACATTTTGTTCATTATTTACATTTTCTTCATCATCTAATTCATTATTTCCATTTTCTTTATCATCTAATTCATTATTTCCATTTTCTTCATCATCCAATTTAAATTTTCTTTTTTATTATCTAAATTATTATTTACATTTTGATCACAGATCCATGGTTTGATATTGTGGACAGCCCATATTCCTGAATAGGGGATTTGAGTTTGTTGGAATCCTTCTATATCTTGCACAACATACCTATCGTTATCTAATACTTTTGAAATTCTGTATTAGAATATTGAATTTTCTTTTGAACTATAGCTGCTTTACATCTTATATATTCTAGGTCTCTTTGCTCGCTACTTTGATTTTCTTCAACTATGTTTTTTTTTTTAAGCTATCTATACTATCGCCCTTTTGTAATACATACACCAAAGAGCATTACGCTCGGGTATTCGTCTATACTTCTATTTTTTGTGTTATTCATTGCAAACTCAACTTTGTCCAAAACCTTATGCCATTGCTCATTTTTTTCTACGTCTCGAATCTTGGCAATCATAGGTTCTAAGTCTCTATTAATTCTTTCTACTTCCCGTTAGCTTGCGGAGATCCTGTTGCTATTTTTATGTGATTGATGTTTTGTGATTCTGTGAATGACTGAAATTCGTGGGAGGTAAAGCAAGAACCTCTGTCGTAAACTAGGTGCTTATGGCGACTGTACGCCTTGAAATAATTTTGCAAAGCATCTATTGCTTCTTTTTGAACTAGTTGTTTTTGTAGGATATAGCCTTATGAATTTTGTGCAGGCATCTATAACCAAAATTATATGCTTTTTCTTAGATTCACTGCTGTTGATGGTCAATGTGGACGACGTTGAACGGTGTTGTGCCTTTGGGTATTGAGTGTAGATATCCTTCCTTCTTGCCAGTTTTAGATGAAAAGGCTATACACTTTACACAATTCTTGATATGTGCATCGACTTTTCTTCTTATTTGCGGAAACCAATAGCTTATGTTTATTAAATCTTTTACTTTGTCTACACCAACATGTCCCATTTCATCGTGATACTTGTATAAAACACTTTCGATCATTGAATCTGGTACACAAAAAAAAGAGTCCTTCGTTGTGCTTTTTATAAATTACACCGTTGCGCATTTCATAATATTCATGTTCCCTTTCTAACAACATATCTCTGATTTTTCTTTCAAATTATTTTCGAAAGTATTGGTTTCTATTATTAAAATATTATTGTTACGACTGAGTGCATCTACATGCTGCATCCTTTTGCCAGATCTGTGTTCGAGATCAAAATCATAATTTTGCAGTTCGAGTGCCCATCTCGCTATACGAGGGCTTAGCTCTTCTTTATTTAACGTTAACGTCAAAGAATTGCAGTCGGTCACTATTTTGAATTTAATACCTTGTAGATAGACACGAACTCTTTGGAGTGCATTTATGATAATGTTTCTAGCTCGAAGCTATGATATCTCGATTCGACATCTGTAGTTCTCTTGGAGCAGTAAAATATTGGATGGAACTTACCATCACTTTTCCTTTGAAGAAGAATGGCTCCATAACGAGCTTGCATCACAGGTTGTTCACTTGTTCAGGTTTGGTATCACAGAAGTCTTGGCAAAAAGTTTGGTTGCTCAAGCTCTTATAGTCTCTGAGTTCCAGGCAACACAAAATACAAAAAACCAAATCGACTCGTTTTTGTGTGAGTACGAAAGAGAGAAAATTATGTTTATCGAAATGGTTTTCGAGACTATATACTATTGGCTACTATTGGACCATGGCTATACCAATAATCCGATCCAATTCAAGTCATTTGGGCCTCTGATAGATATGGTCTTTCTCTATGATTCTGCAGATGATTAGTTTTCTGTTATTTTCAAAATTGTGGACGCCACAGATGCGCGCCCTTTGTGTAGACGGAAGTGGGCGGGGCGAAATTTTTAAGCACTTTTCCAGGAGTGAGATATCACATCAGTCGGACAGACAGACGGACGGCCGGACAGACCGGGCTATATCGACTCGGCTATTGATGTTGATTAAGAATATATATACTTTATATGGTCACAAATTATTCCTTCTCTATGTTACACACATCCACTTTTACCACAAATACAACATACCCTTTTACTCTTCGAGTACGCGTATAAAAATAATTTTCGATATCGGTCCAGCCGTTCACGCCGGGGCCAAGGGAAATAGGGATTCATTTTTATATTTATAACTATAACACTGTGACCATGCTAGCTTGGGTGAGAAGTGAGCCAAATAATACTACGTTTAAACGAGAAAGGACGTATTGTGTCGCTGTTACCGCGACAATACTTTTATACCCGTACTCAGTCTGTACACATGTGAATTATGTGGAATTTTTAAATGTTGTATTAGTTTTTACATTTTACATTTTACATTTGTTTGCTGCATCTTTCATCTACATCTGCATCAGTTCTCACAACAGCACACGTACACAGTGTGTGAGTGTGAGAGAATCAGTAGCGGCTTTCAACCCTAATAAAAATATATTTTGTTATGGTTATAGCGGGGGGTGGGGCAGCTCGCTGCTTAAAATTCATTTCATCATTGTGGCTATAATAATGATCCGATCTGGACCAGATCTGACCAATCTGTTAGATATGACTATTCTCTACGATACTAAATTTTTTGTTTTTTCCTATCTTCAAAATTGTGGATTTTCGTCTTTTGTGGTGGCGGAAGGGGGCGGGGCGAAATTTTGAAATACACTTGTTCAGTTTTGGTATCACAGAAGTCTTGACAAAAAGTTTGATTGCTCTAGCTCTTATAGTCTCTGAGACCCAGGCGTTCATTTGTACGAAAAACCAAATCGACTCGTTTTTGTGTGAGTGCGAAAGAGAGCGAATGATGTTTTTCGAAATGGGTTTCTCTATTGTGGCTAAAATAATGATCCGATCCGATTCAGATTCGGGCCTTTAAAGGATATGGTCTTTCTCTATGATTCTCCATTTTTCGTTTTCTGTTATATTTAAAATTGTGGACGGCACAGATGTGCGCCCTTTGTGGGGGCGGAAGTGGGCAGGGCGAAATTTTGAAACACTTTTCTAGGAGGGAGATATCACATCAGTCTGATTTGATTGCTCTAGCGCTAATAGCCTTCGAGCAATGAGTGAAAAACAAAACGGACGGACAGACGGACGGACAGACATGGCTATATCGACTCGGCTATTGATGCTGATCAACAATATATATACTTTATAGGGTCGGAAATGATTCCTTCTCTATGTTACACACATCCACTTTAACCACAAATACAATATACCCTTTTACTCTTCGAGTACGGGTATAAAAACACAATCAAGACTTTATAAAAATTGTTCTGTCTCGAAATCAAATTTCGGTCGCTCAAATTTCACCATTCTAAGCTCTCAATGCTATACAAATTACCTATCACAGTTTACCAGCTTCGTAAACAGTAAGCTTAAAACTTCCGCACATCCATCCTCGCTATCATTTCTTAATTCGTCGGCAAACATTTATCAGGCCATTGCCGATCTTTTTGCAAAATTTTTCAAACAACTTATTCCCATGAAAGCTACTCTGGACAGCAGTAGCCTTACAGTTTACCTAGATTGAACGGCATTTTCAGCCCCTTGTTAAATGAACGCTTACTGCCTCATGATCTTTTGACTAGTTAAGCCGGTGTTGTCACCAGGTTCTCTTTAGAGAATTACATTGGTTAATGATCTTAGTGTTAAACTAGACCCCAAGATAAAGTTTTCGGAACAGATTTATACCAAAGTGTAAATAACGACCCCTATATAACGAAGACTTTCTATACTTCGCATGTTCGTCCTATGTTAGAGTACGGCTCTTGTGCTTCCAGACATACTTAATCGTAGATAAATGCTTGGTGTGATTTTTATGCACAACTTGACCAGGGGTGACTCGGCAGCCCTGACATGTTGAGCCACATACATTTCACGATTCCTATTAGATTCTTTAGAAATTGTATTCCTTTGTCCCTTCCGCTGTGTAGATCCAATTATTCCAGGCAGGAACCGGTTCGGATCTTATGCTTGGATTATAATTCCCTCTACCATGTAATATCCACCATTAAGAATATCACTTCCTTTTCTTAAAGCACTAATACTAACATACTTTTCCCGTAATAAGTAATATTCTTTGCTAACATTGCATGTTTAGCGTTGTGTTTTCCTCGAATGTTAGTATAACACCTATCTTTCCTGTATGCTCGAATTCGATTCGGTACACGCGTCGCATGTCGCACAGGCTTCGGCTTGGTGAGCCAGCTGATGTTGCAGTCATCGCACATCAACGTGCTAGAGATATGCACTGATGTTAAGCCCCCTCTAGTGAAATTTAACCAAACCAAGGTGGCAGGTGCTATCGATCGTTGATCGTTTCTCTTTTGAGAAATCGACAATGCTAACTCAGAAAACTCGTGCTCAGATTGAAATGATATTTTGTGTATTGTACATGTCCATTGTGAGGACCTATCTTAGACTGAGGTAGGCTCAGTCCGTCCAGGATTTTACCTCTACAAGAAATTTGTATGCAAAATGCTGACAATGAAGTTTGTGTTAAAAAGTCATTTATTTGTATTTATGTTTTTCCCTGGTATACTGGGCGCGGGGGTTGATGGCCTCTTTGGTGGTTGACGGTTGAACTCCCTGAAAAATCCAGAATGTTTTTCCTGGAAACGATACGATGATGGGGATGATACCGGTACCAGCAGTTGTAACTGGTGGTGTCCAAAACGTTGGTATGCGATGCCGACGAAATAAAAAAAACAGCCGTTCGGTCTCAATTTATTTAATGCACTGGTTGCAGCCAGCGATGCCAACGGTCGCCCCACTCTCCAAGGTAGCCGATAAAACATGTTGGGAGAGTTATAACAGCGACTGAGCGTAATAATCTAACTTAACTCTTATACACTACTATTTTATGCTATTTCTTTGCTGCTTGTCCAACATTCCGGCCCCGTTGAAAGCCTCCGGCCCTTCAACAATCAGTTGGCAATTTTGCCAGTTTTTGAATCGCGCGTTTAATAACGCCTGCAGAAGTTTGCACTTCTGCCACACGCACTCTTCCATCTTCCCTTGCCGTTGTTGCCACCACTCGCCATGTGGTCCACATCTGAGGAGGTGTGTTGTCCTCTTGGACGAGCACTAGACATTCTGCCTCGAGGTTCGGCCCTTCGATGGACCACTGGTGCCGCTGCTGCAGGCTGACCAAGTAGTCCTTGGACCAGCCCTGCCAAAACTGTAGCTTGAGCGCGGACAGCATCCGCCACCGCTTCAAAAACGCGAAGCTTCCCTTGCTGCATTTGTCGTCTTGCGCGGATTCGGGCGGCAGCGAAAGAAGCGGCTGCCCGATGAGCAGGTGCCCTGGCGTCAGGGCTTCTCCATCGTTGGGGTCGTTGCCTGGCGAAGCGGTTGGCCGGGAGTTGAGGATGGCCTCTACCTCGACCAGGTGTGTGCTCAGGTCGTCCGCGGTGAGCTTGGCGTTTCCGACTCCTCGTATCAGCCGTTGTTTGGCTGCCTTGACTGCCGCCTCCTACAGCCCGTCGAAGTGTGGTGCTCTCGGTGTTACAAAACACCACTCGACGCCGTGTTGAGCTGCGTACATCCTGAGCCGATCCTGGTCCCTCTGAAAGGCTGCGTGAAGCGTTTCCAGCACTCGGCTCGCGCCGACGAAGTTGGTGGCGTTGTCGCTACTATCAGTTGATAGGTCGACTATTAATTCGAGGTGAACAGCCTTTGACGCAAAACACACGAACACGGCTACATAGATCTTAATGGGGGGCCTGCCCCGAAACTTGAGGGACACCTGAAACGAACCGCAGAAATCAACCCCACAAATCAGAAAGGGACGAGCTCTTCGCACTCGGTCAGCTGGCAGGTTTCCCATGATCTGCCCCATGAGGATGGGCTTGTATCGGAAACAGTGCACACAATTCCTCACGATTCTTGTGCACGCTGCTCGGGCATTCTCTAGCTAAATCTGCTCCCTTAAAAGGGAAACCATTACTTTTGCACCTGCATGAGCACGATGCAAATGGCGTAGAAACAGGGTCACGAACTGCGATTTTTGGGACAGAAGTAGAGGAAACTTCGCGCCGTATGGAATTTCTGCGTGCAGCAAACTTCCCCCAACACGCATCAGTCGGAAGGTGACTGCGCCAAGTTCGCTCGTATGTATGAACGGGCTGAGTCGTTATAGATGTGGAGACAAAATTTCCGACTTATCCAGTTTGAGGAATTCTGGTCCCAGTTCACATCTTTGGACTACCTGTACCAGTCTATGGAACGAAACCTTCAGTTCCTTGGCTGACATAACCACGTGTCGACTGCGATTACCACCTTGAATGAACCGATTCACATACGCCATGATCCGAAGCAGCTTCTGGAAGGACGAGCATCTTCCAATCAGCTCGATGATCTCATTTGTCTGACCCTTTGCCACAGAATGTGCTGCCACACTTTTCTTGTCTTCCGACCTTTCCGTTTCTGGGGAGAACTCAACCTGATGAAGACGCGGCCAATTCTCAGGACCACTAAGAAGAAAATGCGGCCCATTAGTCCGCAATGAGCACATTATACCGTCTACATCTGTTCCACAAGACACTAAGTCGGCTGGGTTTTTGATCGGTGGGAACGTGACGCCAAATCACACCACTAGACAACTCCAGGACTCAGCAACCTTATTGGCCACAAACGTTGCTAGCATGGCTGGATCCCTTTCCAGCCAATACAAGGTGATTTGGGAGTCCGACCAAAAATTCACGCTTTCAATTGAAAACTTGTCCAGCAGTAGTCGAACTTTAGACCATAGCGTGGATAGAAGAAGCCCTGAACACAATTCCAGTCGTGGAAGACTCGAAGCTTGCGTATAAGACTCGCATCGAAGACTACGTGGAGCTTGGTCGTGCTACTATCATGGGTCAGGGCACATTGATGCGGAATATAGTAATGGTGTCCTGGTGGAGTGCCTGAAAGCAATGACATGTGACCAAGGTTGAAATACTTTTTCATAAACTCCATATACATGTCATTCACGTATTGATCACTCGCGATTTTGCGTTCCAGGGATAGAAAGCGGCGTCTTGCCGTCTCGAAAGAGAAACCCAAGACCTTGGGATTCACTTTAAACGGCAACTTTACTTCGAACCGACCAGACTCAAGCCTGCGTGATGTCTGCTTGAAGTTGCGTTCGCAAGCCAACTGTTCAGCTGTATGTACAGACTTTGACTTCTCTGGAACATGTTCCAATTCCCAAAAGCGCTCCAACAGAGAGTCGAGAGAACACGTATTGCTACCGACAGCGTTATTGCGTACAACATCCTGTTTTGATGCAGTATATTTTCACGAAAAAATCCAGCCGAACAATGTTTTTTGGATTGATGGAACTTGGCTTTATTTGGCCTACACATATCAATTCGAAGAATGTTTTTGCCCCTAACAGTAAGTCGAACTTAGCGGGCTTGAAAAACTGTGGGTCTGCCATCTCATGGTTTGCTGGGATATTCCACTGGGCGAAATGTACGACATGGTCGGGTTGGTATGTGGAAATTGACCGTAATACCCAAAAATCGGTAGCAAAATTATGAGCGTTGACACGAGATTGGACGCACGTGTGAACCTTGTTCTTAACGACGAACGAACTTTTTCCAGTTGTGTTACAGTTGTAATACTAAGGCATGACTCGTCACGGTGCAGTCTTAGGCGCTGTGCGAGATCCTCGGACATACAATTTATTTGGGAGCTGAAATCTAGCAGTGCCCTAGCATATTGAAACTATCCGGACATATCTTTCACCTTCACTTCTGCCGTCGCGAGAATCACTTGGTCAGTACTTGCCACATGACTAGAGTAGGCCGTTGGGTTTTCAGAAACTGAGGGCTGTTCTACAGGAGCTGTACCAGACATACTTTGCTGTGACCATACCCCGTATCGGTGAAGCAGCGTATTATGGGACTTGGAGAACACTCGACATTTTGCTGTCTTGCACTTCGAAACTGTATGACCTGGCTTCAAACAATTTATGCACAAGCAAAGTTCCTTGGTAATTTCAAAACGTTGAAGAACAGGAAGAGCACTAAACGCTTGACAACTGCTTATGACTTGATTGCTCGCTGAACAATAGCTAAACTTCGACTCGGCGCGCCGATCAGACTTTGCACGGGAGAAGGAAGACTTCGTGTATCCTTTGCTTATCTCTTGTTTACCTTGTCCCTTACTTCTTGTTGACTCTTCAGCTGACAGATGCTGATAGCGCCGATTCAACTGGGATGCGTCGAACCGCGACGGCAATTTGTTGAAATCCAACTGTTCCTCGAATCGTGCTTTTGTGTGGTGATCTACTTTGGACTTTGCTCGTTTCTGTGCATCGTTCGTTCTCTTTGTAGTGACCAGACGTGTTTTTTTCTTGCGCTCCGCTTCTTTCTTTTATGAATTACAAACATCCGGTGTTTGGCCTAATAAATTTAATAATTACATTCTTAATCTGATTTTCTATCAAAATCCGCGGGTGCATGCCTATTTTTGTGTATAAACACGACGTTATTAATCAATTTTGTGCGGCGGGTAATTGTGTTTTTTTGTTGCTTACAGTAAGTAAGAAAATACATTTGGCCGCTCTTTAGCTTTTGTCTAGCAACTCTCTCTCTCTATCACCTAAACTTACTGTTTTTCTCTCTCGCTTATAAACCTTTTGTGCAATAGCTCTCTCACTTACAAACTGTTGCAGTAGTTCTCTCTATTTTTTCCATTTCTTCTTTAAGCATAGCTTTTTAGAAACTGCTTGCACTGTGGTCTGATTGCTATTTGTTTTGAACTTTCTTTTTGTTATTAAAAAAAAAAAAATTAAAACAAATTATGGAATTTTCTGTGGTCCGCGCAAAAAAAACATGCAAGAAGCAGATCACTCACGATCAGCCAAACATACCTTGCTGGCTTTGCAAAAGCGTAGTGCACGCAAAGTGTGCAGGTATTTCTGGCCGTGTGGGTGATGCCATCTCACAACGCAACGGCTTGCATTATAGTTGTGAGGAATGCCGTGCGGTCGAAAACGAAATGCGCTCGTTTATGAGGCAGACGAGGAGTGGCTTTAAGGAACTGACCGTGGGCTTTAAGAAGCAATACGATCGGCTCCTAGCCATATACACTCAGTTCAGCAGTTTACAGCTGATGGCTGAGTCTCCGCGGCGCAAGAAGTCCACTCCACGGGACTTGCAAGTGCCAACTGTCTCACGCCCGCCGGCATCTGAAAAACTAACTCCGACCACTAAGCCAGTGCAGCAGTTGATTTCGTTTGCCACTCCAAGGGCAACGATCGCTGCTGGTGATGCAGATTCGGTAGCCGAATGCATCGTCTCGGAGAACATGCAGCCGACTGTAGCGTCCGTGTCCGTAGAGTCCGTACCAAACTCCATAGCCATCCCATCGATTACGAACCCACCAGTTGTTGAACGTCTGGGGCCACCGGATATTGCCATCAAAGGTACCGTACCTGTGGTGCCAAAACCACTGGTGGGTGTCCCACCAAAGCGGCAAGTTTTTGTCTCTCGGCTTGCCCCTGATCCTACATATAATGATGTAACTGCTTTTATACAAAGCAAAATAAAAGCCGAAGACCTAAAGGTGGAGAAGTTTAATTTCGCTTATGCCAGTGAGATAGCTTCTTTTAAGATAAGCGTCTCCCCATCTCATTTCGACACCATTTCCTCTGCCAATTTTTGGCCGGAGCACTTGGTTGTGAAAGAGTATAAGGCTAAAAAAAAAGAAGAATAGCCCCCCATAACTCTCCCCGGCAGTCAGACCAGTGCTCAATCCTCATCTTCTCCCTCTACTTCCCATCCAGAAAACTAGTTTCCTCTCTTTTAATTACTGACCAGAATGCTAGAGGCTTACGTACCAAGCTCAGCACTCTCTATCTTGAAAGTTTCACATTTTTGTCCCATATTATTGTGTTAACTGAAACCTGGTTAAAGCCGGACATCCTTAGTTCCGAAGTTTTGGCAGAGCGGAGGGGTCCTCATCGCAGTGGACTCTAACTTCACGTCGGAACATTGCATATTCCAGGTTCAACAAGACCTGGAATTCCTGTGCATAAAACTGATTCTTCCAGCCTTTTCTATTTTCATTACCTGCTCGTACATTTCACCGTCTTCGAATATCTCTATATACGAGCGCACCTGTCCGCTTTAAAAACTGAATCTTCCTCGCTATCAGATATTCGGTAAACGAGTCGAATAACCTTGTGCCCATATCACGACATGACTTTATTGACGGCTTGCTAGACCTGGAACCTAGTCTCAAGTTCAACTATGTGAAAAATTCCCTGGGTCGATTACTCGATCTGTGCTTCGTCTCGGATCCGACCATAGCGTTCTTAACTCGAGCCCTTCCGCTCACTATACCTGAAGACTCCTACCATCCTACTTTCGAAGTATCGGTCGATATTGGACCTTCTGTATTGGATCGATCAGGTAAGCTTTCTTAACGCGTCCGCTGCTTTCGTAAGGCCGAGTTTACGAAGCTTAATAGCCTGATTAGGGATTTCGATTGGTACGCTCTGTACTTGTGCACTGACGTTATGAAAGGCACAAACCCTTCCTATAATGTACTTGACACTCTTTGATTCTTTTGTCCCATATTTTTGTCCGATTAGATCTGGGAAGCCCCTTGGTTTACCAAAGAGCTATCCAGTCTAAAAAACATAAAATCAAGACTTTATAAAAATTTTAAGAAGTTCGCTCTCCTTCTTTCTCGCTATGTACTAGCTCGGTTAAATTTCAAAATTCTAAACGCTCAATGCTACAAAAATTACCTAGCTCGATGCAGGATGCGCTTTTCTCAGGACCCTAAACAGTTTTACAGATTCGTAAACAGCAAGCGTAAAACGTCCACACATCCATCGTCGCTATCATTTCATAATTCGTCGGCAAACAATGATCAGGCCATTGCCGATCTTTTTGCACAATTTTTTCAAACAAACTATTCCCATGAACGCTACTCTGGTCAGCCGTATCCATACAGTTTACCAAGATCGAACGGCATTTTCAGTCCTACGTTAAATGAAAGCTCACTGCTCCAGGATCTTCGACTAGTTTAGCCGGTGTTCTCTCCAGGTCCTGACGGAGTCTACGGCTGTGTACTCAGGTACTGCGACGACGCTCTGTGTGGACCCCTGCTTAAACTATTCACCCTATCCCTTAACTCCTCCTGTTTCCCTCCGATCTGGAAGGAATCGTTTATTATTCCTCTCCATAAGAAAGGTAGTAAGTCTGACGCAATGAATTACAGAGGTATATCAAAGTTATCCGCTATTCCAAAAATGTTTGAGAAAATTTTAACCCCGCACCTGCAACATCTCTGCAAATCACTTATATCTCCAGCTCAGCACGGATTTATAAGGCGACGATCAACAACTACAAATTTACTAGAGTTTACCTCTTTTTTATTATTAAAGGCTTCCATGGTAACATGCAGACGGATGTCACTTACACCGATTTCAGTAAAGCATTCGACTCTGTAAACCATTCCCTTTTAGCACAAAAACTTGACATTTTAGGGTTTCCGCCCAATCTTTTTAAAATGGATTTCCAGCTACCTTTGCTCTAGGTCTCAAAGAGTGCTCTTCAAAAACTCCTTGTCTTCACTTGTTCAGGTTACTTCTGGAGTACCACAGGGCAGCCATCTTGGCCCCTACTTTTCACACTCTTCATTAATGACCTGCCTTCAGTATTAACAAACTCTCGAGTACTCATGTATGCGGATGACGTTAAACTCTTTGTCCAGTATAAGGATATTTCATTTCACTCTCGCTTGCAGTCCGATCTCAATAACTTTCAGTCATGGTGTTGTGCAAATATGTTACACCTGAATGCCTCGAATTGTAAAGTAATGACATTTCATCGCTCCAGCCCCTTGTTGGCTCCTTACACCCTCTGCGGTGGTTCTCTTGAGAGAATTACATTGGTTGATGATCTTGGTGTTAAACTAGACCCCAAGTTAAAAATTTTCTGAACATATTTCTACCATGGTAAATAAAAGCCATGGGAGTGCTTGGGTTTATAAAGAGGTGGTCAAAGGAATTTGACGACCCCTATATAACGAAGACTCTCTATATTTCACTTGCTCGTCCGATTTTTTAGAGTACGGCTCGTGTGTATGGTGTCCTCAGTACAAAGTACACCAAGACCGTATAGAATCAGTCCAGAAAAACTTTTTACTTTTTGCTCTGCGTGGCCTCAACTGGGATGAAGGTGTGAGACTGCCTTCTTACTCTCGTAGATTGTTCTTAATAGACCTTCCATCCTTACTTAATCGTAGAAAAATACTTGGTGTGATTTTCATGCTTGATCGACAGCCCTGACTTGTTTAGCCGCATAAACTTCACGATTCCTATTAGATCCTCTAGAAATTTTATTCCTTTGTACTTTCCACTGTGTAGATCGAATTATTCCTTGCATTAACCGTTTCGGATCTTATGCTCGGATTATAATTCGTTCTACCATATAATATCCACCACTAAATCACTTCCTCTACTTAAATCACTAATACTAACATGCCTTGCACGTAATTAGTAATAATCTTTTTGTAACTTTGCATGTTTAGCGTTGTGTTTAGCCCCTAATTTTTCCTCGAATATTAGTCTAACACCTATCTTTCCTGCATGTTCGCGATCGGTTGTGGTACTCGTGTCGCGCGTCATGCAGCAGTGCCCCTCGGTCGGTTGGCGGGAGGAGGGCTGCGTATCTGCCTGGGATCCGCGCGTAACAGGCTTCGGCTTGGTGTCGCATGGGCCACTTGATGGTGCAGTCATTGCACATCAACGTCCTAAAGAAAATGTGAATCAACACTGCACTACTTATGTCCTTCTCACGTCCTAACGACTGCAGAGAGGAGTAGAGGGCAGACACCATGTCTATAAAGACCTCAGGCATTAAGCAGAGGGTTTTGTTATTTGGGGAATGTCGAACCACTGCGAGATGGTGTCAAAAAAGATTAAACACTTATTGTCGTAAACATTTTTTAAGCTTTCCAGAGCCTTTTCATAATTGCTCTCAGAGATTTGGAACGCCTTCACTGTGTCCAATGCCGCATCAGTGAGACACGCCAGCAAGTGGCTGAACTTTCCCACATTCGTTAAAGTTGGGTCGTTATGCACCAAACTCTCAAGCAGGCTAATGAAGTTTTTAAATTCGGAATGTTTTCCACTAAACTTAAGAAAATTCATTTTTGACATATGACGCTGATCGCCGCGATCTTCCCTATGCGCTTGTTTACTCTCAGGTTCTTTTACTGCGGACATATACTTAGCCCTCGTGGTAATGCACACATCCTCGACCATTGATCTTAAATCGTTGCTGGGATTCAACATGTCTATATCTGCCTGAATTTCCATTAACTTGTCGCAATAACTTTCGATCAGTTCTAATCTGCACTTAATTTGAAGAGGGTCAAACGAAATAGTTTTTTTATTCAAAGGCCGTTTTCTGTCGCTCAATGTCATTCATTAGCTTTTCGTGTTTCTGCATTGTCGTCAGTATTGGCAGGATCTGCATTGGCAATATTAACAAAAGCTGATATGAAGGTCGCGCAGTGTATTCAAAAAACTTAATTCAACCAACCACCCAACCAAAAAAAAAAGAAGATTCTCAAATCTCTCTATGGGCGGGTTAATAAGGCGCAAGCAACGTTACAACGTTACAGAAATATAATGACAATGCATGCAGCTGAAACCGCCAGAGTATATCATCCACAATTAATTACACAAACACCAAAACTGTCTAAGACTGTGCATTGACTTTAATGGGTTAATACAGCGCAAGCAACGTTACAACGTTACAGAAATATGACGCCAACGCACATAACCAAACGCCGCCAAACTAGGCACAATTTGGCGCACCGATAGCGTTACCGAAACCAATAGACCACTCTCTTTGCAACCTTTTGTTTTCGACTGCCGGGGTGTTGCAACTTTACGATGTTTGCTGATGTAAAGCCTTTGACTTTGGTGCCAATTTTGCAGCGAAGCCTTCGGCAGCATTTGATATATGATGTTGGTGGACCAGTACCAATGAGCCCACCGCGGGGCGCCATTGTCGGCGGCGGAGATTGTAGTAGCGTCCTTGTTATTGACTCGCCCGTTGGATGTTGTTCCAAACTATCGCGAATGCTTCATGGAGTCAGCTTGCTTTAGTTTGGGCTGTGTGCGGAGGGCTTCCTGTCCCTGGAGTGACTTCGTCTTATAGTGCTCCAGGTAGGCGAGGTTCTCTTCCATGTACTTCGAAGGCGGGGCTGAAACCAGTTGTTTCGGAGGCACTCGAGTTAATTGCCAGTTATATCTCGGGTATCAGTTCATCCTGTGTGTTTTGGTGGTCCTCCACGAATTGTGCAATCATAGTCTTCACCGTCCGATTGGCCCGTTCCGTAGGATGTTTTTGGGGGCAGTACGGTGCGGTGTATTGCAGATCAACACCTGCTGTTTGCATAAATGTGTGAAACGAACGGCTGGTAAACTGCGTTCCGTTGTCGCAGACCAATCTTTTCGGTACGCCAAAGTGGCTGAGAAGGAGTTCTCGAAAGCTAGCTCCAGCGTAGCAGTGGTAGCCTTCTTGAGTGGCACCAGTTCGATCCATTTCGAGAAGGAGTCGAAAAATACCAGTAGTATGGTGTTTCCTCGTTTGGATCGGGGCAGTGGTCCCACAAAATCGTCGCATAGGTTAGGTTAGGTTAAGGCGGTAGCGGAGGGGGAGAGACCTCCCCCCCCCGCTCACTTGGTCCAGTTAGTGGACCATTGTGATGCCGCATGGGCGCGAGCCCCTTCTCCTGGCCACAACCGTGGTGAGCAACTTAGTGCCGAGCTAAGGGCAGTCCCATCCGGTGGCTTGGATGTATTTGGACAGAGTCCCCGGTTTGGTTTCGGAAAGGTCCGAAATATCTGTAAGGAAAGGGGCCCCGAGGAACCGTAGTCTTCGGTTTCCCAGGGCCGGGCAGAGACAGAAGAAGTGGTGAACCGACTCCTCCTCCTCCTCGTCCCTACAACTTCTGCAGAAGTCGTTGTGAGGGATCAACAGTCGTGCAGCATGTGTGCCGATCTGCCAGTGCCCCGTGATGGCTCGGGTGACGGCAGAGCAATGTGCTCTGCTGAGTCTATAAAACTCTTCCGAGCGCTTTTTCGAACGATTTGGCCAAATCG
Source organism: Drosophila bifasciata (assembly GCA_009664405.1). Classification (NCBI taxonomy): domain Eukaryota; kingdom Metazoa; phylum Arthropoda; class Insecta; order Diptera; family Drosophilidae; genus Drosophila; species Drosophila bifasciata. Next base: position 29,784,510 of record CM019044.1, read on the forward strand.
CTCTTGAAGTTCTGCATGTGATGGTCAGCTGCCATCGCCTGTCAGCAATTTGCTCGAAAGCCTCGTGCGTTAATAGCCTGCACGTAGCTAGAGGCATCGCCACTTGCTCCCTCTCCGGAAGGAGAGGTACAGTAGTGCCCCCGCCTAGCTAGCTCGTCGGCGGCATCGTTCCCGACAATGTCTTTATGTCCAGGGACCCATATTAGGGAGAGATCTAGCTGCTCTGCGGTCTCATTTAGAGACCTGCGACAGTCGTTTACGGTCGTTGAGTTCGACGAAATAGAGCCAAGGGCCTTTAGGGCCGCATGGCTGTCCGAGAAGACGCACACTGAGTGTCCGTCTAAAGAAAGTTTGGAGACGATGGAAATGGCCTCCTTTTATGGCTAAGACCTCTGCCTGGAACACACTGCAGTGGTCCGGAAGTCTGAAGCAAGACTGATGTTGAGCTCGTCGCAGAAGACGCCCCCTCCCACGCGGCCGTCTAATTTTGAGCCATCAGTGTAGAAGTGGATCGCGTTCGCAGGTCCAGGTTCGCCCCTCTCCCAGTCCTCCTGTGTGGGATGGATACCTGGAAAGGCGTCGAGAGGTAGTCACTTGGGATGCAGTAGTCTGTCCTCTCTGGAAGTTGCGGGAGTTTTATTAGTATTCCCGAATGGCCAACCGTGGTGGTTTTCCACAGGTTGGATTCCCTCATTCTAAGGGCGGAGAGTGTTGCAACCTTTTTCCCCATAAGTTCTACAGGTAGAAGGTACAACATGGTATCGAGGGCTTCACTTGGGGTAGTGCGAAGTCCGCCTGTTATGCATAGCTCTGCCATGCGTTGGACTCTTGTGAGTTTGTCAAGACAAGTTTTTCTTGTCAGGGCTGGCCACCAGACCACTACTCCGTAAATCAGGATTGGTCGTATGATGGCGGTGTACAGCCATCGGACTATGCACGGGGTCATACCCCACTTTAGACCGATGGTTTTTCTGCAGGTGTAGAGGGCTACTGTGGCCTTCTTCACCCTGTCCTCTATGCTCAGCTTCCAGTCGAGCTTCCTATCGAGGATAAGGCCAAGGTATTTGGCCTGGTTGCTGAAAACTAGCGGCTCTCCGCATAGTTTCGGTGGGGTAAGTGTCGGAATCTTGTATTTCCTGGTGAATAGTACAAGTTCCGTCTTAGATGGGTTGGCACTTAGCCCACATTTGGCCGCCCATTCGGACAGTTTTGTGAGAGTGCTTGTCATGCACTCGCATAGGGTCTGTGGAAACTTCCCAGAGAATGCTAAAGCGACGTCATCCGCATACGCCACCACGCGGCATCCGCCATCCTCTATCTCCCGCAGCAGTACATTCACTGCTACGTTCCATAGGAGGGGCGAGAGGACTCCGCCCTGCGGGGTGCCTCTGTTGACAAACCTGGTAGATGTTGACGTCCCCAGTGATGCCTCAACGGTCCTGCATTGCAGCATCTGATCGATGAGACTCACCGTCCGGGAGTCAACCCCAGGTCAGTCAATGCTCTCGTGATGGCGGACGGGATGATGTTATTGAAAGCCCCTTCAATGTCAAGGAAGGCTACCAGGGTATACTCCTTGCAGCTGAGGGACGATTCGATGATCGATGTGATCGCATGTAGGGCCGTTTCGGTGGATCTTCCCTCCGATAGGCATGTTGAGAATCAGAGATTTGATTCGGCGATATGGTCGCCCTGAGATGCAGACTTAAAAGGCGTTCCATCGCCTTCAGGAGGAAGGACGACATGCTTAGTGGTCTGAAATCTTTAGGGGCAGTGTGCGAGGGCTTGCCTGCCTTGGGTATGAAGACAACTTTGGCTCGAAGCCATGTCTTCGGGATTTGTCCGTGGGAGAAATCCCCCTCGTAAATCCGTTTGAGCCAATTTATGGCTCTTTGTCCGGCTTGGATCAGCTGGGTAGGGATGATGCCGTCTGGTCCCGCGGATTTTGTAGGGCTTGAAGCTTTTTTATTGCCCAGGATATATTCTCCTGACTTAGCAGGTTCAGAATTAAGCCTGGGACGTTAGAGGGATGCGCTCCGTAGGTTGGTCTGTTCACAGCGCATCCTGGGAAATGTGTACTAAGAAGGAGGCTTAGCGACTCGGAACTGAATGTCGTCCAGGATTGTTCGGCCTTCCCCAAATACCCCAAGGTTGGGGTTGATTTCGAGAGTACTTTGCGTAAGCGCGAGGCTTCGGAGTTACTCTCGATTTCGGTGCAGAACTGGCGCCACGACGCGCGTTTGGCTTTCCTGAGTTCTTTATTATAGGTTGACAGACTTGCCTTGTATTCGGTCCAGTTCTGTTCAACGTTAAGAGCTTTCGCTTTGTTAAAAGTCTCCGTGAGGATCGCCGGAGCTCTCCCAGCGTCGGAGTCCACCATGCCGGTTTCTTCCGACCTCTGGTTTTTCCGGGTGGGCAGGCTTTTTCAAGCGCTGCGTTGCAGGCGTCGGTAAAAACCTTTACCAGACGAGTCGTGGTCTGCCCTGAGATATCCTCCCTAGGTGGTGTCTCAGGGGAGTTTTTGGCAAGAAGGTCCACATAGCGAGTCCAGTTAGTCCTCCGGAGGTTACGGAACTGGGCTGGTCTCGGTATGGTGAACGTAAAGACAGTTTCTACGTTCCTGTGGTCCGAGAAGGAGTGTTCTTCAAGGACCCTCCAGGATACTATATTATCCTGCAGCGTATGAGAGAGGCAAGCGTAAGGTCCAGGACCTCCTTGCGATTCTTAATAATGAAAGTGGGATCATCCCCACGGTTTAAGATGACCATCTGTGTGGTCAGTAAGTAATTAAAAGGAACTCACCCCGTTCGTTCGTGTCGGTGCTTCCCCACTGACTGTGGTGAGCGTTGGCGTCGCATCCCACTAAAAGGCCGATGTCCTTGGCCTCGCAGTCTGCGACGAGCGCCCCCTCAAGGGGCGCATGTGGAGGCGGGTCTGGCTGGTCGTGACCCATGTTCGCCGAGCAGATGCGGAGTGAGCGCTCCTGGCCTTCGAGGCTCATCGCCGTGTGGTCTTCATTGCTGAAATTTGGGAGCAAAAATAAGTACAGTTCACTTTTTGCAAGAATGCAGGTGCGTATTTTACCTGGGGAGTCAGCTAAGTAAAGCTTATAGTCAGGAGTCCTCAAACCGGAGACCCTGTTTCCAAGGATCCAGGGTTCCTGAATGAGGACTATGTCGGCCCCACCCTTGGGTAGGTGGAGCAATAAGGCAGCGCAGGCTGCCTTACAATGGTGTAGGTTTATCTGCAGGAGTGTCAGGGACATTCCTGAGACTCGCCTCCACCACTGTCGTGTCGACGTCGCTCTCCGGGGAGTCGTCGTCGTCCTCCCCGACGTCGATGCGTCCGAGACCTCTGGCCAGGTCGCTCGCGTCGGACTCGTAGCGATCTAGGATATCGTCTGATATCATAGACGCCACGTCCGACGCCTCGGGTTGGCTCCCCGCTTCCGGGACTTCAAGCTCTAGGTCTGGCTGGACCTCGGCTTGCTTTCCCTTCGAGTCATTTTTGTAAGGGACTATGGTCACCTTACGGTAACCGTAGTCCACCACTCCAGACGACTCTCCAAGGAGATAATCTGTCGCCTCTGTCCTGCGACCTCCTCGACCTTGGCCACCTTCCAATCGGCTGTAGGAAGGTGGGGGTTGCAGACCTGCAGAACCTTGAGAATCTTCTCGGGTTCTGCAGGTTTGACCGACACCCATGCTCGGGCCCTCGGTCTGCTTGGGACGTTTTCCCAGCGTACGGCCTCCAGTCTGGCTCCCGGATATACTTCCTCGAGCGCCGCCACCGCCTTCATGTAGAGGGCCGCCGAGCGTGCATCTTGGCAGGCGATGGCTTTCACCATGCCCTGATGCCACCCGGCGTCCTCACATTTGGGCGGGGGTCCACCGTTCTCGGAAAGTTCCTCCAGGAAGCGGTCCTGGAGCTCTGCCTCCACCAGGTGCCACTTGTCACGGGGGACATTACCGTCCTTGGCGCCCCTGTCCAGGACGCCAACTAGGGTTTTGCCCCTCGCCACCTCCGCAAAAGACCTGTTGGTCAGGTGCGTCTTCACCCGCTTGGCTTGCTGGGCTTGGCCTGGCTGTGTGGCGTTGTCTTCCGCCGAGCGTTGCTGCTTGTTCGGGGGCTTGGCTGCTTCCTTTCCGGTTTTGGCTGGCTGGAAGTCTGGGATGATCGATCTAGCCCAAAGCCTCTGCTCCATCCCCTTCGCCGATGCCACATACTCCGGATCTTCATTGGCCAGAATAAAGGCCTCCTGTCCTGGTAGGACGGCTTGCCTCCTTGGCCCGCAGACCCGCCGCCTGCCGAGGTTGCCGGGGTCTCCCCGGTCGCGAGGCGCTTAACAGCCGCGATAACGCTCTGCTTGGCAGCCACCTCGATGACCGGTTTGACCCCGGTGCCCCCCGACGTGGATGAGCCCGATTGGCTTATCGGAGCCCTCCTCGCAGCCTGATTTAAACTGGTCGTCGGCAGGTATCCAGAGTTCGCATACTAACGACCGAGCACCCCCTCAGCCACGCATCCATCAGCGCATGCTGTTCCACCTAGGATTGGGGTAATTTGCACTGAGAGTTTTCTTCTCTCCGCCCGACTACCATTAGCCAGCATCCTTGGCAGAGACCTGACCGTACCAAGGACCTGTTACCAGCCGTCTTCACGAGGAAAGTATAGTCGCACTTCCACTGGTGTGTACAGTTACGGCAGGTAACGGACCGCCCGCGATCCCACTGCGTTATAGAACCGGAGCGTGGTAGCATCGGGTTGGGGCAAGCCCCAGCCCCAGGCAACCCTGCCCCCGTCCAGAGAGCCCAGTTATCGCGGGTCGGACCGTCATCCGTGATTCCCCCTGTATCACCCAAGTGGCTGACGGACAAAAAAAAAAAAATCTTCGCATAACGTGGCTGACAATCCCACCCACGTGCTTGCGATGTAGTGCCTTGAACTTTTGGCAGTTCAAGCAGCTGCGTACGTACTTCCAAAAATCTCGATATAGGCCGGGACAATAATAGCGTATCCGGGTGATGGACTTACGAATGCCGAGGTGGACTGCCGTGAGCTGATCATGGCACTCCTTGAGGACTCTTTGGCGTTGGTCCTATGGGACGCAGAGTTTCCATGACACGTAGTCGTGATCGCCGGCTCCGTGGCCCAGAGTTGTCTGTCGAGTAGTTCCCCGTTCTCGTAAGCATAGTCTGGGTATTTGTCTTGTTATTTTATGGTTTGGTGGATACTTTTCGTGAGCCAGGGGCAAGTTGTGGCGTCGTTTTTGATCCTTGCTAGCGTTTCCAAGAGTTGTCGGGAAAGGACATCGGCAACCACGTTTTTTCCCTGCTCTATAGTGGACGTCAGTTCGAGCGCCCATCTAGCTATCCTTCCTTAGGGGCTTTCCAGAGTATCGATTACAACGTCGAACCGGTATCCCTCTACATCTATAGCTAGCATCGTAGTTTTCCGATTGCCCAAATGATGGCTTGACATTTCTTGTCGGTGGGGGAGTAGTTTCTTCGGCCTGGTTCAAGCGTCGGCTGACATAGCCGATGACGCGTTCCTTTCCTTCGATCTCCTGCGTGAGGACGGCGCCTATTCCGAGGTTGCTCGCCTCTTTTGTAGTGACAAATTGACGTTGAAAATGGGGCAAGCGAGTACGGGAGCGTTCATATGGTCGAACGCCGATTGTTGATCTGCAGTTTATGTCCATGTTTGTTCCTTCTCGAGTAGCTGAGACATTGGTTGGACGACTGTACCAAAGTTAGGAACGAATCTTCAGTACCAGCCATTCCAATGCACTGGCGAAGTATCTTCAGGTTCGTGGGTGGCTTGAGTTCTTTGGCGTCCGAAATTTTGTCGGGGTCCGTGTTGATACCTTCTTCGCTGATCACGTGGCCAAGGTATTTGATCCGGCTTAGAAAAAAGGTGCACTTTTCCGCGATTATCTGTAGGTTCGTTTTTCGAAGGCGAGACAGGACGATCTCCAGGTTGAGTAGGTGGTCCTCAAAGTCTCGTCCGACGACAACGTGGGGTTCCATGTCGGCGCCGATCACGGTATCGAGGGCCATGGGTATTTGCCAGTATCCGTTCTTCAAATTGAGGGTGGTTATGAAGCGTGCGTTTTGTAGGCGCTTCAAGATGCAGTTGATCCTCGGCAGGGGGTATGCGTCGGGAATGGAGTGAGCGTTGAGTTGCCGATAGTCCACGCACGTACGCCATCTTCCGTTCTTTGTACGTACGATCAATAGGTCGACTTGCTCGTAGATGATCCTCATCATGGCTGGGTTCTTTGGGTAGTACCACTGCTTGATGCGTCGATTATCCCGTGGAAATTATTGAACTTTGGAAGTTCTGTGTTCAGAAATTCTTGGATTTGTGATGCTTATCCGGTGTCCAGGGATCGGAGACCGGTTCTGAATCGGTGTGCGGGGTCCGTGGGCTGGCTTGAGTCTTCTGGGAGGATGGTGGTGTCGAACGCGCTAGGGTGCTCGATCATACGTTAGGAGTTGCGTATGTGGGCGACGATCGGGTTAGCGTTGGCCGTGAGTGGCGTAGCTTCGTGGGTCTGGCGGTATACCTGCTTTGTAACGTCTCCACATCGGCGTATGGCCGGCGGCTCCTCACTGACGACTCTGTTTTCGCAGCAACGACTTATTTGGCCGACGAAGATTTCGGACGTTGCGTTAGGCATGGCGTGGTGCAAGGCGCTAGTGGGCACGTCGGTGCGCGGAAGGTACTCCGTTGGGTAGGCGAATATCGGTGATGTTCTTCTTTTTCCTGTGCTTGGCTTACCGGTACACGTATAGCTGGAGTCCTGGAAGGGTGTTTTCGTAGACCCTGTTAAGATCCTTAGCTACGTCGTACTCGGCGTTGTGAATGCATATCCGAATCTCGACGAGAAAGTCTTTGAACAGTTCGCTCACCGCCTGTTTGAGTCCTCGGATCTGGTCGTCCAATTGTTAAAAATGCCGTGATGGCACGAATTACGTCTGATACTCCTGGCGAGAAAAAGTCCAGGAGCTACCCTGCAGTTGGCTGGTACGGAACCAACGACTAGCTCGGTCGGTGAGTACTTCGGCCATGGTCTGCGCGCGCGTTGTAGTCGAGTCCGTCTATGTGGGCGTCGATCGCTGGCACAATTCTCTGCGTGGGCGAACGGGAATTTTCGCAGTTCGCTACCTTGGGAGATCGGCGGCCGTGACGATTGGTGGTCGGGGCGTGTATTCGGTGATTGTGGGGACTTGCAAGCCGGCTTTGGGGTCCAGTCTTTGGGTGTCTGATGGTCCTGTGGTGGTGGGCAGCGGAGACTTGGAGCGTACTCTTGGTCTGGCATATTGTTGCTCAAGTCCTGCCAGGCGAATCCAGAGACTCGACTGGAGACTCGCGACTAGGATGGCAAAGTTCTAACGCATCTCCTCCACAGTTCCTTTGCTTCGGAATCCAAATTCTTTAGTGAAAACCTCCAGTCTTCTCGACGGCGCTTGTAAATCCAGCCGATGCTGACCCTGGATTGGGGACTTTATTTCCAGTGTGGCGCTCGCTTTGTGTTAAAAAGTCATTTATTTGTATTTCTGTGTTTTTCTTGTATTCTGGGCGCGGGTGCTGATGGTCTGTTTGGTGGTTGACGTGGGTCCCGGGCCACCAGGACATCGAAGGCAACAGTATAGGAGATGAGCTGGCCAGAACTGGAACTGGACATTTGTAAGCCAATGTCCACTTGTAAGCTCATAATAAAAGAGCACTTCAGGCTACTAATAAAAAATACATGGCAAACTACGACTTCGGTCGTAGTTGCAGAGATGAGATGAGTGTAACAGCTGTCACATGGGTCTATTGAAGCTGCATTCAATACATATCAACGTCATAAAGGATTTAAGGAAAAGGATTTATGGTAGCCCGACTAGTCTCTGAAATGGTTTGAGAAAAAAAGGACGACAGACTGATTGGTCTGAGGTCTTCCCTGCTTTGGGAATGAAGACTTTCAAGCCTGAAACCAAGCCTGTGTTATTTTTCCCACTACCAGAGTCTACCTGAAGATACACTGCAGCCAATCGATGGCTATGTCCCCGGATTTTTGTAGTTGAGCCAGAATGACCTGGTCAGGAACAGGCGTTTTGAAGTAACGGGCCTTCACTGAGGAGGTCTGCTGGCTTGAAGGTTATGTATGCACTCTGAAAAATGAGTATCGAGAAGGATGTGTACGAAATCCTCACTTGTGTTGATCCACGTACCATCCATTTTCTTGAGGTATCTCACTGAGTGGTGTTGGATCTTGAGAAGCCTTTTTTTTTTTCTTTAGGACGTTGATGTGCAATGACTGCACCATCAAGTGGCCCATGCGACACCAAGCCGAAGCCTGTTACGCGCGGATCCCAGGCAGATACGCAGCCCTCCTCCCGCCCAACCGACCGAGGGGCGCTGCCGCATGACGCGCGACACGAGTACCGAAACCGATCGCGAACATGCAGGAAAGATAGGTGTTAGACTAATATTCGAGGAAAAATTAGGGCTAAACACAACGCTAAACATGCAAAGTTACAAAAGAATATTACTAATTACGTGCAAGGTATGTTAGTATTAGTGATTTAAGTAGAGGAAGTGATTTAGTGGTGGATATTATATGGTAGAACGAATTATAATCCGAGCATAAGATCCGAAACGGTTCATGCAAGGAATAATTCGATCTACACAGTGGAAGGTACAAAGGAATAAAATTTCTGGAGGATCTAATAGGAATCGTGAAGTTTATGCGGCTCAACAAGTCAGGGCTGTCGATGTCACCCCTGATCAAGTTGTGCATGAAAATCACACCAAGCATTTTTCTACGATTAAGTAAGGATGGAAGGTCTATTAAGAGCAATCTGCAAGAGTAAGAAGGCAGTCTCACACCTTCATCCCAGTTGAGGCCACGCAGAGCAAAAAGTAAAAAAGTTTTTCTGGACTGATTCTATACGGTCTTGGTGTACTTTGTACTGAGGACACCATACACATGAGCCGTACTCTAAAATCGGACGAACAAGTGAAATATAGAGAGTCTTCGTTATATAGGGGTCGTCAAATTCCTTTGACCACCTCTTTATAAACCCAAGCACTCCCATGGCTTTATTTACCATGGTAGAAATATGTTCAGAAAATTTTAACTTGGGGTCTAGTTTAACACCAAGATCATCAACCAATGTAATTCTCTCAAGAGAACCACCGCAGAGGGTGTAAGGAGCCAACAAGGGGCTGGAGCGATGAAATGTCATTACTTTACATTTCGAGGCATTCAGGTGTAACATATTTGCACAACACCATGACTGAAAGTTATTGAGATCGGATTGCAAGCGAGAGTGAAATGAAATGTCCTTATACTGGACACAGAGTTTAACGTCATCCGCATACATGAGTACTCGAGAGTTTGTTAATACTGAAGGCAGGTCATTAATGAAGAGTGTGAAAAGTAGGGGGGCCAAGATGGCTGCCCTGTGGTACCCAGAAGTAACCTGAACAAGTGAAGACAAGGAGTTTTTGAAGAGCACTCTTTGAGACCTACAGCAAAGGTAGCTTGAAAGCCATTTCAAAAGGTTGGGCGGAAACCCTAAAATGTCAAGTTTTTGTGCTAAAAGGGAATGGTTTACAGAGTCGAATGCTTTACTGAAATCGGTGTAAATGACATCCGTCTGCATGTTACCATGGAAGCCTTTAATAATAAAAGAGGTAAACTCTATTAAATTTGTAGTTGTTGATCGTCGCCTTATAAATCCGTGCTGAGCTGGAGATATAAGTGATTTGCAGAGATGTTGCAAGTGCGGGGTTAAAATTTTCTCAAACATTTTTGGAATAGCGGATAACTTTGATATACCTCTGTAATTCATTGCGTCAGACTTACTACCTTTCTTATGGAGAGGAATAATAAACGATTCCTTCCAGATCGGAGGGAAACAGGAGGAGTTAAGGGATAGGGTGAATAGTTTAAGCAGGGGGTCCACACAGAGCGTCGGCGCAGTACCTGAGTACACAGGCGGGGACTCCGTCAGGACCCGGTGAGAACACGGGCTTAACTAGTCGAAGATCCTGAAGCAGTGAGCTTTCATTTAACGTAGGACTGAAAATGCCGTTCGATCTTGGTAAACTGTATGGATACGGCTGACCAGAGTAGCTTTCATGGGAATAGGTTGTTTGAAAAATTGTGCAAAAAGATCGGCAATGGCCTGATCATTGTTTGCCGACGAATTATGAAATGATAGCGACGATGGATGTGTGGACGTTTTACGCTTGCTGTTTACGAATCTGTAAAACTGTTTAGGGTCCTGAGAAAAGCGCATCCTGCATCGAGCTAGGTAATTTTTGTAGCATTGAGCGTTTACAATGGTAAAATTTGACCGAGCTATTACATAGCGAGAGAGAGAAGGAGAGCCAACTTCTTGAAATTTTTTATAAAGCCTTGATTTTATGTTTTTTTAGACTGGATAGCTCTTTGGTAAACCAAGGGGCTTCCCAGATCTAATCGGACAAAAATATGGGACACAAGAATCAAAGAGTGTGTCAAGTACATTATAGAAAATGTTTGTGCCTTTCAGAACGTCAGTGCACAAGTACAGAGCGGACCAATCGAAATCCCTAATCAGGCTATTAAGCTTCGTAAACTCGGCCTTACGAAAGCAGCGGACACGTTTAGAAAGCTTATCTGATCGATCCAATACAGAAGGTCCAATATCGAACGATACTTCGAAAGTAGGATGGTAGGAGTCTTCAGGTATAGTGAGCGGAAGGGCTCGGGTTAACAACGCTATGGTCGGATCCGAGACGAAGCAGAGATCGAGCAATCGACCCAAGGAATTTTTCACATGGTTGACTTGAGACAGGGACAGGTCTAGCAAGCCGTCAATAAAGTCATGTCGTGATATGGGCACAAGGTTATTCGACTCGTTTACCGAAGACCAAACAGTGCCTGGCAAATTGAAATCCCCCAGAACTATCATGTGGTCTTTATCTGATAGCGAGGAAGAAACAGTTTTTAAAGCGGACAGGTGCTGCTCGTATATAGAGATATCCGAAGACGGTGGAATGTACGAGCAGGTAATGCTACTTACTACTTTCTTTCTTGTATAGGGCTAGACTGCTTTTGTAGTTTAACCAGTGTTCCTCCCCGATGGTGCTCTTGGCTCTGTTGAAAAGAGTCCTGCAGCTTTTACAGGATATCTATTTGATTAGACCACCAGGAAGGTTTATTTTTCCCCCTAGGTTTAGTTGAGGGGAATGTCCACTATTGGTTCTAAGGGGTGAGTAGTTTCTCCCTTGTTGTGCTATATTTATCTCAGTTGGTTTTCCTGGGTTTAACATAGTCTGTGGGGATTTTGCTCTCGATATATCTATGGTCAGAGAAGGAGTGGTCCTTTAGGACATTCCAACTTTGACTAAATCTGACAGTTTGTGTAACTCTTAAGAAAGGTCAATGACCTCTTTACGGTTTTGTATTATGAAAGTGGCGCATTACTTACATAAATGTCAGAGCTTCCCCATTGGGTGGAGGAGGATCAGGAGTCTCAGAAGTCTCAGGAGGGTCCTTTGCAGCTCTAGGGTGGCAGCCGTGATGTCGCCATTACTTAAATTGTGAGTTATAAAGATATTAAGGTGCTTCTCGCCAGAATGCAGGTTAGATTTTTACCTTCTTTTGGAGCTACAATGAGCTTTTAGTCCATCGTCGCTAATCCACAGACTTTGTCTCCTGGTACCCAAGGCTCCTGGATCATTACTATCTCCCTCCGCTCACGTCCAAGCGGAGGATGAGGGCAGCAGATTCTGACTTAAAGTGGTGGAGATTTATCTGCAGAAGCCTCAGAGACTTCATTGGAACCTTGCCAAAAAGTCGGCGAGTACATCTTCACAATACGGCGCTTCGAGCATCAGCTCCGTTTCCGAGAGAAGCCCTCATTGGCCGACTCCAGATTTAAGTCGGTACCTCGATCTCCAAGGCAACGTCTTGGGTTGTCGACAGGACGTGCCTCGGCCGCTGTGTCCGACTTGTAGTCCTTCATTGTCACCGAGCTTAAGCCGATGTTGAGCTCTGCCTTGATCGGGGGAAGCTACTTCTTGCTGAGAAAAAGCATCGCCTGGTTTGTGGGGCCCTGTGTGTTTTCAACTTTCTCTGAAACATTTTGAGGATGCGCTCGGGCTTCTGAAAACTGGCCAGAACCCATATGCGGGCTCTCTTCCTGCTATGCACATCGCTCCAATCTACGGCGACGAACTTCGCCCCAGCGTAAACAATCCATATTTGTTCCACCGCAGCTTTAAAAGCTTCACGTATCGCTCATCCTCGCAGGCTATCACCTTGATGTTCCCTGGAACAAACCCATGTCATTGCAGATATGGTTAGATGGGCATCCTTGTCCAGAAGCTTGAAGTTGAGGTCGGCCAGTACATCTTCCACTTCCTTTCATTGGCTTCTGGATATTTTACCCACCGCGCTTTTAGCGTCCTCTTCGTGGCAATCTGCGTAAAGAAAACATTCGCACCACGTAACCTGCATGCCTATTATTGGCATAGCTGGATCTGATTTTGTTTTGGGCACTGGTCGACGACAAATCGTATACTTTGACTTCGCCAGAAGGTCGGCCAGTCCAGGTATCAGTTTTGGGTGTTGAACTACTATCCTCCTCGGGAGAGGGCCAACTTCTTGAAAGTTTTTAAAGTCTTAATTTTATGTTTTTAGACTGATAGCTCGTTGGTAAACCAAAGGGGATTCCCAGATCGAAACGGACAAAATATTGGAAGTCCCTTATCAGAGTATTAATCTTCGTAAACTTGCTTTTATGAAAGCAGCAGACATGTTCATATGTTCATCCTATACCATCGACCATTACAGAAGGTCCTATTTCGAACGATAGTACGAATGTAGGATGGTATGAGTCTTCAGGTATTGGGACCGGAGGCGTTTGGGTAACAAACCTTAATGTTGGATCCGAGACAAAGCATAGATCCAGCAATCGATCTAAAGAATTATTCACATGGTTGGTACCTGTGATGGCAGTATCCGATGGTCCGGGACGTTCATTAACTGGTGGTTGGGATTGGATCGGCTCCCGAATCTGCATTACCAACAGCGATCGTAGCCAACGAGTAGCAAAGAATCAGCTAAGTTTTTTGGCAATAAGTTTTTTGGCTGGCGACGGTCGGCACTTGCAAATCATGCGGAGTAGACTTCTTGCGTCGCGGAGACTCAGCCAGCAGCTGTAAACTGCTCAACTGAGTCTCAATTGCCAAGAGCCGATCATATTGCTTTTTAAAGCCCACGATCAGCTCTCTGAAGCCACTCCGCATCTGCCTCAAGAACGAGCGCAGGCCATTAGGTTGGGAATGGCATCCCCCAATGACCAGAGATCCCTGCACATTTTTCGTGCACTTCGCTATCACAAAGCCAGCAAGAGATACTCGGCTTCTTGCAGGTTTTTTTTTAGCACAGACGGAGTAGCTGGAGAAGCGAAAGAAGAAGGCGATATAAAGAGGCCAAACAATGGTCGCTTCCGTGTGTAAGCATAAGCGTCTAAAATATTTACATATAGTGCCACCAATGCAGTGGTCACTGCAAATTGTAAGCAAAGGTAAAATTGCGTTATGCTGCATCACTGGGTATCATTTGATGAATTAGTAGGGAAAATAGGGCTAGGAAACACAACATACTCCCCCCGTTGAAAGCCCGACTTTCAACAGTCGCTGAGAGGTTTAACAGATGCCGCTTATAGGTGTTTTGATGTATAGCTTCTGACACAATCTCTCAAGTTCCGGCGAGAACGTAAACGATACATTTTGCTGATAGCCAATTGACGGGAGACTGTTAATCCAGGTTTACATAGGAATGCACCTTAAGCCTATCCGCATCGATGCCAAGTTGTCTCCCTTACATCGCGACCAGAATATATACGTGTGGTCAGAGTTTCGATAATAGTTGTCCGTTTTACTGCATCTCCATTCCTCCAACAGACCGGAATTGACCACATGATGGAGGTTCAGTAGGTTGGTGTTGGACTCCTCCTGAGAGCAGGAGCTAGCTTCCGAGATTTCCACGTATTCGTCTACAACATGAATTGCTGCATTAACAGGCTGCTCAGATATTGCTTACTGCTGCATTGGCCCCACAGATAAGCATGTTGCAGGCTTCGTCGTATCTGCTGATGGCGATTGTACCAGGCAAAGAACGGGAGTCAGATTGCTCATGTGGAAGCTGCCTGCCAGAAATATTAGCAATAATAGTTATTGCAGAAACTGTTGATGGAGTAGGCAGGTGAGGGTTGAGGCAAGAGATTTCACTCTGTATCGAAGCATTCAGCGCCTTGAAGCAATAATTAAGTTTGGCGCACAATCTAATTCGAATATTGTCGTATTTAAACTCTTAAAGCTCGTTGTAAAGAGTCTTAAAAGTGCCCGGCAGCTTCTCGATCTCCTCCAGCCTTACAACGAACGTGTAATAATTGCAAAACGGGATTTCACTCTCCAAAGTAACTTTTAATCTTTCCAACCATATAATTATGACAGAACTTTCAGTCGCAGAAAAGCTTGTTTCTACCAGCTACAGCAATGTCGTTTCCATCAGTTTTGGGTAACAAGAGCACGAAGTGTCATTTGGGGTCATTTCCGACCCCATATATGTAGTATATATATGTATATCCGCGTCGATATAGCCCTGTCTGTCCGTCCGTCTTGTTTTTCACTCATTGAGCAATCAAATTTTTTTTCCAGACTGATGTGATATCTCACTCCTAGAAAAGTGTTTCAAATGTGTTTAAAAATGCAGAATCATAGAGAAAGACCATATCTCTCAGAGGCCTAAATCTGCATTGGATCGGATTATTGGTATAGCCACAATAGAGAAAATCATTTCGAGAAACATCGTTCTTTCTCTTTTGCACTCACACAAAAACGAGTCGATTTGGTTTTTCGTACAAATGAGCGCCTCGATCTCAGAGACTATAAGAGCTAGAGAAATTTTGCCACGCGACCTCCCGCTCCCACAAAAGACGAAAATCCACAATTTTGCAGATAGAAAAAAACGAAAAATGCAGTTTCGTAGGGAATGATCATATATACCAGATTCCCGAATTTGGTTCAGATTGGATTACTATTATAGCCACACTGATAAAATGAATTTGAGTAGCATTGTGCCCCGCCCCCTCGCGGCGTAAGTCATTTATGGGGATGATAGTCGCTAGAGATTCTCTCTCTCGCTCACACACTGCTCACACATTCTGCCTCGTGCAGTGTACGTGTGTTGTTGTGAGAGTTGATGTAGATTATGTAGATGTAGATGACAGATGTAGCAAAAAAATGTAAAATGTAAAAACTGATAAAACATTTGAAAATTCCACAAAAATACAGTACACATGTGTACTAGAGTCGCGTTCACAGTGACTCCGTTCGTTCTTTCTCGTTTTTTTTTACAATCGTTCCCAGCAATATGAAACCCTATTTTGAAACTATTTTTGCAGATATTTTGGCACTCACAAGAAAGTATTTCTAATATAAAGTTTACGGCGTCAAAAATGTTGATCACTCAATTTTGTAATAGCTGGGAATAAAAAGATCGTATTACACGTGAGGACATGTCTAAAGTGCAGATAAACCCGGGATTCGATGTTTTGGGTGCTTATAAACTTTTTTGAGTGGGGCGATGTGTGAGAGCTTCAATTGTTGTATTATAGTACAGTCCGTATTGGGAAATTGGTTTTCATAAAGTTTCGGCCAAAAAATAATTATTTACCACTAATAATTTATCTTCCTCTATCGAAAAATTTTGTACAATGAAGTTGTTGTTGAACAGTTTGCGAACAAACAGGTGAACACATAATGTGAAATGGTTCTTTACTCGTACTAAATTTGTAAATTTTTGTTAGATTCCTTTTAGAAATATATATAAATACAAAAACATATTGCAAGTCCTCAAGATAATTAAAATTATAAAATATAACACAAAATTATAAATTCATGTCAAAGATTAAGATTCACATTGCACGATCATTACCGCCAATCATTATTTTTTATATACAACGTATATTCAAACATTTGAGCAAGTCAAATCTAAAAAGAGCTCTATCATACACAGGATGAGTAAGTATTTTGAAAATTGTTATGTTATACCGTATTACGATCCGTTTTAATACATTCTAATATATTTATACTACTTTATTTTTACTTCAAAGGTTGAAGTACATTGCACAGATATCTATCTATCTACGATATAAAAATAAGTCGGGTTTTCCTTTTGACGCTATAACTCCAGAACGCACGAACCGATTTCCACGGTTTTTTATTCGTTGGAAAGGTCCGGGCTCCGGTTTATAGCAAAGAAAATTCACGAACAATTTCAACAGAATTTCGCCATCTCTGATACATAGCATGTACTACAAAGCAATATTTTAAGTAGGCGCCGGTGCGTGATACATTGTTTGACAGCTACTCATTGTTCTCTGCTCAGTTAATTTCATGTGACAAACCGGTATTGTGTTCACTTTGAAAACGAAATTAAAAAAGTTATTCGTTTCCTCACATTTCAATTGGAAACCATCAAATCAATGACGTGTATTGTGAAAATTTTTATTCAATTTGAACATCAGGCATTTGTCTCTAAGGTGGTAAGTTGAACTGTGTAAATTATGTGGATCGTGCATTTGAGGTTAATTCACCACTCTGTCCACAGTCCAAAATGCCTAAAAGGACGACGTGCGAACATCGGCCGCCGCACAAGACATGCAAGCCAGCAACAAGTGTATTCACAGAACTTAAGCGAAGAAAGACAAAATATAATAAGAGAAAATTCCCGATTGGGACAACGCGTGAGAACACGAAGATCATTGGCATCATACAATCGCTTGGCATTCCAATATGATCCCACTGCGAACTACAGTGATGATGAAAATTTAGATATTGGACCAATGACGACTATATGCCGATATTGCAATGCGTTAAAGTTAAAAAGAGAAACGGCTGGATTGTGCTGCGCAAGTGGAAAAGTCAAACTGGATCCATTACTTACACCACCACAGCCACTGAAACCATTGTTCGATGGAAGTGATCCCGATTCCAGCCATTTTCTTCAACACATCCTTGAATACAATAACTGCTTTCGCATGACTTTCTTTGGAGCTAATATCATTCGAGAAGGCGGCTTCATGCCGACTTGCAAGGTAAAAAGATACAACACACATAATCAATCACTCACACCAACACAATGAATTGCAACACGTAACAACTACATATTCACCACACACTACACCATCACACGATCAGAAGTTACACCGTATTCTTCAACAATTGATTGTTTGCAATTACAGATACAAGGACAAATATATCATTTGCATGGTTCAATGGTGCCAACACCAGATGAACCGCATCAATTTCTGCAAATATATTTCATTTCGTCGATGGTGGATCAGCTGAATGTGCGGTGCAATATACAGGAACACAACAGTTAAAGAGACGAATTATTGAACAGTTGCAAAGCATTTTTTCACGCTAATAATGCTGTGAATAATACTGGTGGTCTATTCTTCCTGGACGCACCTGGAGGAACAGGGAAAACATTTATTATTTCATTGATTTCGGCCACTATTCGATCAAGATGTGACATAGCTTTGGCGTTAGCATCATCTGGAATTGCGGCGACTCTTCTAGATAGCGGTCGTACTGCACATTCTGCGCTTAAGTTGCCACTCAATTTAAACAAAATTGATATTCCAACATGCAATATTTCCCGATCCAGTGCAATGGGAAAATTGTTGATGCAATGCAAGCTCATTGTTTGGGATGAGTGCACAATGGCACATAAGAAATCACTTGAAGCGCTGGCGTTTTCAGGCAGACGTTGCCAGTAATTCCCCGTGGAACGCCTGCAAATGAATTGAATGCTTGCCTGAAGGCATCACCTTTATGGAATAACGTAAAAACATCGCTAACCACTAATATGAGAGTTCAACTTCAAAATGATTAAAGTGCTTCACAATTTTCCAAACAATTGTTAGCTGTTGAAAATGGAAAAAACCCAGTTGATGCGACATCTGGATTAATTACTCTTACCAACGACTTTTGCCGATTTGTAGACTCCCAATTAGCTCTTTTTGCAAATGTGAGAATGTGAGAATTAACAGAATTATGCTTGGTTAAGTCAACGAGCAATTCTTGCCGCAAAGAATAATGATGTACACGCACTGAATTTCACAATTCAATCAAAAATTGCTGGCGATTTGGTGACATACAAATCTGTTGATTCCATAACAAATCCCGATGATGTAGTAAATTATCCAACGGAGTTTTTGAACTCTCTGGAGTTACCAGGATTTCCACCACAACTTGCAACTCAAAGTTGGTAGAGTTATTATGATATTGAGTAATTCGAATCCACCGCGACTTTGCAACGGTACTCGACTTTCGGTAAAAAGACTTATGTCGAATTTGATTGAGGCAACCATTATTAACGGAAAGTACGCAGGTGAAAATGTATGTATTCCTCGAATACCAATGATTCCGACTAATCTTCCGTTTGACTTCAAACGATTGCAATTTCCAGTTCGCCTTGCGTTCGCAATGACAATTAATAAGTAGCAAGGCAAATCGCTTAGTCTTTGCGGGATAAATTTAGAAAATCATTGTTTTTCACATGGGCAGTTATACGTTGCGTGTTCACGAGTTGGGAATCCATCCGCTTTGTTTGTGTTAACGTCAGACCAAAAAACAAAAAATGTGGTTTACCAAAGAGCACTTCAATTAAACGGATAATTTGCGAACACTTCGATTCAGTATTTACTTTGGATTCACTTTCATTTACTTAGTTCAACTAAATAACACTTCATTTTTGTAATCAAAATAAGTTCATTACTGTTGTGAAAAAAATAAAATTTTTCCTTTTCAAATATAAAACACCAACAAAATTGTTCTTCATCTTTTAATCACCAAACGAAATGTTACATAAAACGAAGCCATCTGGTGGTGAAACGGAGTTCGCCGGGTTTGCTAGTTTTTTTATATAGTGTTGTCGAATTGCATACAAATATACAAAATATAGAAATCTACTTAAAACTTTTTTGTATACCGTTAAGTCACACTTGCGCTTTTTTTAAAATTAAAATGAAATGAAACATAGGAAAAAAATAAGATGGAACGTTGTGAGTTGCAGCTATTATTTTAATACCCAGACTTAGTCAGTATACATACAAGATTTGAAGATTTGGGCCTTTTAAAATGCTTAAGGACATTTTTATACCATACTCGAAGAGGTATTAGATTCATACAACGAAATGGTCGCTCTCGAGTTTGCTGCCAGAGGTACCACAGTCTTCGTGACGTCACATTTGTCTGATGAGGTGACAAACTCGAGAGCGACCATTTCGTTGTATAAATTGGCACTTCTGTATACTGTATGGTTAGTGGTGTAATGCTCAGAAGGAAACGTTTACGACCCTATAAAGCACATATAATATATTCTTGATCAGTATTAATATCCCAGTCGATATCGCCATATCCGTCTGAGTACGGGTATTACATAAGTGGTATCTCCACTTGTGTGTTTCTTGTCATCTTTATTACCGCACATCGTTGCCCTTTCTTTCGAACGGTCGTTAACTAACTACTTTATGCAGTACTTCATTTAAAGTTAGAGATACATAGAGTTTTGTACATCATCTTTTCTTAAAATACATGTTCATGCCTGAACATTTTGCAAAAGGGGCGGAGGTGGTAAGATTTTTCAGTTTATTTGTATTCTACCTTCTGTGTTGATTAGAATTATAAGTATCGATGATAATTATACCCGTACTCGAAAAGTAAAAGTGTATATTTTATTTGTGGTAAAAGTGGATGTGTGTAACATAGAGAAGCAAGCGTTTCCAACACCATAAAGTATATATATTATTGATCAGCATCAATAGCCGAGTAGATATAGCCATGTCTGTCCGTCCGTCTGTCTGTCTGTCTGTCCGTCTTTTTTTCGCCCATTGCTCGAAGACTAAAAGAGCTAGAGCAACCAAATTTGTTTCCCAGACTGATGTGATATCACACTCCTAGAAATCTATTTATGTGGTTAAAGTGGATGTGTGTAACATAGAGAAGGAATCATTTCCGACCACATAAAGTATATATATTCTTGATCATCATCAATAGCCGTGTAGATATAGCCATGTCTGTCCGTGCGTCTGTCTATCTGTCTGTCTGTCCGTCTTGTTTGTCGCCAATTGCTCGGAGGCTATAAGAGCTAGAGCAACCAAATTTTATTTCCAGACTGATGTGATATCTCACTCCTAGAAAAGTGATTCAAAATTTCGCCCGCCCCCTTCCGACCTCATAAAGGGCGCACATCTGTCTACAGTTTTAAAGATAATAGAAAACGAAAAGGGCAATGTCATAGAAAATATCTCTCAGGGGTCCAAATCTGAATTGGATTGGATAATTATTATAGCCACAATAGAGAAAACAATTTCGAAAAACATCTTCCTTCTCGCTCGCACTCACACACAACCGGGTAGGCTTTGCCCTTTTGTACAAATGAGCGCCTGGATCTCAGACACTATAAGAGCTAGAGCAACCAAACTTTATGTACAGACTTATGTGAAATCACTTCAGTGCAAGTTTATTTCAAAATTTCGCCCCGCCCCCTCCCGCCACCACAAAAGTCGAAAATCCACAATTTTAAAGATAGAAAAAAAAAACAAACGAGAAAGACCGTGTTTATGTGGACTTTTCAAATGTTTTATCAGTTTCTACATTTAAAATTTTTTTGCTGCATATGTCATCTACATAGACATCTACATCAGTTCTCACAACAACACACGCACACTGCACGAGGCAGAGTCTGTGAGCGTGAGTGTGAGTCTGAGAGAATTAGTAGCGAATATCATCCCCATAAATGACTTACTTTGCAAGAGAAGGGAGGAAATTGCTGCTGAAAATTCATTTGATCATTGTGGCTACAATAATGATCCGATCTGAACCAAATCTGGTAGATATGATCATTATCTACGATACTGCATCTTTTTTTTTTCTATCTTCAAAATTGTGGATTTTCGTCTTTTGTGGTGGCGGAAGGGGGCGCGGCGAAAACTTTGAAATACACTTGTTCAGGTTTGGTATCACAGGAGTGTGGACAGAAAGTTTGGTTGCTCGAGCTCTTATAGTCTCTGAGATCCAGGCGTTCATTTGTACGAAAAACCAAATCGACTCGTTTTCCAAATCAGTTTGGAACAAAAATTTGGTTTCTCTATCTTTTATAGCCTTCGAGCAATGGGCGATAAACAAGACGGACAGACAGACGGACAGACAGGGCTATATCGACTCGGCTATTGATGCTGATCCAGAATATATATACTTTATAGGGTCGGAAATTATTCCTTCTCTATGTTTAGGTTAGGTTAGGTTAAGGCGGTAGCGGAGGGGAGAGGCCTCCCCGCTCACTTGGTCCAGTTAGTGGACCATTGTGATGCCGCATGGGCGCGAGCCCCTTCTCCTGGCCCCAGCCGTGGTGAGCAACTTAGTGCCGAGCTAAGGGCAGTCCCATCCGGTGGCTTGGATGTACTTGGACAGAGTCCCCGGTTTGATTTCGGAAAGGTCCGAAATATCTGTAAGGAAGGGGCCTCGAGGAACCGTAGTCTTCGGTTTCCCAGGGCCGGGCAGAGACAGAAGAAGTGATGAACCGACTCCTCCTCCTCCTCGTCCCTACAACTTCTGCAGAAGTCGTTGTGAGGGATCGACAGTCGTGCAGCATGTGTGCCGATCTGCCAGTGCCCCGTTATGGCTCGGGTGACGGCGGAGCAATGTGCTCTGCTGAGTGTATAAAGCTCTTCCGAGCGCTTTTTCGAACGATTTGGCCAAATCGCTCTTGAAGTTCTGCATGTGATGGTCAGCTGCCATCGCCTGTCAGCAATTTGCTCGAAAGCCTCGTGTGTTAATAGCCTGCACGTAGCTAGAGGCATTGCCACTTGCTCCCTCTCCGGAAGGAGAGGTACAGTAGTGCCCCGCCTAGCTAGCTCGTCGGCGGCATCGTTCCCGACAATGTCCCTATGTCCAGGGACCCATATTAGGGGAAAGATCTAGCTGCTCTGCGGTCTCATTTAGAGACCTGCGACAGTCATTTACGGTCGTTGAGTTCGACGAAATAGAGCCAAGAGCCTTTAGGGCCGCTTGGCTGTCCGAGAAGACGCACACCGAGTGTCCGTCTAATGATAGTTTGGAGACGATGGAAATGGCCTCCTTTATGGCTAAGACCTCTGCCTGGAACACGCTGCAGTGGTCGGAAGTCTGAAGCAGAGACTGATGTTGGGCTCATCGCAGAAGACGCCCCCTCCCACGCGGCCGTCTAATTTTGAGCCATCAGTGTACAAGTGGATCGCGTTCGCAGGTCCAGGTTCGCCCCTCTCCCAGTCCTCCCTGTGTGGGATGGATACCTGGAAAGGCGTCGAGAGGTAGTCACTTGGGATGCAGTAGTCTGTCCTCTCTGGAAGTTGCGGGAGTTTTATTAGTATTCCCGAATGGCCAACCGTGGTGGTTTTCCACAGATTGGATTCCCTCATTCTAAGGGCGGAGAGTGTTGCAACCTTTTTCCCCATAAGTTCTACAGGTAGAAGGTACAACATGGTATCGAGGGCTTCACTTGGGGTAGTGCGAAGTCCGCCAGTTATGCATAGCTCTGCCATGCGTTGGACTCTTGTGAGTTTGTCAAGACAAGTTTTCTTGTCCAGGGCTGGCCACCAGACCACTACCCCGTAGACCAGGATTGGTCGTATGATGGCGGTGTATAGCCATCGGACTATGCACGGGGTCATGCCCCACTTTAGACCGATGGTTTTTCTGCAGGTGTAGAGGGCTACTGTGGCCTTCTTCACCCTGTCCTCTATGCTCAGCTTCCAGTCGAGCTTCCTATCGAGGATGAGGCCAAGGTATTTGGCCTGGTTGCTGAAAACTAGCGGCTCTCCGCATAGTTTCGGTGGGGTAAGTGTCGGAACCTTGTATTTCCTGGTGAATAGTACAAGTTCCGTCTTTGATGGGTTAGCACTTAGCCCACATTTGGCCGCCCATTCGGACAGTTTTGTGAGAGTGCTTGTCATGCACTCGCATAGAGTCTGTGGAAACTTCCCAGAGAATGCTATAGCGACGTCATCCGCATACGCCACCACGCGGCATCCGCCATCCCTCTATGTCCCGCAGCAGTACATTCACTGCTACGTTCCATAGGAGGGGCGTGAGGACTCCGCCCTGCGGGGTGCCTCTGTTGACAAACCTGGTGGACGTTGACGTCCCCAGTGATGCCTCAACGGTCCTGCATTGCAGCATCTGATCGATGAGATTCACCGTCCGGGAGTCAACCCCCAGGTCAGTCAATGCTCTCGTGATGGCGGACGGGACGATGTTATTGAAAGCCCCTTCAATGTCAAGGAAGGCTACCAGGGTATACTCCTTGCAGCTGAGGGACGATTCGATGATCGATGTGATCGCGTGTAGGGCCGTTTCGGTGGATCTTCCCTCCGATAGGCATGTTGAGAATCAGAGATTTGATTCGGCGATATGGTCGCCCTGAGATGCAGACTTAAAAGCCGTTCCATCGCCTTCAGGAGGAAAGACGACAGGCTTATTGGTCTGAAATCTTTTGGGGCAGTGTGCGAGGGCTTGCCTGCCTTGGGTATGAAGACAACTTTGGCTCGAAGCCATGTCTTCGGGATTTGTCCGTGGGAGAAAATCCCCTCGTAAATCCGTTTGAGACAAATTATGGCTCTTTGTCCGGCTTGGATCAGCTGGGCAGGGATGATGCCGTCTGGTCCCGCGGATTTGTAGGGCTTGAAGCTTTTATAGCCCAGGATATATTCTCCTGACTTAGCAGGTTCAGAATTAAGCCTGGGACGTTAGAGGGATGCGCTCCGTAGGTTGGTCTGTTCACAGTGCATCCTGGGAAATGTGTACTAAGAAGGAGGCTTAGTGACTCGGAACTGGATGTCGTCCAGGATTGGTCGGCCTTCCTCAAATACCCCAGGGTTGGGGTTGATTTCGAGAGTACTTTGCGTAAGCGCGAGGCTTCGGAGTTACTCTCGATTTCGGTGCAGAACTGGCGCCACGACGCGCGTTTGGCTTTCCTGAGTTCTTTTATTATAGGTTGACAGACTTGCCTTGTATTCGGTCCAGTTCTGTTCAACGTTAAGAGCTTTCGCTTTGTTAAAAGTCTCCCGTGAGGATCGCCGGAGCTCTCCCAGCGTCGGAGTCCACCATGCCGGTTTCTTCCGACCTCTGGTTTTTCCGGGTGGGCAGGCTTTTGTCCAGCGCTGCGTTGCAGGCGTCGGTAAAAACCTTTACCAGACGGGTCGTGGTCTCCCCTGAGAAATCCTCCCTAGGTGGTGTCTCAGGGAGAGTTTGGCTAAGAAGGTCCACATAGCGAGTCCAGTTAGTCCTCCGGAGGTTACGGAACTGGGCTGGTCTCGGTATGGTGAACGTAAAGACAGTTTTTACGTACCTGTGGTCCGAGAAGGAGTGTTCTTCAAGGACCCTCCAGGATACTATATTATCCTGCAGCGTATGAGAGGCAAGCGTAAGGTCCAGGACCTCCTTGCGATTCTTAATAATGAAGGTGGGGTCATCCCCACGGTTTAAGATGACCATCTGTGTGGTCAGTAAGTAATTAAAAAGGAACTCACCCCGTTCGTTCGTGTCGGTGCTCCCCCACTGACTGTGGTGGGCGTTGGCGTCGCAGCCCACTAAAAGGCCGATGTCCTTGGCCTCGCAGTCTGCGACGAGCGCCCTCAAGGGCGCATGTGGAGGCGGGTCTGGCTGGTCGTGACCCATATACGCCGAGCAGATGCGGAGTGAGCGCTCCTGGCCTTCGAGGCTCACCGCCGTGTGGTCTTCATTGCTGAAATTTGGGAGCAAAAATAAGTGCAGTTCTCTTTTGCAAGAATGCAGGTGCGTATTTTACCTGGGGAGTCAGCTAAGTAAAGCTTATAGTCAGGAGTCCTCAAAACCGGAGACCCTGTTTCCAAGGATCCAGGGTTCCTGAATGAGGACTATGTCGGCCCCACCCTTGGCTAGGTGGAGCAGTAAGGCAGCGCATGCTGCCTTACAATGGTGGAGGTTTATCTGCAGGAGTGTCAGGGACATTCCTGAGACTCGCCTCCACCACTGTCGTGTCGACGTCGCTGTCCGGGGAGTCGTCGTCCTCCCCGACGTCGATGCGTCCAAGACCTCTGGCCAGGTCGCTCGCGTCGGACTCGTAGCGATCTAGGATATCGTCTGATATCATAGACGCCACGTCCGACGCCTCGGGTTGGCTCCCCGCTTCCGGGACTTCAAACTCGAGGTCTGGCTGGACCTCGGCTTGCTTTCCCTTCGAGTCGTTTTTGTAGGGGACTATGGTCACCTTACGGTAACCGTAGTCCACCACTCCAGACGACTCTCCGAGGAGCGCTAGCGACTCCTCGTTCAGGACGAGGATAATCTGTCGCCTCTGTCCTGCGACCTCCTCGACCTTGGCCACCTTCCAATCGGCTGTAGGAAGGTGGGGGTTGCGGAGACCTGCAGAACCTTGAGAATCTTCTCAGGTTCTGCAGGTTTGACCGACACCCACGCTCGGGCCCTCGGTCTGCTTGGGACATCTTCCCATCGTACGGCCTCCAGTTTGGCTCCCGGATAAACTTCCTCGAGCGCCGCCACCGCCTTCATGTATAGGGCCGCCGAGCGTGCATCTTGGCAGGCGATGGCTTTCACCATGCCCTGATGCCACCCGGCGTCCTCACATTTGGGCGGGGGTCCACCGTTCTCGGAAAGTTCCTCCAGGAAGCGGTCCTGGAGCTCCGCGTCCACCAGGTGCCATTTGTCACGGGGACATTACCGTCCTTGGCGCCCCTGTCCAGGACGCCAACTAGTGTTATGCCCCTCGCCACCTCCGCAAAAGACCTGTTGGTCAGGTGCGTCTTCACCCGCTTGGCTTGCTGGGCTTGGCCTGGCTGTGTGGCGTTGTCCTCCGCCGAGCGTTGCCGCTTGTTCGGGGGCTTGGCTACTACCTTTCCGGATTTGGCTGGTTGGAAGTTTGGGATTATTGAGCTGGCCCACAGCCTCTGCTCCATCCCCTTCGCCGATGCCACATACTCCGGATCGTCGTTGGCCAGATAAAGGCAGCGCGCCTCCTGTCCTGGTAGGACGGCTTACCTGCCTGGCTTGCAGACCCGCCGCCTGCCGAGGTTGCCGTGGTTTCCCCGGTCGCGAGGCGCTTACCAGCCGCGATAACGCTCTGCTTAGCAGCCACCCCGATGACCGGTTTGGCCCCGGTGCCCCTCGACGTGGATGGGCCCGATTGGCTTATCGGAGCCCTCTCCGCAGCGGATTCTGCTGGAAGACGGTGGACCGACTCAGTCTCCTTCCCCGTCTTCTTTGGACCTGGTTTCCCAGGCGTTGATGTAGAGGGATGGTCTTGTCCCTCCGGTACTTTAAGAGAAGTACCGAGCTCCTTTGCGGTATTGTTTTTAATATTTGATAAATTTGGCATATTTGGTCCCACGAGTAGGCGGGAAGGGGTTAGTCACCCGAGGCATAGCCCGCGTGCCCCGGGAAGCCTGATTTAAACTGGAGGTCGGCAGGTATCCAGAGTTCGCATACTAACGACCGAGCACCCCTCGGCCACGCATCCATCAGCGCATGCTGTTCCACCTAGGATTGGGGTAATTTGCACTGAGAGTTTTCTTCTCTCCGCCCGACTACCATTAGCCAGCATCCTTGGCAGAGACCTGACCGTACCAAGGACCTGTTACCAGCCGCCCTCACGAGGAGAGTATAGTCGCACTTCCACTGGTGTGTACAGTTACGGCAGGTGATGGGCCGCCCGCGATTCCACTGCATCATAAGCTGGAGCGTGGCAGCATCGGGTTGGGGCAAGCCCCGGCCCCATGCAAAAAGCGACACAACACGTCCTTTTCTCGTTTTTTAATAGGTTTTTCATATTTCCTTCCAAAGTTTCCCTATCTTCAGCGTCCATTATCCCAAACAATATATGATAAAGTGAGCCTAAATCTGCAATTTGTCTTTCAGTATTATCTAAAATATTATTCCACTGATCTTCAAAAGTGTGATGTTTTCAACACTACTCTCATTTTTCCCAATCAAATCTTTTTCCACATTTTTTATCATTTGAAATACGGGTCCATATTATAATACACAATTAGATCCCAAGAAGAGGCGACTATTTCTATGTCTCCCATAGGGTCCAAATAAATTGAAGTGGAACTGTTCATTGTTTCTATCGACCACTTCCCTTGTCCTTCAGCAGCTATTTTTTGCGTTTGATACTTGGCAAAATAACATTAGCATTACCATTATTGCCATGAGTCCTAGCTTGGGTATTCGAGGTTTACTGCAAGTACTTCTAGTTTCCTTTGGTGGCATTTCCGAGTCATTTTCTTCGGACTCAATTCCAGCTAATGGACAAATTTTAGTAATAGGTCATTTAATTGACCCGTCTTGATGTTTAATAGTCACTACTCGCACTTTTATCATCTTTACCTTTATGTATTTCTTCTATTTTTCCCTACGGCCATCTAGCTGGATGACAGTTGTAATCATTTATTAATACTATCTGCCCTTTTTTAATATTCTGCATTTATATTTTCCATTTATTCCTTTGTTGCAAAGTGTGTTCCTTCCACTTAATCCAGAATTCTCTTTTCATTTTCTGAATTAACTTCCATCGATCCAAATTTTCAATTATTTTCTCTGTAATTGTTTCAATGGAGCCAACTATGGCCTTTCAATAATATAATGCCCTAGTGTTAATATATCCAAATCGTCAATATCATTTGTAGCTGTATAAAAAGGCCGTGAATTCTGCTTTAATTTAACATAATAGGGTTGCCATTTTCTCATAGGTTAAATTATTGTCCACAATTACTCTTTTTAAGTGATATTTCACTGACTTTACCCCAGTCTCCCAAATACCAGCGAATTGAGGTCCCGCCGGGATGATAAAGTGCCACTCGATTTGTTCATTTTCTAGAATTGGAACCACTTTGATATTGTCCTTAAGGGCTTTCTGGTATTCTTCGTCTAATTTGCGGCATCTGATGTTAGCTCGCTCACCACTTCTAGATGAAGAGCCTTTGTCGCTATGCACAGGAAAACTGCAATATATCCCTTATACGATTTCTGCCCACGGTTTCTAGAACATCGAAAATGGTGAGGTCTGGCGAAGTCTACTCCTGTATTTGTGAACGGGTGCGGTTTCTTTGTTCTGTGTTTCGGCGAACTTCCCATAATTTGTTCTGCGGTATTCTGCCGATACCTAGCACAGGTAACACACTGTTTAAGCTTCTGCCTTAAACAATTCCTTAGCCCAAATATCCAAAACTTTCGTTGGACATAGTTTCGCATCAGGTTAATTCCACCGTGTAATGTTTCTCAATGTTCATTTTTATACCCGTACTCGAAGAGTAAAAAGGGTATATTGTATTTTGTGCTAATTGCTGTCTGTCCGTCTGTCCGTCTTGTTTGTCGCCCATTGCTCGGAGGCTATAAGGCTATAAGAGAAAATGACCATGTCTACCAGATTCCCGAATTTGGTTCAGATCGGATCATTATTGTAGCCACAATGATCAAATGAATTTTCTGCTGCGAGCTTCCCCTTCCCCTTGCGGCGTAAGTCAGTTATGGGGATGATTTTCGCTAATGATTCTTTCGCACGCACACTTACGCTCAAACATGCTGCCTCGTGCAGTGTACGTGTGTTGTTGTGAGAAGTGATGTAGATGAAGTAGATGTAGATGACTGATGTAGCAAACAAATGTAAGATGTAAAACTTATAAAAATTTGAAAATTCCACATAAATCACATGTGTGCTGACTGAGTACGGGTATAAAAGTAGAGTCAGTAGAACAGCGACTCCGTACGTTCTTTCTCGTTAATAATTGGATCTCAGACACTATAAGAGCTAGAGCAACCAAACTTTATGTACAGACTTATGTGAAATCACTTCAGTGCAAGTTTATTTCAAAATTTCGCCACGCCCCCTCCCGCCACCACAAAAGACGAAAAATCCACAATTTTAAAGATAGAAAAAAAAACAAACGAGAAAGACCGTGTTTATGTGGAATTTTCAAATGTTTTATCAGTTTCTACATTTAAAATTTTTTTGTTTCTACATCAGTTCTCACAACAACAACACACGCACACTGCACGAGGCAGAGTCTGTGAGCGTGAGTGTGAGTCTGAGAGAATTAGTAGCGAATATCATCCCCATAAATGACTTACTTTGCAAGAGAAGGGAGGAAATTGCTGCTGAAAATTCATTTGATCATTGTGGCTACAATAATGATCCGATCTGAACCAAATCTGGTAGATATGATCATTATCTACGATACTGCATCTTTTTTTTTTCTATCTTCAAAATTGTGGATTTTCGTCTTTTGTGGTGGCGGAAAGGGGCGCGGCGAAAACTTTGAAATACACTTGTTCAGGTTTGGTATCACAGGAGTGTGGACAGAAAGTTTGGTTGCTCGAGCTCTTATAGTCTCTGAGATCCAGGCGTTCATTTGTACGAAAAAC
Organism: Drosophila bifasciata; assembly: GCA_009664405.1. NCBI lineage: Eukaryota > Metazoa > Arthropoda > Insecta > Diptera > Drosophilidae > Drosophila > Drosophila bifasciata. The sequence continues at coordinate 29,814,030 of CM019044.1, forward strand.
CAAATCGACTCGTTTTCCAAATCAGTTTGGAACAAAAATTTGTTGCTCTATCTTTTTATAGCCTTCGAGCAATGGCGATAAACAAGACGGACAGACAGACGGACAGACAGGGCTATATCGACTCGGCTATTGATGCTGATCCAGAATATATATACATTATATGGTCGGAAATTATTCCTTCTCTATGTTACACACATCCACTTTTACCACAAATACAATATACCTTTTTACTCTTCGAGTACGGGTATAAAATGCAGTATCGTAGAGAATGACAATATCTACCAGATTCCCAAATTTGGTTTAGATCGGATCATTATTGTAGCGACAATGATTAAATGAATTTTCCGGAGCTACCCGCCAACCTTTCAGCCATGCAGTGTTGTTGTGAGAAGTGATGAAGATGACAGATGTAGGAAAAAAATGTAAAATGTAAAAAATGATAAAATATTTGAAAGTTCTACATAAATCGCATGTGTACTGACAGAGTACGGGTATAAAAAAGTAGTGTCGCGTTAAAAGCGACACAACACGTCCTTTCTCGTTTTCTAATAGGTTTTTCATATTTCCTTCCAAAGTTTCCCTATCTTCAGCGTCCATTATCCCAAACAATATATGATAAAGTGAGCCTAAATCTGCAATTTGTCTTTCAGTATTATCTAAAATATTATTCCACTGATCTTCAAAAGTGTGAAGTTTTCAACACGACTCTCATTTTCCCAATCAAATCTTTTCCCTTTTATACGTTTCCGACCCCATAAAGTATATATATTCTTGATCAGCATCAATAGCCGAGTCGATATAGCCATGTCTGTACGTCTGTCCGTCCGTCTTGTTTTTTCACTCATTGCACGAAGGCTATTAGAGCTAGACCAATCAAATTTTTTTTCCAGACTGATGTGATATCTCACTCCTAGAAAAGTGTTTCAAAATTTCGCCCCGCTCCACTTTCGCCCCCACAAAGGGCGCATATCTGTGGCGTCCACAATTTTAAAGATAGCAGAAAACGAAAAATGCAGAATCATAGAGACAGCCTATATCTATCAGGGGCCCAAATCTGAATCGGATCGGATCATTAATATAGCCACAATAGAGGCAAATGTACGAAAAAACTTCGCTCCCTCTCTTTCGCACTCACTCAAAATCGAGTCGATTTGGTTTTTCGTAAAATGAACGCCTGGTTCTCAGAGACTATAAGAGCTAGAGCAACCAAACTTTTGGCCAAGACTCCTGTGATACCAAACCTGAACAAGTGTATTTCAAAAAATTTCGCCCCGCCCCCCTTCCGCCCCCACAAAAGACGAAAATCCACAATATTGAAGATAGCAAAACTAAAAATGCAGTATTGTAGAGAATGACCATATCTACCAGATTCCCGAATTTGGTCCAGATCGGATCATTATTATAGCCACAATGATGAAATGAATTTTCAGCAGCAATCCCCACCTCCTCTTGCGGCGTAAGTCGCATTGATTGTTGTTGCAGCTTCTTCACACGCACACTCACGCTCAAACATGCTGCCTCGTGCAGTGTACGTGTGTTGTTGTGAGAACTGATGTTGATGATGTAGATGTAGATGTCGATGACAGATGTAGCAAAAAAATGTAAAATGTAAAAAATGATAAAACATTTTAAAATTCCACATAAATCACATGTGTACTGACTGAGTACGGGTATAAAAGTAGAGTCGCGTTCGAAGCGACTCCGTACGTTCTTTTCTCGTTTATCATTTGAAATACGGGTCCATATTATATAATACACAATTAGATCCCAAGAAGAGGCGACTATTTCTATGTCTCCCATAGGGTCCAAATAAATTGAAGTGGAACTGTTCATTGTTTCTATCGACCACTTCCCTTTGTCCTTCAGCAGCTATTTTTGCGTTTGATACTTGGCAAAATAACATTAGCATTACCATTATTGCCATGAGTCCTAGCTTGGGTATTCGAGGTTTACTGCAAGTACTTCTAGTTTTCCTTTGGTGGGATTTCCGAGTCATTTTCTTTCGGACTCAATTCCAGCTAATGGACAAATTTTAGTAATAGGTCATTTAATTGACCCGTCTTGATGTTTAATAGTCACTACTCGCACTTTATCATCTTTACCTTTATGTATTTCTTCTATTTTTCCCTACGGCCATCTAGCTGGATGACAGTTGTAATCATTTATTAATACTATCTGCCCCTTTTTTTAATATTCTGCATTTATATTTTCCATTTATTCCTTTGTTGCAAAGTGTGTTCCTTCCACTTAATCCAGAATTCTCTTTTTCATTTTTTCTGAATTAACTTCCATCGATCCAAATTTTTCAATTATTTTCTCTGTAATTGTTTCAATGGAGCCAACTATGGCCTTTCAATAATATAATGCCCTAGTGTTAATATATCCAAATCGTCAATATCATTTGTAGCTGTATAAAAAGGCCGTGAATTCTGCTTTAATTTAACATAATAGGGTTGCCATTTTCTCATAGGTTAAATTATTGTCCACAATTACTCTTTTTAAGTGATATTTCACTGACTTTACCCCAGTCTCCCAAATACCAGCGAATTGAGGTCCCGCCGGGATGATAAAGTGCCACTCGATTTGTTCATTTTCTAGAATTGGAACCACTTTGATATTGTCCCAAGGGCTTTCTGGTATTCTTCGTCTAATTTGCGGCATCTGATGTTAGCTCGCTCACCACTTCTAGATGAAGAGCCTTTGTCGCTATGCACAGGAAAACTGCAATATATCCCTTATACGATTTCTGCCCACGGTTTCTAGAACATCGAAAATGGTGAGGTCTGGCGAAGTCTACTCCTGTATTTGTGAACGGGTGCGGTTTCTTTTATTCTGTGTTTCGGCGAACTTCCCATAATTTGTTCTGCGGTATTCTGCCGATACCTAGCACAGGTAACACACTGTTTAAGCTTCTGCCTTTAAACAATTCCTTAGCCCAAATATCAAAACTTTCGTTGGACATAGTTTCGCATCAGGTTAATTCCACCGTGTAATGTTTCTCAATGTTCATTTTTATACCCGTACTCGAAGAGTAAAAGGGTATATTGTATTTGTGCTAATTGCTGTCTGTCCGTCTGTCCGTCTTGTTTGTCGCCCATTGCTCGGAGGCTATAAGGCTATAAGAGAAAATGACCATGTCTACCAGATTCCCGAATTTGGTTCAGATCGGATCATTATTGTAGCCACAATGATCAAATGAATTTTCTGCTGCGAGCTTCCCCCTTCCCCTTGCGGCGTAAGTCAGTTATGGGGATGATTTTCGCTAATGATTCTTTCGCACGCACACTTACGCTCAAACATGCTGCCTCGTGCAGTGTACGTGTGTTGTTGTGAGAAGTGATGTAGATGAAGTAGATGTAGATGACTGATGTAGCAAACAAATGTAAGATGTAAAACTTATAAAAAATTTGAAAATTCCACATAAATCACATGTGTGCTGACTGAGTACGGGTATAAAAGTAGAGTCAGTAGAACAGCGACTCCGTACGTTCTTTCTCGTTAATAATTGGATCTCAGACACTATAAGAGCTAGAGCAACCAAACTTTATGTACAGACTTATGTGAAATCACTTCAGTGCAAGTTTATTTCAAAATTTCGCCACGCCCCCTCCCGCCACCACAAAAGACGAAAATCCACAATTTTAAAGATAGAAAAAAAAAAACGAGAAAAAAGACCGTGTTTATGTGGAATTTTCAAATGTTTTATCAGTTTCTACATTTAAAATTTTTTGTTTCTACATCAGTTCTCACAACAACACACGCACACTGCACGAGGCAGAGTCTGTGAGCGTGAGTGTGAGTCTGAGAGAGAATTAGTAGCGAATATCATCCCCATAAATGACTTACTTTGCAAGAGAAGGGAGGAAATTGCTGCTGAAAATTCATTTGATCATTGTGGCTACAATAATTATCCGATCTGAACCAAATCTGGTAGATATGATCATTATCTACGATACTGCATCTTTGTTTTTTTTCTATCTTCAAAATTGTGGATTTTCGTCTTTTGTGGTGGCGGAAAGGGGCGCGGCGAAAACTTTGAAATACACTTGTTCAGGTTTGGTATCACAGGAGTGTGGACAGAAAGTTTGGTTGCTCGAGCTCTTATAGTCTCTGAGATCCAGGCGTTCATTTGTACGAAAAACCAAATCGACTCGTTTTCCAAATCAGTTTGGAACAAAAAATTTGGTTGCTCTATCTTTTATAGCCTTCGAGCAATGGCGATAAACAAGACGGACAGACAGACGGACAGACAGGGCTATATCGACTCGGCTATTGATGCTGATCCAGAATATATATACATTATATGGTCGGAAATTATTCCTTCTCTATGTTACACACATCCACTTTTACCACAAATACAATATACCCTTTTACTCTTCGAGTACGGGTATAAAAATGCAGTATCGTAGAGAATGACAATATCTACCAGATTCCCAAATTTGGTTTAGATCGGATCATTATTGTAGCGACAATGATTAAATGAATTTTCCGGAGCTACCCGCCAACCTTTCAGCCATGCAGTGTTGTTGTGAGAAGTGATGAAGATGACAGATGTAGGAAAAATGTAAAATGTAAAAAATGATAAAATATTTGAAAGTTCTACATAAATCGCATGTGTACTGACAGAGTACGGGTATAAAAGTAGTGTCGCGTTAAAAGCGACACAACACGTCCTTTCTCGTTTTCTAATAGGTTTTTCATATTTCCTTCCAAAGTTTCCCTATCTTCAGCGTCCATTATCCCAAAACAATATATGATAAAGTGAGCCTAAATCTGCAATTTGTCTTTCAGTATTATCTAAAATATTATTCCACTGATCTTCAAAAAAGTGTGAAGTTTTCAACACGACTCTCATTTTCCCAATCAAATCTTTTCCTTTTTATACGTTTCCGACCCCATAAAGTATATATATATTCTTGATCAGCATCAATAGCCGAGTCGATATAGCCATGTCTGTACGTCTGTCCGTCCGTCTTGTTTATCACTCATTGCTCGAAGGCTATTAGAGCTAGAGCAATCAAATTTTTTCCTAGAAAAGTGTTTCAAAATTTCGCCCCGCCCACTTTCGCCCCCACAAAGGGCGCACATCTGTGGCGTCCACAATTTTAAAGATAGCAGAAAACGAAAAATGCAGAATCATAGAGACAGCCTATATCTATCAGGGGCCCAAATCTGAATCGGATCGGATCATTAATATAGCCACAATAGAGGCAAATGTACGAAAAAACTTCGCTCCCTCTTTTTAATACTATCTGCCCTTTTTTTAAAAATCGAGTCGATTTGGTTTTCGTAAAAATGAACGCCTGGTTCTCAGAGACTATAAGAGCTAGAGCAACCAAACTTTTGGCCAAGACTCCTGTGATACCAAACCTGAACAAGTGTATTTCAAAATTTCGCCCCGCCCCCACAAAAAGACGAAAATCCACAATATTGAAGATAGCAAAAACTAAAAAATGCAGTATTGTAGAGTTGACCATATCTACCAGATTCCCGAATTTGGTCCAGATCGGATCATTATTATAGCCACAATGATGAAATGAATTTTCAGCAGCAATCCCCCACCTCCTCTTGCGGCGTAAGTCGCATTGATTGTTGCTGCAGCTTCTCTCACACGCACACTCACGCTCAAACATGCTGCCTCGTGCAGTGTACGTGTGTTGTTGTGAGAACTGATGTTGATGATGTAGATGTAGATGTCGATGACAGATGTAGCAAAAATGTAAAATGTAAAAAATGATAAAACATTTTAAAATTCCACATAAATCACATGTGTACTGACTGAGTACGGGTATAAAAGTAGAGTCGCGTTCGAAGCGACTCCGTACGTTCTTTTTCTCGTTTATCATTTGAAATACGGGTCCATATTATAATACACAATTAGATCCCAAGAAGAGGCGACTATTTCTATGTCTCCCATAGGGTCCAAATAAATTGAAGTGTTCATTGTTTCTATCGACCACTTCCCCTTGTCCTTCAGCAGCTATTTTTTATACCCGTAATCGAAGAGTAATAGGGTATATTGTATTTGTGGTAAAAGTGGATGTGTGTAACACACAGAAGGAGGCGTTTCCGACCCCATAAAGTATAAATATTATTGATCAGCATCAATAGCCGAGTAGATATAGTCATGTCTGTCTGTGCGTCTGTCTATCTGTCTGTCTGTCCGTCTTGTATGTCGCCAATTGCTCGGAGGCTATAAGAGCTAGAGCAACCAAATTTTATTTCCAGACTGATGTGATATCTCACCCCTATAAAAGTGTTTCAAAATTTCGCCCGCCCCTTCCGACCTCATAAAGGGCGCACATCTGTCTACAGTTTTAAAGATAATAGAAAACGAAAAGGGCAATGTCATAGAGAATATCTCTCAGGGGTCCAAATCTGAATTGGATCGGATAATTATTATAGCCACAATAGAGAAAACCATTTCGAAAAACATCTTCCTTCTCGCTCGCACTCACACACAACCGTGTAGGCTTTGCCCTTTTGTACAAATGAGCGCCTGGATCTCAGACACTATAAGAGCTAGAGCAACCAAACTTTTATGTACAGACTTATGTGAAATCACTTCAGTGCAAGTTTATTTCAAAATTTCGCCACGCCCCCTCCCGCCACCACAAAAGACGAAAATCCACAATTTTAAAGATAGAAAAAAAAACAAACGAGAAAGACCGTGTTTATGTGGAATTTTCAAATGTTTTATCAGTTTCTACATTTAAAATTTTTTTGTTTCTACATCAGTTCTCACAACAACACACGCACACTGCACGAGGCAGAGTCTGTGAGCGTGAGTGTGAGTCTGAGAGAATTAGTAGCGAATATCATCCCCATAAATGACTTACTTTGTAAAGAGAAGGGAGGAAATTGCTGCTGAAAATTCATTTGATCATTGTGGCTACAATAATTATCCGATCTGAACCAAATCTGGTAGATATGATCATTATCTACGATACTGCATCTTTGTTTTTTTTTCTATCTTCAAAATTGTGGATTTTCGTCTTTTTGTGGTGGCGGAAAGGGGCGCGGCGAAAAACTTTGAAATACACTTGTTCAGGTTTGGTATCACAGGAGTGTGGACAGAAAGTTTGGTTGCTCGAGCTCTTATAGTCTCTGAGATCCAGGCATTCATTTGTACGAAAAACCAAATCGACTCGTTTTCCAAATCAGTTTGGAACAAAAATTTGGTTGCTCTATCTTTTATAGCCTTCGAGCAATGGCGATAAACAAGACGGACAGACAGACGGACAGACAGGGCTATATCGACTCGGCTATTGATGCTGATCCAGAATATATATACATTATATGGTCGGAAATTATTCCTTCTCTATGTTACACACATCCACTTTTACCACAAATACAATATACCCTTTTACTCTTCGAGTACGGGTATAAAATGCAGTATCGTAGAGAATGACAATATCTACCAGATTCCCAAATTTGGTTTAGATCGGATCATTATTGTAGCGACAATGATTAAATGAATTTTCCGGAGCTACCCGCCAACCTTTCAGCCATGCAGTGTTGTTGTGAGAAGTGATGAAGATGACAGATGTAGGAAAAATGTAAAATGTAAAAAATGATAAAATATTTGAAAGTTCTACATAAATCGCATGTGTACTGACAGAGTACGGGTATAAAAGTAGTGTCGCGTTAAAAGCGACACAACACGTCCTTTCTCGTTTTCTAATAGGTTTTTCATATTTCCTTCCAAAGTTTCCCTATCTTCAGCGTCCATTATCCCAAACAATATATGATAAAGTGAGCCTAAATCTGCAATTTGTCTTTCAGTATTATCTAAAATATTATTCCACTGATCTTCAAAAGTGTGAAGTTTTCAACACGACTCTCATTTTCCCAATCAAATCTTTTCCCTTTTTATACGTTTCCGACCCCATAAAGTATATATATTCTTGATCAGCATCAATAGCCGAGTCGATATAGCCATGTCTGTACGTCTGTCCGTCCGTCTTGTTTTTCACTCATTGCACGAAGGCTATTAGAGCTAGACCAATCAAATTTTTTTCCAGACTGATGTGATATCTCACTCCTAGAAAAGTGTTTCAAAATTTCGCCCCGCCCACTTTCGCCCCCACAAAGGGCGCATATCTGTGGCGTCCACAATTTTAAAGATAGCAGAAAACGAAAAATGCAGAATCATAGAGACAGCCTATATCTATCAGGGGGCCCAAATCTGAATCGGATCGGATCATTAATATAGCCACAATAGAGGCAAATGTACGAAAAAAACTTCGCTCCCTCTCTTTCGCACTCACACAAAATCGAGTCGATTTGGTTTTTCGTAAAATGAACGCCTGGTTCTCAGAGACTATAAGAGCTAGAGCAACCAAACTTTTGGCCAAGACTCCTGTGATACCAAACCTGAACAAGTGTATTTCAAAATTTCGCCCCGCCCCTTCCGCCCCCACAAAAGACGAAAATCCACAATATTGAAGATAGCAAAAACTAAAAATGCAGTATTGTAGAGAATGACCATATCTACCAGATTCCCGAATTTGGTCCAGATCGGATCATTATTATAGCCACAATGATGAAATGAATTTTCAGCAGCAATCCCCCACCTCCTCTTGCGGCGTAAGTCAATTATTGGGGTTGATTGTTGCTGCAGCTTCTCTCACACGCACACTCACGCTCAAACATGCTGCCTCGTGCAGTGTACGTGTGTTGTTGTGAGAACTGATGTTGATGATGTAGATGTAGATGTCGATGACAGATGTAGCAAAAAATGTAAAATGTAAAAAATGATAAAACATTTTAAAATTCCACATAAATCACATGTGTACTGACTGAGTACGGGTATAAAAGTAGAGTCGCGTTCGAAGCGACTCCGTACGTTCTTTCTCGTTTATCATTTGAAATACGGGTCCATATTATAATACACAATTAGATCCAAAGAAGAGGCGACTATTTCTATGTCTCCCATAGGGTCCAAATAAATTGAAGTGTTCATTGTTTCTATCGACCACTTCCCTTGTCCTTCAGCAGCTATTTTTATACCCGTAATCGAAGAGTAATAGGGTATATTGTATTTGTGGTAAAAGTGGATGTGTGTAACACACAGAAGGAGGCGTTTCCGACCCCATAAAGTATAAATATTATTGATCAGCATCAATAGCCGAGTAGATATAGTCATGTCTGTCTGTGCGTCTGTCTATCTGTCTGTCTGTCCGTCTTGTATGTCGCCAATTGCTCGGAGGCTATAAGAGCTAGAGCAACCAAATTTTATTTCCAGACTGATGTGATATCTCACTCCTATAAAAGTGTTTCAAAATTTCGCCCGCCCCCTTCCGACCTCATAAAGGGCGCACATCTGTCTACAGTTTTAAAGATAATAGAAAACGAAAAGGGCAATGTCATAGAGAATATCTCTCAGGGGTCCAAATCTGAATTGGATCGGATAATTATTATAGCCACAATAGAGAAAACCATTTCGAAAAAACATCTTCCTTCTCGCTCGCACTCACACACAACCGTGTAGGCTTTGCCCTTTTGTACAAATGAGCGCCTGGATCTCAGACACTATAAGAGCTAGAGCAACCAAACTTTATGTACAGACTTATGTGAAATCACTTCAGTGCAAGTTTATTTCAAAATTTCGCCACGCCCCTCCCGCCACCACAAAAAGACGAAATTCACAATTTTAAAGATAGAAAAAAAAAACAAGCGAGAAAGACAAACAATTTTCAAATGTTTTATCAGTTTCTACATTTAAAATTTTTTTGCTGCATATGTCATCTACATCGACATCTACATCAGTTCTCACAACAACACACGCACACTGCACGAGGCAGAGTCTGTGAGCGTGAGTGTGAGTCTGAGAGAATTAGTAGCGAATATCATCCCCATAAATGACTTACTTTGCAAGAGAAGGGAGGAAATTGCTGCTGAAAATTCATTTGATCATTGTGGCTACAATAATGATCCGATCTGAACCAAATCTGGTAGATATGATCATTATCTACGATACTGCATCTTTGTTTTTTTTCTATCTTCAAAATTGTGTATTTTCGTCTTTTGTGGTATCGGAAGGGGGCGCGGCGAAAACTTTGAAATACACTTGTTCAGGTTTGGTATCACAGGAGTGTGGACAGAAAGTTTGGTTGCTCGAGCTCTTATAGTCTCTGAGAGATCCAGGCGTTCATTTGTACGAAAAACCAAATCGACTCGTTTTCCAAATCAGTTTGGAACAAAAATTTGGTTGCTCTATCTCTTATAGCCTTCGAGCAATGGGCGATAAACAAGACGGACAGACATGGCTATATCGACTCGGCTATAGGTGCTGATCAAGAATATATATACTTTATAGGGTCGGAAATGATTCCTTCTCTATTTTACACACATCCACTTTTACCACAAATACAATATACCCTTTTACTCTTCGAGTACGGGTATAAAAATGCAGTATCGTAGAGAATGACAATATCTACCAGATTCCCAAATTTGGTTTAGATCGGATCATTATTGTAGCGACAATGATTAAATGAATTTTCGGAGCTACCCGCCAACCTTTCAGCCATGCAGTGTTGTTGTGAGAAGTGATGAAGATGACAGATGTAGAAAAAAATGTAAAATGTAAAAAATGATAAAATATTTGAAAGTTCTACATAAATCGCATGTGTACTGACAGAGTACGGGTATAAAAGTAGTGTCGCGTTAAAAGCGACACAACACGTTCTTTCTCGTTTTCTAATAGGTTTTTCATATTTCCTTCCAAAGTTTCCCTATCTTCAGCGTCCATTATCCCAAACAATATATGATAAAGTGAGCCTAAATCTGCAATTTTTTCTTTTCAGTATTATCTAAAATATTATTCCACTGATCTTCAAAAGTGTGAAGTTTTCAACACTACTCTCATTTTCCCAATCAAATCTTTTCCCTTTTTTATCATTTGAAATACGGGTCCATATTATAATACACAATTAGATCCCAAGAAGAGGCGACTATTTCTATGTCTCCCATAGGGTCCAAATAAATTGAAGTGGAACTGTTCATTGTTTCTATCGACCACTTCCCTTGTCCTTCAGCAGCTATTTTTGCGTTTGATACTTGGCAAAATAACATTAGCATTACCATTATTGCCATGAGTCCTAGCTTGGGTATTCGAGGTTTACTGCAAGTACTTCTAGTTTCCTTTGGTGGCATTTCCGAGTCATTTTCTTCGGACTCAATTCCAGCTAATGGACAAATTTTAGTAATAGGTCATTTAATTGACCCGTCTTGATGTTTAATAGTCACTACTCGCACTTTATCATCTTTACCTTTATGTATTTCTTCTATTTTTCCCTACGGCCATCTAGCTGGATGACAGTTGTAATCATTTATTAATACTATCTGCCCTTTTTTAATATTCTGCATTTATATTTTCCATTTATTCCTTTGTTGCAAAGTGTGTTCCTTCCACTTAATCCAGAATTCTCTTTTCATTTTCTGAATTAACTTCCATCGATCCAAATTTTCAATTATTTTCTCTGTAATTGTTTCAATGGAGCCAACTATGGCCTTTCAATAATATAATGCCCTAGTGTTAATATATCCAAATCGTCAATATCATTTGTAGCTGTATAAAAAGGCCGTGAATTCTGCTTTAATTTAACATAATAGGGTTGCCATTTTCTCATAGGTTAAATTATTGTCCACAATTACTCTTTTTAAGTGATATTTCACTGACTTTTACCCCAGTCTCCCAAATACCAGCGAATTGAGGTCCCGCCGGGATGATAAAGTGCCACTCGATTTGTTCATTTTCTAGAATTGGAACCACTTTGATATTGTCCTTAAGGGCTTTCTGGTATTCTTCGTCTAATTTGCGGCATCTGATGTTAGCTCGCTCACCACTTCTAGATGAAGAGCCTTTGTCGCTATGCTTTTGGGGAAAACTGCAATATATCCCTTATACGATTTCTGCCCACGGTTTCCAGAACATCGAAAATGGTGAGGTCTGGCGAAGTCTACTCCTGTATTTGTGAACGGGTGCGGTTTCTTTATTCTGTGTTTCGGCGAATTTCCCATAATTTGTTCTGCGGTATTCTGCCGATACCTAGCACAGGTAACACACTGTTTAAGCTTCTGCCTTAAACAATTCCTTAGCCCAAATATCCAAAACTTTCGTTGGACATAGTTTCGCATCAGGTTAATTCCACCGTGTAATGTTTCTCAATGTGCATTTTTAATAATTAAAGATGTTAAGTAACATTTATCTAAAATCAATTAATGTTTAACCTCAAATTCTGCATTGGAGTCTTGAAGCCTACCTCCAACTCGCAGTAACCCATCTCTATCTAAAAATAGATTCAAGCCGAATATTTTACTTTTTATTTCTATACCTTTTTTATACCCGTACTCGAAGAGTAAAAGGGTGTATTGTATTTGTGGTAAAAGTGGATGTGTGTAACAAAGAGAAGGAATAATTTCCGACCCTGTAAAGTATATATAATATATTCTCAATCAGCATCAATAGCCGAGTCGATATAGCTCTGTCTGTCCGTCCGTCTGTCCGTCTTGTTTGTCGCCCATTTCTCGGAGACTAAAAGAGATAGAGCATCTAAATTTTTTTCCAAACTAATGTGTTTTCTCACTCCTAGAAAAGTGTTTAAAAATTTCGCCCCGCCCACTTCCGCCCCCACAAAGTGCGCAAATCTGTGGCGTCGACAATTTTGAAAATTACAGAAAACTAAAAATGCAGAATCATAGACAAAGAACATATCTATCAGGCCCAAATCTGAATCGGATCGGATCATTAATATAGCTCCAATAAAGAAAAACAAACGAAAAAACTTCGCTCCCTCTCTTTCGCACTCACAGAAAAACGAGTCGATTTGGTTTTTCGTACAAATGAGCGCCTCGATCTCAGAGACTATAAGAGCTAGAGCTACCAAACTTATTGTCTAGACGAGTCTACGACGAAAATTCACAATTTTGAAGTTAGAAAAAAAACGAAAAATGCAGTATTGTAGAGAATGACCATATCTACCAGATTCCCTTGGTTCAGATCGGATCATTATTGTAGCCACAATGATCAAATGAATTTTCAGCATCAATTTCCCTCCCCTTTCAGATTAAGTCAGTAAGGGGAGGGGAGGAGAACAAAAATCATCGAAAACGTGATTACGTAATATATGGACAACCCCAATCTAGTAGGCTAATCGCCAAATTGTTGGGGTGGTCATGTAGCCTTTGCATGTACCGCTTGCTGCTTCTCTTAATTTCGTCTTCCACCCAAGGAAATCTGAGGACTTGATGAATAGTGGCGTTGTCGTGCAGAAGGTGAGCGTAGGTGGCAGTGCGGAGAGCTCTGTTCTCGAATGCCTGGATAATGTAGACATTAGTCTTACAAGCGGTGCCCCACAGTTGGATACCATATGTCAAGAATGGCCTGATGATCGCCTTGTATAAGAGTAACTTTGATAACTTCGGCAGCTTCGATCTTCTACCCATCAGCCAGTAGAATGCTTTAGAGCGGTCTTCTGCTTGGCGGTGCTTCTTCAGCAAGTGCGGTCTCCACGTTACCCTCCTGTCAAGAGTGATGCCAAGGTATTTAGGAGTGACTACCTCTGGGATTGTAACGTCGTTAAATCTAAATGGAGGGCAGTTGTCGCGGCGGTTGACGAAGGTGGTGGCAGTGGACTTATCGCCGTTAACGGTGATATTCCACTTTTTGTGCCATGAGCTAAGAAGGTAGAGTTGCTCTTGCATTACATGGGAGGCCTCTGCTGGGGTGTCTGCTACTGTAAGGAAGGCCGTGTCATCGTCATAGGTGGCTGCCATTTGTTGGGGATTGATAGCAGCGGGAGTTCGGCCGTGTATGCATTGAACATAAACGCACCGAGGACTCCTGAGTGGGCTTCTCCACATTTGATGGCGAACTTACGGCCATCCAGGAATGATTTCAGGAACTTGAAGTAAGTTTATTTAAGCCTGGTAAACCTGAAGCTAATCCTGCCTCCTATCGTCCGATCAGCTTACTGCCAGTGCTCTCCAAGATACTCGTACGAGTATTTTCGACTAGAGTATTGCCGGTGATGGACGAGTCTGGTCTGATCCCCGAATATCAGTTTGGTTTCAGGCGCTGCCACGGAACCCCCGAGCGATGCCATCGAGTAGTTCAATATATCTTGGACGCCTTTAAAAACATGAAATATTGCCTGGCGGTCATGCTGGACGTCAAACAAGCCTTTGATCGGGTCTGGCACCCTAGACTCCTCCTGAACCTTAAAACCGGCCTGCCCCACACGGTTATGATATCCCACTGCTACAAATGTATTTCAAAATTACAAATGAGCGCCTGCTTAAACTCCTGTGATACTACTTCAGTACAAGTGTATTTCAAAATTATGGCACGCCATCTTCCTCCCCTCAAAAGATGAAAGTCTACAATTTTGAAGATAGAACAAATCGAAAGATGCTGTATCGTAGAGAATGACCAAATTTACCGGATTCCCGAATCTGGTTCCTATCGGATCATTATTGTAGCCACCCATATACAATTAATTTTAAGCAGCGAGTTCCCCCACTCTTCGCAACAAAATATACATTACATTGATGGCAGCTACTGATTCTCTCTCTCGCTCACACACTCCGCCTCGTGCAGTGTATGTGTGTTATTGTGTTTTTTTTTTTAATCTTTACCTCGTTTATATTAAATATTTCTCGTATTTGTATAACTAGGGACTTTAACTTTTATAAAATAAATTGATGGCCAAGAAACCTGGAGAGCCGTTGGAAGTTTAGATAACTTCGTCTATGCGGGACCCTCTTAAACTCTCTCTCTCTCTTCTAAGCCGATCGCATCTCCGGAGCTCCTTCATCGCGGCGGCAGCAAAATTGCTACTGCCGACCATACCGCGGCGTCTCCTAGCATCGCCTCCACCAGGCTGCTGCGTGTCAACCGCCTTCCAGCGGACTGCCAAAGCTCCGCTGCTGCACCATCTGCAGGATGGCGACTCCTTGTGCCCAAATCTACACAGTAGCTGAGTGGTGTAGAAGGTCACCGTGCCTTCACTTCGCTAACCCACCTTCCCACAGGAATGCGACGGTGGGTGCACCTGCCGTTTTTCGAGCTGTCCCAGCGACACTGTCAGACCCTCTAGCCTGCTTTCCCGCCGCCAATACCAATACCGTGGCCAATACCACGTTCTTCTCCTCGACGACCACGAGATCTATAGGAAGAACTCCTGCGATGACCAGCGCAGCGTCATCTGATATGGTCCTAAGTCCGCATCAAATCCGCAGTGCGCAGAAACGATGGGTGGACTTGACGCCCTTGGCGTAGCTGAGACTTTCATGTCATCCGCCCATACTGCAGCAGCGTAGGTGATGGCTGATCTGACAACGATGGTCAGCAACAGCCTTCTCTCCTGCTTAGGTCCACGGGTGTTTAGCATTATTCGAGAAAGGGCTCGGCCCGTATTAGCCGTTTTCTCCTGGACATAGCTGAGGTGATCCCGGAAGCAGAGCCTGGTGTCTAGCATCACCCCGAGGTAGCGGATGGCTCGCTTCGTAACTATCGTTTGGTCTCCAATTCTGAAGTGCGCTGTCTCCACGGTAGAACGGCTGCTGACCAAGACTGCCTCCGTTTTATGCGCCGCTAGATCCAGCCCCGCAGACAGAAGCCAATCTGCTATCAGCCGTATGGCCATGTAGCAGGCTTCTTCTGCCTTATGAAGGTGATTTGCCACCACTGAGAGTGCCACGTCTTTAGCGTAACAGGTTATCTGGCAGCCGGCTGGAAGTGTAAGCCGTATAACTCCATCATATGCCACGTTCCACAGTAGAGAGCCCATCACCAAACCTTTGGGGACTCCTGCCGAGATGGGGTGGGATTAAGTCCCAACCGCCGTTTCGAAGTTGAGGATCCTATCCTCAAAATAGCTCCGAACCAGGAGCTCCTCCTGCGATGACCAGCGCAGCGTAGTCTGATATGGTTCTAAATCCGCAACAAATCCGCAGTGCGCAGAGACGATGGGGGACCTCCATCGCCTGGAAGTATCTGGGAATGCCCTTCTGTCTCAGCGCGCCCGTGATTCACTCCCACTTTACTGAGTTAAAGGCATTATTGATGTCCAGGGTGACAATCAGGCAGTACTCCTTCTTGCCACCCTTCCAGGCCGGGGCTTCCGGCCTCGGAAGCGTTGCGGACCACCCTGCCTATGGTGTCCACCGTCGATAACCCTTTCTCTTCTGCGTTACGCTTCGTCACCATCTTGTAGGCTCTTCCTCATGGGTCATGCTCGGCTGCGTCGCAAAGCTAAAAAAAATCCCGCTTGCTCCTCTTGATGGCTGTCTTCAGCGTTTTTCTGGCCACTTCATACGCTTTGTATAAACCCGGCCAGTCTCTGTCACTCCGTCTGCGTGCTCTCTGATATCGCCTTCTGGCGGACAGGCAGGTGCGCCTCGCCTCAGCTATCTCGCCGCTCCACCAGTAGGTCGGCGGCTGCGTGCCCCTGAACTTCCTCCTTCGGATCATGCTTGCGTCGCATGCGAGCAGAAGCTGTTCTGAGAGCTCGTTGGCCATCTGCTGTGGCGAGCCTTCTAAGGTCACACCGCCCATCGCCTCCAAAAAGTCCGAAGTGTTTCTCCTCTGTAGGCTAGCCTCTGTGAAGTCTGGTTCTGGGTTCGTCTAGGTCCGCCGCCTATCGAGAACACCAGAGCCTCGTGGTCGCTTGCAGTGTACTGGTTACACAGACTCGATCACCGAGCCTACGCCTCCTCGGTTGAACGTTTTTTCCTGTTCCCTGACCCTTTGTTATTCCGTCCGATCTGCTGGTTTTGGAGATATCGCTCCCCCACTCCTGAGCCCACGAATTGAAATCTCCTCCGATGGCGACGGGCTTGCAGTCTCTGGCATCGTCAACCAGTTCGTCTAAGGCTGCTGCGAAGCTATGGCGTATCAAGATTGGTGGGAGGTAGCAACTGTATGCCCATAAACTCGTCAATTTGGCCCGCACAAAGTGGATAAACGCTACGCATGATGTTGGCCGTATACATGGTCTGCCACAGGACCAGATCGCTGCTTTCCCCGACGAGCTATCGACCCAACATCCATCTGCTGGGGATCTGTATGGCTCGCTGATGAGGGCGGAATCCGACCTTTGCTTCCGCACCGCCTGAGTGAGCAAATCGCTTGCAGCTTCGCAAGCAAGGTTGAGAACCTAAACATGATGGTTGGCGTTCGTGCTCTCCTTGGATGCCATTGGACACCTCTGGCTTCCAGTAATGTGGTTCTGCGGCTTCCCTTTTCCGGCGCAATAGAAGCACTTCGCCTCCTTTCGGCAGTCGCGTATTTTGTGGTCTTCAGCACCACAACGGAAACACCAGCCGCTTCTGTCCACTAAACTGCCACAATTCGCTGCGATGTGCCCCAGATACAGGCACTTAAAGCATTTCAAGGGTAGATTTCGCACACAGACCAGGCCACCTTAATCTCCCGAGCGGGAGATCTGCGGCGCCATCGCGAGCCAGCACAAAATCGAGGAGGGCCAAATCCGAGTGCGGAGCTTGCTACGAGGCTACTCGGAGTCGCAGCTGGCGGTGGTCAGCTTGCCCTTTTCCGTGGGCAAAGCCGTTTTGGAGCGCGGCGAGGTGCGGATCGGCTGGACCGTCTGCAGGATCCGAGAAAGAGAGGGTCTCCCAAGATGCTACAGGTGCCTGGAACCCGGGCATATTGCAAGTAATTGCAAGAGCTCGGTGGACAGGAGCGGCTGCTGCATCAAATGCGGTGGACAGGGGCACAAGGCAGCCGAGTGCAGCAAGGAGCCATCGTGCTTTATCTGCTCAGCAGCTGGGATGAAGGAGACGAGGCATCAGGCAGGCAGTAGGAGCTGCCCAGCCGCAAGCAGCGGGGTCAAGAACGCCAGATCCTCATGCAGTTGATCCAATTAAATTTGAATCACTGCAGAGCGGCGCAGGATCTCCTGGTGCAGACGGTGCGTGAGCTGGGCTCGGAGGTAGCAATCCTCAGTGAACCCTACAAGGTGGGGAGCAGCAGCGTGTGGGCCACGGACAGCACTGGCAAAGCTTCCCTGTGGCTCTGCGGAGTGAATGCTCCACAGATGCGCGACGTCAAGTCAGCAGAAGGATTCGTCCGGGCGAACGTGGGAGGTACGTGGCTGTACAGCTGCTACCTGGCGCCCAGTCTCTCGCTGGAGAGCTTCAGCAAGATCCTGGACGATCTGTGCAGCGACCTGAGAGGACGGAGCAACGTCGTGGTCGGGGGCGACTTCAATGCCTGGGCCCAGGAATGGGGGTCCTCCCGTACCAATGCCAGAGGTCGCACGGTGCTGGAGGCTTTCGCCACGCTGGACATCGTCCTGCTGAACGAAGGGTCCCGACAAACCTTCAGCAGGGCAGGCACGGGGTCAGTGATTGACATCACATACGTCAGCAGCGCGCTGGCACGCCACGCTCGATGGAAGGTCAGCGAGGTCTACACCGCCAGCGACCACGAGGCAATCCAGTGCTCGGTGGGCGTGCCTGGGCGAGGGTCAGAACCTCCCCCCAAAGGAAGGCGTACCGGCAGGACACGCTGAGGCCGCAGATCTTCGCAGGAGCACTGGGGAGCTTCACGGCGACAGAAGCGGATGGAGCAAATGAGAGGGCCAACAAATTGGCCTCCGCATTGGAGGGCGCATGCGACCAAAGCATGCTCCCGAGGCGGACATTCCGGTCGCACCAAGTGCCGGTGTTCTGGTGGAGCGAGGAGATCGCTGAACTCCGCAGGACATGCCTCCGCGCCAGAAGGCTTCTGCAACGGGCTGGGGCACTTCGCGCCTGGACAGCTGCAGCGAGCGCTACAAGGCGGCAAGGAAGGAGCTGAAGACAGCCATCAAGAGCAGCAAGAGGGAATGCTTCCTCAAGCTGTGCGATGCAGTTGAAGAAGATCCCTGGGGACGTGCGTACCAGATGGTGGTGAAGAGGATCAACGCGGGAGGCAAAGCCCCAACTGATCCCGAGGAGCTGGAGGGATAGTTAGCGCCCTGTTCCCACGAGGGCAACGGGTCGTGAGCTCTCCACGGTCGGAGTCAAGACGAGGCGAGATATCCGAGGTCACGGAAGACGAGGTTCGGCGTGCGGGCAGACGCCTAAAGCCCAAGAAGGCACCGGGCCCAGATGGGATCCCCAACAGGGCGCTAAAGCTGGCGCTAGCGCTGCTCCCGACGGAGGTTGCTGGCCTGTTTAACCAGTGCCTACAGGAGGGCACGTTCCCCGAGAGGTGGAAGAGGAAGCGGCTGCTACTTCTGGCCAAGCCTGGCAAGCCACCAGGAGAGACCTCCTCCTACAGGCCCATCTGTCTGTTGGACACCATCGGGAAGGTCTTTGAGAGGGTGGTTGCAACGAGGCTGAGTGCACCCATCGAAGCGGCAGGCGGTCTTTCCGCAGGCCAATACGGCTTCAGGAAGGGAAAGTTAACGCTGGACGCCATCTCAAGGGTGGTCGAAACGGCAAAGGAGGCATGCGCGGGAACCAGGTGGAGAGGTGGAAGTAAGTCCTACTGACTGGTGGTGACGCTGGATGTAAGGAACGCCTTCAACTCTGCCGATTGGGGCCGAACGCTGGAGGCCCTCAGAAGCTTCAACATCCGGGGTACCTGCTGAATATAGCTTACAGCTATTTCAGCACCAGGGTACTCACGATGGACAACGAGTCTGGGTTCCAGAGCATACGAAGTCTCAGCCGGAGTCCCGCAGGGCTCCGTTTTGGGACCCCTGCTCTGGAACGCCATGTACGATGGAGTTTTGAGGTTGCCGTTGCCAGCCAGCACAAGCTTGGTAGGCTTCGCGGACGACGTCGCGATAGTGGTGGTCGCAAAGGACCTTGCCGCCGTGGTAAACCTCGCCAACGAGGCTATCCAAGCCGTGGAATCGTGGCTAGCGGTAGCAGGCCTCGAGCTGGCGGCCCACAAGACGGAGGCGGTGCTCATATCGAGCCGGAAAGCGGTGGAGACTGCCATCGTGCAGGTCGGAGGGACGACGATCACCTCCCAAAGTTCGATAAAGTACCTGGGTGTCCACATAGACACGAGGCTATCCTTCAAGGAGCACCTAGAGTACGTGAACAAGAAGGCCAGCGGAACCGCAGGATCGCTCTCGAGGCTGCTGCTCAACACCAGAGGCCCAAAGCAGGCAACGAGGAAGCTGTTGACGAGCGTGGTGACGGCGCAAATGCTCTACGCCGCGCCGGTGTGGGCGAAGGCCGCAACGGTAAAGAGCTATATGCGGGGGCTGGAGGCCACGTATCGGCTATGCGCCATCAGGACCGCATGCGCGTTTCGGACCATCTCGGACGAGGCAGCGCTGGTCATCGCCGGGCATATTCCTCTAGGGGAGCTGATCCGGGAGCGCAGAGAAATTTACGACGCCCTGCAGGACGACGAAGCAGGAATCAGCAAGGCAGAGCTGAAGGCTGCCGCTAGAAGGCGCAGCATGGAGAAATGGCAGAGGAGGTGGGACAGCTCCCAAAAGGGCGCTGGACGCACTCCCTCATCCCACACATCTCGTCCTGGGTCGGAAGGAAGCACGGGCAGGTAGCCCACTACCTAACCCAGGCGCTGAGCGGACATGGCTGCTTCCGCAGCTACCTCCAAGCGCTTTGGGCACGATACGGAGGACTGGTGCCCGGAGTGCGGCTCTGGCATAGTGGAGGACGCTCAGCACGTCCTCTTCGAGTGCCACCGGTTCACATACGAGCGACAGGAGCTTGAGGCCATTGCAGGGTCTGCAATACGCGTTGACAGCCTGGTGCCGCTGATGCTGGCAGACCAGAGGATCTGGGAAGCTGCCGCGGTATTCGCCGCGAGCGTGATGAAAACGCTCAGGGCCATGGAGAGAAGGCGGAAGGAGCAAACGGAGTAGGTGTCTCCGCGCGGGCGAAGCAATGCCTTGCGGCAGTACCGCTAGTCGCACGACCCCTATCCCATCTGTCCCCCAACTGTTCGTATCATAATGTTTTTTGTTCTTAGGTATAAGCACTATTAAGAAAGCCATTAAATGAATACAAAAAAAAAAACCTTAATCTCCCAGCCGCCAAAATCTTTCTTGCCTCGGTCGCAGGCTGATTATGGCGCGCTGCGTGCCACCATACGCTGGACGCAGGCTTTTGATGGCTGATTCATCTAGAGTGACGCCGAGTTCCTCCTTAAATGCCTGTTTCAGGACATTTGCTGTGGCCCTCTCATCCAGGTCTACCACCTCCAGCCTCGTCTGCTGGGTGAGAGCTCTCGCCTCCACCTTCCCTTGCAGGAAAGGGCGGAGGCTATCACTTAGCTGCTGCCTTGTCTCCTGGGTTGCGCCATTCAGCTCCAGCAGGAGTGCCCCTTTGGCGGTACACTTACCCTGCGGACGCTCTCTCCTACGTTCCTCAATTTTTCGTCCTGGCTCCGGGTGACCAGGTTTAAGATTTCATCATAGGTAATTTTGTCCTTTGGCTCGATGATAATGGCATCTGCTTGCGGTCGTACCTGTCGAGTGTGCGTCCTGCCCTTAAATTCTGTCTACTCCTTTCCTGGCAGTATATTCTCATTCCATCGTTCTTGGTGAGGCTGCTCTGAGGGGTAGCCTCCCGGTCCTTTTATCCGCTTTGGCGTGCTCCTAGCAGACATAGCAGAGGGTCTTTTCCCTACGGTTTGTTAATTGTTCGTCTTTTCTGTCGCCTGTATCTCAGAGACTATAAGAGCTAGAGCAACCAAACACTCTGTCAAATTTCCTGTGATACCACTTCAATACATGTGTATTTTAAAATTTCGCTCCGCCCACTTCCCCCACCACAAAAAACGTAAGTCCACAATTTTGAAGATAGAAAAAAACGAAAAAATTCAGTAACGTAGAGATTTACTATATCTACCAGATGGTCGAATCTGGCTTAGCTCGAATCATGAGTATAGCCGCCATGATGAAACTAATTTTCAGCAGCTTGCTGACAATCCTTCACCCACTACTGATTCTCTCACTCGCTCACATACTGCTCACACCCTCTGCAGTATACGCATGTTGTTTTAAGAAGTGATGTAGATGTTGATGACAGATGCAGCAAAAAATTCAAAATGTAAAAACTGATAAAATATTTAAAAATTCCGCGAAAATCACATATATACTAGCTGAGTACGGGTAAAAAAGTAGTCTCGCTTTAACGGCGACTCAGCACCTTCTTCCTTGATTTTTATAACTTCTTGTCAGTTGATTTCTATTATATTTGCAGTGAATTTTTGTTTTTATGGTTGCATTTAAAAAGTGCTGAAAAAATATCACATAGAAATGTGCAAAACCTTACAGACAAAATATAAATAACCATCATAAAATTAGAACAATAGAAGCATTCTTGTGTCGAAGCTTTCCACTGGCATGAGTGCATAGTTAGCGGGCTTTGTTCCCGTGACAAGTGGTTACATACAGGCCCTAAAAATTGTAAAGATCACCATAGGGCGGCTGGGTTATCGCCGGGCGGCACCTTTGTGCAACTACTATTTGGGGCGGGAGGAGGAAAACGAAGAACAACAAGGCTGGGCTATCGCGGGGCGGCAACTTTGTTTACTACAATCAATCGGCAGCAGTTCATCCGCCTAAAGTCAGCCAACGGTACCGGCAGATCACCCAACGTCAACATCGACACTTCACCGGTTCCCCCATCCCACACACCCGTAAACACAAGACACAAGCCACAAGACATTAAGTACCAATAAATACCATTTTTTAACCAACTAACTCGCTCGTCAGCGAACATTTCCCCTCACTGCTACCATCACACGGTGACATAACGCCACCAGAGCTCTTCTCTCGGCCTTCTGACGGCCAAGCCCTCGCCCAAGGTTTCAGCAATCTACAAATTCCTTGTAGAGGTGTAAACCCTGGACGGACTGAGCCTACCTCAGCCTGAGATAGGTCCTCACAAGTGGCGCCCGAGCCGGGACTTTTTGCAACTTTAAGGAAAGTTCAAGAAAACCTTAACTAGGGGCGTCGTGGATTATAGACCTACGGCCACCGAGAGAGAGAGAGAGGAACAGAGCAAATAACAGAACACACGAATCCAGTCGCGAGTGCCACCGTGAAAGTATACGCAGTGCCCGAATAACGAAAAAGTGATCAGGTGCCCGAAAACACCACAGAAACAACACTAGCACCATGAAATCCTACGAAGAGGACTCAGGCAGCGAATTCCACACCCGGAGAGAAAACCCCCAACCCAGGCGTCAGCATCGGCTGGATTTACAAGCGCCGTCGAGAGGATCTGGAGGCCTTCGTCAAGGAATTTGGATTCAGAAGCGAAGGAACTGTCGACGAGATGCGTAAGAACCTTGCCATACCAGTCGCCGGACCACTCCCGCCGGGTACTTGGGTTCGCCTGGCAGAACTTGAGCGACAATACGCTAGACCAGCTTGACGTCCCAAGTCCCCGCTGTCCACCACCCCGGGACCATCAGACACGCAGAGACAGGACCCAAAAGCTAGCTTACAAGTCCCCACAATCACTGAGAACGGACCCCGACCACCAGTCGTAACGGTAGCCAAGGCCACCAACCACGGAAACTTCCCGTTCGCCCACGCTAAGGATTGTGCCAGCGATCGACGCACACATAGACGGGCCTGACTACAACCACATCGCACGCACAGCGGAACGCATCCGCGGATGGGGCATCCAGTTTAGCGGAGAGAATGACCCAATATCGTTTTGGAACTACTCGAGGAATGCGCACTCTCGTATGGAGTGGACACCAACCAGCTGCCTCGGGCCATGGCCGAGCTACTCACCGACGGTATTTCGAACAACTGGACGACCAGATCCGGGGCCGCATGCAAGCGGTGAGAGAACCTTTTAAAGATTACCTCATCGAGATACGGCTACTCATGCACCATGCCGGGTACGACTCAGTTAAGGAGCTGTACTGAATCTACGACAACGCCCTGCCAGGACTCTAACTATCCGTGCGACGAGACCACTTGGAAAGCTTGTCCCAGCTGACGCGGCTAGCCTCAGAGTACGAGATTATTACCGAGCGCAAACATGAGATAACCCCCGCACCCATCCGAAGCTCACCACGAGACACCAGGCCGGTAAGACGCCCAGACCTAAGAGAAGGTGACTCCTACCGGACGCCACAAACGATCACAAACACACCTGTAGCTCGACACAGAAAACCCAGGACCAGAACAAACTACGGGGCACACGCATCCCAAACACACCACGAGGTTCTCACATACGAGATAAGAATCAACACACTTGAACCAGGCGCTCGACACAGAAAGCCCAGGACCCAAACAAACTACGGAACATCCCGAACCCACCACGAGGATCTCACACACGAGACACACATCAACAAACTTGAACCCGCCGCTCGGCACAGGAAGCCCAGTGTCAAATTCAGCCACAGAGCACTCACGCACCCTACCCTTAACGGACAAAGTAAACCTACGGACACCCTCAGAGACGACAACCAGCCCCGAACATTGACAACGGCAGCAACAGTGCGACGACCGAACCACGAGGGGCAGAGCCACGCCAACCCCCCGCCGATCGGGCCAAATAATCGAACTGATATTTACGGAACCACTCCAACCGGAAGCGGAATCTAGGACGATGACCCTCCGAAACACCGACCGCAGTCCTGTCGTACCAAGGGCCGACGCCACACCCATTTTCGCCTACCCAACGGAGTAACTTCCGCGTACTGACGTGCCCACTAGCGCCATGCACCACGCCATGCCTAACAGTCCGAAATCTTCGTCGCCCAAACAAGTCGTTGCTACGAAAACAGAGTCGTCACTGAGACCCGCCTGGCCATACGTCGACCGGAAGACATTACAACCCATGTATACCGTCAGACTCACGAAGCTACGCCACTCACGGCCAACGCTACCCCCAGCGCGTTCGACACCATTGTCCTCCCAGAATACCCAATCCAGCCCACGTACCCCGAAACTCCCGATCCCTCCGAACACGATCTAGAACCGGTCTCCGAGCCTTGTCCGCCAGACAAAGCACCACAGATCCAAGAATTTCTGGACGCATAAACTTCCAAAGTTCAATAATCTCAACGGGACCTCCGACTCGCCTTCGAAAAGCGAACCTGCGGATAAACGAGGAAAAGTGTACCTTTTCCAAAGCCGGATCAAATATCTTGGTCACGTGATCAGGAAGAAGGTATCTACACGGACCCCGACAAGATTGCTGCCGTTAAAAAACTCAAGCCACCCAGGAACCTAAAGGAACTTCGTCGGTGAATCGGAATGGCATCATGGTACCGAAGATTTGTTCCCAACTTTGCTACAGTCGTCCAACCAATGTCTCAGCAACTCAAGAAGAAAGAAACATGGACATGGACCGCAGAGTAAGAAGCGTAAGAATACTCTGGAAAGCCCTTACGGAAGAATAGCGAGATAGGCGCTCGAACTCCAACTGTATCACTGAAGAGCAGGGAAACAAAACGTGGTTGCCGATGCCCTGTCCCGACAACCCTTGGAAACGCTAGCAAAGATCAAAGAGGACCCAACAACTTGCCCCTGACTCGCACGAAGGATTCAGCAATCCAAAGAAGAACCCGATAAATACCCAGACGACGTCTTCGAGAATGGAGAACTCTACAGGCATCTGGGCCACGGAGCTTGAGCTGCCAAAAGTTTGAGGCACTGCAATGCAAGCACATGTGTAGAATGCTCACCCTCAGGGCAGAGGAACCTTTCGCCACATTATGCGCCGACTTCGTGGGGCCACTGCCCCGATCAAAACGAGGAAACACCATGCTACTGGTATTTTTCGACACTTTCTCGAAATGGTTCGAACTAGTGCCACTCAAGAAGGCTGTCACATCTACACTGGAGCTACCTTTTCGGGAACGTATTCTCAGACACTTCGGCGTACCAAAACGGTTTGTCTGCGACAACGGAACGCAGTTCACCAGCCGTTCGTTTCACACATTTATGCAAACAGCAGGTGTTGATCTTCAATACACCGCACCGTACTGCCCCCAAAAACATCATACGGAACGGGCCAATCGGACGGTGAAGACTATGATTGCACAATTCGTGGAGGACCACCAAAACACACAGGAACTGATACCCGAGATATCACTGGCAATTAACTTGAGTGCCTCCGAAACAACTGGTTTCAGCCCCGCCTTCGAAGTACATGGAAGAGAACCTCGCCTACCTGGAGCACTATAAGACGAAGTCACCCAGGGACAGGAAGCCCTCCGCACACAGCCCATACTAAAGCAAGCTGACTCCATGAAGTATTCGCGAAAGTTTGGAACAACATCCAACGGGCGAGTCAAAAACAATCACGTCACTACCATCTCCGCCACCGACAATGGCGTCCCACCGTGGGCTCATTGGTACTGCTCCGACAACATCACATATGAAATGCAGCCGACGGCTTCGCGGCAAAATTGGCCCCAAAATATGACGGACCATTCAAAGTCAATGGCTACGTCAGCAAATATCGAAAAGTTGCAACACCCCGGCAGTCGAAAACAAAAAGTTGCGAACATCAACGACCTAAAAGAATACCACGACACGTTGGACAGCGATTCCGCTGATGAAGCAAACGACACCAGTGGTACTACTGACCGACTGCCGAATGCAAACCATCCATCTCTATTCGGCTCAGAAACCGCGCCGAGCTACTCTATGATGCTCTCACGCTCTCCCTAATACATAGGGCACGGGTTCCTGCCCTTGGCTCTGTATTTTTAGTCAGGACCTAATCATCATCGCTTTCGGTTAATTGTCTACCTAACCCACAAACGCGTACTTCCGCTATTTATTATAAATAATAAAATTGTAGTTCCAATTGAATTATCTCGACTTTTTACTTAAATAACAATAGCTATTAAAAACGCTTTATAACTTAACATTTGGTGACTCCGACGTGATTGTGCAATAATTCTCATAATTTTATATTTATATTTATTATTTTAATATATATATTTATATTTTAATAATTTTCATTCCCTGCCGAGCGTTGCTTGACTCCGTCTCGCAGCTCCACGTGATAACTTCTCGTTTTGGAAATCAGCTTCAGTTTCGTAAAATAAAACGAGATAGAACGTACGGAGTCGCTGTGAACGCGACTCTACTTTATACCCGTACTCAGTCAGTAAACATGTGATTTATGTGGAATTTTAAAATGTTTTATCAGTTTTTACATTTTACATTTTTTTGCTACATCTGTCATCTACAGTGTGTGAGCGAGAGGGAGAATCTGTAGCGACAATCATCCCCATAAATGACTTACGCTGCATGGGGAAGGGGGAAATCTCTGCTGAAAACTCATTTTATCATTGTGGTTATAATAATGATACGATCTGAACCAAATTGGGGAATCTGGTAGATATGGTCATTCTCTACGATACTACATTTTTCTTTATTTCCTATCTTCAAAATTGTGGATTTTCGTCTTTTGTGTGGTCGAAAGGGGACGAGGCGAAATTTTGAAATACACTTGTTTCGGTTTGGTATCACAGGAGTGTGGACAGAAAGTTTGGTTGCTCTAGCTCTTATAGTCTATGAGATCCAGGCGACACAAAATACAAAAAACCAAATCGACTCGTTTTTGTGTGAGTGCGGGCGAGAGAGAACGAAGTTTTTTCGTATGTTTTTCTCTATTGTGGCTTTATTAATGATCCGATCCAATTTAGATTTGGTCCCCTGATAAATATGGTCTTTCTCTATGATACTGCATTTGTAGTTTTTTGCTATCTTCAAACTTGTGGACGCCACAGATGTGCGTCCTTTTTGGGGGCGGAAGTGGGCGGGGCGAAATTTTATAACATTTTACTACGAGTGAGATAAAAAAAAAAAAAATTTGGTTGTTCTATCTCTTTTAGCCTTCGAGAAATGGGCGACAAACAAGACGCACAGACAGACGGACAGACATGGCTATTTCGACTCGGCTATTGATGCTGATCAAGAATATATATACTTTATGGGGTCGGAAATGATTCCTTCTGTAAGTAACACACATCCACTTTTACCACAAATACAATATACCGTTTTACTCTTCGAGTACGGGTATAATCATCGGCGTCAGTATCAGGAAAAGGTGACTTTACCCCTGTCACGGCGTCACAGGTCAACGTTAGCCTGCACTCTCGGTCATCGGAATACTCAACTCTCATCACCGCTGTCGTAGCCTGTAGCATAACCGATCGGCAGCCAAGCTTCGGAATAGACACTCGCCACTGGAATATTCCATCAAACCTGGCATTGTATGAGCATATAGCATTTCCCATAGGAGCTGAGCTCCTTCGCCGTGACTTCTACGTCCAGATATCAGGTCATCTGATATCTGGAGCCTGCTCTCAGGAAGAGGCTATCCGCATTCGTGAGCAAACTACCGGAATTTTGTCCAAAGGCCAGTACCGACTGAGGAAATGGTGTTCAAACGTCCCTGCTGTGCTTAATGAGTACCGGAGGAGGACAAGGACTCTTATTTGAAGTTCGACTTCAAATCAATTTTGATTTATCTGATCAACTTTTATTATCATTTTCGGCCCTACATTCGTCTTCGCATCCCTGCAGGCGTTCGGTCTTGTCAACAATAGCTCGGTTCTACGACCCCCTCCGACTAGCTGGACCTGTCATTACCAAGGCCAAAATCTTTTTCCAGCAGTTGTGCAAGGAGAAGTTGTCCTGGGCTGAAAGCTTGCCATCCGCACTGAACACCGCTTGTCAGGAAATATGCAGAAGTTTTTGTCAGATTCGACGTTGAATTTGAATTTCTTCTCTTCGTACTCATTCCGAATTCTGAGCTTGAAATTCACGAATTTTGCGACGCCAGTATTGAGGCTTATGGTGCCTGCATTTAAGTTGTATCGAAGGGTCAGCGGTCCAGCAGTCACTTACTTTGTGCAAAATCTCGTGTTGAAGACACTCACTGTACCAAATTGAAGACAGGCTCATGTCTGAGATCGGAATGAAAGGAAAGTGTTACAGTTGGTGTGATTCGACGGTTGCGCTCTCTTGGATTCGGGACCAGCCATCCAGATTCAATGTATTTGTCGCAAATAGAGTGGCAACGATACAGGAACTTACTGAAAAATGGAATGGCATTATGTTCCCACAACTTTGATCCCGGCCGACATTCTCTCTCGAGGGGCTCTACCATTAGAGTTGAGCGAGTCACCCCTTTGCGCACATGGGCATCCATTTCTTTATGACTTCCATGATGACTGGGCACCCACTGTATTACTGGATAGGCCAACCATGGAACTTCGTCGGAAGGTTTGGTAAAATCGCCCTACGTGGATATTGTAGCTGATTCCAAGTATGCGAACTCTTTTCTTTCCCTGCAACGCGGATATATTTACAAATTTGTCAACTGGATTCGGCACCCTGGACTCACCGCCCCTGATATTGAACATGGAGCCCAGTTGTTGGTGCGCCTAGTTCAGCGTACGGTGCTATGGGAAGACATGAAGTCACTGCGGGCCAAGGGAGTGGTCTCCTTATCTAGCTCACTCGTATCATTGAATCCTTTCATTGATCATTTTTGACTTCTTAGAGTTGATGGCCGACTGAGGAACTCTTCGTTCGTTTTAATGGCCGTCATCCCATCATCTTGCCCAGCAGCCATCCGGTAACTTATTCAATAATTTTGCACTTTCACGAACGGAATCTGCACGCTTGACCCCGATCTTTGCTTGGATTAATCCGATCCCAATATTGGCCTATTGGGGGGAGGAAGACGGCAACCAAGGCAGTAAATAAGTACGTAAGATGCATTCGAACAAAGCCTAGAATATTGGAGCACATCATGGCGGATCTTCCGAAGGAGCGGCTTGACGGTTCCCATGCCTTTGAGATCACAGGCGTAGATTTCTGTGGCCCGTTTTTCTACAAGCCGGAGGCACGCAACAAGGCTCAATCAAATGCTAAGTGTGCTTTTTTGCTTCACAACTAAGGCGGTTCATTTGGAGCTGATCAAGGATCTATCTACGGTCTCTTTTCTGTACGACTTAAAGCGGTTCAAATGTACCAGACTAAAGCCGCGGCAAATCTGGTCAGAAAACGCAAAAAATTTTGTCGCGCCAAGAATGAGCTTTTGGATATAAATCGCCTGTTTCTCAGTGACGAGCATCAGAGGTGGTCCTCGAATTCTGTTTGGTTGAGGCTATTGACTGGCACTTCATACCGCCACGATCCCCGCACTTTGAAGGCCTGTGGGAAGCTGCAGTGAAGACGGCCAAATACCACTTCTATCGTGCTATAGGCACCTCGGTGCTTGGATTTGAAGAACTGCGGCAGTTATTAATTTAAGACCCTTAGTATCCATTTCAGAAAATCCTGCCGATCTGAACGTTTTAACTCGGCTCACTTTTTAAATGGCGGACCTCCTGCTTCGTTCGCTGCGCCTGATGTAACTCAGCTAAACTTCAATCGCCTGAACGGCTGGCAGCGCGTTTCATATTTACAGTAGATATTCTGGTCTCGATGGAAGGAAGAGTACATCACGTCATTGCAACAGCCACTTTAAAGTGGCGCACGTTTTAGCCTAAGTTGGCAGTCTCAGATGTTGTCCTCGTCACGGATGAGAATCTGCCTCCAATGAAGTGGCCACTAGCTAGGGTGGTCGAACTACTACCTGGAAGAGATAGGGTTGCCCGCGTCGCTGTTCTGAAGACGCCATCTGGAATCACCAAGCGAGCCGTCAACAAGCTATGCCTGCTTCCCCTTAAGGACACTGTTGAAAGTCAGGCTTCCAACAAGGGGGCAGCATAACGCACGCCAGCGGCCGGTCTGTCACTTATGTCTCTGTTTCTTTAATCTTTCTGCTGCACCTGCTGCACCTAAGCAACTCTCACTCGCTCTTCGTCTACCGCTCTATTCGGCGCAGAAACCGCGCCGAGCTACTCAATCATGCGCCCACGCTCTCCCTAAGACCCTATACATAGGGTACGGGTTCCTGCCCTTGGCTCTGTATATTTAGTCTGGACCGAATCATCATCGCTTTCGGTTTATTGTCTACCTTTGTGGGTTAGGTACTGCCGCAACTTATTATAAATAATAAAATTGTAGTTCCAATTGAATTATCTCGACTCTTTATTTAAAAGCTTAAATTACAATAGCTACTAAAAACTCTTAATAGCTTAACAATACCCTTTTACTCTTCGAATACGGGTATAAGAATGTGTCAAACAAATGCTTTCAGGCCAGAGTGTTTCAAAACGTACAAGTGCTTTAATCAATGCTAAAAGCGAATTCGGTAGAAACTAAAGAAGAACAGTTGCAGCAAGAGAAAATTAGAAAAAAAAACTGGTGACCGAGAGAGGAAGAACAGTTATTTAGGTTTGGTGATACAGAGAGGGATAGATCAATAGACAGCAAATGCTATGAAAAGAGCCACTAACATAATGACTGCACGTTTGAAGGGTAGACGGATAGCTGCTGAAAATTCCTCTTATCATTGTGGCTATAATAATGATCAGATCTGAACCAGATTCGGGAATCTGGTAGATAAAGTCATTCTCCACGATACTGCATTTTTCGTCTTTTTCTATCTTTAAAATATTGGACTTTCGTTATGTGTGTGGTCTGAAGGTGGCGGGGCGAAATTATGAAATACACTTGTCTTGGTTTGGTATCACAGAAGTCTAGACCGAAAGTTTGGTTGCTCTAGCTCTTATAGTCTCTGAGATCCAGACGACACAAAATACGAATAACCAAATCGATTTGTTTTTGTGTGAGAGAGAGCGAGAGAGAACGATGCCTTTCGAAATGATTTCTCCGTTGTGACTATACTAATGATCCGATCCAATTCAGATTTGGGCTTCTGATAGATATGGGCTTTCTCTATGATTAAGCATATTTGTTATCTTTAAAGTTGTGGACTCCACAGATGTGCGTCCTTTGTGGTGGCAGAAGTGGGAGAGGCAATATTTTGAAACACACTTCTAAGTCTGGATCAAAATTTCGGTTGCTCTAGCTCTTATAGTCTCCAAGCAATGGGCGACAAACTAGACGGACACACAGATGGACGCACAGAAGGACAGATGGAGAGACAGACATAAACTCGGCTTTTGATGCTGATCAAGAATATATATACTTTATGGGGTCGGAAACGATTCCTTCTCTATGTTACACACACCCACTTTTACCACAAATACAATATACCCTGTTACTCTTCGAGTACGGGTGTACAAAAATCCCCACTGTTTATGCCAAATAGAGGAAAAATGCGGAGCTTCAAACACAAACACATCTAGTCCCAGAAAAAAAACGAAGGAAAAACGAACGATCCGCGAAAGCTTTTTAACGAGAATTTTATTTGAGCTTTATTAATTCATACATAGTATTATTTTGATATACATCAAGGACACCCTCAAAGATTTCGTCGGATGCCAAACGTTGAGAATGGATGAAGCAGATAAAGAGCGTAAGGCAGAACACATGTGTAAGAGATCCACAGTGCTCATCTGTGAACTGCCATTGGCCGGTTCTTAGCCGAACATTCTCCCTCCATTAAAAAACACGGATCCTTAACATTCTCCTGGCAGCCATGTTGTTCTCCTGTTAATCCAGGCAAAGTCTTTAACTTAGCCATTGCGGAAACTATGCCTGACTCAAAGGGATCCTCCATTACTCGAGGGAGGAGCCACCTGAGATAATTACCTGGAAATATAAAATCAAAAATGGAACTACCTTGCGAGTCTGTTACACCCCTCCTGCAACTATCCATCCTCGCCTGGTGTTCTTAAGGCGTGGTTGCGTAGCTCCCTAATAATGTTTACTGGTTGGAACTGGTAGAACTCCAGATCCATTAAATGCGTGTTGCATTGCAGATTGTTTGATGCTCGAATCCTTCCGATATGGCACACGAATCGCATATATCAAAACCGAAACACTCTCCTCTGTAGGTGCAGCTGTTGGGATTTGCGAGAAGGTATGAGATGCAGCTGCGATCCAGAATCGAGGAGGGCACGAAATGGAATCATTCTTCTAAAGCGATTCCTTACGCTGATTACGGCAGTTGCTAAAAGCGTAACGGCCCGTCTCTGACTATGACATCGGCCGAAAGTGACCAATGATATTGCAATATGTTCTACCCCATAGTATCCCGCGTGTAATCGTGGATTCGATGTTGAATTTTACCGTTGAGGGAGAATAGATCAAGAACCGCAATACAGAGATTCAAAACTAATTAGAGTAAAGTAGAATACCCCAAAAACGTGACGAATTGTTGGCAGGAGGGTGTACTATCCAACGACGAGCATTCCTCCCACTTGGATTGTGTCCAAGTGCAGCAGGTTGTGTATTAAGATGCGGCCAGCAATATGCTCCTTTGTCGCCATATTCTGTGAAGCTAGCAGATTGGCATTTTCTTTATATTAAAGGGACCGTAGTTGGGAAACAAGTTATTCTTCGAAACGCTAGAACCCGAGAATTTTTCAAAACTACTCACCTAATAATTTGCGACGCATTTGTACTTTGCTGAATGATCTTAAAAATTGCTTTTGTATGCTTAAATGTTTGGTAAGTACATACAATTACACAACTCGACGAAATAAAATTTGTTTTCTTCAAGGAACCAAACTAACTTTTTCTGAAAGATTTGGGGCTTCAATGACTTTGCCTAGATTAACAGGTGAACAACATGGTTGCCAGAGAAGACTCTGAAGGATTTTGAAATGAATTATTTTTCTAATGGGCTATGTTTTTATGCCCGTACTCGAAGAGTAAAAGGGTATATTGTATTTGTGGTAAATGTCCGTCTGTCTGTCCGTCCGTCTTTTTTGTCGCCCATTGCTGGGAGGCTATAAGAGCTAGAGCAACCAAATATTTTTCCAGACTGATGTTATATCTCACTCCTAGAAAAGTGTTTCAAAATTTCGCCCCGCCCACTTCCGCCCCCACAAAGGGCACAGATCTGTGGGGTCCACAATTTTGAATGTAACAATAAAATAAAAATCCAGTATCATAGAGAAAGACCATATCTATCAGGTGCTCAAATCTGAATCGGATCGGATCATTAATATAGCCACAATAGAGAAAAATATACGAAAAAACTTCGCTCTCTCTCGCTCGCACTCACACAAAAACGAGTCGATTTGGTTTTTGTATTTTGTGTCGCCTGGATCTCAGAGACTATAAGAGCTAGAGCAACCAAACTTTCTGTCCACACACCTGTGATACCAAACCTGAACAAGTGTATTTCAAAATTTCGCCCCGTCACCTTCCGCCCACCCAAAAGACGAAAATGACAATTTTGAAGATAGAAAAAAAAAATGCAGTATTGTAGAAAATGACCATATTTACCAGATTCCCGAATTTAGTTTAGATCGGATCTTTTCTGTAGCCACAATGATCAAATGAATTTTCAGCAGCGATTTTCCCCTTGCCACGCACCCTTGCGACGTAAGTGATTTGTGGGGATGATATTCGCTACTGATTCTCTCACACTCACACTCACGCTCTCACGCTCTGCCTCGTGCAGTGTCCGTGTGTTGTTGTGAGAAGTGATGTAGATGTAGATGACAGATGTAGCAAAAAAATGTCAAATGTAAAAAATGATAAAAAATTTTAAAATTCCACATAAATCACATGTGTACTGACTGAGTACGGGTAAAAAGTAGAGTCGCGTTCAAAGTGACTCCGTACGTTCTTTCTCGTTTTTTTGTAGTATTACATATATTATGGTAGTCATTGGTCATTAGTCATCTTAAAATCTACGGTACTGAAGAAGGACTGTGGATCAACATCTACTTTAATGACTAATTTAATTTAACTTACGTTATTCTCAATTTGTTAGGCTTTTATCTGACCTTTATTTGGCTATGAGTAGGGCGATAGCGACTATTTAAGCCAATTAATCTGTCCCACAGTATCAGAGACAAGTAAATTGTTGTATGTTCGTAACAGGCCATTGTAAACACTTAATAATAATCAATAAGCAATACAAAATGCTACGCAAAATCTCCACTACATACAGAATTTTTCACTAGTCAAAGCACACACCGTGCAGCGCCGATCTAGTTGCTCCAATAAAAACAGGAATGCTATTATGCAAAAAAGCAATTTTGATTCCCATTTTCGGAAAAGACAAAACAAAGAAATCGTCTTACAGACCATTAAGCCTGCTTACTAGACTTCCAAAGCTATTTAAAAATGTCCTCCCAATGCGAAAAACACCCCTAACATTGAAACTTGCAATATAGTACGATCGCAACAATTCGGCTTTCGGGACTAAAACGGAATGCATTTAAGCAACGGACATATTCTAAGCACTATGTATTACCAGAGTAATAGATAGCTTTTAGGTTATTAGGTAAGGTTACGGCAGTTGTTCGGCTCGCTATGAAATCGACAAATGCAGGCCGGTACCGCCTGGTATCATCAGTTATATCATCCAGATGCGCTAATGAAGTGTGTTATCTTTCTGGAACAAATTGCGGACATTCTGAAATTTCAGTGTTGAAGGGTGTAACGAACCCTGGGACCAGGGCCCGTTACATTCATATACATATTCATATTCATAGCACTAAGTTACTTTGTCATATATATATGTCGGAGATGTATGATAGCAACGTAAGAAAACTGATGAAAATGTAAACAGTAATGTTAAAATTAAGAGACAAAGTTAATAAAGGAGAATAGAAACAGCGCAATTGCGTACACGTTGTTCCTTCTGTTCGCATTGTTGCTGAGAGCGAGGATTGAGACCGAGAGAGTGTCGTCTCATCCGAGTGTGGCGCGGTTGTCTGTGTAGATGGCCTCTGAGAGAGAGCAAGATCAAAAGGAAATTGCCAAAGAGAGCAATTGGCTGATGCAATACTGTGTCATGCGTGGCGTAAGCAAATAGGAAGAAAACGAGAAGAGAGGTTTTTCAGTCAGTGCACAGAATTCCTGGACAAAAGACAACCGCGACTCGCTGCGCTAAATCGCGACAATGGACAAAGAAGAGCAGACAATTTTACCGTCTCCGACATATATATATAATCTATACACCAACAACACAAACACAATACACCTGACACTGCCCGCGCGCCGATCTGGTTCTGCGGAAGCAACACGCGCGACCCAGTTTCCCCCGAATTTCAAAACTACACTCAGGTAATTTCCCGGTGCAACCGAGTCAATGACCAAAAGTGCCAAATCTAGACTCAGCTCATTTCACGGTGCAACCGAGGCAATGACCGGGCCGGTGGCACGAGTGCAGAACCCGACACCATTACATTAACCAGCCAGCCGGCGATCAATCAGGGCAGTCCATCGCCTATCCTCAACTAAAACGGCAGTCCATCGCCTATTCTGAAACGTATCGGCAGTACATCCGCCGCGGCTACCAACACCACGCCTCAGTAAGAAAACACACGCAAGAAGAACCACGCGACACTAGCAATATAAAAAACCAATATATATATAAACAAGAATAAAGACAAATCATAAACATCAAAAGCTCAACGAAGTGTCGTCATTCCTTCGCCGAACGCGAATACAAATCAGGTGACCCAGAAATATATTGCCGCGCACACTAAAACTCAGGTGTCAGCGTTTTTCCCTTTCATCGCCCAGTGCGATTACCAAACTACCTACACGGTAGCCAGACTCGACGCCCGCACCACTTTCGGTCTCACGGCCAAGCCCTGCCCTAAAGTTCCAGCGAACTACAAATTCCTTGTAGGGAAGAATTCTGGACAGACTGAGCACCAACACCAACACAGTAATGTAAAACCTTACCTTGTAAATTTCCAAGTCATACGCGCCGATCGATTTCTGCGAAATCGACACACGCGCCAAAGTTCCAACAAGTTACACAACTCCACGCAGGTCATTTCTCGGTAAACCGAGTTAATGACCCAAGTGCCAACGCCCAAAAAGAACTACACTCAGCTCATTTCTCGGTGCAACCGAGGCAATGACCGTGTCGGTGGCACGAGTGGAGAACTTGACACCCCTTTCATTGACCAAAAACTTGCGGACTCCAGATCGGCCTTAAACAGCACGGGCCATCGATCAATGAAGGCAATCCATCAGCCGATCCTCAACAGTAACGGCAGTCCATCAGCCGCGGTTAAACACACGACACCATAACACGAGTAAACAATATAAAAACATAAATAAAGATTCCAAGATTTCAAGACTTGTTTTGATTGGATTTTAAATCTTAATCTCTGTGATTTGAATTGTGAAAAGTTTCGTATTGTTTTCATGTGATGTGGAAGTTGATTCCATATGCGAATAACATTCACAAAGAAATGTCTCTCGGAATTTAGTGTTCTATATCGTATGGTGATAATATTTTTCGTTCTTGCGGAATTGGTAAATCTAAATTTTTATACAGATATTCCGGCTGTCTGGTGAGGATTATTTTATGTAGGAACGTAAGCATCTTATCGTCAATCCATTTGAATAGAGTCATGTTGAACATTTTATATGAGAATGCAGAGATTCTGTCGTTGCGCCTTTATCCAAATATAATATGTATCTAGCTATATTATTAAAACACACGCTCAACTTTTTCCTGTTTGCGTATCCGCAGTTTCCAAATGCTTCAATCCAATAGTGAGTACAGGTATTAGGTATGCTTTTGATATCTGCATCCGGATGCTTACTGGTATAAATGGCTTGGGAATATTAAGTGCTCTTAGAATTCCATAGGATTTGCCAACTGCTTTGCTCACATGATCATCCCACGACAGAGTACTATTTACTATAAAGCCTAAATTAGTTGTCTTCTCTATATAGCTAATGGGAGTGTTTGATATTTCTATACGTCTTAATATGGTTTCGGTTATTTTTTTTTTGTTTTTGTATATAATTAAGCATTTTGACTTCGTTGGATTAAGGCATAGAAGATTGTTGGTTGCCCACGCACTAATCTTCTCAAGCTTTCTATTGGTAACATTTATTCACTCATCTATTCTTTTTAACGGTCGACTAACATATAATTGGACGTCATCAGAGTACATGTGCACTTTACAGTCGGACAATACTATTGGCAAGTCATTTACATAAATCGAAAACAATAACGGACCAAGTACTGATCCCTGTGGGACACCACACTTAACATGAGCAAAGGACGACATTTTCTCTTCGGCAACTACAGCCTGCGTCCTATTTAGGAGATAGGACGATAGCAACCGTACTGCTGAGTCAGAGAACTTGTAGGATTCGCATAACTTTGCGATGAGGATGCGGTGGTCAACTGAGTCAAAAGCTTTAGTGTAGTCAAGAAGAGTTAGGAACGTTACATTTCCATCGTCCATTTTTTACGGATATCCTCTACAATTTTTATCATTGCAGTTGTACAACTCCTATTAATTCTGAATCCAGATTGATTGCTGTTATGTAGTCTGTTCTCTGTAAGAAACGAATTTATTTGTTCAGCTACCAAGGTCTCGAACGCTTTTGACAGGGTCGGGAGTATGGATATTGGCCTATAGTCTGGGGAGTTTGCTTTTGGGATAGGGGCTATTTTAGCCTCCTTCCTCCTTTGTCCGGGAACGTTGATGTGGTAATGGCTGTGTTAAAAATGTGAGCAACTTGCATAATGATTGTAGGGAGTATTATTCTCAAAAATGTCGGGTTCATGTCATCAAGCCCAATAGCATTTGATTTAATCTTAAGATTATCATTTTTTTATTCCACTGAGAGCCGGGTAGGAGCTTGACAACTGTCCCACTGTTTCCTATTCCATACTCACCCTTTCCTTTTCCTAGTCCCTGCAGCTCCTTCAAAAATCATTGAAAGGGGCACCCATCATGTTTGCATGGGTGCCTATTAGCCAATGTCTCGTGAATCAACGAATAACTGTATTGCACCATTTGTCGCTGAGCTTGCAGAGCTCAGTGGTGCGCTTATTAATGATGTTGAGCCATGTCTCCCAAGTCATGCGATAGCGTGACACTATTTCCCACCTATCATTTATTTTCCACTTGAAGAAATTAGCTTTCAAGTGGTCATTGGCATATGAGTATACTCCTTATCTTGGAGAAGGTGGATTGCAGTGCCAGATTTCGCTAGTTCGATTTCTATACAGTTGGCTTCAATGACCTGGCGAGCTAGGACCCTAGATCAGCCTATTGGCAAAATGTTGAGTCTTCTAGAAAAGAGATTTGAATTAGTTTAACACGGTTTCCGAGTTCGTTGAAATCTAGTGATTTTATCGAAGCTTGGCTGTCGTTATAAATGTTAAAGTGAGTGCCAAGACGGCATATTTTTTAAATTAATTAATTTACAAAATTTAATATGCGTTGGATAATGACGCTGAGCCGATCGACCTCAATCCGTTGTAAGAGCTCGAGCCCTGCAAAACTGTGCTGTGCCCAAGCTAGCATTCACTGCACAGTTTAGTTTAGTGATCGTCCTGTAAATCTGTAAATTAGTATTAGTCTTACTATCGCTGCATATATCCATTGAACTACGCTTGCGTTCATGCTCAACATAAAGTAGCTGGCACTGTCGCTGAAAGATAGCCTTGGTTGAGTAAATATTGGAGGTTCAAGGGTGGAATATTTAACTTCTTTGAGGCTAGCTCGAGTTCAGTTTTTTAGCGTTTAACTTCCAACAATTCCAACATCAATCGCGGAGTGTTTGAGGATATTTCCCCGAGAAGATAATGGCAACGTCTTCCGCCTATGCCACTATTTTGCGTTGCCGTCGTTTAGTGTATACTACTTCGTCGTTAATTCAGGATACCATGATACCAGGCTACACAAATAAACCGACTTTTTCTGAACGAGAGTAAAGGGGTATATTGTATTTGTGGTAAAAGTGGATGTGTGTAACCCAGAAATTTCCGATTCCATGAAATACATATATTATTGATCAGCATCAATAGACGAGTCGACATAGCCATGTTTCTCCGTCCGTCTGTCCGACTTTTTTGTCGCTCATTGCTCGGAGACTAAAAAAGCTAGAGCAACAACATTTTTTTTTTGCAGACTCATGTGATATCTCACTCCCACAATTATATTTCAAAGTATCGCACAGCCCATTTCGGCCCTCATTCCGGCCAATTCCGCCGGCGTCCACAATTTTAATCATAGCAGGCAACGAGAAATGCTGAATCTTAGAGAAAGCACATCTCTATCAGAGGCTGAAATCTAAATTGGATCGGATAACACACCAAGGCGTCTGCTTTGATTGTTCATCTTTTCTGTCGTCTGGATCTCAGAGACTATAAGAGCTAGAACAACGAAACTTTCTGTGCGAACTCCTGTGATACCACTTCAATACATGTGTATTTTTTAATTTCGCCCCGCCCGTAGAGAATGATTATATCTACCGATTGCCGAATCTGGTTCAGATTATATCATTATTAAAGCCACAATGATTAAATGAATTTTCAGCAGGTATCCCCCCTGTTAGCCGCTAGTGATTCTCTCTCTCACTCACTTCTCACCCGTTCTGCCTTGTGCAAAGTTCGCGAAGACCGAAACGACGTGTTGTTGGAGAAGTGATGTAGGTATAGATGATAGATTTGTTATGTCTTGTCTACTTTCCCGGCTCCTCGAAGCCACAGCTCCTGACGCATTTCGCGTTCTCCAGCCCAAAATTTAATCTTCTCGAAATTTACCTTTTAAAAACATTTAACTTAAAAAACATGGTTTAAACACACATTTTCAACGAGAAAGAACGTACGGACTCGCTGTGAACGCTACTCTACTTTTATACCTGTACTCAGTCAGTACACATTTGATTTATGTGAATTTTCCTAATGTTTTTCAGTTTTTACATTTAACATTTTTTTGCTACATCTGTCGTCTACATCACATCTAACAACAAAACACGTACACTGTACGGGGCAGAATGTGTGAGCGAGAGAGAGAATCTGTAGCGACAATCATCTCCATAAAGGACTTACGCTGCAAGGGGAAGGGGGTAATTTCTGCTAAAAATTCATTTTATCATTGTTGCTATAATAATGATAAGATCCGAACCAGATTCGGGAATCTGCTAGATATGATCATTCCCTACGATACTGCATTTTTCGTTTTTTCTTTATCTTCAAAATTGTTGATTTTCGTCTTTTTTGGTGGCGGGAGGGGGCGTGTCAAAATTTTGAAATAAACTTGCACTGAAGCGATATCACAGGAGTCGGGACAAAAAGTTTGGTTGCTCTAGCTCTAATAGTCTCTGAGATCCAGGCGACACAAAAAAATAAAAAACCAAATCGACTCGTTTTTGTGTGAGTGTGAAAGAGAGAGAATGATGTTTTTTGAAATGGTTTTCTCTAGTGTGGCTATACCAATGATCCGATCCAATTCAGATTTGCGCCTCTGATAGATATGGAGGCGGGGGGGCTTCTTCCCCCCCCTTCCCCACGCTCACTTGGTTCAGTTAATGGACCATTGTGATGCCGCATGGGCGCGAGACCATAGTGAGCAACTTAGTGCAGAGCTAAGGGCAGTCCCTTAGGGGACTGGGCCCCGAGGAACCATAGTCTTCGGTTTCCCAGGGCCGGGCAGAGACAGAAGAAGTGGTGAACCGAGTCCTCGTCCAACTTCTGCAGAAGTCGTTGTGAGGGATCGACAGTCTTGAAGCGTGTTTGCCAATCTGCCAGTGCCCCGTGATGGCTCGGGTGACGGCGAAGCAATGTGCTCTGCTGAGTCTATAAAGCTCTTCCGAGCGTTTTTTCGAACGATTTAGCCAGATCG
Source organism: Drosophila bifasciata (assembly GCA_009664405.1). Lineage (NCBI taxonomy): Eukaryota > Metazoa > Arthropoda > Insecta > Diptera > Drosophilidae > Drosophila > Drosophila bifasciata. Next base: position 29,855,623 of record CM019044.1, read on the forward strand.
GTCTTGAAGTTCAGCATGTGATGGTCAGCTGCCATCGCCTGTCAGCTCGAATGCCTCGTGCGTTAATAGCCTGCACGTAGCCAAAGGCATCGCTACTTGCTCCCTCTCCGGCAGGATAGGTACAGTAGTGCCCTGCCTAGCTAGCTCATCGGCGGCATCGTTCCCGACAATGTTCCTGTATCCTGGGACCCATATAAGGGAGAGATCCAGCTGCTCTGCGGTCTCATTTAAAGACCTGCGGCAGTCGTTAACGGTCGCTGAGTTTGACGAAATAGAGCCAAGAGCCTTGAGTGTCCGTCTAAAAAAAAGTATGGAGACGATAGAAATGGCCTCCTCGATAGCTAAGACCTCTAACTGGAACACGCTACAGTGGTCCGGAAGTCTGAAGCAGAGACTTCTGATGAGCTCGTCGCAGAAGACGCACAAACCTCCCCCGCCCCAGGATGGATACCTGGAAAGGCGTCGAGAGGCGTCTTTTGGGATACAGTAGTCTGTCCTCTCTGGAAGTTGCGGGAGTTTTATAAAGATTCCCGAGTGGCCAACCGTGGTGCTTTTCCACAAGTTGGATTCCCTCATTCTACGGGCGGAGAGTGTTGCAATCTTTTTCCCCATAAGTCCCCATAATATCACTTGTGGAAGTGCGTAATCCGCCCGTTATGCATAGCTCTGCCATGCGTTGGACTCTTGTGAGTTTGTCAAGACAAGTTTTCTTGTCCAGGGCTGGCCACCAGACCTTGGCCATCGGACCATGCACGGGGTCATGCCCAACTTTAGACCAACTTTTCCTGCAGGTGTAGAGGGCTACTGTGGCCTTCTTCACCCTGTCCTCTATGCTCAACTTCCAGTCGAGCTTCCTATCGAGGATAAGACCAAGGTATTTGGCTTGGTTGCTGAAAACTAGCGGCTCTACACATAGTTGCGGTGGGGAAGGTGTCGGAATCTTAGATGGGTTAGCACTTTGCCCACATTTGGCTGCCCATTGTGACAGGTTTGTGAGAGTGCTTGTCATGCACTCGCATAGGGTCTGTGGAAACTTCCCAGAGAATGCTAAAGCGACGTCATCCGCATACGCCATCCTCTATCTCCCGCAGCAGTACATTCACTGCTACGTTCCATTGGAGAGGCGAGAGGACTCCGCCCTGCGGGGTGCCTCTGTTGACAAACCTGGTGGTCGTTGAAGGGCCCCAGTGATGCCTCAACAGTCCTGCATTGCAGCATATGATCGATGAGACTCACCTTCCGGGAGTCAACCCGCAGGTCAGTCAGTGCTCCCGTGCTGGCGGACGGGATGATGTTGTTGAAAGCCCCTTCTATGTCAAGAAAGGCTACCAGGGTATATTCCTTGCAGCTGAGGGACGATTCGATGATCGATGTGATCGCATGTAGGGCCGTTTCGGTGGATCTTCCCTCCGATAGGCATGCTGAGAGTCAGAGATTTGATTCGGCGATATGGTCGCCCTGAGATGCAGACCTAAAAGCCGTTCCATCGCCTTTAGGAGGAAGGACGACAGGCTTATTGGTCTGAAATCTTTAGGGACAGTGTGCGAGGGCTTGCCTGCCTTGGGTATGAAGACAACTTTGGCCCGAAGCCATGTCTTCGGGATTTGTCCGTGGGAGAAAATCCTCTCGTAAATCCGTTTGAGCCAATTTATGGCTCTTTGTCGGGCTTGGATCAGCTGGGCTGGGATGATGCCGTCTGGTCCCGCGGATTTGGAGGGCTTGAAGCTTTTTATTGCCCAGGATATATTCTCCTGACATAACGGGTTCAGAATTGAGCCCGTGGCATTAGAAGGATGCGCTCTGTAGGTTGGTCTGTTTACAGCGCAGCCTGGGAAATGTGTACTGAGAAGGAGGCTTAGCGACTTGGAACTGGATGTCGTCCAGGATTGGTCGGCTTTCCTCAAATACCCCAATGTTGGAGTTCATTTCGAGAGTACTTTCGCAAGCGCGAGGCTTCGGAGTTACTCTCGATTTCGTTGCAGAACTGGCGCCATGACGCGCGTTTGGCTTTCCTGAGTTCTGTGTTGTATGTTGACAGACTGTCCTTGTATTCGGTCCAGTTCTGCTTAACGTTAAGAGCTTTCGCTTTGTTAAAGTTGTAACGAACCGTTTCTTTCCGGCTGATTCAGCAGGGCTGGCTAAGCGTCCGACGAGCTCGTTGCAACGAATTTATTTGTTGCCTCGCAGACAACAAGAAAACACACAGGTTGGTTTCGGGAAATATACACTTGTCTCTTTATTGGTATCTTAGTCTAAGGGATCTTAAGCGCTATCTTACAAACTGCTACCTGCTGGGCCTCCGCTGGCCTTCCGCTGGCGACTCTGGCTTCGCGCTACCACCGCTTGGTTTTTTGGCTTGGCGTGGCTCCCGCGTGCTATGGCTGGGGGTTCTGACTCGGCACACGCCTCCTCCGCCACTCACAGCTCCGCACACTCTGGGCTCACTCTTCGCTGTTACTCACCCTAAGCGGTGAGTAGTATCTTGCGTGCCACTCGTCTCTTTATTTCAGCTCCGTGCTGAAATAATCCCTGTTTGCCTTGGATTGGGGTGATTCCACTGAGAGTTTTCTTCTCTCCGCCCGACTACCATTAGCCAGCATCTTTGGCAGAGACCTGACCGTACCAAGGACCTGTTACCAGCCACCCTCACGAAGAGAGTATAGTCGCACTTCCACTGGTGTGTACAGTTACGGCAGGTGACGGACCGTCCGCGATCCCACTGCGTCATAGAACCGGAGCGTGGTAGCATCGGGTTGGGGCAAGCCCCAGCCCCAGGCAACCCTGCCCCCGTCCAGAGAGCCCAGTTATCGCAGTTCGGACCGTCATCCGTGATTCCCCCTGTATCACCCGAGTGGCTGACGGCCCTTCTGTGTGTTACACACATCAACTTTTACCACAAATACAATATACCCTTTTACTCTTCGAGTACGGGTATAAAAATGACATATATATTCAAACATACTGTTTTGGACCAAATTTAAGATTTTTGTATTCATTTTTAATTCTTGAGGAACCTATTTATAGAATAGTACAAATTTTTCACATTCTCTGGCTATCATTTAAAAAACCGCATGCAATTTGGTGCACGCATTGCGGAGATAGATGCATACACACAGATTTTTTTCTTCAGATTTATATATATATATTTTCTTTAATTTTCAGGCCTTGACTTTTTGGAAGACTTTGCAAGTGACTATGAAAACGCATTACTTCAAACTGGATTCGGAAATTTTCAATTGCTTTTGCTGACAATATGTGGTTTAATTTACATGAACACAGCCATAGGTGTGACGATTATATCTTTCGTTTTGCCATCAGCTACATGCGATTTTGCCATGACATCCACAGACAAGGGATGGCTATCTGCTTCACCTATGCTAGGCATGTTAATTGGATCATATTTTTGGGGATGCCTCGCGGATACGAAAGGTCGACGTGTGGTTCTAATTACAACGTTATTGGCAGATGGTATAATCGGAATATTATCTTCTTTCGCACCAATTTATTTCATTTTTATATTATTGCGATTAATAAATGGATTCAAGTAAGAACATTTTAACATTTTATTTTAGTATCGTTTTGTTTTGTAATAGCTTGCCAACTTTTTAATTTATTAATATAAGTTGACTTAGGTTTACAAAACTCAAATCCACTTGCCATCCAGCCATGGCAGTTTAGTTAAGGGCTTCGGCTAAGGGAATTAAATGATATTTTATGTTACTTTTTAATAACTTAATAGATACTTGGTCCTATAGTTTCTTTATAGCTATAAAATATATAATGTTATAAAATATATTCGATTTTTTTAGTATATTTAATATGTGTGTTCTGTTGTTCGCTGAAGGCTGGGCTAGCCATAGGTACCTCGTTGGAAACAAAAGGAGATAATTTTGCATAGTTAAAGGGCATGTCTTATATAAGTGAAGAAGTTTCATTGCATTGCTTAACGGAGATGTTGGGGGCATATTTTTGTTCATGAAATGTGAATGTTTTAATCTAGTATGCCTCAGACGGAGGCGGAGAAATTTTATTTCATCATTGGAAATGGGAACTTTTGATAGTTGATGAGTTAATATATTGGTAACAGTTTGAGGTGTCTAATGTCACGTTTGTCAAACACAGAGAAACGTGTGTTTTTAAAAGCTTTTGATAAGCTCGTTGCCATCTTTGTTAACATGGCTGGGAATCCAAAGTAATATAAATTTCGGAAAAAGCCTTATAAGTAAGTTTCGGACATCACTGGCACATAAGGTAGATTGCAAAGTGTTTTTATAGCGTTCAATGGGAATAGTAAGTCGGAACAGATTAAATCTCTGCCGCATTTCTTTTAATCGCCTGTAAGGCTTCATGTGTGGCGCTAATTTCAGATAAAACGAGAAGGAACATGTTGAGTCGCAGTTCCTGCCGCCGCGATGAAAGAGCTCCGGAGATGCGAGCGCCTTAGAAGGGAGGCAGCATAGACGGAATTAGGAACTTCCTACGGCTTCACGTTTCCTGGCCATTAAATTATGTATTATATTATATTATATTATATATGCCCGTGTCCTAGTCCACAGCTTCGACTAGAACGTTATTACTGAACATACACATATGTGTATGTGTATCTATCTACACATATGTGTATGGTCAGTGACGTAATGGAGCAATCGCGTTATCGATGACAAAAAAAACGAAAGAAAAAAGACGCGATGTAAAGAGACAAGCGAATGGTTGCAGAGGCTTCTGCAGTGCGGGTGTATACAAATGTATGTAGATGACAATGTGGGATTACAGTGGGCAGTGCAAAGACGAATGGTTATAATATATTCCCTGCTACACCACTGAATAGAATATGATCTTAGGATTACAAGATGATATCGGGCTGCGTAACATTTCCGGTACATTTGTCGCTCATTCTCCATCTTCTTACACTAATACGAAATTTTAGTCCTACAGTGTCCTTAAGTGTATGACCAAGAGAGAGAATGAGTAGTATTTCAGCACTGGAGGTGGGTAGCATGACTACAGAAAATTAATTTCTTCATTTTGGGTATAATACATTGTCTCTCAACTAAACGATGTCTCGATTTCTTGTGACGGCTATGATTTATATCGATCTGATCGAGAAGTTCATGCAGGTGGGGTTGCAATATACATTACCAACAAACTGAAATCCAGAGTAGTAAGTAAACAACCCAATGGAAGCGCAATACTTGTTTCTCGAAGTCAACAAGTTCAACAAGTATTCTTATTGGCTGCCTTTATAGACCTAATCGTTTTATTGACTATTCAGATGCAATTGACACAATTACGACTTTATCTTTAAATTACGAAGATATAGTCATAACTGGAGACATAACTGGAACAGCAATATGCTACCTGAACGATACCTAGCCGATGCAATGTCTTCTTTGGGCTTAGACATTGTTAATTCGTCTATGCCAACACACTTTTCTAACACTATCAATACGCTACTGATGTCTTTTTCGTTAATGATACTAAAAAATTGACGTACCAGTATTTTCTAAGCACGATTTAATTTACCTGACGTATAAATTAACCCACATCTGACTGACCAAATCTAATATTTAAGGGACTTTAAGGACATTAATATTAAGCTGCTTTGTACTGAAATTGACTCATGTAATTGGAATGCAATATACTCACTAACGGAAGTAACCTGATTTTGCCTAAGACAATCAATCATGTAACTCATATATGAAACAGTGCGCTTACAACATCAAGTTTCCCAGATCAGTGGAAACTGGCCAAAGTAATTCCAGTTCCAAAGGCAAATAATGACTACAGGCCAAAATCTATCCTGCCCTACCTATCAAAGTTACTCGAAAATCGCATGGCGCAACAAATCAATAATTACCTAGTACAACATTCGTTATTGTGCAATAAACAATCCGGCTTCCGTAAATTCCGAAGCTGTACCACTGCCATTTTAGATGTCACAAAAAACATTTGAGAGGAACTTGACTATAGTAAGGTTATATTTCTGACACTTTTGGACTTTAGTAAAGCTTTTGATACGGTAGACTACAATATCCTATGTACTAAGTTAAACAAATTCTATAATTTTACTAACACTGCAGTAAAACTAATATCGTCGTATCTGTTTCGAAGAAGCCAATCTGTGATAACTGACAGTGAAATATCAACATTTCTTCCTGTGAGACTCGGAGTACCCCAAGGTTAAAAGCTTGGTCCACTCCCATTCTCCTTATACATATGTTATTGATCTCCCTAGTTTGTTATCCAAGTGTAAAGTTATATGTATGCCGAAGATGTCCAAATGTATGTTAGTTGTCCGTTAAGAAGAATAAATGAGTGTGTATTGTTGTGTAATGTTGAACTGTCGAACGTTAGTAAATGGATTGTCGCTTAACCCTGTCAAATCCAAATGTATTATTATATATAAAAGGTTGCTGGGCACGGAAAATCTGCCTAAATTGTCAATAAATAACACGCCAATTGAATATGTGGATTAGGCAGCTAATCTTGGTATCACGATAAACAAGACGTTGTCCTGGAGTGACCAAGTAACCAAGGCAGCCGGTAAAACGTATGGTAAAATACTTTCCGAAACACCTCAGACTCTTAATAGCCAAAGCATATCGCATACCCTCGCTGTGTTATGGTATTGAATTTTTTGGAAATTCTGATAGTGCATCTCAGCACAGAATTAAAGTAGCGTACAATAATGTTCCGAGATCTGTCTTCATGTTAAGAGGGGTGAGTTTGGCTGACAGCATCAATCACATGAAGTTTGAAGTTCTACAGAACTTTAATAATGTTGCATAAAATCGTTTATACATTTTGGTGCGTATGCAAGAACCAACAATATTATTAATATCCGTTGCAAGCTTGGCTGTTCCGAGCGGCATTTCTTTATATGCTATTCGTCTGTGGAATCAGCTACCACAAAACCTAAAGAAAACAAGAAAGGACGTATGGTGTCGCTGTTACCGCGACACTACTTTTATACCCGTACTCAGTCTGTACACATGTGAATTATGTGGAATTTTCAAATGTTGTATCAGTTTTTACATTTTACATTTGTTTGCTGCATCTGTCATCTACATCTACATCAGTTCTCAAAACAACACACGAACACTGCACGAGGCAGAGCGTGTGAGCAGTATGTGAGTGTGAGAGAATCAGTATCACAAGAGTTTAGGTATCACAAGAGTCTAGACAGTAAGATTGGTTGATCTAGTTCTTATAGTCTCTGAGATCCAGGCGTTCATCTGTACGAAAAACCAAATCGACTCGTTTTTGTGTGAGCGCGAGAGAGAGGGAGCGAAGTTTTTTCGTATGGCTTTCTCCATTGCGGCTAACTTAATGATCTGGTCCAATTCAGATTTGGGCCCCTGAAAGATATGGTCTTTCTCTATGATTCTGCATTTTTCTGCGTTTTCTGTTATCTGTAAAATTGTAGACGCCACAGATGTGCGCCCTTTGTGGGGGTGGAAGTTGGCGGGGTACAATTTTGAAAAACCTTCCTAGGACGAGATATCACATCAGCCTGGAAAAAATATTTGATTGCTCTATCTCTTAAAGCCTCCGAGCAATGGGCGACAAACAATACGGACAGACAGACAGACAGTCGGACAGACATGGCTATAGTGACTCGGCGATTGATGCAGATCAAGAATATATATACTTTTTAGGGTTGGAAATTATTCCTTCTCTATGTTACACACATCCACTTTTACCACAAATACAATATACTCTTTTACTCTTCGAGTACTGGTATAAAAAATAAAATAAAATAACAAATTAAATAAATAAAAAATCAAAAAAATTAACATACAAATATAATTAAATAGCCTAAGTAGGTTAATCATATCGACTTTACGGTTTATGTTTTTGTGACTAGTGCATTAATTTATAAGAATCTTTCTTGTCGCACTAGGAAATAAGTAAATAAATAAATACATAAATAAATACAAATCCGTTCTGAACTGAATTCGGAAATTGGTAGATACATTTTCATTCTTTAACTTTAGAAATTTTGTATGTAATGACTGCGCCATGCGATACAAAGCCGAATCATGTTACGAGCGGATGCCAGTCAGTAACACAGACATCCTGCCGCCCAATTGACCGAGGGGCGCTACGGCATGGGGCGCGATGCGTGTACTGAACCGATCGCAAGAATGGAGGAAAGGTAGGCGATAGACCTATGTATGTTGGAGGAAAATTAGTGATAAACACAACTAAAAGAGCTAAGCATGCAAAGTTATAAAAGAATATACTCATAAGCATTCCTGAAGGTTGGTTAGTGTTAGGATTCGAAGAGGAAGGGAATAAGTGGTGGATATTATATGGTAAAGGAACTATTATCTGAGCATAAGAACCTTAACGGTTCATGCAAGGAATAATTCGATCTTCACAACGGAAAAGAACACGGAATAAAATTGCTAGTGGATCTAATAGGAATAGTTATAATTATGCGATAATTATAATTATACTAAAAACCCTGCGCGCTTCGTTGCTTACTTATTGTTCTTTTTTTTGGGTTTTCCCCTACCCCTTTTGGGTTTTGGGAAGGTTTTCTGACCCCGGGGGTGTTGGGGTAGGGATTTTTTTCCCTCAAAATAAAATTCCCCTTTTTTAAACCCCTTTTCCCTGGAAAATCATACTAGTTCTTCGTAATTCGAGTTCGAACTTCGTTTGTCATTTAATGCTTACTTCCTGAAATAGCTTCATTTGCCCTTTGATTTTTCCGGCCCAACCGGTTGGACTAATACCTTTTACTTGTGCTTTGAAACGTTGCTCCGGTTCCGGTCCTTAAAGGTAGTCGGATTGCCCGTGTGGTACTTCCGGCTTCAAGCTGGTTTGGGCAATGGTTTGGGTTTGCGCGTTGTCTCCTTGGTTTCCTGTGATGGGCTTCGTGTTTCGCGGCCTTGACCCTCTATGGTCCGTCCCGGCGTTGCCACCCGGGCTGATTGACTGTTCGATGTTCCTCCCGTCTAGCTGGTTTCGGGCGTATTCGGAACGCGGGTCTGTTATCCTGCGGTCCTGGCTCCGCTTGTGGGCTTTGGTGGGATTGGTGTGTCCTGGCGGCTTTCGCGGGTGGTTGGTCAATCGTTGGTGTCCCTTAGGCTTTGGCTTCCTTGTATGGCTGAAATTGGTTAGTTACTGGAATTCCTTGGTATTTGCCGGTCCCCTGCTTGGTCGGTACTTTCCTCCCAGGGGTCCCGTTGCCGGTGAAAAGTCCTTGTTGTGTTCCAAGCGGTTTCCGGTTCTCTTTCGGGTTTCGGGTGCCAGGCGATGGTCCCCCTGGGAGCTTAATTCCAGGGTGGTTGGGCGTGCCGGTTTTCCCGGACGGACTCGCCCGGCGTTTGGTGGCCGTTGGCCGAAAACGGCGGTTTCCTCAATACCATGTATCTGCAAGTCCAAACCGGTTCATTCAAACCTTCCTTCCTTGCTCCGGTGGGAATTGCGCCTCAGCCGTTCATTCTCGGTTCGAGGTACCACTCTTGTTTAGCTCCTCGTTGTCTTCCCGAATCGCAGTATGGGGCGAACGGTCCACCCAATGGCTTGGGTGGTTCCCGGGGCTCGGGCTGGTCCTCCCGCCGTGGTGGTCCGAATACCGGGCCTGTTGGGTGTTGCATGGGGATACGCCCACTTCCGTTAATGACCTCCTGAGCTGTCCTTTCCTTCCCTTCCTGCCTTGCTGGGAATTTGCGTGTGTCTGGGCTGTTTGGGCCTGGTGTCCTTCCTTCCTTGGTGGGTTTGCCGTCCGTATTCTGGGCCTTGGTGCTTCCATGGTTGGGGTAGCCGGTTGTTGGTTGGGCTTGGGCCGGAGGCTGGCTTGTGGTGTCCAGTCCATTCGCCTGTGGTTGGTCCTTGGATTCCGGGGTTTGGCCTGGGTTCTTGGGGTTTCCGTAGGTTGTTCCGACGGTTGGTTCCTCGAGTTGGTTCCGTGCCTTGGTGCTGGGTTTCGGTTCCCGTCGGGGGCCTTGAATGTTCCTTGGAAGTCCCGGGTCATCCTGGTTGCCTGGTCCTTGGCCTCCTAATTGTCTGGGTTGCTCGTCACTCGTGTTACGCTGGGCCGGTTCTTTGGTTTTCCCCGGGGCCTGGTTTTGCTTTCCGCCTTCCTTGGTCCTTGTCTGTTCGGTCTTTCGGAGTTGGCGGTGCCGGTTGGCTGTTCCTGTTGGTTCCTGGTCCTGGTGTTCCGTCGGTGGGTGCTTCCTTGGTTTCGGTGTCGTGTCCTTCCCTGGCCCTTACGGCCTTGGGTTCCTCTGTGTCGCTCTCCTCTGCTGCTGTCTCTGGATTCGGTGCTTGGTCCTGGTTCTTGTGTTCCTCGTGGGTTTGGGTTTTGCTTTCCCCTTAATTGCCGGGTTGGCCCTTTCAGGCGTAACCTTTCTTGCTGGTGCCTGTGGTTTGGCGTCCTAGTCCTCGCTTGCCGTGGTGCGGTGGTGGCTCCGGCTGTTGTCTGGCGTACGGTTCCGGCTGACCCGCGTTGGCCTTGGTTGATCTTGTCCCCTGCGTTCTGGTGTTGTGTTAAGCTGGAAGTCGGGCCGCTGGGGCACGGGAGGTTGGGGCCCTGCCGATCTTATTCCGACCAACTCTGGCCGCAACGTTCGTAACGGAAGTTCCGGGTTCTTTGGTTTCCGTTGCTAAACTCTTCCCTTTCCCTAAAGCCTTTTCCGGGCTCCTGCCCTGCCCTCCGTAGGCGTTCGGCGGCTTCCTTGCCGCCGCTGTTTGGTGCGGTTCCCTCGGTTTGGATTAGGGCGGGTTTTTGGGTTGGGCTCTTTTCAAAAGTTGGACCCTCTTCTCCTTTTCTTTCCGGGCCACCGTTCCTAATCGTCTTGTCCGGTTTCGAAATCCTTAGGTTTCCTAACCCTTGGTCTGGTATTTCGGCCGGCCTGTTCCGGCCCGTCTTTCTCTTTCCAGCCGCCAGGTTACCGGAAACAAGTTGGTCGGCTTCCCTCCTGTTTCGGGCGTCTTTCTCTGCCTACTCTTCCTGGTTTCCTGCTTCCCTTCTCAGCGCGGCGTATCGCTCCTTGTTCACTGATCCCGGAACGGTTGGGGCCGGGCCGGTGTTCCTTGATCCGGGGATTCCTGGACGAGTTGTGTCTCCGACGGAGATGCGGGCTCGCTGCCTTCCCTCATCGTAGGTGTCGTAAATTGTCGTTTCTTCCTGTCGTTGCCCCTTTGAACTGATCCTGAATCGTCACCCTGGTAGTCGTGCTCCTTGGTCCTGGCAGTTATTGCTCCTTGTCGTCTTGGTCATTGCAGTGGTAGATCTTGGGTCCTTTTGTTGTTTATTGTCGTCTTCATCCTTTCCGTGGTTGTTCCTGGTAGTTTCTTGTGGTCTTGGGTCCTGCCATGGTTGGTCCTTGTTGGTTGGGTCTTTGTCGGAGGTGGTTCTGGTAGTCCTGTGTCCTGCCGTGGTTGTTCCTTGATGGTTTTGGTCCTGGTAGTCCTGGGTCCTGCCGTGGTTGTTCCTTGATGGGTTTGGTCCTGGTAGTGGTTGATCCTGGGAGTCCTTGAAGCCGCGGGTCTACTGGCTGATCCCGGTCGTTGGTCCTGAAGCTGTATCTTCGGTCAAAGCTGCGGGTCTTCTGTGTGATCCTGGTCGTTGGTCCTTGAAGTTTCTTGCGTTGTGTCTTCGTCGAGGCTGCGGGTCTACCGCCTACTGTCCCGATCCACATTATATTGCCGGGCGGGTGACGTTCAAACCCGCTTGCGCTGGCGGCGTTCTGCTGGCTGAGCCTCTGCCGCTAGCTGCGGTTCGGCTGGCGTTGCTGCTGCTGCTGCGCCTCTGCCGCTAGCTGCGGTTCGGCTGGCTTCGATGCTGCTGCTGCCGCTAGCTGCGGGTCGGCTGACGTCGCTGCTGCTGCTACGCCTCTGCCACTAGCTGCGGTTCGGCTGGCGTTGCTGTTACTAGAGGTTAGGAAGCCAGCCTCGGCTGTACATGAAAGTTGGGCCCCTGCACGAGCGGTTTGAAAAAAAAAATGTAAAATCTGCTGTTTCTGCCGCGCCAAGCCGTTGCGTGAGCGGTACAGTCCCCTCGTAGCGTTTGTTTTCCCGTTTGCAGAAAACAACTCCTCTATTATATATATATTTCCCCAAACACGCCCCTTGGTTGACTTGAAACGTAACGGAATCTCGGAGTCCCTGCTCGGGCGCCATCTGTAAGGGAAGCGATTTCGCTGGGGTACAGTTCTCAGTCCAGCCAGGGTCGAAACTACAGAAAGAAAGGCAAAGATTTGGTACACGGATTAAGCTCGGGTTTAAATTTGGTTTTCACTCTTTATTCTTCAATAAACTGCTGATTTCCCTACCTTACCGCATCACTAAGCCCCCTTCTTCTCACGACGGCGAGACTCGCTTACCCCAGTATCTCATTTGTCGCGGTTCCCTCCGTTAGGTTTTTGATGTAGCGTGGGCGTCGACTCGGCTTCGCACAAACGTTCCCGGACACAACCGTCTTCATCTTTACTTCGGAGCGACTCTAATCGTTTTAGCGCGCGATCTTGAAACCTGTTGCAGGCTTTTTACGCCTCTCCTCGCTTCGGTATTTTCGGCGCCGGCTGCTCTTCCTGTTCCTATGTTAATTTATTAAGAGCAATCTATGAGAGTAAAAGGCAGTCTCACACCTTCATCCCAGGCCACGCACAGAAAAAAAAGTAAACAGTTTTATGGACTGATTCTTTACGGTCTTGGTGTACTTTGTACTGAGGGCACCATACACAAGAGAGCAGTACTCTAAAATCGGTCAAACAAGCGAAATAATTTAAATTCCTTTGACCACCTCTTTATAAGCCCAAGCACACCCATGGCATTATTTACCATTGTAGAAATCTGTTCAGAACACTTTAACTTGAACACATGAGTACTCGAGAGTTTGTTAATACTGAAGGCAGGACATCAATAAAAAGAGTGTGAAAAGTAGGGGCCTAGATGGCTGCCCAGCGGTACTCCAGAAGTAACCTGAACACGTGAAAGAAAATTTGTTTTGAAGAAGACTCTTTGGGACCTAGAGCAAAAGGTAGCTGGAAACCCATTTCAAAAGATTGGGCGGAAACTAAAAAAAATGTTAAGTTTTTGTGGTATAAGGAAATGGTTTACAGAGTCGAATGTTTTGATGAAATCAGTGTAAATAACATCCGTCTGCATGTTACCTTGGAAGCAGCGGACACGTTCAGAAAGCTTATACGATCGATTCAATACAGAAGGTCCAATATCGACCGATACTTCGAAAGTAGGGATGGTAGGAGTCTTCAGGTATAATTAGCGGAAGGACTCGGGCTAACAACGCTATGGTCGGATCCGAGAAAAAGCACAGATCGAGCAATCGACAAAATGAAATTTTCACATGTTTGACTTGAGACAGGGACAGGTCTAGCCGCCAATAAAGTCATGTCGTGATATGGGCACAAGGTTATTCGACTCGTTTACCGAAGTCCAAACAGTGCCTGGCAAATTTAAATCGACCAGAACTATAATTTGGTCTTTATCTGATAGCGAGGAAGAAATAGTTTTTAAAGCGGACAGGTGCTGCTCATATATATAGAGATATCCGAATACTGTGGAATGTACGAGCAGGTAATGAAAATAGAAAAGGCTGGAAGAATCAGTTTTTATGCACAGAAATTCCAGGTCTTGTTGAACCTGGAATATGAAATGTTCCGACGTGAAGTTAGAGTCTACTGCAATGGGGACCCCTCCTCCATGTCGAGACGAACAGTCATTTCTAAATACTGTGTACTGATCTGCCAAAACTTCGGAACTAAGGATGTCCAGCTTTAACCAGGTTTCAGTAAACACAATAATTGTATATTGTTCAAAAAATGATTAGACTCAGGTGTCCATCCATTAAGTAATCTGCTTATTGGTTGTGGTGGGCTCCCCAATTCGGGCAATTTTACCTCACCAAACGCACAGCACGTCCGATCTTTTTCACCTTTAAATGTATATGCCTGAATATGCCGACAACTGTCGTTCATTGGACCAATTATAATTTGCATATTAGAAGCATAATCGGTGACACTATTGTACGCGAACGTAACACCATGAAATTTTTGTATATCACGACATTCATTTGCAATTGTTGGTGCATCATTGTTCCTTTGATTTAAACGGGACCTTTGTGTGCGTAGACGATTATTTTCATTGCGATTTGTAATGTCTTGGCTACTTTCACGGCTCCTCGAAGCGACAGCTCGCGACGTATTTTGCGTTTGCCGGCCCAAATGTTTTCGTCTCGACATTGAACTTTAAAAATCACGGCAGCCGTTTTTCAACTACTAAATAGGAATGGAGGGTTTAGAACACATTTTCAAAAGCATATAGATTTCTAGTATATAGATAAAATCGCAATATGTTCAGAAAACAATTTTTCTCACTAAATTATAGAAAACAAAATCGATCATAAAATGTTCTATTACAGAAAGACAGAAAATTAACTGAAATAGGCGTTCAAACACACATTTTTAGACGAAATTTATGATTTTTTTTTTACCGTATGCAATTTGTCTTACGCGTGGCGGAGTTAGATGCATACACACCGATTTTATTTTACAGATTTGTTAGTATAGATTTGGAAACACACTCTGAATCAAGTATTCCTTCGAAATATTCCTTACATTAACGGACTAATAGTTGTCTGGAACACAAATCTGCCTAAGCATCGTTTTGTAATTGAACACGTGTACTTGCAGTCAATCTAAGTGTTTTTCCAGAGTGATACAAATGTTTTCAAACACACATTAATTTCATCAGCAGCAGTTCCCTACATACATAAAACACATACATACATAGGTTAGGTTAGGTTTATAGGGCTGCTCCACCGAAGTCGAGGTCACTCGGGGGCAAAAGCTGCCCATTGTGATGCCCACACTCGTCATGGGATATTTTCCGGTGCCCAAGGATGTTTCGCAACCCATCCCGAGGCCTCTATAAAGAGCATCAGCTTCTCTAGAGGCATGTTTGCCAGGTTCTCCAGGTTCTTGTGAAAGGCGCTGCCGAGTATTCGGTGACGCCTTTCCATGAGTGCAGGACAGCCACAGAGAAGGTGCTGGATGCTCTCTATTTCCTTCTCGTCCCTGCAGCTCCGGCAGAAGTCATGGTGGGGCAGTTGATAGTGTATTTAGTGGCCATGTGGTCGATGACACAGTGCCGCGTTATAATTTCCGTCAGCGTTCGCACCTGACTCTTTCTGAAGCTCAGGAGAGTCTTAGTGCGTTTAGGTGTATACTAACTTTGCCGCTTGCCATACTGCGTATATCTGCGCCTGGAATACAACAGTCTGGTAGAATTAGGGATATGTTGGTTGCCAGTTCTTCAGAGATGATTCAAGCTCCTGTCCCTTCGACTGTCTTTTTGAACAGTCAGTGAAGATGGAGAGCACGTTCTCCCCAAGGGCAGCGTTACGCCTCCATTCCTCTCTGTCCGGTATGTGACCTTTTAAAGTTTCTTTTTTCATGAAAACTCCGAGACACAGTAGTCGCTCCTCCGTTCGCCAGTTCCACTTTCCACTTTGCCATAAGGTGATGGTTTGAAGAACCGCGCGGCTGAAAGCCTCACGGCACTTGTCTCGGCCTTGCACTTAAGGTGGAGGTCTAAGGGTTCCAGGGGGGTGGATTTTAGAGATCCGGTGACCCCAAGGCATGCTGTCCGTTGAACTCTACGGAGGTTCTCTAGGTGGGATTTGATGTTGGCCGCTTCCCACCACACCAAACTTCCGTACGTCAGAATGAGTCTTATTATCGCTGTATATATCCATTGGATGATATGCGGTTGTAAGCCCCATGTTCGTCAAAAGCTCTTCCTACAAATATAGAAAGCAGCCATTGCCTTTTTTTTCCATTCCTTCGTCTTCTTCTTCCAGGATAGTTTGGAGTCAAGGATGACACCAAGATACTTAGCTTCGTTCGATAACTCAAGCGTCGAGCTCCGCTGAACACCTGTCTTTCGAGCTTAATTCTTATTTATAGATCAATCAGTCTCTCCATCGTTTCAGTTTCCTCTCCCTGATATCGCTCAGTGTCATTGGTGCTGTTGGACCGGTAATATCTGAGCAACCCGGGAAGTGGGTGCTCATGAGGAGCTCTAGGGAATCTTGGCTGCTTTCTCCGAAAGTAACGTCCGTACGGGCGCCTTTGATAGTAACCGTCGAAGCCTTGAGGCCTCGGTGGTACCATCTATGGCATCACAGAAGGCGCCTTCCTACAGGTGTTCTTGTAGGTGTTGAAGCTGTGGCGATATTCGTCCCAGCTTTCCTGTGTGTTTGTAACTTTTGCCCTGTTAAAGAGACTTCTTGACTCCCTCCTAAATTCGCTCATCTCCCGCGTCCACCATGGACTACGATTGGACTTTGGGGGTCAGCCCCAATCAGCCGCATTTCCGTGCAGTCTTTGTTGATCGGGGCGTGTATTCGTGGTCCGGCGTGGGTAAACTGGCCCTGGTAGTCGCCAGCGGTCTCGCAGCTGCCGCTGCTGAGCTTTGGTGGTTCCTGGCGTTTGCTAAGTTGGTCTGGCGGGCGGACGAACTGGCCCTGGGGTTGTCCATCGGTGTCGCAGTTGTCTCCGTCGAGGTCCTGTTGCTTCTGTTTGCTTCCGGCGTTGGGTTGGCGGCAGACGGACTGGCCTTGGGGGTGTCCAGCGGTGTCGCAGTCGTCTCCGTGGAGGTCCTGTGTGTGGCTTATCCTGATGTACTGGTGCTTCGTTGTCTGGCTTGGTCTGATCCTGGTATCATTTCTGTGGTATTTGCACTGTGCGGTCTGGCTTGGTCGAGGTTCGAGGGCGTGTTTACGTTGGCGATGATGGGTCTCTCCTTGTGTGGTCGTGACGAAAGCGTTGTCCTGTTGATTTTCATGCGGTTATTCCTGGGATTCGTCTTTGGGGGCTTGGTCGGGGAAGGGTCGTCGTGGAGGGTCACTGTGCAAGGTGTTGCGGGCGGTGAGGAGTTTATTTCCCGGGTCAACTGGATTTTGGCACGTCCGCATTGGAGGACTGCTTTGATGCCGCATAGAAAGTCGAGTCTGAGTATGACGTCGTCAACCACTATCAGTAGTATCAGCAAGGTCACCTGCGTTTCCTATTGGTCCAGTCGTACTTTTGTAGTTCCATCCGCCAGGCGGACCTGTGTCCTCACGTTGCGCACTTACCTCCTTCTTGTTCGCTGGCTGACAAACAAGCGGGTTGCTCCGGTGTCCAGGGTCGTGTTCAGGGGTATTCCGGCGATAGTTCCCAGTGATGCGATCCTTCCACCCACCAAGCTTAGGGGATGCGTTACTCCTGGGGGTCCTGGGTGCGTGTCTCCGTTCGGTTCCCCTGCCGGACGAAGACTCCGTCCGTTTCCCGCCCTGTGTGGTCGGCTGCAGTCGATGGTCCGTATACGCCGGCGGCCGCACTCCCAGCAGAATAGCACTCGTCGATTCCTACACGTGCTACTGAAACTCGGGACTCAAGTTTTCGTAAATCCTCTCCAATTCCCGCTCCTGCGTGAATTGCGCTCGCTCATCATGAGTCTCAGGTCGATCAGGTAGTCCTGGAGGCCTCATTGGGTGGTTGGTACCGGATCCGTATCGTGTCTTCCAGTCGCTGAATATACCTTGGAGGCAGAAAGAAGTCCAAGAACTCCTTTCGGAACTTGGGCCAGGGCTTCCCTTGCATCTGGAAGGTCCTAAAACCACCCCTCCGCCTTGTGGGTGAGTAAGCCGGAAATAGCTCGGGGCAACTGTTCTGGGCTGTCTCAATAGGATTCCATCCGCTCTTCTAGCCGTTCGATGAATGCCAACGCGTCCGAGTGTCCGTCGAACTTCAATTCACAGCTGCGCTGTCAGCGATGCTGGCGTACGAGATTTCCTCCCGTGACGTGACCAGCCCAGAGCCCGGGTTTGGTCGCGTTGGGTGTCCGACTGGGTTCCACTTCCTTGGTTTGACCTGGGTCCTTTGCCCTGCACTATACTCACTAAGCACTTGGGAGTGCCTCAACTCGCGGTTACGGGGTGGGCACGGGGTCTTGGGTGTTGGTCCCTGCGACCGATCGAAGCCGCTGGCTTATTGTCGTTCCGAGACTCCAATCTCCTGTGGTCCTGACAATCGCTCCTTGTTCACTGATCCCGGAACGGTTGGGGCCGGGCCGCTGTTCCTTGATCCTTGGATTCCTGGACGAGTTGTGTCTCCGACGGAGATGCGGGCTCGCTGCCTTCCCTCATCGTAGGTGTCGTAAATTGTCGTTCTTCCTGTCGTTGCCCCTTTGGAACTGATCCTGGAATCGTCACTCCTGGTAGTCGTGCTCCTTGGTCCTGGCAGTTATTGCTCCTTGTCGTCTTGGTCATTGCAGTGGTAGATCTTGGGTCCTTGTTGTTTATTGTCGTCTTCATCCTTTCCGTGGTTGTTCCTGGTAGTTTCTTGTGGTCTTGGGTCCTTGCCATGGTTGGTCCTTGTTGGTTGGGTCTTTGTCGGAGGTGGTTCTGGTAGTCCTGTGTCCTTGCCGTGGTTGTTCCTTGATGGTTTTGGTCCTGGTAGTCCTGGGTCCTTGCCGTGGTTGTTCCTTGATGGGTTTGGTCCTGGTAGTGGTTGATCCTGGGAGTCCTTGAAGCCGCGGGTCTACTGGCTGATCCCGGTCGTTGGTCCTTGAAGCTGTATCTTCGGTCAAAGCTGCGGGTCTTCTGTGTGATCCTGGTCGTTGGTCCTTGAAGTTTTCTTGGTGCTGTGTCTTCTGTCGAGGCTGCGGGTCTACTGCCTACTGTCCCGATCCACATTATATTGCCCGGGCGGGTGACGTTCAAACCCGCTTGCGCTGGCGGCGTCTCTGCTACTGAGCCTCTGCCGCTAGCTGCGGTTCGGCTGGCGTTGCTGCTGCTGCTGCGCCTCTGCCGCTAGCTGCGGTTCGGCTGGCGTCGCTGCTGCTGCTGCGCCTCTGCCGCTAGCTGCAGTTCGGCTGGCGTCGCTGCTGCTGCTACGCCTCTGCCACTAGCTGCGGTTCGGCTGGCGTTGCTGTTACTAGGGAGGTTAGGGAAGCCAGCCTCGGCTGTACATGAAAGTTGGGACCTGCACGAGCGGTTTGAAAAAAAAAAAAAATGTAAAATCTGCTGTTTCTGCCGCGCCAAGCCGTTGCGTGAGCGGTACAGTCCCCGTAGCGTTTGTTTTCCTCGTTTGCAGAAAACAACTCCTCTATTATATATATTTCCCCAAACACGCCCTTGGTTGACTCGAAACGTAACGGAATCTCGGAGTCCCTGCTCGGGCGCCATCTGTAAGGAAGCGATTTCGCTGGGGTACAGTTCTCAGTCCAGCCAGGGTCGAAACTACAGAAAGAAAGGCAAAGATTTGGTACACGGATTAAGCTCGGGTTTAAATTCTGGTTTTCACTCTTTATTCTTCAATAAACTGCTGATTTCCCTACCTTACCGCATCACTAAGCCCCCTTCTTCTCACGACGGCGAGACTCGCTTACCCCAGTATCTCATTTGTCGCGGTTCCCTCCGTTAGGTTTTAGATGTAGCGTGGGCGTCGACTCGGCTTCGCACAAACGTTCCCGGACACAACCGTCTTCATCTTTTACTTCGGAGCGACTCCCCTAATCGTTTTTAGCGCGCGATCTTGAAACCTGTTGCAGGCTTCTTACGCTCTCTCCTCGCTTCGGTATTTTCGGCGCCGGCTGCTCTTCCTGTTCCTATGTTAATTTATTAAGAGCAATCTATGAGAGTAAAAAGGCAGTCTCACACCTTCATCCCAGGCCACGCACAGAAAAAAGTAAACAGTTTTTATGGACTGATTCTTTACGGTCTTGGTGTACTTTGTACTGAGGGCACCATACACAAGAGCAGTACTCTAAAATCGGTCAAACAAGCGAAATAATTTAAATTCCTTTGACCACCTCTTTATAAGCCCAAGCACACCCATGGCATTATTTACCATTGTAGAAATCTGTTCAGAACACTTTAACTTGAACACATGAGTACTCGAGAGTTTGTTAATACTGAAGGCAGGACATCAATAAAGAGTGTGAAAAGTAGGGGGCCTAGATGGCTGCCCAGCGGTACTCCAGAAGTAACCTGAACACGTGAAGAAAATTTGTTTTTGAAGAAGACTCTTTGGGACCTAGAGCAAAGGTAGCTGGAAACCCATTTCAAAAGATTGGGCGGAAACCCTAAAATGTTAAGTTTTTGTGGTATAAGGAAATGGTTTACAGAGTCGAATGCTTTGATGAAATCAGTGTAAATAACATCCGTCTGCATGTTACCTTGGAAGCAGCGGACACGTTCAGAAAGCTTATACGATCGATTCAATACAGAAGGTCCAATATCGACCGATACTTCGAAAGTAGGATGGTAGGAGTCTTCAGGTATAATTAGCGGAAGGACTCGGGCTAACAACGCTATGGTCGGATCCGAGAAAAAGCACAGATCGAGCAATCGACAAAATGAAATTTTCACATGTTTGACTTGAGACAGGGACAGGTCTAGCAAGCCGCCAATAAAGTCATGTCGTGATATGGGCACAAGGTTATTCGACTCGTTTACCGAAGTCCAAACAGTGCCTGGCAAATTTAAATCGACCAGAACTATAATTTGGTCTTTATCTGATAGCGAGGAAGAAATAGTTTTTAAAGCGGACAGGTGCTGCTCATATATATAGAGATATCCGAATACTGTGGAATGTACGAGCAGGTAATGAAAATAGAAAAGGCTGGAAGAATCAGTTTTATGCACAGAAATTCCAGGTCTTGTTGAACCTGGAATATGAAATGTTCCGACGTGAAGTTAGAGTCTACTGCAATGAGGACCCTCCTCCATGTCGAGACGAACAGTCATTTCTAAATACTGTGTACTGATCTGCCAAAACTTCGGAACTAAGGATGTCCAGCTTTAACCAGGTTTCAGTAAACACAATAATTGTATATTGTTCAAAAATGATTAGACTCAGGTGTCCATCCATTAAGTAATCTGCTTATTGGTTGTGGTGGGCTCCCCAATTCGGGCAATTTTACCTCACCAAACGCACAGCACGTCCGATCTTTTTTCACCTTTAAATGTATATGCCTGAATATGCCGACAACTGTCGTTCATTGGACCAATTATAATTTGCATATTAGAAGCATAATCGGTGACACTATTGTACGCGAACGTAACACCATGAAATTTTTGTATATCACGACATTCATTTGCAATTGTTGGTGCATCATTGTTCCTTTGATTTAAACGGGACCTTTGTGTGCGTAGACGATTATTTTCATTGCGATTTGTAATGTCTTGGCTACTTTCACGGCTCCTCGAAGCGACAGCTCGCGACGTATTTTGCGTTTGCCGGCCCAAATGTTTTCGTCTCGACATTGAACTTTAAAAATCACGGCAGCCGTTTTTCAACTACTAAATAGGAATGGAGGGTTTAGAACACATTTTCAAAAGCATATAGATTTCTAGTATATAGATAAAATCGCAATATGTTCAGAAAACAATTTTTTCTCACTAAATTATAGAAAACAAAATCGATCATAAAATGTTCTATTACAGAAAGACAGAAAATTAACTGAAATAGGCGTTCAAACACACATTTTTAGACGAAATTTATGATTTTTTTTTACCGTATGCAATTTGTATTACGCGTGGCGGAGTTAGATGCATACACACCGATTTTATTTTACAGATTTGTTAGTATAGATTTGGAAACACACTCTGAATCAAGTATTCCTTCGAAATATTCCTTACATTAACGGACTAATAGTTGTCTGGAACACAAATCTGCCTAAGCATCGTTTTGTAATTGAACACGTGTACTTGCAGTCAATCTAAGTGTTTTTCCAGAGTGATACAAATGTTTTCAAACACACATTAATTTCATCAGCAGCAGTTCCCTACATACATAAACACATACATACATAGGTTAGGTTAGGTTTATAGGGCTGCTCCACCGAAGTCGAGGTCACTCGGGGGCAAAAGCTGCCCATTGTGATGCCCACACTCGTCATGGGATATTTTCCGGTGCCCAAGGATGTTTCGCAACCCATCCCGAGGCCTCTATAAAGAGCATCAGCTTCTCTAGAGGCATGTTTGCCAGGTTCTCCAGGTTCTTGTGAAAGGCGCTGCCGAGTATTCGGTGACGCCTTTCCATGAGTGCAGGACAGCCACAGAGAAGGTGCTGGATGCTCTCTATTTCCTTCTCGTCCCTGCAGCTCCGGCAGAAGTCATGGTGGGGCAGTTGATAGTGTATTTAGTGGCCATGTGGTCGATGACACAGTGCCGCGTTATAATTTCCGTCAGCGTTCGCACCTGACTCTTTCTGAAGCTCAGGAGAGTCTTAGTGCGTTTAGGTGTATACTAACTTTGCCGCTTGCCATACTGCGTATATCTGCGCCTGGAATACAACAGTCTGGTAGAATTAGGGATATGTTGGTTGCCAGTTCTTCAGAAATGATTCAAGCTCCTGTCCCTTCGACTGTCTTTGAACAGTCAGTGAAGATGGAGAGCACGTTCTCCCCAAGGGCAGCGTTACGCCTCCATTCCTCTCTGTCCGGTATGTGACCTTTAAAGTTTCTTTTTCATGAAAACTCCGAGACACAGTAGTCGCTCCTCCGTTCGCCAGTTCCACTTTCCACTTTTCCATAAGGTGATGGTGTGAAAAACCGCGCGGCTGAAAGCCTCACGGCACTTGTCTCGGCCTTGCACTTAAGGTGGAGGTCTAAGGGTTCCAGGGGGTGGATTTTAGAGATCCGGTGACCCCAAGGCATGCTGTCCGTTGAACTCTACGGAGGTTCTCTAGGTGTGATTTGATGTTGGCCGCTTCCCACCACACCAAACTTCCGTACGTCAGAATGAGTCTTATTATCGCTGTATATATCCATTGGATGATATGCGGTTGTAAGCCCCATGTTCGTCAAAAGCTCTTCCTACAAATATAGAAAGCAGCCATTGCCTTTTTTTTCCATTCCTTCGTCTTCTCTTCCAGGATAGTTTGGAGTCAAGGATGACACCAATATACTTAGCTTCGTTCGATAACTCAAGCGTCGAGCTCCGCTGAACACCTGTCTTTCGAGCTTAGTTCTTATTTATAGATCAATCAGTCTCTCCATCGTTTCAGTTTCCTCTCCCTGATATCGCTCAGTGTCATTGGTGCCGTTGGACCGGTAATATCTGAGCAACCCGGGAAGTGGGTGCTCATGAGGAGCTCTAGGGGAATCTTGGCTGCTTTCTCCGAAAGTAACGTCCGTACGGGCGCCTTTGATAGTAACCGTCGAAGCCTTGAGGCCTCGGTGGTACCATCTATGGCATCACAGAAGGCGCCTTCCTACAGGTGTTCTTGTAGGTGTTGAAGCTGTGGCGATATTCGTCCCAGCTTTCCTGTGTGTTTGTAACTTTTGCCCTGTTAAAGAGACTTCTTGACTCCCTCCTAAATTCGCTCATCTCCCGCGTCCACCATGGACTACGATTGGACTTTGGGGGTCAGCCCCAATCAGCCGCATTTCCGTGCAGTCTTTGTTGATCGGGGCGTGTATTCGTGGTCCGGCGTGGGTAAACTGGCCCTGGTAGTCGCCAGCGGTCTCGCAGCTGCCGCTGCTGAGCTTTTTGGTGGTTCCTGGCGTTTGCTAAGTTGGTCTGGCGGGCGGACGAACTGGCCCTGGGGTTGTCCATCGGTGTCGCAGTTGTCTCCGTCGAGGTCCTGTTGCTTCTGTTTGCTTCCGGCGTTGGGTTGGCGGCAGACGGACTGGCCTTGGGGGTGTCCAGCGGTGTCGCAGTCGTCTCCGTGGAGGTCCTGTGTGTGGCTTATCCTGATGTACTGGTGCTTCGTTGTCTGGCTTGGTCTGATCCTGGTATCATTTCTGTGGTATTTGCACTGTGCGGTCTGGCTTGGTCGAGGTTCGAGGGCGTGTTTACGTTGGCGATGATGGGTCTCTCCTTGTGTGGTCGTGACGAAAGCGTTGTCCTGTTGATTTTCATGCGGTTATTCCTGGGATTCGTCTTTGGGGGCTTGGTCGGGGAAGGGTCGTCGTGGAGGGTCACTGTGCAAGGTGTTGCGGGCGGTGAGGAGTTTATTTCCCGGGTCAACTGGATTTTGGCACGTCCGCATTGGAGGACTGCTTTGATGCCGCATAGAAAGTCGAGTCTGAGTATGACGTCGTCAACCACTATCAGTAGTATCAGCAAGGTCACCTGCGTTTCCTATTGGTCCAGTCGTACTTTGTAGTTCCATCCGCCAGGCGGACCTGTGTCCTCACGTTGCGCACTTACCTCCTTCTTGTTCGCTGGCTGACAAACAAGCGGGTTGCTCCGGTGTCCAGGGTCGTGTTCAGGGGTATTCCGGCGATAGTTCCCAGTGATGCGATCCTTCCACCCACCAAGCTTAGGGGATGCGTTACTCCTGGGGGTCCTGGGTGCGTGTCTCCGTTCGGTTCCCTGCCGGACGAAGACTCCGTCCGTTTCCCGCCCTGTGTGGTCGGCTGCAGTCGATGGTCCGTATACGCCGGCGGCCGCACTCCCAGCAGAATAGCACCCTCGTCGATTCCTACACGTGCTACTGAAACTCGGGACTCAAGTTTTCGTAAATCCTCTCAATTCCCGCTCCTGCGTGAATTGCGCTCGCTCATCATGAGTCTCAGGTCGATCAGGTAGTCCTGGAGGCCTCATTGGGTGGTTGGTACCGGATCCGTATCGTGTCTTCCAGTCGCTGAATATACCTTGGAGGCAGAAAGAAGTCCAAGAACTCCTTTCGGAACTTGGGCCAGGGCTTCCCTTGCATCTGGAAGGTCCTAAACCACCCCTCCGCCTTGTGGGTGAGTAAGCCGGAAATAGCTCGGGGCAACTGTTCTGGGCTGTCTCAATAGGATTCCATCCGCTCTTCTAGCCGTTCGATGAATGCCAACGCGTCCGAGTGTCCGTCGAACTTCAATTCACAGCTGCGCTGTCAGCGATGCTGGCGTACGAGATTTCCTCCCGTGACGTGACCAGCCCAGAGCCCGGGTTTGGTCGCGTTGGGTGTCCGACTGGGTTCCACTTCCTTGGTTTGACCTGGGTCCTTTGCCCTGCACTATACTCACTAAGCACTTGGGAGTGCCTCAACTCGCGGTTACGGCTGGTGGGCACGGGTGTGGCTTGGGTGTTGGTCCCTGCGACCGATCGAAGCCGCTGGCTTATTGTCGTTCCGAGACTCCAATCTCCTGTGGTCCTGACAATCGCTCCTTGTTCACTGATCCCGGAACGGTTGGGGCCGGGCCGCTGTTCCTGATCCTTGGATTCCTGGACGAGTTGTGTCTCCGACGGAGATGCGGGCTCGCTGCCTTCCCTCATCGTAGGTGTCGTAAATTGTCGTTCTTCCTGTCGTTGCCCCTTTGGAACTGATCCTTGGAATCGTCACTCCTGGTAGTCGTGCTCCTTGGTCCTGGCAGTTATTGCTCCTTGTCGTCTTGGTCATTGCAGTGGTAGATCTTGGGTCCTTGTTGTTTATTGTCGTCTTCATCCTTTCCGTGGTTGTTCCTGGTAGTTTCTTGTGGTCTTGGGTCCTTGCCATGGTTGGTCCTTGTTGGTTGGGTCTTTGTCGGAGGTGGTTCTGGTAGTCCTGTGTCCTTGCCGTGGTTGTTCCTTGATGGTTTTGGTCCTGGTAGTCCTGGGTCCTTGCCGTGGTTGTTCCTTGATGGGTTTGGTCCTGGTAGTGGTTGATCCTGGGAGTCCTTGAAGCCGCGGGTCTACTGGCTGATCCCGGTCGTTGGTCCTTGAAGCTGTATCTTCGGTCAAAGCTGCGGGTCTTCTGTGTGATCCTGGTCGTTGGTCCTTGAAGTTTCTTGGTGCTGTGTCTTCTGTCGAGGCTGCGGGTCTACTGCCTACTGTCCCGATCCACATTATATTGCCCGGGCGGGTGACGTTCAAACCCGCTTGCGCTGGCGGCGTCTCTGCTACTGAGCCTCTGCCGCTAGCTGCGGTTCGGCTGGCGTTGCTGCTGCTGCTGCGCCTCTGCCGCTAGCTGCGGTTCGGCTGGCGTCGCTGCTGCTGCTGCGCCTCTGCCGCTAGCTGCAGTTCGGCTGGCGTCGCTGCTGCTGCTACGCCTCTGCCACTAGCTGCGGTTCGGCTGGCGTTGCTGTTACTAGGGAGGCCGGGAAGCCAGCCTCGGCTGTACATGAAAGTTGGGCCCTGCACGAGCGGTTTGAAAAAAAAAAATTTTAAATCTGCTGTTTCTGCCGCGCCAAGCCGTTGCGTGAGCGGTACAGTCCCCCGTAGCGTTTGTTTTCCTCGTTTGCAGAAAACAACTCCTCTATTATATATATTTCCCCAAACACGCCCTTGGTTGACTCGAAACGTAACGGAATCTCGAGTCCCTGCTCGGGCGCCATCTGTAAGGAAGCGATTTCGCTGGGGTACAGTTCTCAGTCCAGCCAGGGTCGAAACTACAGAAAGAAAGGCAAAGATTTGGTACACGGATTAAGCTCGGGTTTAAATTCTGGTTTTCACTCTTTATTCTTCAATAAACTGCTGATTTCCCTACCTTACCGCATCACTAAGCCCCCTTCTTCTCACGACGGCGAGACTCGCTTACCCCAGTATCTCATTTGTCGCGGTTCCCTCCGTTAGGTTTTAGATGTAGCGTGGGCGTCGACTCGGCTTCGCACAAACGTTCCCGGACACAACCGTCTTCATCTTTTACTTCGGAGCGACTCCCTAATCGTTTTAGCGCGCGATCTTGAAACCTGTTGCAGGCTTCTTACGCTATCTCCTCGCTTCGGTATTTTCGGCGCCGGCTGCTCTTCCTGTTCCTATGCTCTCTCTCTCTCTCTCTCTCAGCGTCGGTGATATTCTCGGCTGTTGCGCCCCCTCTCAGCTCAGCGGCGGTGACGTCGACAACCGTTGCCATGGTTTCCAATGCTCTCTCTTCGCTTCGGTTTTGCGTAGCCGGCTGATCTCTCTCTCTCTCTCAGCGTTGTTGATGTTCTCGCCCAGGCGGAGCTTTACGCTCTCCGTTGTCGGAGATCACGGTTACCCCATATTTCCTCTTGAAATCACGAGATCACGAAATCACTCAGGTGGACTCCGTTCGTTCTCTTTGTAGTGACCAGACGTGTTTTTTCTTGCGCTCCACTTTTTTCTTTTATCAATTACAAATAACCGGTGTTTGGCCTAATAATATTACTAAATATATTCTTAACTGATTTGCTATCCAAATCCTCGGGTGCATGCCTAGTTTTTGTGTATAAACACAACGTTTTTAATCAAATTTGTGCGTCGGCTAATAGTGTTTTTGTTTTTTCTTCCTTTAAGTAAAATTAACGAGAAATAACGTATGGAGTCGCTGTGAACGCGACTCTACTTTTTATACCCGTACTCAGTCAGTACATATGTAATTTATGTGGAATTTTCAAATGTTGTATCAGTTTCTTACATTTTACATTTAACATTTGTTTGCTGCATCTGTCATCTACATATACATCAGTTCTCACAACAACACACGTACACTGCAAGAGGCAGCGTGTGAGCGTGAGTGTGCGTTTGAGAGATTCTGTAGCTACAATCATCCCCATAAATGACTTACGCTGCAGTAGGGCAAGGGGAAACACTGAACGGGCGCGGGGACTTCCCGCTGCTGAAAATTCATTTCATCATTGTGGCTACAATAATGGTCCAATCTGAACCAAATTTGGGAATCTGGTAGATATGGTCATTATCTACAATACTGCACTCTTTCGTTTTTTCCTATCTTCAAAATTGTCGATTTTCGTCTTTTGGGGGGGCGGGAGTGGGCGTGGCAAAATTTTGAAATAAACTTGCACTGAAGCGATATCACAGGAGTCTAGGCAAAAAATGTGGTTGTTCTAGCTCTTATAGTCTCTGAGATCGAGGCGCTCATTTATACGAAAACCCAAAATTACTCGATTTTTTGTGTGAGTGCGAAAGGGAGGGAGCGAAGTTTTTTGCGTATGTTTTTGTCTATTGTGGCTATATTAATGATCCGATCCGATTCAGATTTGGGCCCCTAATAGATATGCGCTGTCTCTATGATTCTGCATTTTTAGTTTTGTTATTTTCAAAATTGTGGCCGCCACAGATGTGCGCCCTTTGTGGGGGCGGAAGTGGGCGGGGCGAAATTTTGAAACACTTTTCTAGGAGTGAGAGAATACATCGATCTGGAAAAAAATTTTGGTTGCTCTATCTTTTATTGCCTCCGCGCAATGGGCGACAAACAAGACGGACAGACAGACAGACGGACAGACGGACGGACAGACAGGGCTATATCGACTCGGCTATTGATGCTGATCAAGAATATATATACTTTTTAGGGTCGGAAATTATTCCTTCTCTATGTTACACACATCCACTTTTACCACAAATACAATATACCCTTTTACTCTTCGAGTACGGGTATAAAAACACATTAATTATGGAATATTCTGTGGTCTGCGCAAAAAAACCTGCAAGAAGCAGATCACTCACGATCAGCCGAACATACTTTGCTGGCTTTGCGACAGCGTCGTGCACGCAAAGTGTGCGGGTATTTCTGGCCGTGTGGGTGATGACACTTCCTAACGCAATGGACTGCAATATATTTGTACGGAAAGCCGCGCAGTCGAAAATAAAATGCGCTCGTTTATGAGGCAGACGAGGAGTGGCTTAAAGGAGCTTTAAGACGAAATAAAATTGGCTCTTAGCCATGGAAACTCAGTTCAGCAGTTACAACTGCTGGCTGAGTCTCCGCGGCGCAAGAAGGCCAATCCGCGGGACTTTCTTTGCCAACTGCCTCACGGCCGCCGGCATCCGAAAACTAACTTCGACCACAACGCCAGTGCAGCAGTTGATTTCGTTTGCCACTCCAGATTCGGGAGCCGAATGCATCACCTCGGAGAACATGCAGCCGACTGTAGCGTCCGTGTCCGTAGAGTCCGTACCAAAACCCATAGTAATCCCATCCATTACGAATCCGCCAGTTAATGTACGTCCCGGACCTTCGGATATTGACATCACAGGTACCGCTCCTGTGGTGCCAAAACCACTGGTTGGTGTCCCAAAGCGGCAAAGTTTTTATACCCGTACTCGAAGAGTAAAAGGGTATATTGTATTTGTGGTATTTGATGTCCATAGAGAAAGACCATATCTATCAGGGGCTCAAATCTGAATCGGATCTGATCATTAATATAGCCACAATAGACAAAAACATACGCAAAAAAACTTCGCTCCCTCTCTTTCGCACTCACACAAAATCGAGTCGATTTGGTTTTCGTACAAATGAACGCCTGGATCTCAGAGACTATAAGAGCTAGAGCAACCAAACTTTCTGCCAAGACTCCTGTGATACCGAATCTGAACAAGTGTATTTCAAAATTTCGCCCCCCGCCCAAAAGACGAAAATCCATAATTTTGAAGATAGAAAAAAAAGAAAAATGCAGTATCGTAGAAAATATGCATATCTATCAGATTCCCGAATTTGGTTCAGATCGGATCATTATTGTAGCCACACTGATCAAATGAATTTTCAGCAGCGATTTTCCTCTTGCCCCGCCCCCTTGCGAGGTAAGTCATTTATGGGTATGATATTCGCTCACACTCACACTCACGCTCTCACGCTCTGCCTCGTGCAGTGTCCGTGTGTTGTTGTGAGAAGTGATGTAGATGTAGATGACAGATGTTGAAAAAAAATGTAAAATTTAAAAACTGATAAAACATTTGAAAAT
Source organism: Drosophila bifasciata (assembly GCA_009664405.1). Taxonomy (NCBI): domain Eukaryota; kingdom Metazoa; phylum Arthropoda; class Insecta; order Diptera; family Drosophilidae; genus Drosophila; species Drosophila bifasciata. Next base: position 29,885,224 of record CM019044.1, read on the forward strand.
TCTACATAAATCACATGTGCACTGACTGAGTACGGGTATAAAAGTAGAGTCGCGTTCAAAGCGACTCCGTACGTTCTTTCTCGTTTTCCCTCGGATTGCCCCTGACCTTACATCTTATGATGTAACTGCTTTTATACAAAGCAAAATAAAAGTCGATGGCCTAAAGGTGGAGAAGTTTAATTTCTCTTATGCCAGGGAGATAGCTTCTTTTAAGATAAGCTGCTCATTTCGACACCATTTTTCTGTCAATTTTGGCCGGAGCACTTGGTTGTGAAAGAGTATAAGGCTAAGAAGAAGAATAGGCCGCCCCATAATTCTCACCGGAAGTCAGACCAGTGCTCCATCTAGTGCTCTATCCTCATCTTCCTGCTCTACTTCCACACATCCAAAAACTAGTTTCCTCTTTTTTTTGGTTGCTTACCAGAATGCTAGAGGCTTACGTAGTAAGCTCAGCACTCTCTATTTTGAAAGTTTCACATTTTTGTCCCATATTATTGTGTTAACTGAAACCTGGTTAAAGACGGACATCCTTACTTCCGAAGTTTTTGTCAGATCGGTACACAATATTTAGAAATGACCGTTCGTCTCGACGTGGAGGAGGGGTCCTCATCGCAGTGGACTCCAACTTCACGTCGGAACATTGCATATTCCAGGTTCAACAAGACCTGGAATTCCTGTGCATAAAACTGATTCTTCCAGATTTTTTCTATTTTCATTACCTGCTCGTACATTCCACCGTCTTCGGATATCTCTATATACGAGCAGCACCAATCCGCTTTAAAAACTGTTTCTTCCTCGCTATCAGATAAAGACCACATGATAGTTTTGGGGGATTTCAATTTGCCAGGCACTGTTTGGTCTTCGCTAAACGAGTCGAATAACCTTGTGCCCATGTCACGACATGATTTATTTTATTGACGGCTTGCTAAACCTGTCCCTGTCTCAAGTCAACCATTTGATAAATTCATTGGGTCGATTGCTAGAGCCCTTCCGCTCACTATACCTGAAGACTTCTACCATCCTACCTTCGAAGTATTGGTCGATATTGGACCTTCTGTATTTGATCGATCGTGTAAGCTTTCTGAACGTGTCCGCTGCTGTCGTAAGGCCGAGTTTACGAAGCTTAATAGCCTGATTAGGGTTTTCGATTGGTCCGCTCTGTACATGTGCACTGACTTTACGAAAGGCAGAAACATTTTCTATAATGTACTTGACACTCTTTGATTCTTGTGTCCCATATTTTTGTCCGATTAGATCAGGGAAGCCCCTTGTTTTACCAAAGAGCTATCCAGTTTAAAAAACATTAAATCAAGACTTTATAAAAAATTTCTGGAAAATTGCTCTCCTTCTTCTCTCTCTCGCTATGTAATAGCTCGGTCAAATTTCACCATTCTTAACGCTCAATGCTAAAAAAATTACCTAGCTCGAAGCAGGATACGCTTTTCTCAGGACCCTAAACAGTTTTAAAGCTTCGTAAACAGAAAGCATAAAACGTACGTTTATTATTCCTCTCCATAAGAAAGGTAGTAAGTCTGACGCAATGAATTACAGAGGTATATCGAATTTATCCGCTATTCCTAAAATGTTTGAGAAAATGTTTACCACTCATTTGAAAATCTCTGCAAATGCCTTATATCTCCAGCTCAGCACGGATTTATAAGGCGACGATCAACAACTATAAATTTATTAGAGTTCACCTCTCTTATATTAAACGCTTCCATGCAGTAACATGCAGACGGATGTTATTTATACCACTTTCAGTAAAGCGTTCGACTCAGTAAATCATTATTTTCTAGCACAAAAACTTGACTTTTTAGGGTTTCCGCCCAATCTTTTGAAATGGATTTCCAGCTTCCTTTTGTTCTAGGTCTCAAAGAGTCCTCTTCAAAACCTCATTGTCTTCACCTGTTAAGGTTACTTTTGGTATACCACAGGGCAGCCATCTTGGCCTCTAGTTTTCTCACTCTTTATTAATCACCTGCCTTCAGTATTAACAAACTCTCGAGTACTCATGTATGTGGATGACGTTAAACTCTGTGTCCAGTATAAGGACATTTCATTTCACTCTCGCCTCCAATCCGATCTGAATAACTTTCAGTCATGGTGTTGTGCACAAAAGTTTATATCTTAATGCCTTAAAATTCAAAGTACTGACATATTGCTTTAGCCTCTTGTTTTTCTCTTTAGAGAATTACATTGTTAGATGTTCCAGACTGATGTTATATCTCACTCCTAGAAAAATGTCTGAAAATTTCGCCCCGCCGACTTCCGCCCCCAAAAAGGGCGCACATCTGTGGCGTCCACAATTTTGAATATAACAAAAAACTCAAAATGCAGAATCATAGAGAAAGACCATATCTATCAGGGGCTCAAATCTGAATCGGATCGGATCATTAATATAGCCACAATAGACAAAAACATACGAAAAAACTTCGCTCCTCTCTTTTTCGCACTCACACAAAATCGAGTCGATTTGGTTTTTCGTACAAATAAACGCCTGGATCTCAGAGACTATAAGAGCTAGAGCAACCAAACTTTCTGCCAAGACTCCTGTGATACCAAATCTGAACAAGTGTATTTCAAAATTTCGCCCCGCCCCCTTCCGCCCACCCAAAAGACGAAAATCCATAATTTTGAAGATAGAAAAAAAAGAAAAATGCAGTATCGTAGAAAATATGCATATCTATCAGATTCCCGAATTTGGTTCAGATCGGATCATTATTGTAGCCACATATTGATCAAATGAATTTTCAGCAGCGATTTTCCTCTTGCCCCGCCCCTTGCGAGGTAAGTCATTTATGGGTATGATATTCGCTCACACTCACACTCACGCTCTCACGCTCTGCCTCGTGCAGTGTCCGTTTGTTGTTGTGAGAACATGATGTAGATGTAGATGACAGACGAATGTAAAAAAAAATGTAAAATTTAAAAACTGATAAAACATTTGAAAATTCTACATAAAATCACATGTGTACTGACTGAGTACTGGTATAAAAAGTAGAGTCGCGTTCAAAGCGACTCCGTACGTTCTTTCTCGTTTTCCCTCGGATTGCCCCTGACCTTACATCTTATGATGTAACTGCTTTTTATACAATTGCAAAATAAAAGTCGATGGCCTAAAGGTCGTTGGAAGTTTAATTTCTCTTATATATGGGAGATAGCTTCTTTTAAGATAAGCTGCTCATTTCGACACCATTTTTCTGTCAATTTTTGGCCGGAGCACCTTTGTAAAGAGTATAAGGCTAAGAAGAAGAATAGGCCGCCCCATTTTTCTCACCGGAATTCAGACCAGTGCTCCATCTAGTGCTCTATCCTCATCTTCCTGCTCTACTTCCACACATCCAAAAACTAGTGCAACAGTTTTTTTAGTTGCTTACCAGAATGCTAGAGGCTTACGTAGTAAGCTCAGCACTCTCTATTTTGAAAGTTTCACATTTTTTGTCCCATATTATTGTGTTAACTGAAACCTGGTTAAAGACGGACATCCTTACTTCCGAAGTTTTGTCAGATCGGTACACAATATTTAGAAATGACCGTTCGTCTCGACGTGTGAGGAGGGGTCCTGATTGGCAGTGGACTCCAACTTCACGTCGGAACATTGCATATTCCAGGTTCAACAAGACCTGGAATTCCTGTGCATAAATTTGGGATTCTTCCAGCCTTTTCTATTTTCATTACCTGCTCGTACATTCCACCGTCTTCGGATATCTCTATATACGAGCAGCACCAATCCGCTTTAAAAACTGTTTCTTCCTCGCTATCAGAGAAAGACCACATGATAGTTTTTGGGGATTTCAATTTGCCAGGCACTGTTTGGTCTTCCCTAAACGAGTCGAATAACCTTTGAGCCCATGTCACGACATGACTTTTTGCGGACGGCTTGCTAAACCTGTCCCTGTCTCAAGTCAACCATTTGATAAATTCAACGGGTCGATTTGCTAGAGCCCTTCCGCTCACTATACCTGAAGACTTCTACCATCCTACCTTCGAAGTATTGGTCGATATTGGACCTTCTGTATTTGATCGATCGTGTAAGCTTTCTGAACGTGTCCGCTGCTGTCGTAAGGCCGAGTTTACGAAGCTTAATAGCCTGATTAGGGTTTTCGATTGGTCCGCTCTGTACAATGTGCACTGACGTTTATGAAAGGCAGAAAATTTTCTATAATGTACTCGACACTTTTTTTTTTGATTCTTGTGTCCCATATTTTTGTCCGATTAGATTCGGGAAGCCCCCTTGTTTTACCACCAAAGAGCTATCCAGTTTAAAAACATTGAATCAAGACTTTAAAAAAAATTTCTGGAAGTTTACTCTGGAAACTATTCTCTCTCGCTATGTAATAGCTCGGTCATTCACCATAAAACGTACGTTTATTATTCCTCTCCATAAGAAAGGTAGTAAGTCTGACGCAATGAATTACAGAGGTATATCGAATTTATCCGCTATTCCTAAAATGTTTGAGAAAATGTTTACCACTCATTTGAAAATCTCTGCAAATGCCTTATATCTCCAGCTCAGCACGGATTTATAAGGCGACGATCAACAACTATAAATTTATTAGAGTTCACCCTCTTATATTAAACGCTTCCATGCATTAACATGCAGACGGATGTTATTTATACCACTTTCAGTAAAGCGTTCGACTCAGTAAATCATTATTTTTAGCACAAAAACTTGACTTTTTAGGGTTTCCGCCCAATCTTTTGAAATGGATTTCCAGCTTCCTTTGTTCTAGGTCTCAAAGAGTCCTCTTCAAAAACCTCCTTGTCTTCACCTGTTAAGGTTACTTTTGGTATACCACAGGGCAGCCATCTTGGCCTCTAGTTTTTCTCACTCTTTTATTAATCACCTGCCTTCAGTATTAACAAACTCTCGAGTACTCATGTATGCGGATGACGTTAAACTCTGTGTCCAGTATAAGGACATTTCATTTCACTCTCGCCTCCAATCCGATCTCAATAACTTTCAGTCATGGTGTTGTGCACAAAAGTTTATACCTTAATGCCTTAAAATGCAAAAGTACTGACATATTGCTTTTAGCCTCTTGTTTTTATACCCGTACTCGAAGAGTAATAGGGTATATTGTATTTGTGGTAAAAGTGGATGTGTGTAACACACAGAAGGAGGCGTTTCCGACCCCATAAAGTATATATATTCTTGATCAGCATCAATAGCCGAGTCGATATAGCCATGTCTGTCCGTCCGTCTGTCCGTCCGTCTTGTTTTTCACTCATTGCACGAAGGCTATTAGAGCTAGACCAATCAAATTTTTTCCAGACTGATGTGATATCTCACTCCTAGAAAAGTGTTTCAAAATTTCGCCCCGCCCACTTGCGCCCCCACAAAAGAGCGCACATCTGTGGCGTCCACAATTTTAAAGATTGCAGAAAACGAAAAATGCAGAATCATAGAGACAGCGCATATCTATTAGGGGCTTAAATCTGAATCGGATCGGATTATTAATATAGCCACAATAGACAAAAACATAAAAAAAAAACTTCGCTCCATCCCTTTCGCACTCACACAAAATCGAGTAATTTTGGTTTTTCGTAAAAATGAACGCCTGGATCTCAGAGACTATAAGAGCTAGAGCAACCAAACTTTTGGCCAAAACTCCTGTGATACCAAACCTGAACAAGTGTATTTCAAAATTTCGCCCCGCCCCTTCCGCCCCCAAAAGACGAAAATCCATAATTTTTGAAGATAGAAAAAAAGAAAAATGCAGTATCGTAGAAAATATGCATATCTATCAGATTCCCGAATTTGGTTCAGATCGGATCATTATTGTAGCCACAATGATCAAATGAATTTTCAGCAGCGAGTCGCCTCCCCTTGCCATACGCAACAAAATATACATTTTTATTAGGGTTGATGGCAGCAGCGCTGCAGCGGCTGCTACTGATTCTCTCACACGCACACTTACGCTCAAACATGCTGCCTCGTGCAGTGTACGTGTGTTGTTGTGAGAACTGATGATGTAGATGTAGATGTCGATGACAGATGTAGCAAAAAAAATGTAAAATGTAAAAATGATAAAACATTTTAAAATTCCACATAAATCACATGTGTACTGACTGAGTACGGGTATAAAAGTAGAGTCGCGTTCGAAGCGACTCCGTACGTTCTTTCTCGTTCTCTTTAGAGAATTACATTGTTAGATGATCTTGGTGTTAAACTAGACCCCAAGTTAAAATTTTCTGAACATATTCCTACCATGGTAAATAAAGCCATGGGAGTGCTTTGGGTTTATAAAGAGGTGGTCAAAGGAATTTGACGACCCCTATATAACGAAGACTCTCTATATTTCGCTTGTTCGTCCGATTTTAGAATACGGCTCTTGTGTATGGTGCCCTCAGTACAAAGTATACCAAGACCGTAAAGAATCAGCCCAGAAAAACATTTTTACTTTTTGCTCTGCGTGGCCTCAACTGGGATGAAGGTGTGAGACTGCCTTCTTACTCTCGTAGATTGTTCTTAATAAACCTTCCATCCCTACTAAATCGTAGAAAAATGCTTGGTGTGATTTTCATGCACAACTTGATTCGGGGTGACATCGACAGCCCTGACTTGTTGAGCCGCATAAACTTCACGATTCCTATTAGATCCTCTAGAAATTTAATGCCTTTGTACTGTGTACATCGAATTATTCCTTGCATGAACCGGATCTTATGCTCGGATTATAATTCGTTCTACCATATAATGTCCACCACTATATCACTTCCTCTACTTAAATCACTAATACTAACATACCTCGCCCGTAATTAGTAATATTCTTTTGTAACTTCGCATGTTTAGCGTTGTGTTTAGCCCTCATTTTTCTTGAATATTAGTCTACCACCTATCTTTCCTGCATGTTCGCAATTGGTTCGGTATACGCGTCGCGTGTCATGCTCGGTAGGTTGGGCGGGAGGAGGTCTGTGTATCTGCCAGGGATTCGCGTGCAACAGGCTTCTTTTGGCGCCACAAATATCATAACGTTCTATGCAACATCCTAAAGTGGTCCCTTCGTGGAAAAATCGGGGAAAAGAATGTGGGGGACCGTCCGCTCCTTCACACGACCTAGAAAAAGAGTAGCTAGAAATCAATTTCAAAAGATTTGGCGGAAACCCTTAAGCGTCTGGTTTCGCGAATGCAAGTTGCTTTGGATACCTTAATGATAAAAGAGGTCAACTCATATAGAACTGTGGTAGGTGGTCAATGCAAATGCTAGGTTAAAATTGTTTCGTACAGTTTTTAAAGAGCGGATAACTTCCAGATACCTCTTTAATGGATGCCGCCATCGGTTGATGATGGACTCTGAGTTCTCTTTTTATCTCTGGCTACGCAATTGAATCCAGATGACCGCCAATCAAAAAGTGACCTGGACTTAGGGCTAGAAGGTCAGTTAAATCTTCTGACATAGGTGAGATTGGCCTATACTTCCATGTGGAGGTATACTTTTAAAAAAGCGTCTTTAAACTTTTCACCCCCGTTTTCCACTAGACGACCACTAGACGCCTAAAGGTGATGCAATAACATTCGCTCTGGTGGTGCGGCTCCGACAAACGTTTTCCTATTATGGGATCACATTTGCTGAGGCAACTTCGCCTTCGTATGAACCGATTACAAGCTGCTAGGAACTTATCGACTGTGAGATAAGAGGTCCCTTCTAGATGGAACACGAAGACACACACATAGCCCTTGGTGATGCGACATGCTCGACCTGCTTACCAGTTTATAACTTCCTGCGAAGGATCACACAGACATTACAGGAGTTTATAGTTTTTATACCCGTACTCGAAGAGTAATAGGGTATATTGTATTTGTGGTAAAAGTGGGATGTGTAAAACACACAGAAGGAGGCGTTTCCGACCCCATAAAGTATATATATTCTTGATCAGCATCAATAGCCGAGTCGATATAGCCATGTCTGTCCGTCCGTCTGTCCGTCCGTCTTGTTTTTCACTCATTGCACGAAGGCTATTAGAGCTAGACCAATCAAATTTTTTTTTCCAGACTGATGTGATATCTCACTCCTAGAAAAGTGTTTCAAAATTTCGCCCCGCCCACTTGCGCCCCCACAAAGAGCGCACATCTGTGGCGTCCACAATTTTAAAGATAGCAGAAAACGAAAAATGCAGAATCATAGAGACAGCCTATATCTATCAGGGGCCCAAATCTGAATCGGATCGGATCATTAATATAGCCACAATAGACAAAAACATACGAAAAAACTTCGCTCCCTCTCTTTCGCACTCACACAAAATCGAGTCGATTTGGTTTTTCGTACAAATAAACGCCTGGATCTCAGAGACTATAAGAGCTAGAGCAACCAAACTTTTCTGCCAAGACTCCTGTGATACCAAATCTGAACAAGTGTATTTCAAAATTTCGCCCCGCCCCTTCCGCCCACCCAAAAGACGAAAATCCATAATTTTGAAGATAGAAAAAAAGAAAAATGCAGTATCGTAGAAAATATGCATATCTATCAGATTCCCGAATTTGGTTCAGATCGGATCATTATTGTAGCCACACTGATCAAATGAATTTTCAGCAGCGATTTTCCTCTTGCCCCGCCTTGCGAGGTAAGTCATTTATGGGTATGATATTCGCTCACACTCACACTCACGCTCTCACGCTCTGCCTCGTGCAGTGTCCGTGTGTTGTTGTGAGAAGTGATGTAGATGTAGATGACAGATGTTGAAAAAAATGTAAAATTTAAAACTGATATAAAAACATTTGAAAATTCTACATAAATCACATGTGTACTGACTGAGTACGGGTATAAAAGTAGAGTCGCGTTCAAAGCGGCTCCGTACGTTCTTTCTCGTTTTCCCTCGATTGCCCCTGACCTTACATCTTATGATGTAACTGCTTTTATACAAAGCAAAATAAAAGTCGATGGCCTAAAGGTGGAGAAGTTTAATTTCTCTTATGCCAGGGAGATAGCTTCTTTTAAGATAAGCTGCTCATTTCGACACCATTTTTTCTGTCAATTTTTGGCCGGAGCACTTGGTTGTGAAAGAGTATAAGGCTAAGAAGAAGAATAGGCCGCCCCATAATTCTCACCGGAAGTCAGACCAGTGCTCCATCTAGTGCTCTATCCTCATCTTCCTGCTCTACTTCCACACATCCAAAAAACTAGTTTCCTCTTTTTTAGTTGCTTACCAGAATGCTAGAGGCTTACGTAGTAAGCTCAGCACTCTCTATTTTGAAAGTTTCACATTTTTGTCCCATATTATTGTGTTAACTGAAACCCGGTTAAAGACGGACATCCTTACTTCCGAAGTTTTGTCAGATCGGTACACAATATTTAGAAATGACCGTTCGTCTCGACGTGGAGGAGGGGTCCTCATGGCAGTGGACTCCAACTTCACGTCGGAACATTGCATATTCCAGGTTCAACAAGACCTGGAATTCCTGTGCATAAAACTGATTCTTCCAGCCTTTTCTATTTTCATTACCTGCTCGTACATTCCACCGTCTTCGGATATCTCTATATACGAGCAGCACCAATCCGCTTTAAAAACTGTTTCTTCCTCGCTATCAGATAAAGACCACATGATAGTTTTGGGGATTTCAATTTGCCAGGCACTGTTTGGTCTTCGCTAAACGAGTCGAATAACCTTGTGCCCATGTCACGACATGACTTTATTGACGGCTTGCTAAACCTGTCCCTGTCTCAAGTCAACCATTTGATAAATTCATTGGGTCGATTGCTAGAGCCCTTCCGCTCACTATACCTGAAGACTTCTACCATCCTACCTTCGAAGTATTGGTCGATATTGGACCTTCTGTATTTGATCGATCGTGTAAGCTTTTTCTGAACGTGTCCGCTGCTGTCGTAAGGCCGAGTTTACGAAGCTTAATAGCCTGATTAGGTTTTCGATTGGTCCGCTCTGTACATGTGCACTGACGTTACGAAAGGCAGAAACATTTTCTATAATGTACTCGACACTCTTTTGATTCTTGTGTCCCATATTTTTGTCCGATTAGATCAGGGAAGCCCCTTGTTTTACCAAAGAGCTATCCAGTTTAAAAAAAAACATTGAATCAAGACTTTATAAAAAATTTCTGGAAGTTTACTCTCCTTCTTCTCTCTCGCTATGTAATAGCTCGGTCAAATTTCACCATAAAACGTACGTTTATTATTCCTCCATAAGAAAGGTAGTAAGTCTGACGCAATGAATTACAGAGGTATATCGAATTTATCCGCTATTCCTAAAATGTTTGAGAGAAAAATGTTTACCACTCATTTGAAAATCTCTGCAAATGCCTTATATCTCCAGCTCAGCACGGATTTATAAGGCGACGATCAACAACTATAAATTTATTAGAGTTCACCTCTTATATTAAACGCTTCCATGCAGTAACATGCAGACGGATGTTATTTATACCACTTTCAGTAAAGCGTTCGACTCAGTAAATCATTATTTTCTAGCACAAAAACTTGACTTTTAGGGTTTCCGCCCAATCTTTTGAAATGGATTTCCAGCTTCCTTTGTTCTAGGTCTCAAAGAGTCCTCTTCAAAAACCTCCTTGTCTTCACCTGTTAAGGTTACTTTTGGTATACCATGGGAGCCATCTTGGCCTCTAGCAACTTCGCCTCTTTATTAATCACCTGCCTTCAGTATTAACAAACTGCTCGAGTACTCATGTATGCGGATGACGTTAAACTCTGTGTCCAGTATAAGGACATTTCATTTCACTCTCGCCTCCAATCCGATCTCAATAACTTTCAGTCATGGTGTTGTGCACAAAAGTTTATACCTTAATGCCTTAAAATGCAAAGTACTGACATATTGCTTTAGCCTCTTGTTTTTATACCCGTACTCGAAGAGTAATAGGGTATATTGTATTTGTGGTAAAAGTGGATGTGTGTAACACACAGAAGGAGGCGTTTCCGACCCCATAAAGTATATATATTCTTGATCAGCATCAATAGCCGAGTCGATATAGCCATGTCTGTCCGTCCGTCTGTCCGTCGTCGTCTTGTTTTCACTCATTGCACGAAGGCTATTAGAGCTAGACCAATCAAATTTTTTTCCAGACTGATGTGATATCTCACTCCTAGAAAAGTGTTTCAAAATTTCGCCCCGCCCACTTGCGCCCCACAAAGAGCGCACATCTGTGGCGTCCACAATTTTAAAGATAGCAGAAAACGAAAATGCAGAATCATAGAGACAGCCTATATCTATCAGGGGCCCAAATCTGAATCGGATCGGATCATTAATATAGCCACAATAGACAAAAACATACGCAAAAACTTCGCTCCATCCCTTTCGCACTCACACAAAATCGAGTAATTTTGGTTTTTCGTAAAAAATGAACGCCTGGATCTCAGAGACTATAAGAGCTAGAGCAACCAAACTTTTGGCCAAGACTCCTGTGATACCAAACCTGAACAAGTGTATTTCAAAATTTCGCCCCCGCCCCTTCCGCCCCCCAAAAGACGAAAGTCCACAATTTTGAAGATAGGAAAAACGAAAAATGCAGTATTGTAGATAATGACCATATCTACCAGATTCCCGAATTTGGTTCAGATCGGATCATTATTGTAGCCACAATGATCAAATGAATTTTCAGCAGCGAGTCGCCTCCCCCCTTGCCCTACGCAACAAAATATACGTTTTATTGGGGTTGATGGCAGCAGCGCCGCAGCGGCTGCTACTGATTCTCTCACACGCACACTTACGCTCAAACATGCTGCCTCGTGCAGTGTACGTGTGTTGTTGTGAGAACTGATGTAGATGATGTAGATGTAGATGTCGATGACAGATGTAGCAAAAAATGTAAAATGTAAAAAAATGATAAAACATTTTAAAATTCCACATAAATCACATGTGTACTGACTGAGTACGGGTATAAAAGTAGAGTCGCGTTCGAAGCGACTCCGTACGTTCTTTCTCGTTTTGACTAAAGTCGGCACTTTCCGGAACCCAATACTTGAATCGGATGAGCCGCATCATTAATTGGTTTCCACCGTTCAGTGCGATGCGATGAGTGAACTGAACTAGAAGACGTGTGAATGTGCTTAAATACTGATCGGATGATTTTCATCATAGCTGTGGTACTCAGACGTGCTCACCCACGCATGCTCTAATGACCCTGTGTTGGGCGATTAATGGAATCAAGTTAATGATGCAGCTGTACTTAGGAAGATGTTGCTTATTCAGCAAGTTCCGAAATTCGGTGGCATATTGTAGGCCTATGGATGATCATACGCTCCTATGTATCAGATAGCTCGTGGTGTCCGGCTTCTGACACCGCTTGCGGAATCGACAAACTTATGACAGTACACTCAGGGTCTTTTCCGAACTCTAAGAAGCGAGCTAGAAAACTGGACGCTGGTGGTGCCTGAGACAGGTTACACTTAACAGTCTGAAGCAGAGGTTCCACTGCGACGGGTCATTGGTCTTGGCTCAAATGCAAATGATCTGGCCCGTGCTACCATAGATCGCTACTGATCAGATCTTTGGATGACACTCCTCTGCCCGCTAACTCAACCGGTTTGTGCTCTGATCTGACGTGAGACCACTTTTCCGGGCGGACGGACTGTGTGGTCTTAGTCACTCGGTTAGCGACAAACGTTGTCCATTTGCATGGTGGCTTGTTCAGCCAAGCTAAAACGATTGTGCAGTCTGTCTAATAAAAGCACTCGTGGCTATCAATGGACAGTTGAGGAAGGAGTGACGAGAACAACTAAGCAAAAAGAGCCGCACAGTTTCAAACAAGTTAGAGACACGGTCTTCACAGGGGCGGTTTTCGCCGCGAGCAGGTGGACACAAATATTTTTGTCACTCTCTACTCGAACGTAGATTGCGGCACCAAAAGCACGTTGGGATGCAGCACATAACCCGTGAAACTGCAGTTTTGCCCTGGGGTCATAATGTACCGACTTTGGTATTTGAATTTCGAAGAGATCAGTATAGTTGAGAAGAAAGTCTAGCCACCTTTGAACAAGTCTGTTGGCAGAGAGTCATTCCATCTAAGCTCTGTAAGCCAGATTTCCTGCATAAATATTTTTGTTCGGACTACAAATGGAGCTAGCCCTCCCGCTAGATCGAATAATTTCGATTTTTGGGATAGGAATTCCCTTTTCGTGTACGAGGAACTTTAGTCTACCTCTTACCAGCACATCGTCAACATACATGTAATCGGATATGATGTGGCTTGCCAGTGGGGATATCTCCCGGTCATCTTGAGCAAGTTTCTTGAGCACGCGCATGGCTAAGTATGGTGCGCAATTCACACCGAAAGTGACGGTGGTAAGCTCATACTCACAGAGCTCGCCATCTTTATTCAAAAAGGATTCTTTGTAACCTTGTCTGCTACGGATCGAGGTTGATTTGCCCATACATCTTTGCCCATTAAAAACAAATTGAAAGAAACGCCATTACAGTATCTGAATGGTCAGATCTGATTGGAAACCTGGTGCTGGATGAAGGATTTCGTTAAGACTCTTGCCATTTGAGGATGGACTGGAGGTTTTAAATACTACCTGTAACTTTTTAGTAGTGCTGTCTGTGTTAAGGACAGAATGATGGGGCAGATAAAAGTTGTCAGGGTCGTTGATTGGAGGTACTCGTCGCTTGTGACCTAAGTCATATAGTCCTGGAAGACACGGTCGTACTACTCTTTTAGAGGTGGTTTCCGATTTAAACGGCTTTCATTTTTGAGGAACTGAGACACATTCAGGATTCCGAAGGGTAGTAACACCATATATCTACCACTTGAATCTACGAGTAGTTTGAATGAAATTGTCTTTACAGTTGGAATCTTAAGACTCTTTTGCCCTAATGGCTGGAAGATCCTCCACCTTCCAAAACTTAGTTAGAAGTTTTTCCAACCGCTGCTCTGTTCTGACTTTTACCCTTGTAGCACAAGAACAAATTGTGGGGTGAATTGACTCCGCTACTGGTCCTGTTAGGATCCATACAAATATGGTCTCCTGACCGAGTAGCGAGCCGCAAATGATTGGTTGGGAGCCGCCTAGCAAAATGGATGGAAGGATATCTGCTCCTAAAAGCACATCTATCTTCAAGCTCTGATAAAAGAAGGGTCAGCCAGAGGTATGTTTGGCAGGTCCTTTACAAAACCTTGAAGAATCGGATACGAGGGTAAGGTAACTGCCAAATTTGGGAGTACGTAGGCAGAGGTTTCTATTTAGATCCTCAGTTTTGATGGTGAGCCTGTTTGGAAGTGGCATATCTTTCGGCCTAGCCGAAATTGCCTGGCTCAAGCCCGTTACTTGAACCTGAACTGGTTGGAAAGGAAGCTTGATGATTTTGAACAGGCGTTCGGAGATGAACGTTGGTTCCGATCCAGAATCGATCAATGCACGTGCTTTAAGACTGGTGCCCAAGAAGCATAAGTTTATAATAGCCGTGCCTAACAAAACACCCTGTGTGTTAACTGTGTAGTAGCTTTGCACATTGCAGAATGAAGCGGACTGTATCTCTTGAGTTTTGTTTGGATTGGAAGGAACTGTTGCCGAGAGCTCTGAAGGGGGGTTACCACGGTGAAGAAGCGCGTGGTGGCGTAAACGTTACACGTAAAACAATTATGTTAGCTCGTGCAATCTTTGATTTGGTGCCCTCTAGCAAATCAGTTTCATCACAGCTTTTGTTGCTCTATATAGTTGCTCTATATAGTTGGCCCTATCATGAGCAGACATTTGGAGAAAGCGTGGACACGCACAGGATGGTTCTCTTTCGTGCAAAGGTGGCATGTTAGCGTTTTGACGCTGACCTTTGCATCAAATGAGTTGACATTTGCCTCTTGCCTGGAAAGCACTTGGCTGGAGGTATTCGCGTTCTCCTTCGAGTGACAAATATCGCTCACTCAGGAATTTATTCATGACTGGCCATGACGGAATCTCGGTTTTGCTGTGAGGAGTTTTCTCCCAAAAAGACACGGTCAATTGAGGTAATTTCGAGGAAACAAGGAATACCAGAAATGCATCAGTAAAGCTGTTATCAATATCAACATCGGTGTGTTCAAGGGCCGTGAGGCATCGCTGCATAGCACCTTGTAGCTCTTTCTAAGCACCGGATTCATTTTGGATAATGGAAAAGCCGAAAAGTATCTTAAGCTGGCTATTAACAAGAGTTCTCTCATTCTCAAAACGTTATTTTAGGGAGTTTCATGCGGAATTGAAACCCTCATTCGTGAGCGGAGCGCTTTCCACGATTGCCTTGGCTTCCCCGCGAGTTTTGTGGCAGAGGTGATACAATTTCTCCACCTAAGTAAGCTGCGGATTATTTGTATAGATGGCGGAAAATAGATCCCGGAACGTGGGCCATTTTAGATGATCGCCATGAAAAGTCTCGATTTCGAGATGTCACATTCGAGGATTCGCCACATACATTGAACAAAATATTAATGATTTTGATAATATTGTACTAAGTCCTTTTTTATTACTGAAGGAATGGTGGAATGGAGCACCAACCGTTCGGTTGGTGTCGCGGGACGTTAATCGATAGTTAATTTGTATCTAGTATTCTTTTGAATTGTTATGGATTTTAGCCCCGTACTGAACGGGCATACTTTTCGGCCAAGAATTGCCGCCATAATTTGAAGCTTCTCTTTCTCTATTGTCGCGTGGTCAAGCAGGAGGAGATACTGCGGTTAGCAGCACTGTATATAGAAATAAGGTTCTACATGAATTCATCTCTAGAATAAAACGATACCAACGCCCGACTTACAATGAACCTGCCTCCCGAGGATTAATGTGCCGTTTAAAGGCAACTCCAGGGGACCAGCGACAGTTGGAATTAAGGAAGTATGTTTGTAGGAACTGCTGCTGCTGAAATTTTTGTCTGTCTGAAAACATCTGCAGAGTTTGCACAAACAAGCTAGAAAGACTTTTCTATACTTTTCTAAAAATAGCTTCCTCAAGAATAAAGGAACTATGTATATTTGTATGTATGTAGAAACTGCTTTGTAGCACTCTGTAAAAACACTTATATTGACTTCAAATGTACGTGTTCAATTGCAAATCGATGCTTCAACAGATTTGTTTTCCAGACAGCTTCTATACCAAAAAATCTGAAAAAAATCTGTGTGTATGCATCCATCTCCGCAACGCGTGCACCAAATTGCATGCGGTAATCTAAAAATTTAAAATTTTGTCTAAAAATGTGTGTTTGAATGCTTATTTAATTTCATTTTGTGTCATTCTTCTAAATAATTTCCATTATTTGAAAAATAAAATAATATTTTTTTTTTTTTTTTTGAGATTAAATCATCGCATGGATGACTGTGGGTTGATCGCAGCTACTTTGCCACATTGATCAGATACAGAATTATAGAGATGTATGTGCAAGACATACACTCGTCGATTGCGTGTCTATCGTTGAATGTCAATCGACGCTTGTCTATCGTTTTCTAGGTGCCGACGTTGACGGTCCCAATGTGGTATATTTGACAACAAATTGATAATTTTTTTTTTTTAATTTTACTGCATACAGACAGTTTAAGCCTGCACAGAAGACTTCCTATCAGCGAGCTTGACAGGCGGATCTATTTTTTTTTTTTTAATTTAAAGTTACAGGTGATTTCCTGTATTGAATTGAAAATTTAAATTGTATTACTCTACTTTAGTAAAATGATAAACAAAACAAAATGTTTAGAGATCCAGATTGGCAATTCTTATAAATTGAGCCAGTTCTCTGAGATGGAGTGGTCTTTTTTTAATTAATAGCTCCTTTAAATCTTTTTATAGTATTTAAAAATTCTATACTTACTCCTGAGGCGGCTAAGTTTTTTTTGGTATTTGAAAATCAGGTGCTCTGCACCTTCTGTAACATTACAAGTCTCACACAAATCAGACTCTATCGCTTTAATTTTTGTATAAAAAGGATTTGTCATACGTGTGTCCTGTCATCAGTCTGTTTATTGTCTTTATGCTTCTTGCATTCCATTTTAAGTTGTAGTGCCATGGTCTTTTTGGTATAATGGGAAAAATTTCTAACAAACTGGTACACTTGTAATTGCATTTTTAGTTGATACTCCTCATTCCACTTGTGCTCCAAGGAGTTTTAATTTCCTTAAAGCTTCTTTAACACTGAATTTTACATAAATATTTTCCCCTTCACTTGTAGCACTCTTTTTGCTGCTCTATCTGCTTTTTCATTTATAGGCACCCCTTTGTGCCCTGGAATCCATAGTATGTCAAGTTGTTGTACAGTAGATATGTCTATTATATTGTGTATATCTTTTTTACTATGTAAGAGTCAGTTTGTTTATGATCTAAGAGTTTTATCGCTCCTAATGCATCACATATTATCACAGCTTTCTTGTAACCCTTTTTTAACACATATCTCACTAGCCTTCTTAATCCCTATTAGTTCAGCCCCTACTGATGATAGCCTATTTTCAATTTTGTATTTGTGTATATTATCACTGGGTAACTCTACTATACCTATGCCACACCTGTCCTGCATGACTGACGCATCAGTGGACAGAACATTCCAGCCTTCTTTTATGTAACTTTCGAGGATTTCTGCGAATCTAGCTCTAATTTCCTCGCCCGAGTATTCTTTTTTATTTTTCCCTATTGATTTTTCTCTTACATTAATCTTATTACAATACTTAAAATTATCACAGCTTCGTGTATTGTCAAAGAATGTTTTAAACTCTTCTAAGGTACAAGTGTAGCTCGTTTTTTGCTTTTGATTGTCTAATTCTTTCGAACATCCTGGGATTTAGTTTCTTGATCTTGAATAATTCTTTGGCCGTAAGCCATTTGGCTCTGAACCTTGGTGGCAATATACCTGCCAGCACAAAAAATTTCATGCTTGCTTGTGTCTGGAGGCACACCTACACATCTCCTCAGCACTCCAGCCTGTGCAATTTCCAAGTCTTTGTTAGCCCCAGCTCCCCATGTCCGAAAAGCTGGTGATCGCATATTCTTGCTTACTTCTTATGAAGGTTTTGAAAATATTTACGCTAGTCTTTGGTTTCAGTCCCGACTTTATGGTTGTCGCTAATTGTAACAACCGGTTGCTTTTCCTGGTTGCTTTTTAACTATTTTATACCCGTACTCGAAGAGTAAAAGGGGTATATTGTATTTGTGCTAAAAGTGGATGTGTGTTACATAGAGAGGGAGTAATTTCCGACCATATAAAGTATATATATTCTTGATCAGCATCAATAGCCGAGTCGATATAGCCCTGTTCGTCCGTCCGTCTGTCCGTCTGTCCGTCTGTCCGTCCGTCCGTCTTGTTTGTCGCCCATTGCTCGAAGGCTATAAGAGTTAGAGCAACTAAACTTTTTTTTATCCAGTCTGATGTGGTATCTCACTCCTAGAAAAGTTCTTCAAAATTCCGCCCCGCCCACTTCCGCCCCCACAAAGGGCGCACATCTGTGGCGTCCACAATTTTGAAGATAACAGAAAACGAAAAATGCAGAATCATAGAGACAGCCCATATCTATCAGGGGCCTAAATCTGAATCGGATCGGATCATTAATATAGCCACAATAGACAAAACATACGCAAAACTTCGCTCCATCCCTTTCGCACTCACACAAAATCGAGTCGATTTGGTTTTTCGTAAAATATGAACGCCTGGATCTCAGAGACTATAAGAGCTAGAGCAACCAAACTTTCGGCCAAGACTCCTGTGATACCAAACCTGAACAAGTGTATTTCAAAAAATTTCGCCCCGCCCCTTCCGCCCCCACAAAGACGAAAATCCACAATTTTGAAGATAGAAAACCAAAAAATGCAGTATCATAGGAAATGATGATCATATCTACCAGTTTCCCTGAATTTGGTTCAGATCGGATCATTATTGTAGCCACAATGATCAAATGAATTTTCGTTCATTCAGTGTTTCCCCGCCGCTAGTGTTTCCCTCGCCCGATTGCTGTTTAAGTCATTTATTGGGGTTGATTGTCGCAGCAAATTCTCGCACACACACACTCACGCTCAAACATGCTGCCTCGTGCAGTGTACGTGTGTCGTTGTGAGAACTGATGTAGATGATGATGTAGATGTAGATGTCGATGACAGATGTAGCAAAAATGTAAAATGTAAAAACTGATAAAACATTTTAAAAATTCCACATAAATCACTGAGTA
Organism: Drosophila bifasciata; assembly: GCA_009664405.1. Lineage (NCBI taxonomy): Eukaryota > Metazoa > Arthropoda > Insecta > Diptera > Drosophilidae > Drosophila > Drosophila bifasciata. Next base: position 29,904,287 of record CM019044.1, read on the forward strand.
CGGGTATGTAGAGTCGCGTTCGAAGCGACTCCGTACGTTTCTCTCGTTATATGTCTGGTATTGGACATATTGGAGCTTATTAGTCTACCTAAAAATAATATGTTTTTTTGTACTGGTATTTGAAAGTTATTTACTTCTATGTTTAGAGTCCTTCCATTTTCTTTTCCCATGTACATGACTGCAGATTTGCTAGGATTAAAGCTAAAACCCAGGTCTCCACATAAAAGGCTAAAATCGTTCAACTTGTTTTTCAAGTTTGAAACTGCTGCCCCAAAAGTCATAACAATGTGACACCAAAAAAGTCGTCAGCAAATTGCATGATTTGCGTCTTGCAGTCTCCAACCTGATGCAGTTCTTGGTGTACACATTGAAAAGCAGTGGTGACAGACAGGATCCTTGAGGTGATCCTCCCTGGACCTCTTCAACTGCTTCTTCAAGTCTAAGCATCCTTATGGACATGAAACTAATTATCCAATCAATATACATCTTTGGAAAACTATCTTTTTCTAGTAGCATCTTCAAAAAATTCAAATTTACACAATTGTATGCGTTATTTATGTCAACAGCCGCTACTACAACCTGCTCCTTTTTTTTTTCCTATCTGCTACCTCATTTATTACGTCATTTATGCACATAGCCGCTGATTTGTTCTTCTGATACGCATAAGACCTATATGGTAAGATATTGTTGTCTTGTATATGTTTTTCCAACTTACATTTTATTATGGCATTGACCGTTTTGGCCAGGACCGAAATTAAGGATATTGGCCGAAAATGTTTTATGTCAGATAAATCTTTGTCTTTTTTAGGTATAGGCATGATTTTTATCGTCCTCCACTCAGCTGGTACGTCACAATTTTCAATTTTTTGATTATAGAACTTGACCAACTCTATCTTGGCCTCCCTGTTTAATGCATTGAGCATTTCATATGTGATCCTATCAAAACCCCCCGCTGTTTTTTTGTTTCGTCCAAGAACTATTTCCAGATCTTCAAGTCTAAAATTCGGATTTTCATTTTTCCTTATTGCATATATTGTGGCGTTTATGTTTCTGGCTTCAGGAGGAACCTGATCTTTTAGCCATTTTAGATATGTTCCAGCCTTTTCTTTATCAAATTGCTCTTGAGGCTCTGTGTGGCAGTTTTTAAGGTTAGCCAGAAATCTCCAGGCTTCCCTCGTATTTGCCTTCACATTGAGCTCAGTTATTTTTCTAGCATAGCTGGTTCTCTTTGCTATTTTGACTGCCTTCTTCCATTTGCTTTTGAGGTCAACTGCCATACAATAATTTTGAAAGTCAGGCTCCGAGCACGCTTTTTTTTTGGGCCTCGGAGAACTCGTCAAACATGTTGGCTAACTTCTCATCCCACCATAGCTTAGGCTATCTATTTCCAACCTCATAAGAGGCTGCATTGATTTCATGTTGCATAAGTTTGGCTAGATCTCCTATGTTTCCTCTAATGTCTAGTTTCTCCAAATTTTTAATTAGCTTGTTTTTGGCTAGAAACTTTTTCAGCTTTTTTTCCCCGCCAGTCAACTCAAAACTTATAGGATGGTGATGACTCCTCCAAGAAACAGTGTCTCACAGTTCCATTTTTTTACAACATTTATACCCTTTTTACAAAAGTTAGGTCCAACACAGATCCTGCAGTTGAATCTATATTTCTCCTAAACGTGATGCTACTATCGTTTGCAAGACAATAACCTGCGTTATTCATAGCTTTGCTGTAAAAGGCCCCTTTTCCAGAATTTGTTGTGTCGCCAAAACCTTTATGTCTGGCATTAAAGTCCCCCGCCACAATGACATTTTCAAAAGGGTCTAATTTTTCCAGAAGATTGTCAATAGCTAGCTTAAAGATTTCAATGGGTGTCGCTGGTTCAAAAATAAATGGAAGAGATAATAAGATTTTTTTTTTTTATAGTTGGTACTTGTAATTACTATGTCCTGGTCAGACTTATAAGGTACTTTTTTCATTTTGAGGTCCTTTCTGTAGGCTATCGCTACACCTCCATAGCCATCCTCCCTATGTTTTTCAATCAGTTCGAAATTTGCTATTTTCCTAAAACTTAGATCATGCGAAAAACTTCAGCCAAAATGGCAATGCTATAATCTCCTTTGTTTAGATAAAATTCTAGGTCGTTTTTGTTGGCCTTAATCGACTGAATATTATGCTGTAACACCTTCATATTCATGTCGAGACTCTACTTTTTTTTTTCTATTTTCCTCTGTTGCCATCCCATATTTCCTTTGTGGTATTTTTAGTGGTATTTACATTATTGCTGTTATGATTTTTTGACAAACTGCACACACCACTATTTTGACTAAGATGCGCCAGCATGCTTATGAACTGCTGAAAGGTAAATTTGGTTTCTTCTGTTTTCTGATTTTCATGACCGGTATATGGTCGCTGGTGTCATTAGTGTAAGAATCAAGTTGAAAATGTGGTTCTTGTATGGGGATGGTCGGCCTTAGAATTACCCTGCTAGCATAGCTATGCTTTTTAAGTACTTCATTTGCTTTGAGGTTTTTGTTTTTGTACATTATCCTCAGTTTTGTCTAACTTAGGAAAAATTTGTATCATAATGGTCTACTTGTGAATAATTTTGGTGAACTGAATAGTTGTTTAGTACTTTTTTGCGCGCTATTTTCTTTTTTTGACATAATCTTGTTGATATCATTTTTCCTTTTCCCATACTGGGCAAATTAGTTCGTCCCTGGCTGTATGATTTTTTACTGTTACATAAGATGCACTTTAGAACCGTGCACGTTCCATTGCATTCACCAACTCCACATTTGTAGCACCGTCTTGCTGATTTACACCTGGCCGATGTGTGACCAATCCTGCCGCAATTAAAACACTGACGCACTACCGGTATATATTGATGAACTTTCATGCTACATACTCCAAAAGAGAAATTTTTCCGGAATATCGGCACCCCTCAAAGCCAATTTTAACCGTCTCAGTCGGTATAAACCTGACCCCTGAGCTCTTGTCTTCTATCAAAATTTTTTTTCTTTCCTTGTAAATCTTTTCACACGATTTGATGATGATGCTTGAGCTAATATTTCTTTTGATTTCATCCTCAGAGAAACCAATTGGAACACCTTTTATTATTCCAAAAGATATCACATAGTTCCGTGGAATAAAAGCCACAATATTCATTTTTTTTAAAGCCTCATTCTTCACCAGTGTGTTTGCGTCATTGTAGTTGGAAAAATATATTTTATATAGAGTGGGTGCAAGAGAAACAATCTCTTTAATCCCCTGCAATTTTTAGGTGTCTTATTTTTCTCAAAGAGAAAGAGTCCGTTTTGGTGTTTTTATTTTCAAATCTGTCACAATTCTTCGTTGATACCAGCACTGCAGCATCACCCTTTTATGACTTTCTCCAAAAAAAAAAAATTTCTCTTTCCAGACCATTTGTATATGCACCCGTGTCAGTGTTTTTTTTAGTATTTTTCCCCAGCCATAATTGTATTATCCAATTTGTCAGTATTTGAGTTGTTTGTGTGAACGGTCCCACTTTGAACAATGTCCGTGTCCGACAACTTGTCTTCTGCGTCTGTATAAGTAGCGTCACTTACGTCTTCTTCTTCCATGCGACCATCGTCATTTGTATTGTTGTACTCATTTGTTCGCTTTTTTTTAACTGATGTTACGTCCTTCTTTAAACTGTCCAAAAGGTCACTTTTCATGGATTGACTCAAAACATTTATTTTCCTCTCATAGTCGGTTTTAGCATGTCTCTTATTACAGTTTAAAGTCTGATCCGGAGGTTTCATTTTCGGTGACGCCGTGTTACCGGCGCGCCATTTTGGCTGGTTTAACCAGCTTGGTTCAAGGAAAAAGTATTTTTACTTTTAGTAAAGAAAAAATATTTAAATAATCACTGCCCTTTTTGACCCCGAAAAAAAAATTTGATTTTATCAGATTTTTTTTTTTTTTTTCCTTAGTCACAAATCAAAGGGAACTCAAAAAGTCACAACCGGTTCACTCGCTGATGAAAAAAAAGTGTAAAATAAAAACGTACATAAATTTTCGAACAATTTTCATCCAAGCAACCAGTAAAGTAAAAGCGTGGCCGGGCTTTCTAGTATTTAAATTTTATTATCTTTAATTTTTTTTTTAACGGACGGAAAGCAAGAATGAGACACGCAGTAAAAGCTTGTTCTTTTTTTATTAAAAAAAAAAAAAAAAAAAAGAAAACACAAAAAACCTATTTTTTTTCGGAAAATAATCAAAGTGTCTAACACACTCTCAATAAAAGCGTTTACCCGGAGGTTGCAGGCGCAAAACGGAATATCCTATGATTGAGGTACATATGTTCGGAGTTGGACAATGAAGAATAAGTGTTGATGAAAGTGTTTTTTAGGCGATGTCCGGCAGCTTCGGAGCGCCCCATATCCGAGGGGAAGGCGATGTCCGGCAGCTTGAGGCCCCTGGGGTAGGCCTGGTGCCTTTTGGCTTGAGGCGTTCGCCCGCATACCGGACATCGCCTTCCGTGACCTCGGATATCTCGCCTTGGCTAGACTCCGACCGCGGAGAGCTCTCAACGCGGAAACGATTCCTTCTCTATTTTACACTCTTAACACCCTTCTACTCTTCGGGTACAGGTATACTTATATGAAAATAAAAAAAGCAACACTGCTCCCGACGGAGGTTGCTGGCCTGTTCAACCAGTGCCTACAGGAGGGCACGTTCCCCGAGAGGTGGACGAGGCAGCGGCTGCTACTTCTGGTCGAAACGGCAAAAGAGGTATTCACGGGAACCAGGTGGAGAGAAGGAAGCAAGTCCTACTGTTTGGTGGAGACGCTAGACATCAGGAACGCCTTCAACTCGGCCGATTGGGGCCGGACGCTGGAGGCCCTGAGAAGTTTCAACATCCCGGGGTACTTGCTGAATATAGCTTACAGCTATTTCAGTGCCAGGGTGCTCACGATGGACACGAGTCTGGATTCCAGAGCATACGAAGTCTCAGCCGGAGTACCGCAGGGCTCCGTTTTGGGATCCCTGCTCTGGAACTCCATGTACGATAGAGTTTTGAGGTTGCCGATGCCGACGTCGCACAGGACCTTGCCGCCGTTGAAAACCTCGCCAATGAGGCTATCCAAGCAGTTGAGTCATGGCTAGCGGCAGCAAGTCTCGAGCTGGCGGCGCACAAGACAGTGGTGGTGCTTATATCGAGCCGGAAAGCGGTCGAGACAGCAATGGTACAGGTCGGAGGGACCACGATCACATCGCAAAGTTCGATAAAGTACCTGGGTGTCCACATAGACACCAGGCTGTCCTTCAAGGAGCACCTGGAGTATGTCAACAAGAAGGCCAGCGGGACCGCAGGATCGCTCTACAGGTTGCTTCTTTACACCAGAGGCCCAAAGCAGGCAACGCGGAACCTGCTGCTGTTGAGCGTCGTGAAGGCGCAAATAATCTACGTAGCGCCGGTGTGGGCGAAGGCCGCAAGGGTGAGAAGCTATATGCGAGGGCTGGAGGCCACGTATCGGCTATGCGCCATCAGAATCGCGTGTGCATTTCGGACCATCTCGGACAAGGCGCTGGTCATCGCCGGGCAAATTCCTCTCGGGGAGTTGATACGGGAGCATGGAGAGTTGGCAGAGAAGGTGGGACAGTACTCAAAAAGGGCGCTGGACGCACTCCCCCATCCCACGCATATCGTGCTGAGTTGGAAGGAAGCACGGGCAGGTAGATTACTATCTCACCCAGGCGCTGAGCAGGCATGGCTACTGCAGCTATCTTCAAGCGCTTTGGGCACGAGACGGAGGACTGGTGCCCGGAGTGCGGCTTTGGCATTGTGGACCACAGCCAGCACATCCTTTTCGTGTGCCCTAAGTGCGTCTTCAGTAAGCGTGTATAATCTGGTGCCGCTGATGCTGACAGACCAGATGATCTGGGCAGCGGCCGCGGTGTTCGCGGTGAGCGTAATGAGAACGCGCAGGTCCATTGAGAGACGGCGGAAGCAGCAGACGGAGTAGGTGTCCCCGCGCGGGCGAAGCAATGCCTTGCAGCAGTACCGCTCGTAGCACGACCCCTACCCCATAAGTCCCTTATCCATCACCAAAACTGTCTGTTTTATACTACATACATATATTGTTATTAGGTATAAGAAAGTTAACACATAAGAGGTATATTGCGAAACCTTTACTTTATCATATAAGAAAGACCTTGCGCCACCTTAGTTTTAACAACTTGTACCGTTTAGCTTCTGCACTCAGAATGCTGACACGGCATTGACGATGTTTGGGCCGTACCCCCACTCCATTCTTATTCTTATGTATGAATGGCTCGCGGGCTAGGGATTTTTAAGTTAAGTTTCAGTTTCTGTTTTCATGAATAAACGAACGGATGTTCGCCAGCACTAACTCCGACTGTCGTTAATCTTGTAAAAGAATTTCTGAGCCTGAAGGGCCAGTAATATAGAGGATCAGTATTCCTCTCACCATAAATCTTCAGAAGAAGAGCAGCCAGCCACTCGCTGCTGTCATCATTCCCCCGCTACCGCGTGAGAAGAGGAGCAGCCAGCCACCGCCGCTGCCACCTAGTTGCCGCCAGCCAGCCGCCGCCAGCCAGCCGCCGCCGCGCCTTCACCACCTTCAACTTTGTGTTCAGAGCAGCTTGCCACCGCATCCGCCACACCCCGACTGTCGCAAGTAGTGGACACCGCCTCTGACCGCGGCGTGGGACTTCAACCATCTAAATATAGTACTTAGTACTCTAGAGTAAATAAATTAAATGAATACAACAAAAATCAGACTCATTCTCACATAAAAACCACAGCACGTATAACCCATCACCAAACCCCTTCATACATTCATACATATAACACCGATCCGCAACCCTCATAAATACACACCACTCATCTAGCCCCTTTACCAACACATTTATTTCACACTCAATTCATTTAATAATTCTGCATTCACGATACACATCCATATATACACTACTTTTATACCCGTACTCAGTCGGTACACACGTGATCTACATACAAGTACACATGTATCTTTTTAAAATATTAATCATTTTTTACATTTTACATTTTTTTTCTGCATCTGTCATCTACATCTACATCACTTCTTACAACAACTTCTCACAACTTCACGGTTGAAGGGTTAGCGGCTAGCTGCTGAAAATTCAATTCACCATTGTAGCTACAATAATGATCCGATCTGATATAGATTCGGCAATCTGGTAGATATGGTTATTCTCTACGATACTGCATTTTTCGTTTTTTCCTATCTTTAAAATTGTGGACTTTCATCTCTTAGGGGGAGGAAGGGGGCGTGGAGAAATTTTGAAATACACTTCTCTTGGTTTGGTATCACAGGAGTCTGGGCACAAAGTTTGGTGGCTCTAGCTCTTATAGTCTCTGAGATCCAAGCGACACAAAATACGAAAAACCAAATCGACTCGTTTTTGTGTGAGAGAGTGCGAGAGGGAACGATGCCTTTCGAAATGATTTTCTCCGATTCAAATTCGGGCTTCTGATAGATATGAGCTTTCTCTATGATTGTGGACGTCACAGATGTGCGGCTTTTGTGGGGGCGGAAGTGGGCAAAATTGTGAAATACACTTCTAGGAGTGAGATATTACATCAGTCTGGAACAAAAAATTTGGTTGATCTAGCTCTTTTAGTCTCAGAGGAATGGGCGACAAACAAGACGGACAGACAGACATGGACATGGCTATATCGACTCGGCTATTGATGCTGATCAAGAAATTCCTTCTCTATGTTACACACATCCGCTTTTACCACAAATACAATATACCCTTTAACTCTTCGAGTACCCTTTTATTGGGAGCGTTCAAAGCGAAGCGCTCTGGTAGTGATGGACTCGCTATGGTCAACAAATATCGACTGACCCCCGCTGATGAGAGTGACAACAAGAACAAGCAGACACGTTCAGAAAGCCTACACGATCGATCCAGCACAGAAGGTCCAATATCGACCGATACTTCGAAAGTAGGATGGTAGGTGTTTTCAGTTATAACAATGCTATGGTCGGATCCGAGACAAAGCACAGATCAAGCATTCGACCCAAGAAATTTGTTACATGGTTGACTTAAGACAGGGACTGGTATAGCCAGCCGTCGATAAAGTCATGTCGTTATATGGTATTAAGGTTATTAGACTCGTTTACCGAAGACCAAACAGTATCTAGCAAATCGAAATTACCCAGAACTATCATATGGTCTTTATCTGATAGCGAGGAAGAAACAGTTTTTAAAGCGTACAGGATTTTCGGAGACGGTGGAATGTACAGCCCAAGTGCTGCAGCCTTCTTCTACTGCTGAGCACGAAGAGAACAGGTGCTCCACTGTTTCTTTCTCTTCCTTATCTCTACAGTTGCGGCAGTAATCATTATATAGGGCTCCCATCCTTCTGGCAGGGGTTCCTATTAGCCAGTGTCCCGTGAGGGATCGAAAGACAGTGCTGCACCTTTTTCAGCTGAGCTTACATAGCTCAGTGGTGCGCTTCTTGTTTATAGTTGGCCACGTTTGTCGCGTGATGCGCCATCGTGGTGTGTTTTGCCACCGAGTGTCGTCTAGTCGTATAAACTGCTTTTTTATGATGAGCTTCCAGGTGGCCATAAGCATACATATGTCATCCTTGTCGTGGAGAAAGGAGGCAGTAGTGCCAGCTCTGGCAAGTTCATCTGCTATGCAGTTAATTTCAATGTCCTGGTGACCCGGGACCCATATAAGAATAATAGCAAGCTGCTGAGCCATCTCGTGAAGAGATTTGCGGCATTTTGCTACGGTGGCCGAGTTCGATCTAATCGCATTAAGTGATTTGATCGCTGCTTGTCTATCGCTTTAGATGTTTATATGGGTTGCCGAAAATGGAACTGTTTGGATGCAAGTCAGAGCTTCCCAGATTGCTGTGACTTCCGCCTGGAAGACACTGCAGTAATCTAAAAGCCTAAAAAGAGTGCCTTATATATAGTTGCTCGGAGTATTTCGTTGTCTCCTTCTACTTTATTGTCCATTTTGTAGCCATCCGTGAAGATTTGTATGGCTCCGTCAGGACCCGAAGTTCCCTCAAGCCAGCTATCACAGTGAGGGATATTTATTTCAAAGGGAGTTTCTGTATACTCCCTCGGAATGCAGTAGTCCGTTTTTGTGGGGACGTTGTTGTTTCCACGCCAAGCAGAGAAACCAAGCGGTTGTAGCTCGAAGCCAAAGTCGCAAGCGGAAGGACAGCGGAGGCCCAGCAGTTAGCAGTTTGTAAGATAGCGCGTAAGATCCGTTAGACTAAGATACCAATAAAAAGCCAAGTACATATTTCCCCACTCAACCTTTGCGTTTTCTTATTGTCTGCGTGGCAACAAACAAATTCGTTGCAACGAGCTCGTCGGCCGCTGAGCCAGCCCTGCTGATCAGCCGAATAGAAACGGTTCGTTACAAACTTAAGGGCAGAGTGCACCGTGCAACCACCATCTAAAAATGTGGCAGCGATGCCAGACGAAGCCAAAGCCAATGCGATTCTACCTTGTGCTCGAATGGCTGCCAAAATAATCGAAATGACAAGCGTTTTCCGGTACCTCAAGCTGCATCCAAAAAGAACAGTCCACCATGTTGTTCTTCGATAGCTCGCAATAATTGGTCGTAAGCCGTTCTTTGATTGATATTTAACATTGGCTCATTGTTCTGAACAAACGCATTAAGTTCGGCATGATCAAACTGTTGTTCACGCTCCAGTTCTTTGTTAAAAAGGTAGTGTATTTCACGATTAGGCGTTGCCATATCTAATTGAGCTAATGCTTTGCTTGCCATTATCAAGAAAAGGTATTTAATGGCGATCAATGCTTCGTTGTAAATTTTGTATAGTCCGGGTTTATATCACTCGTTTGACGGCGCAATCGATGTAAAAAATCCTCTGAGAAATGATGTGGATGTTTTTGCCACAATTTAGTTGGCTTTGCTGGACTGCACGGCACGGCTATAATAATTTCGATAAGTGTCCGAATTTGATGTGGATAGTACTGCATCTTCATGTGTATGATCCCAATGCATATCATTCTCAAGCAAATTCAATTGCTCGCACGCTTCGCGATACGTCCAACACAATTCTTCATCAACAGTTCGCAAAGATTTCAATGATGTTGGTCCACGAAAATTTATTATCAACAATCGCAAATAATAGCACTCTTGATTATTAGGATTTATTATGGCTGACCATAAACGGCTTCTCCGCGCATCGCCTTTGAAAAACTGTTGACGAATTATTCCACGTACTTCAGCGTAAAGCAATGTTTTTCGCAAAATCATCTGCTTGCCACAACGCAAAAAGTGCAGTTAAAGTTGTTGCTGCTTGTTGCGCAGCTCTTCGCATTGCATATCCGGGTGTAAAAATAACGTGTTGACCGTTTTCAAGATGAACAGCTAAATGAACTACAGTATGATGCCTATCATGGATCAGAATTGATAATATGCGCCATACTGCTTCATTTGAACTGATGTATCTGCCTATTTGAAATTGAGTGATTTCTTCGGTAACATTAGCAACTGCTCCAAAAACAGCCATATCACTTCCTTTGTGGATGTACCTTCAAATGTATTTAATAGATTAAACTAAATTGAAGACCTCTAAGTTTATGTGCGCTTTATAAATCTTTGATAATAACGGCACAACATTTTCATTCAACCATACATGGTGAATTCAAATTCAACGCACCACATGGACCGTGATTCAAATTTTTGGTGACCACTTAAAACAATTCAGGATTCACTATCCGATCTAGAATTTCGGCCGAAATCACATCGTCAATTTATTAGGCCTTATTTTTTCAATCAGCAAACCCCGTTTCTGCAATTCAATTGAATACATCCAACATTGAACAGACCCAAATGCGCCGCGTTTGAAAATTAAATCCATGAGTGATTACACGTGAAGGTGATGAAAATCGAACGTAACGGCGAACGTATGACATCGCATCTTTCGCGTACTCAAACATATGACGTGGACTTCCAACATACGATGACGGTAATATTATCATAGTTCCAACGTTTTATGCATTTGTATACCATCGTTGTTAATAGCATCACGCAAATGAATATGCTCTTCGGAACGTAATTTGGCTTGGTTGAATCGAAGAAAATTCAATCGATCCGATTCAATTTTTGTATACTTGTCAACAATATACTGGTGGAAAAGTGCTTTACACCTCAATATGTGGTTGCTTTGATTATGCCGTATATGCAGCCTGTATGCGTAATAATTCATAGCACTAACTTTCTTTGTTACTGCTCTACTTACAATTGAATTAAATTTAATTAAAATTAAAATAGAAATCAATCATAAATTATTCATCAATTTACCGTTTACTGGATTTATCATTTTAATTTTGAAAAGATAGCCTCTTTGCCGCTCCAAAACAATATCGCATATTGTAGTGCGTCATAACAGCGATGTGTCTCGGATACACGGTAAAGTGGCTCATTTCTACGATAAAGCACAATATCACGTTGATAATCGTTGGTCACCAAATATGACTATTACCACTTCGTTAACTGTTTGTGCATTGAAACGCCTTGCATGTTGGCCAACCGGTGCTTTATCAGCTTCGATCAAGCGACGTTTTGAATAACTGAACCAATTCGCTATGCTCATGGAACATATCTAGCAAATCGAAAATAATTTTTCTCCGCGTGTTGGTAATAATGGCACACCGACGATCAGCTTCGTCTTCCGCGTTCTCGATAAAATATAATTGCACAAATTAGTGGTCTACGTTGTCATTTGACCTTGAATCTGAATCAAATATACGATAGAATGTTCTATTCGCATAAACAAAACTATTTAATTACCTTGAATGTTGGCATGAAGTTGTCTCTTATGATATTTGTGGCGCCAAAAGATGTCATTTAAAAACTCGAATTATACTTTCGTATATTGTTCAAAAAAATGATTAGACACTGGTGTCAATCCATTAATTAATGTTCTCAATGGTTGTTTTGGGCTCCCTAATTTAGGCAATTTCGCTTTACCACTCGCACAGAATATCCCATCTGCTTCACCTTTAAATATATATGCCTGACAATGGCGACAACGGTCGTAAATTGGACCAATTATAATTTGCCTATGAGAAGCGTAATCGGTGACACTATTGTACACGAACGCAACACCTTGTAGATTTTGTATATAACGACGTTAATTTGCAGTTGTTGTTGCATCATTGTTTCTTTGATTTGAACGGGACCTTTGTGTGCGTAGACGATTATTTTCATTGCGATTTGTAATGTCTTGGCTACTTTCACGGCCCCTCGAAGCCACAGCTCGCGACGTATTTCGCGTTCGCCGGCCCAAATGTAATCGTCTCGACTTTAAACTTTAAAAACTACAATGGTTGGTTTAAAACAAATTTTCAAAAGCAACAAATATACTAACACAAATTTCAATTTTTTCAGAGAACAATTTTCCATACAAATTTTATAAAAAACAAAATCTATCATAAAATGTTCTGTTACAGAATGACACAAAAGGAATTGAAACAGGCGTTCAAACACACATTTTAAGACGAAATATGAGACGAAGTCTAACAGTTTTCTGAAAAAAAATCTGCTGATTTCATCGTTTTGTAATTGAACACGTAAATTTGTAGTCAATCAAAAGTGTTTTCACAGAGTACCACAAATGTTTACAAACACTTATTAATTTTATCAGCTGCAGTTTTACATACATACATACATACTTCCTTCATTCCTGAGGAACCTATTTATGGAAATGTAAATATTTGCTTGTGCAAACCATGCCACATTCTCTGGCTATCATTAAAAAAAACCCCATGTAATACATACACACAGCATTTTTGTTACATATTTATAGTATAGATAAGTACGAGTACTTTTAGAGTAAAATGGACTCTGTAAACCATTCCCTACTAGCAATAAAAATTAGACCGTTTAGGTTTCCGCCCAATATTTTGAAATAGATTTCTTTGCTACCTTTTTTCGATGTCTTAAAGATTCATCTTCAAAAACTTTTTTCTTCACCGGTTAAGGTTACTTTTGGAGTACCTCAGGGGAGTCATCTTGGCCCCTATTTTTTCACACTCCTTTTACCAAAAATAAAAAAAAAAACTCCTTTTCTTCACCTGTTCAGGTTACTTCTGAGTACCACAGGGCAGCCATCTACGCCCCCCCTACTTTTCACACTCTTTGTTAGGGACCTGCCTTCAGTATTAAAAAGTCTCGAGTACTCATGTATGCGGATGATGTTAAAATCTGTGTCTAGTATAAGGACATTTAATTTCACTCGCTTGCAATCCGATCTTAATAACTTTCAGTTATGGTGTTGTGCAAAAATGTTCACCTGAATGCCTCGAAATGTCAAGTAATGATATTTCGTTGCTCCAGCCCTGGTTGCGAATGAGTGGACTGTATTAATCTTTTTGTATTTTGATTTTATTTAATTTTAATTTCGGTAATGTGAATGTTATTTTTACAGCGAAGCGGGGGTAACAATATCGCGGGTGGTAACGAAAATAGCGGGGAGGGTTAAGACGCGTGCGGTTAAGCTCAACTCTTATTTTCGTAGTGACTCAACGCTACAAAAGAAGCCCATCGCAAAGGGGAATTAGAAGATCACGCGATGCGACGTTCCACTACAAGAACGGCGGACATCGATGAATTCGTGTGCAGCTGCGGTTTTTCTATACGTGTTAGAATGTTACAATTAGGTTTTGGATACAAGCAATAAGAGCGGCTGGAAACACAAAAGCGGGCATATGAACGGGGAAACTAATATATGAATGCATATAGAACTGATAGTAAGATACTATTTACTCAACAGCCCCTTGTTGGCTTCTTACACCCTCTGCGGTGGTTCTCTTGCGAGAATTACATTTGTTGATGATCTTGATGTTAAACTAGACCCCAAGTTAAAAGTTTTCTGAACAGATTTCTACCATGGTAACTAAAAGCCATTGGAGTGCTAGGGTTAATGAAGATGTGGTAGAAGGAATTTGACGAGCCCTATATTACGAAGACTCTCCATATTTCGCTTGTTCGTCCGAGTTCAGAGTACGGCTCATCGACTGAATTGTTGAGCCGCATAAACTGCACGATTCCTATTAGATCCTATAGAAAAGTGAATTCTTTGTACCTTCCGCTGTGTAGATCGATTTATTCCTTGCATGAACCGTTTCGGGTCTTTTTCTCGGATTATAATTCGTTCAACCTTATAATATCCACCACTAATTCACTTCCTCTAATTAAATCACTAATACCAACATACCACTCCCGTAATTAGTAATATGGGGTAAGTTAGGTTAAGGCGGTAGCGGGGAGAGAGAGACCTCCCTCCCGCTCACTTGGTCCAGTTAATGGACCATTGTGATGCCGCATGGGCGCAACCCCCTTTTCCTGGCCTCAACCGTGGTGAGCAACTTAGTGCCGAGCTGGCCTGGATGTATTTGGACAAAATCCCTGGTTTGATTTCGGAGAGGTCCGAAATGTCTGTAAGGAAAGGGGCCCAAGTAACCGTAGTCTTCGGTTTCCCAGGGCCGGGCAGAGACAGAAAAAGTGGTGAACCGACTCCTCCTCCTCGTCCCTACAACTTCTACAGATGTCGTTGTGAGGGATCGACAGCCTTGCAGCGTCGTGCCGATCTGCCAGTGCCCCGTGATGGCTCGGGTTACGGCGGAGCAATGTGCTCTGCTGAGTCTATATAGCTCTTCCGAGCGTTTTTTCGAACGATTTGGCTAGATCGCTCTTGAAGTTTTACATGTGATGGCCAGCCTACACGTAGCCAAAGGCATCGCCACTTGCTCTCTCTCCGGCAGGAGAGGTATAGTAGTGTCCTGCCTAGCTAGCTCGTCGGCGGCATGTGTCCGTGGACCCATACTATGAAGAGATCCAGCTGCTCTGCGGTCTCATTTAGAGACCTGCGGCAGTCGTTGACGATCGCTGAGTTCGACGAAATTGAGCCAAGTGCCTTGAAGGCTGCTTGGCTGGCCGAGAAGACGCACGCTGAGTGTCCGTCCCAGGAAAGTTTGGAGACGATAGAGATGGCCTGCTTGATCGCTACGACCTCTGCCGGGAACACGCTACAGTGATCCGGCAGTCTGAAGCAGAGAATGATGTTGAGCTCAACGCAGAAGACGCCCCACCCACGCGGCCGTCTAATTTTGAGCAATTAGTGTAAAAGTGGATCGCGTTTGCAGGTCCAGGTTCGCCCCTCTCCCAGTCCTCCCTGAGCGGGATGGATACCTGGAAAGGCGTCGAGAGGTAGTATCTTGGGATGCAGTAGTCTGTCCTGGCCAACCGCGGAGGTTTTTCACAGGTTGGATTCCCTCATTTTTAGGGCGGAGAGTTTTGCAACCTTTTTCCCCATAAGTTCTACAGGTAGAAGGTACAGCATGGTGTCAAGGGCTGCACTTGGGGTAGTGCGTCTTCCACCCGTTACGCATAGCTTTGCCATGCGTTGGACTCTTGTGAGTTTATTCAGACAAGTTTCCTTGTCCATGGCTGGCCACCAGACCACTACTCCGTACATTAGGATTGGTCGTATGATGGCGGTGTATAGCCTGTGAGAAACCTATCTCAGGCTGAGGTAGGCTCAGTCTGTCCTGGATTTTTGGGTTTTGGGTCGAGGCGTTTGTGAGTGTTGCTGGCTCTGCAGCTGACCTAGTGGTCGCGCATTTGATGAAATAGCATTGCGGAAATTGAGCAGTGTATTGGGTCGGGTTGACCATAATTGTAATTGGTAATTGGGTTGCTTAGGTAGTGGATCTTAGTCTGCTAGTGGGTGTATGTGTATCTTAGTTTGCTATCGGGTGTATGTGATGGGGTATTGTATAGGGCCATGGTCTTCTGGGTGGGTGAAAGGCGGTGGTCGTTGTTTCGGTGGCGTCGGAGTTTCTGCAGATATAGATGGTTTGCATTCGGCAGTGGATCAGTAGTACCCCTGGTGTCGTCTGCTTCATCAGCGGAATCGCTGTCCAACTTGTCGTGGTATTCTTTTAGGTCGTTGATGTTCGCAACTTTTTGTTTTCGACTGCCGTGGTGTTGTAACTTTACGATATTGGCTGAGGTAAAGCCTTTGACCTTGAATGGTCCGTAATATTTTGGGGCCGATTTTGCCGCGAAGCCGTCGACTGCATTGGATAGGTGATGTTGGCGGAGCAGTCTAGTGAGCCCACCGTGAGGCGACATTATCGACGGCGGAGATTGTAGTGACAGGATTGCACTTAACTTGCCCGCTGGATGTTGTTTCGCACCATCGCGCACCCTCCTTGTGTCGCGTTGCCTTAGCGTGGGCTGTGTCCGGGGGCTTCCTGTCCCTGGTGTGACTTCGTCGTACAGTGCTCCAGGTAAGCAAGGTTCTCTCCCGTGTAGCAGGAATGCGGGGCTGAGACCAGTGGTTTCGGAGACGCTGGAGTTGATTGCCAGTGAAATCTCGGCATCAGCTCATCCCACGTGTTTTGGTGGTCCTCCACGAATTGTGCAATAATGGTCTTCACCGGCCGATTGGCCCGTTCCGTAGGGTTTCCTGGGGGCAGTACGGTGCGGTGTGTTGCAGATCCACGCCGGCTGTTTGCAGAAACGTGCGAAACGAGCGGCTAACTTAACTGTGTTCCGTTGTCGCAGACAAATCGTTTGGGAACGCCGAAGTGACTTAGAATGCGTTCCCATAAAGCTAGCTCTAGAGTAGTTGTGGTAGCTTTCTTAAGTGGCACTAGTTCGACCCATTTCGAGAATGTGTCGAAAAATACCAGTAGCATGGTGTTTCCTTGTTTAGATCGGGGCAGTGGCTCCACGAAGTCGGCGCATAGTATGGCGAAAGGTTTCTCTGCCCTGCAGGTGAGCATCTTACCCACGGGCTTGCGCTGCAGTGCCTTGAACTGTTGACAGCTCAAGCAGCTGCGTACGTACTTCCTCACATCGCGGTATAGGCCGGGCCAATAATATCGCTGTGCGATCCGTGTGATGGTTTTCTAAACGCCAAGGTCATGGCATTCCATGAGGACTCTTTTGCGTCGGTCCTTTGGGACGCAGAGTTTCATGACACGTAGTCGTGGTCGTCGGCTCCGTGGCTCCGTCGGCTCCATTCTCGAAGACCTAGTCTGGGTATTTATCGGGTTCCTCTTTGGTTTGCTGAATCCGTCGTGTAAGCCAGGGGCAAGATGTTGCGTCCTCTTTGATTCTTTCTAGCGTCTCCAAGGGTTGTCGGGACAGGGCATCGGCAACCACGTTTTGCTTCCCTGCTCTGTAGTGGACGTCGTATTGATACTGTTGGAGTGCGAGCGCGCATTTCGCTACTCTTCCGTAGGGGCTTCCCAGAGTGTTCAACCATTTCAGCGCGAGTTGGTATGTTATTACGTCGAACCGGTATCCCTCTAGGTAGCATTGTAGTTTTCGGATTGCCCAAATGACAGCCAGGCATTCCTTGTCGGTGGCGGAGTAGTTTCCTTCGGTCTGGTTCAAGCGTCGGCTGACGTAGGCGATGACGCGTTCCTTTCCTTCGATTTTCTGCGTGAGGACGTCGCCTATGCCGAGGTTGCTTGCATCTGTTTGCAGTGAGAACTTTACGTTGAAATCGGGGCAAGCGAGTACGGGAGCGGTCGTGAGCAGTTCTTTTAGATGGTCGAAGGATGCTTGTTGCTCGGCGGCCCATGTCCATGTTTGTCCTTTCTTGAGTAGCTGAGACATTGGTTGGACGACTGTAGCAAAGTTGGGCACGAATCTTCTGTACCAGGATGCCATTCCGATTTACTGCCGTAGTTCATTCATGTCGGCACCAATCACGGTATCGAGGGCCAGTTGAAATGTTGCTGTGCAGAATGTAGTCCGAAGGGCATCACTTTTCATTGATAAAGACCTCTGCCGGGGACAGTGAAGGCGGTGGCTTCCCGACTTCCCTTGGCCATGGGTATTTGCCAGTATCCGTTCTTCAGATCGAGGGTGGTTATGAAGCGCGCGTTTTGTAGGCGTTCCAGGATGTAGTTGATCCTGGGCAATGGGTACGCGTCAGGGATGGAGTGAGTGTTGAGTTGTCGGTAGCCCACGCAAATGCGCCATTTGCCGTTCTTCTTACGTACGAGTACGATGGGGGCGCTGTGCGGGCTTCGTGACGGTTCGATGAGACTTTCTTGGATCAATTGGTCGACTTGCTCGTCGATAATCCGCATTATGGATGGGTTCTTTGGGTAGTACCTCTGTTTGATGGGTCGATTATCCCTCATGACGATGGTGTGCTCGGCGATCTCGGGGTCCGTGGGCTGGCTTGGGTTTTCTGGCAGGACGGTGGTGTCGAACGCGCTGGGGGGTTCGATCTTGCGTAAGTCGTCGCTTATGTGGGCGATGTTCGGTTTAGCGTTGGCTGTAGGTGGCCGTTTTGTCGGCTTTGAGGGTGTCCGTGGGTTCACCTTCTCCGTGGCGGGGCGGGTGCGTGCGTGCTCTGTGGCTGAACTTGGACCTGGGCTTCCTGTGCCGAGCGCCGGGTTCAAGTTCGTTGGTGCCTGTCTCGTGTGTAAGATCCTTGTGGTAGGTTCGGGAAGCGTGTGCTTTGTTTCGGTCCTGGCATTCCTGTGTCAAGCTCCAGGTGCGTTTGTGCTTGTCTCCTGTGTGAGATCCTTGTGGTTTGTTTGGGATGTGTGTTCCCTGAGGTTGGCTTGGGACGCGGGTGCTCCGTAGTGGCCGTGGGATTCGTTTTCCCGTTTGTTTGGTTGCAGTTTACCGGTGCTTGTTTCGGATTCGTGTTTTCCGTTGTGGGCCGGTGTTTCGCTTTCGTTGCGGTTGGTTTCGGTGTCATATTTGTCGTTGCGGTATTGGGTGCCGTTTTCTTTGTGGTAGGTCGGGGACGTGTGTTCGCTAGTCGGTGTATGTGTGTCTTAGTTTGCTAACGGGTGTATGTGTAGGGGTATTGTATAGGGCCATGGTCGGATTATAAACGGGGTCATGCCCCATTTTAGACCGATGGTTTTCCTGCAGGGAAGGAGGGCTACTGTACCCTTTTTCACCCTAGCACCTAGCACATAT
Source organism: Drosophila bifasciata (assembly GCA_009664405.1). Taxonomy (NCBI): domain Eukaryota; kingdom Metazoa; phylum Arthropoda; class Insecta; order Diptera; family Drosophilidae; genus Drosophila; species Drosophila bifasciata. Next base: position 29,923,281 of record CM019044.1, read on the forward strand.
TTGGCACCCTCTATCTCCCGCCGCAGCAGTTCATTTACAGCTACGTTCCATAGGAGAGGCAGGAGGATTCCGTACTGCGAGTGCCTCTGCTGACAAACCTGGTGGACGTTGACGCCCCCAGTGAGGCCTCAACGGTCCTGCATTGCAGCATCTGATCGATGGGACTCACCGTCCGGGAGTCAATCCCCAGGTCAGTCAGTGCTCCCTTGATGGCGGACGGGATGATGATGTCGAAGGCCCCTTCTATGTCAAGAAAGGCTACCAGGGTATATTCCTTACAGTTAAGGCGCCATAGTCGCCCTGAGATGCAGACCTAAAAGCCGTACCATCGCCTTCAAGAGGAAAGACGACAGGCTTATGGATCTGAAATCCTTGGGGGCTGTGTGCGAGGGCTTGCCTGCCTTGGGTATGATGACAACTTTGGCCCGAAGCCATGTCTCCGGGAATTGTCCGTGGGAAAAACCCCCGTAAATCCGTTTGAGCCAATTTATGGCTCTTTGTCAGGATATATTCTCCTGACTTAAGAGGTTGAAAATGTAACCCGTGGCATTGGAAAGAGGCGCTCTGTAGTTTGGTCTGTTTACAGCGCAGCCTGGGAAATGTGTACTGAGAAGGAGGTTTAGCGACTCGGAACTGGATGTCGTCCAGGATTGGTCAGCTTTCCTCAAATTCCCCAAGGTTGGAGTTGATTTCGAGAGTACAGGCGTCGGTAAAAACATTTACCAGACGAGTCGTGGTCTCCCATGAGATATCCTACATGGGTGGGGACTCAGGGAGAGTTTGGCAAAGGAAGTCCAAGTAGCGTGTCCAGTTTGTTTGCCTGAGGTTACGGAACTGGACTGGACTCGGTATGGAGAATGTGTAGTCCGAGAGGGAGTGTACTTCAAGGACGCTCCAGGATACTATGTTGTTCTGAAGCATATGAGAGGAAAGCGTGATGTCCAGGACCTCATTGCGGTTGTCGGTACACCATATAATAATAATAATCAATAATAATCAATAAGTAGAAAACAATGGAGTTATGTATAAAATGTAATTTAGTTCGTAAGGTTACGACATGAAGACCCGCCACTGTAAATCCAAGCAACATAAGCAACATGTAACTACACGCCCGCAGCATAGCCGACAAAGCGATGCGTGGGAATAAAGCACTCGTAAATTGAACTTCGTTTCGCACGGTTTATTTGATCGCCCTTTAATCGCCGCCCACAGCACTGGTCTGTACTGCTAATTCCGCGTCTCAAGCCTAAGTTAAGGCATCAAGCAATAACAAAAAATAGTTTCGAATATTCTACATGGCGCCCGAGCAGGGACCTTGGAATTAGTTTCGTTTTTAAATAAATCGTTTCTCGACCAGAACGCTGTTCGCGAGTTAAAGCCGCGAAAAACCCGCCAAGCCAACAATCGACAATCCAGAAGGAAGATCACGGAATCCACGGAAGACCACATTGAAGACCGCCATCCATACCTACAACCGAAGCAGAACATGGACATTGAGTTGCCAACGCCCAGGGAAGTGGATTCATCCGACGACCAGGTAACAATGCCAAAGCAATAGCGGCTAAAATAATAGCGGTTAATACCTATTGGCTTGGCATTGAACAGTATTGTACATACATACGTTCACCTACCGTTTAACTATTCGTGATACCCGGTGTAGTTCGGGAAGAGTACATATTAGAAGGCGCCAACGACATAGTTTACCGCTCATTTCGCATTTGGTAGCATTATTTCGCATTTCGTTTCGTTCGCTGAGAAAACATTGACCCTTGCAGCGGTAAACTAATTTTCGCGCTCTTTTAATGTACAGCATACGGTTCTCTTAAGTTTACGTTCGTGCAGTACCCTCGTCGTAACTTTGCTCTCGCAGCTTCGTGGTTATCCAACTCTCTAACTGGTGTCGCCCAGCTTGTCGTTTGTGACGAGAGCTGTCATCCGCTCTTATATTGTGCCAATCAAGTGAAACATCGTTCGCCACTTCGTTTTTGGGTCGAACGCTGTTCTAATTTAGGTATTTGTGTGCGCTTTGACATCTAATTTTTCTAGCTGGTGTCGCCGAGCTTGTCGTATGCGCCAGAGAGCTGATCATCCGCTCTTATATTGCGCCACTCAATTAAACATCGTTCGCCACTTAGTTTTCGGGTCGAACGCTGTTTTAATTGGGAGTCGAGTGCGTTGCGCGCATTAGAATTGCGTTTGATTATTGGTTCGAACTTTGTTCAAGCTCAGTGTGTCGAGCCAAACTTGGTGTTGGTTGCTTAGCTTAGCGTTGCGCGCATTGGAATTCCAGACGTCCGTTTCATAGGGATCGAACGTGGGTCGAGTTTGGTTCGCCGTGACAGAGCTCGGTTGCGTTTGTTGCGTTTTGTCTGTTCTAACTGTTGCAGTCGTTGTCGCATCGAACCTAATACGTTTATACGTGGGTGTTTGAATACTTTTGCCGTACTGTCGAACATTGTTCTCATTGAACGCAGTGCATTTCCTCAGGTTATCGTCGCCTTCGCTTAGCAAGTTTGAAGTTTAGAAGTTAGGAACAGCCAACGTTGGTAATTTAATCAACATGTCTAAAGATCATGATGAAGAGAAGGCAACTGGGAGCGGAATGTGTGGGAAGCACGAAGCTCACAAAATTGTATGTCAGGTTGGAGAAGACAAGCGAAGATATAAATCGAATGAGAATAGCATTTGAGGAGGGTTCAATTTCGCTGGATCCATTACAAATCCAATGTCGTTTGGAAATATTGAACCCTATATTGAAAAGCAATGGCCCTGCAGTCCGAGATCGATGTACTAGACCCAGATAATTCAGATAGGGCGGCGTTGGAAGAAACGTGTGTGATCACAAAGGCTCTGTACATGTCGGCAGCGACCAACAGATCCCTCAACCATACATGAATTCAGCACCACCACCACCACCACCCAATTTGCCAAAATTGAAGTTGCCGAAGTTCAGCGGCAAGCATGCGGGTTACAAACAGTTTATTAGTCTGTTTGAAAGTTTGGTAGATTCCGACCCGTCGTTGTCCAATATAGAGAAGTTCAACCATCTCATATCGTGCTTGTCCGATGAAGCCTTGGGAACCGTTAAGGCGTTCCAAATGTCAGATGCCAACTATCCAAAGGCGTTAGAAAGTTTGAAGAGGGTGTACGACAACAAGTGCTTAATATTCTTTGAGACACTTGCCCAGTTGTTTGACATTCCTGCCGTAACCAAGCCGTTAGCGTCTGCATTGCGATCAACTATAGATACAGTGTCAGCCATTCTGGAGTCGCTTTTATCGTTAGGAGACGAGCGAAAGGTTGCTAACGCCATGATAATACATCTGGTGTTATCCAAGGTGGACCCATACACAAAAACAAAGTATGAGGAGCAGCTGAACTACGATGAGCTCCCTTGCTGGTCGGATTGTGCAAAAATGTTGAACCGCCGGTACCAACACTTTCAGCAGAGGAGTCATCCAAAGCGAGAGGCAAACCGAAGTTTGACATGCCGTCGACCAGCAAGAAAACCAGCAGATCGTCATTTTCTTGCGCGAGGGCCGAAAAGTCGATCGACCCCAAGTGTGTATATTGCGGCGCCAACCATTCGATCGGAAACTGCCAGGGATTTGGGGCAATACCCGTCTTGGAGCGTTTCGAGTTCGCAAAAGGCAAGCAATTATGCATTAATTGCCTCCAATCTGGACATATCTCAGTGCACATCCTCTAAGTGCAGAGTTTGTTCACAGAGGCATCACACCCTCTGCATAGATACGCAGCTCAGAGCGCAGAAAGTCAGGCAATAGGAGTACAAGCATCGCCCCATCCTGCGCAGGTGAAGCAGGCATCCAGTGAGCCCGAGCATGTCATCCTTGCCACAGCAGTGGTAAGAGTTCGGGACAGATTTGGCCAAGTTCACCTAGCAAGAGTGTTGTTGATTCGGGTTCACAGGTCAATTTCATGACAGAAAGTCTAGCGCAATCGCTAAGGTTGGCAAGGGTCAACCGTTGCCTGACAGTGACATCTGTAGGCAAGTCAAGCTCGGTGTCAAGGAGTGAAGTCTCGACGATAATATACTCCAGGTTAAATAACCATAGTTTCGTAGCAGATTTCTGGGTTCTTAGCAGCATTACCAATCAGCAGCCTGACAGAAGTCTGCCCATTAAGCAGTGGAAAATTCCTGCGAATGTGGAGTTGGCAGATCCAGCATTCCATCGACCTCAAAGGGTAGATATGCTGATTGGAGCAGACTCGTTCTTCGATCTGTTGTGCACAGGCCAAATAAAACTGGGTGAAGGGGCACCATTGTTGCAAAAAGACCCTTTTAGGTTGGGTAGCTTCAGGTCGGTGTAGCAAGCTTCTGACTGGAGAAGCCGCTTGCTGCGTCGCAACCTACTCACCGGAAGAAGACTCTCTGTCTCAAATGGTCGAAAGACTGTGGGAGATAGATGCAACGCCAGAAGAAAAACATGCTCAAACAAATTCGGCGGAGCAGCTGGCATGCGAAGAATTTTTCAAAGCCAATGTCTGCAATTTACCGACCGGAAGGTTTCAAATACCGTTGCCTTTAAGACAGACCCAGTATCGTTGGGGTCGTCCTTCGAGGTCGCAAAACGTCGTTTCTTATCGTTAGAGCGACGAACGTTAGAGAGAGTGAGCTGAGAGACATGTATCTCAGTTTCATGAAAGAATATATCGAGCTCGGCCATATGTCTCCGACAGACAACGCGATTCCGCCAGGACCACATTATTTTATACCACACCAGTGTGTCCTGAGGCCTGATAGCAGTTCCACCAAGCTTCGAGTCGTTTTTGACGCGTCGAGCAAGACCACAACTGGGTGGTCATTAAACGATTTACTTATGGTGGGACCTACTATTCAGAGGGAACTATTTTTATCACTCGTTCGATTTCGGGTGAATCGGTATGCTTTAACGGCAGACGTTTCGGAAATGTATAGGCAAGTGGATGTGGCCGTAAAGACCGGAATTTCCAACTCATCGTGTGGCGAGAACATCCCACCGATCAATTGCAAATTTTTCGGTTGAACACAGTTACCTATGGTACTTCCGCAGCACCTTTCCTTGCCATTCGTTGTTTTCACGAGCTCGGTGTACGCCACAGAGACACCCACAAGAAGGGTTCTGAGGTGATCTGCAGTGATTTTTATGTAGACGACATGCTGACAGGAGCCGATGACGTAGACACGCTGAAGTCGATTTGCGATCAGGTGTCTGAGATTCTTGGCTCCGGAGGGTTTCAGCTTTCGAAATGGTTTTCGAACCATCCAGAACTAATGGATGGAAACAATGAGGAGAAATCTCTATCATTCAATGATGCCGATTCGACCAAAACATTGGGGATGAGGTGGAGTCCAAGAACAGATACGTTCCGGTATCACTTGGAAGATAGCTTCACAAACTTGAATCCGACTAAGCGCACCATTCTGTCAATTAGTGCTCGACTGTTTGATCCGCTTGGGCTACTTAGTCCAATCAGCATAACAGCGAAAATTTTTCCTCCAGAAGCTGTGGCAGCTTCAGCTGGATTGGGATGAAGCCATCCCAATGGCACTGCATAAAAGCTGGGAGAGGCTAAAGCTAAACTTGTGTGGTCTTGACAAAATAGCCGTGCCTCGGTACGTTATGGCTAGTGGGTGCTCGTCGATTCAAGTGCATGGCTTCGCGGACGCGTCTAGTCAAGCCTATGGGTGCTGCATTTATGTGCGAGCGCTTTTCGAAGGTCAAACGTACGTTCGATTGATCGCTGGGAAAGCAAGAGTAGCTCCCCTAAAAACAAAGACCATCCCTAGGCTCAAATTGTGCGCCGCAGCGTTATTGGCGCAATTTTGGGCCTACGTAAAGCAAAGTTTTGGAAAAGTGTCGAATCGAGAGCGTATTTTTCTGACGGATTCAGAAATAACGCTACATTGATTAAAACCCAACCGTCGTCACTTGCAGTATTTTGTCTCAAATAGAGTAGCCATGATTCAGGAGCTATGTCAGGGCATTACGTGGCGTCATGTCCCATCGCTGTCGAATCCAGCGGACTTGGCGTCTCGCGGATGCGAAGTGCCTGAGCTCCTGGAGTCCATATGGCTAGAAGGTCCGAAATTTGTATGTGAGCCTGAGCATTGTTGGCCAGAGAACCCGCATTTTAACATCCCAGATGATGTGAAGAACTCCGAGGCGAAACGGTCCGCCCAGGTTCTAATTGGCGTTGCGTTTTCAAATGAAATATTTTCTCGTTTTTCGTCGTACCCCAAATTAGTTCGAGTTTTTGCGTATGTATACCGATTTGCTAATATCGGCAAAGAACAAGGAACGTTACAGGGAGCTAACTGCAAAGGAGTTGCAGCAATCGTCTCTAAAATTGATGGAGCTGGTTCAGCGAAGCGTCTTCTCTGAAGAGTTTAAGAAGCTGAAGAAAGGGCATACGCTGCAACCGAGCCTGCAGATGATGGCCCCTTTTATCCAAAAAAAAATATCAGAGGAGGGGGCGATCGTCTACACTTATTAGGGTCGGAGGAAGGCTGTTGCATGCTCCAGTGCCAATAGAGGCTAAGTTTCCGGTTCTACTTCCCGCCAAGAGTCAATTCGTCGAACTCTATTTAAGGAACCTGCATTTTAAAAATTGTCACGCCAATGCAAAGACATTAGTAAGTTTGCTGAGGCAAGAGATTTGGCTAGTAAATGCATCGTCGAGAATGCACTCGCATAGTAAGGAGATGCATCCACTGTTTTCGATATAAACCTAAATTGATGGGTCAGATTATGGGGAATCTTCCAGCAGACAGGTTTAGGGAAGGTCGTCCGTTCCTGATTTGCGGGGTAGACTTTTGTGGTCCCATCAACGTCTCGCTTCGGATTCGAGGTCGTCAGCCGCTCAAAATGTACATCGCGGTATTTGTGTGTTTCGCTTCGAAGGCCGTCCATTTAGAGCTTGTCCCAGACCTGTCGACTAATTGTTTTCTTTTTGTCTCTAAAAAGCTTCATCGCAAGACGTGGCGTTCCGCTGAGGATGTATTCCGACAACGGGACAAATTTCGTCGGAGCCCGGAACGAGCTGCAGAGGCTTCAGGAAGCGTTCGAGGAGCAGCAGTCCAGCCTGAGGACGTTCGCGGCGAGGCAAGGGATGGAGTGGAGGTTCATCCCCCCGCGAGCACCGCACTTCGGCGGTTTATGGGAGGCGGCCGTCAAGTCGGCGAAGCCCTGATCGTGCGGCAGGTCGCGGACGCCGCGCTCACGGAGAGCGAGTTGAGGACCGTGTTGGCCGAGGCCGAGGCCATCATGAACTCCAGGCCGCTCACTCCAGCCAGCACGGATCCAAACGACGGAGAGGTGCTCACGCCAGGCCACTTTTTGATCGGCCAGCCCCTTCGTTCGCTGCCGCAAGGGTGCGAGCCAGACGGACGGAGCAGCGGTACCACCTTTACCAAGAGGTGGCAACTACTCCGAGCTCAAACGACGGTTCTGGCAGGCTTGGTCGAAGGACTACGTCCACAACCCTGCAGGGACGCAGCAAGTGGCAAACCCCAGAGGCCAACATCGAGGTCGGCGCCATGGTGGTGGTCCACAACGACCATACGCCGCCGCAGCAGTGGATCACTGGCAGGGTCACCAGCGTCGTCGTGGGAGCAGACGGCAAGGTCAGGGTGGCAGAGGTGCGAACAGGAGGGGGCGTGATTAGACGCCCAGTCCATAAGTTAGCACTTTTGCCGATACGTTGAAGCCCGACGTGCGGTCGTTCAAGGCGGCCGGAATGTCGGTACACCATATAATAATAATAATCAATAAGTAGAAAACAATGGAGTTATGTATAAAATGTAATTTAGTTCGTAAGGTTACGACATGAAGACCCGCCACTGTAAATCCAAGCAACATAAGCAACATGTAACTACACGCCCGCAGCATAGCCGACAAAGCGATGCGTGGGAATAAAGCACTCGTAAATTGAACTTCGTTTCGCACGGTTTATTTGATCGCCCTTTTTATCGCCGCCCACAGCTCTGGTCTGTACTGCTAATTCCGCGTCTCAAGCCTAAGTAAAGGCATCAAGCAATAACAAAAAATAGTTTCGAATATTCTACAGCGGTTCTTAATAATGAAAGTGGGATCATCCCCTCGCCTTAAGATGACCATCTGAGTGGTCAATAAGTAGCTAAAAAGGAACTTATCCCGTTCGTTTTTGTCAGTGCTTCCTCACTGACTGTGGTGAGCGTTGGCGTTGCATCCCACAGGGTCCGGCTGGTCTTGACCCATATATGCCAAGCAGATTCGGAGTGAGCGCTCCTGGCTTTCGAGACTCACCGCCGTTCATTGCTGAAATTTGGGAGCAAAAATAAGTGCAGTTCACTTTTTGCAAGAATGCAGGTGCGTATTTTACCTGGGGAGTCAGCTATATATAGCTTTTAGTCAGGAGTCCTCAGACCGGAGACCCTGTTGCGAGGATCCAGGGTTCCTGAATGAGGACTATGTCGGCACCACCCTTGGCTAGGTGGAGCAATATGGGAGCACATGCTGCATTACAGTAGTGGAGTTTTATCTTCAGGAGTGTCAGGGACTTTCTTGAGAATCGCCTCCACCACGGTCGTCTCGACATCGCTCTCCGGGGATTCATCATCCTCCCCGACGTCGATGCTCGCGTCGGACTCGTAGCGGTCCAAGATATCGTCCGATACCATGGACGCCGCGTCCGACGCCCCGGGTTGGCTCCCCAACCCTGCTTGCTGCTTGCTGCTTGCCCTGCTGGCTGGACCCTGCTTGCCTTCCCTTAGAGTCGTTTTTGTAGGGGACTATCGTCACCTTACGGTAGCCATAGTTCACTACTACTTCTACTACTTCACCGACTCTCCTAGGAGCTCCAACGACTCTTCGTTCAGGACGAAGATATCTGTCGCCCCTGTCCTGCGACCTCCTCGACCTTGGCCACCTTCCAATCGTCTGTAGGAAGGTGGGGGTACTGACCTGCAGAACCTTGAGAATCTTCTCCGGTTCTGCAGGTTTAAACGACACCAACGCTTGGTCTACTTGGGATATCTTCCCAGCGTACGGCCTCCAGTTTGGATCCAGGATAAACGTCCTTGAGCGCCGCCACCGTGGCGTCAAGTAGAGGGCCGCCGAGCGTGCATCTTGGCTGGCGATGGATTTCACCGTGCCGTAATGCCTCTGTTCTCGGCAAGTTCTTCCAGAAAGCGGTCCTGGAGCTCTGCCTCCACCAGAGGCCACTTGTCGCGAATTGTAGTAAAATTCTCTTGTAACTTTGCATGTTTTTCGTTGTGTTTAGCCCTAATTTTCTTCGAATATTAGTCTAACACCTATCTTTCCTGCATGTTTGCGATCGGTTCGGAATACGTGTCGCGCGTCATCCGGAAACGGCCTTCGGTCGGTTGGGCGGGAGGAGGGCTGCGTATCTGCTAGGGATCCGCGTGTAACAGGCTTCGGGTTAGTGCCGCATGGGCCTCTTAATGGTGCACTTATTGTTCATGTCCTAAAGAATAAAGAATAATCAAAAACGACAAAAAACGTGCTGTGTCGCTAATAACGCGACAATACTTATAAAAGTAGTTGTAATACTAAAAGTAGTACCCGTACTCAGTATGTACACATGTGAATTATGTGGAATTTTCAAATTTTTTATCAGATTTCACATTTTACATTTTTTTGCTACATCTGTCATCTTCATCAGTTCTCAAAACAATACACGTACACTGTACGAGGCAGAGTGTGTGAGCAGTTTGTGAGCGAGAGAGAATCAGTAGCGGCTATCAACCCTAAAACTGTATGTTTTGTTGCGAAGGCTCGCTGCTGAAAATTCATTTTATCATTGTGGCTATAATATTGATCCGATCTTAACAAGATTTTGGTAGATATGGTCATTCGGTACGATACTGCATTTTTCGTTTTTTCCTATCTTTAAAACTGTTGCTTTTCACCTTTTTGGGTGCGGAAGAGGGTCTGGCGAAATTTTAAAATACACTTGCATTGAAGTGATATCACAGGAGCTTGGACAGAAAGTATGATTGCTCTAGTTCTTATAGTCACTGAGATACAGGCGCTCATCCTTACGAATAGTCAGAGTCGACACGTTGGTGTGTGAGTGCGAGCGATAGGGAAGGATGTTTCTAGAAATGGTTTTCTTAATTGTGGCTATACTAATTGCACGATCCAATTCAGATTTGGACCGCTGATAGCTTTGGGAGTTCTCTATATTTCTGGATTTCTTTTAATTTTCTGTTATCTTTAAAATTGTGGACGCCACAGATGTGCGCTCTTTGTGGTGGCGGAAGTGGGCGGGGCGAAATTTTGAAACACATTTCTTGGAGTGAGATGTCACATCAGTCTGGAAATGGAAATTGGTTGCTCTAGCTCTTATAGCCTCCGAGCAATGGGCGACAAACAAGACGGACAGACGGACGGACAGATATGGCTACATAGACTTGGCTATTAATGCTGATGAAGAATATACTTTATATATACTCTATAGGGTCGGAAATTATTTCTTCTCTAAGTTACACACATCCACTTTTACCACAAATTCAATATACCCTTTTACTCTTCGAGTACGGGTATAACGAGCAAGAACGTGTGGTGTCGCCGTTATAGCGACACTACTTTTATACCCGTACTGAGGCGGTATGATTTATGTGTAATTTTCAAATTTGTTATCAATTTTTACATTTTACATTTTTTTGCTGCATCTGTCATCTACGTCTACATCAGTTCTCACAACAACACACGTACACTGCACGAGGCAGAGTGTGTGAGCAGTGGGAGAGCGAGAGAGAGAGAATCAGTAGCGGCTTTCAACCCTAAATGATTGTTTTGTTGCGAAGGGTGGGCTGCTCGCTGCTGATATTCATTTAATCACTGAGGCTTTAATAATGATCCGATCTGAACGATCACATTTGGTACATTTGGTCATTCTCTACGATACTGCTTTTTTTCTTTTTTCCTATCTTCAAAATTGTGGATTTTCGTTTTTTTCGTGGGCGGTAGGGGGCGGTGCGAAATTTTTAAATACACTTGTATTGAAGTTATATCACAGGAGTCCGGACAGAAAGTTTGGTTGATCTAGCTTTTATAGTCTCAGAGATCCAGGCACTCATCTGTGATCTACCTCTTTTAGTCTCCGAGCAATCGGAGACAAACAAGGCGGACAGACGGACAGGCGGACGGACAGCCTTGACTATATCGACTCAGCTATTGATGCTGATCAAAAATATATATATCGGAAACGATTCCTTCTCTATGTTACACACATCCACTTTTCCCACAAATACGGGTATACGGGTTTCTCATCTAGTACGGGTATACAAATCTCAAATTAATTTAAAAAATGTGTGTTTGAACATAGATAGATAGATTTTGTCAGGCATATAAATTTAAAGGTGAAGAAGATGGATTGTGCTGTGCGGGTGGTGAAGTAAAATTGCCTGAATTGGTGAGCCCACCACAAACTTTGAGCAGATTATTTAATGTATTGACACCTGAGTCTAATCATTTTTTGAACAATATACGAAAGTATAATCACGGTCAAATATACCATCGAGCTGGCTCTTTGTTACCTTTTGCCAACGCAGACCACAAGGTTTTGCAATTTTATTTTATCGGGAAGCCGGAAGACGAAGCTGATCCATTCATCTGTCGTGCCATTATTACCAACAGAACCCGATGATTGCGACCGACATGCCATTCGATTTCAAACGACTACAATTTCCCATTCGTCTTGCTTTTGCTATGACTATTAATAAATCAAAAGGACAGTCGTTGCAAATTTGTGGTTTAAATTTGGAGTATCCGAAATTTTCACATGGTCAACTACATACAGTTGCTCACGAGTAGCTCGAGCCAATCCAGGCTATGAAGAAATGGAGAGTATAAGTAATTGGAATGAAAATAAAGATTGTTACGGATTGCAATGCTTTTTGCAATGCCGACTATGAAAAAACGAGACGTTCCATTAAGAGTGACACGCTGGGTGATATTTTTGCATGATTTTGAGGTTGAGCATCGCTCGGGTGTCAGAATGAAACACGTCGATGCTCTAAGAAAAAAACCATTTCTTCTATTAGAACGAATGGGACGAATTGGACAAATGGGCAAGCGTTGTTGTTAAGGTGTTAGAACAAGGAACGTACCATGACTTTTATATGCAGTATGGTATTTCGCATAAAGATCCCACTAAGAAACTTATTGTTATGCCTTCCAGCATGGAAAAAGAAATTATCCTTATGGCCCATAGGTATGTAAGGTCATTTTGGAGTAAAAAGAAGACTGCCGATCTGGTACAAAGAGATTATTATATACCGAGCTTGGTGAGTAAGGTGGAGATAATTGTCTAATCATGTTTGGAATGTATCGTGAGTGAGGCTAAACAGGGTCGGAAAGAAAGTTTTCTGAATTATATCGATAAGGGAGACGAACCGTTGATCATGTGGGACCAATGGAGATAACTAAAACACGGTTCAATCATATTTTGGTAGTAGTGGATGCTTTCTCGAAGTATGTGTGCTTGTACCCGACGAAGAGCATTGGTAAAATCAGAGTTTTTTTGGAAATCCGACACGAGTCGTTACTGACCGAGGTACGGCGTTAACTTTAAACGTATTTATGGTATACTGTGATTCACAAAACATACAGCATTTGCTTATTGCCACTGGGGTGCCGAGGAGGAACGGGCAAGTTGAGCGTTTATAACGGACAGTCGTATCATTGTTGACCAAGTTGTGTGCAGAGGATCCTAAGGCATGGTATAAGAATGTCGGAAGGGTGCAACAGTTAATAAATTTTTCGCTACCTAGGAGTACTCAAGTGTCTCCGTTTAAGATTTTGACAGGCCTTCAGATGAAGATGGTATATGATACGGATTTAAAAGGCATTTTGGAAGACGAGTTTCTAGCTGAATTACAAACCGAAAAGGAAGAGCTACGCGAGACTGCGAAAGAAAATATAGCCAGAATGCAGGAAGAGAATAGTAAGACGTACAATAAGAATCGAAAAAAAGAAAGCGAGTGCGAGATTGTCGAATTGGTTGCCATCAAACGAACACAGTTTTGGGCTGGATTTAATTTGAAGCAAAAATATTTAGGACCTTATAGAGTAGTCCGTAAATTGAGGCATTGTAGATATTAAGTCGAAAAGTTGGAAGAGGGAGAGGGACCTTATAGGACTAATATTGTGGCGGAATACATGAAGAAGTGGTGTCCAGCATTTGGGACGAATGTGGATGTCGGATGGCCCAATTTATGAAAAGCATAAGTAGGAGTGCCACTAATAGGAATCGAGTGGAGGAAAGCAGAGTTGAGCGCAGAGAGAGTGTATGTCAAGAGGGGGAGGTTGGGCGTGCTCGGCCTAGAGAACGAAAAAGAACATGATGAATTGTGAAATTTACGCTAATTATCTCTAAAATATGGGAATGTGAAAATAAAGAAAGAACACTAAATAAATTATCTCCTACATATATAATAAATAAGATAATATAATATTTCATGGATCTACATATATAAAAGAACCAAGCTCGATTAACAAGTGTTGATCGGAGCTCAGGAAACCTACCTCTAAGGTAAATCAGTTAATACGCCTTGAGTCACTCGCTTAAACCGGTCGTTCTTTCACCTCGCTCCTGCCTTTTTGATATAATAATACAATTTTAATCACAAATTATCGTGTACATCTTGAAACCATCATAACCGATAACTAAATTGTGCCAATTATATGAGTTTCAGTCGCTAACAATTGTGCTTATTTAAATCAAACACTTCAATCGTTAAATAGACTTGATCTAGCAATTTTTTAGTGCTTTTATTCATTCTGCTTTGAATAACTGCTCTCTGTGCTCATCGCTCGTGCACCTGCTGTATCGTCTACGTACACACGCTCTGGAGCGCGCAATTGCAAGCTCTCTTGCTCTCACTCTCTCTGGACTTCGCCTGCATTCTTTTGGAATAGCTCTTTTCGGCGTCTCTACTTTCGTGAGCTTCATCGTTTGTTTTCGTCGCCTCGCTGTATCGCCTTTGCTGCTTCTGCTGATCGCCGCTCTCTCTGCTGCCTGCTCTCTCACATAGCTTGCGCTCACACTCCCAGTTTGCGTTCTTCTTGGTAAAATGAGTATTGTCTGCAGTGCAAAGAAATGCGAATTTGGCGGCAGCATTTTCGGCGAAGTATTCCTTAGCTGCTGGCTTTGTGACAATTTCGCCCACATAAAATGTGTCGTGGGTGGCAATCTGGGAAGGCTACATGATCTGATCTCAAAACGTGTCGGTCTGACCTGGTCATGTTTGGCTTGCAGGAGATTGAGTCCGAAATGCGTACGTTTATGCGACAGACTCGTACTGGTTTTCTGGATGTCCGGAAGCAATTTGTTCTCTCTCAACGAGAAGTTCCTGACCTTGGAATCTCAATTTCTTGGCCTCAAACTTTTGAGTGAATCTCCAGGCGGAAAATCCCCAATAACGACAACAACAACTATTCGCAACCTATTGGAGTCGGAACGCCTTCTTCTCATCTACACACATTGGATTCTTTGGCTTCGCAAAGTGGAATCATCAATCCATTTCTCAAGCCGACCAACAATGCAGCGGCACTCACTGCATCCATCACTGATGCAAACACCGCTGTGAGCGCTTCCAATGAGCGTACCACCATTCCTGCCACCCTTCCTGTTCCATCAGTTTCTATTGATGCTGCCCTCGTTTCGGATCCGGGACTCACTGTCATCACTGGCTCATTATCTGCAACGCCCTTGCTACCAAATAGGCCTATCATCGCTTCTTCTATTTTAACTGCTGTCGCTCCATTAAAATTTATTTTTGTTTCTCGACTTATGGCATCGGCTACGGAAGATCTGGCCAAGATCTGATGAATCCACCCACAGGTCTGTTAGTTACTAAATTTATCTTTAAAGTCAAGCGAAATATTTCTTCTTTCAAAATCCTTGTCCCTGAAATACATGTCAATAGTGTGCTCGACCACTCTTTCTGGCCGGTACATACTATTTGTCATGTGTTTACCACTCGTTCCCCTAGTCCTGAACTCCGTGTGGGTGTCCTTCCAACTACTTCATCGTGTGCAAGAACTTCTGTCTGTCCCACACCATCTCCGGCAGTCTGATAAATTCGGCCCCAAAAACTGATTCCTCTAAAGATAACTTATCACAATGTCCGCGGCTTGTGCAGTAAGCTCAGCCAATTATATACTGACAGTTCATCTTTCGAGACTGATGTAATCGCTTTCTCTGAAACCTGTCTCAACCCTTATATTTATAATTCTGAGATCTTCATTGATAAATTTTATATTTATCTGACAGATCGTCCATCTCGCGGGGTGGTGTCCTTGTGGCGGTACGTTTAGACATACCGTCCCAACTCTATTCGGTTGAAGAGCGATACAATATCGAATTCGTAGTAATCAACTCATCAGCTTTCCCTTTTGTAATCTCTTTATATCCTGTTCCTACATTCCGACGTCCTCTGAATTCTCTACTTATATGCGTCATGTTTCCCTTGTTCAATCTGTCTCGTCTCAACTTAAAGATTCGGATTATCTTATTGTTCTTGGGGACTTTAACCTACAAAATATCTCTTGGTCTCCTCTGTTGACTCCAACCTGATGTTCCCATCCACTCAGCATGATTTTTATTAATTCTTTTGTCCGATACTTCGTTGGGTCAGGTTAATGCTATATCAATAATTTGGGTAGGCTTCTGGATCTTGTCTTTACTTTCGACGTCTCGAACACTGTGGTCTTCAGAGGATTACCTCTATCATTCCCTGAGGACCCTTATCATCCCACACTTGAAATTTCTGTGCAGTTGTCTTCCTTTGATTCTATCAAATCTCCCATTAAATCTCCGTCTATCTTTTGCTTCAGGAAAGCAGATTTTTACTGCTTAAACCTGGCGCTTTTTCTGATCGATTGGTCATTCCTTGGCGACTTTCATGATATGGAAATTCTATATTCAATATCTTTAATATATATGTAACTGTAGTTTCCCCTTGCGTAATCCCAAAGGCCCTGTCTGGTTCACTCCACGCTTGATAAACCTTCGGAATATTAAATCTCGTCTATATAAAAAGTTTACAACCAGATCGGTTCGGAATTGGATTTCTCTAAGTACTCAATCGCAAAGAGCAAATTTTCGTTACTTAACAAAACCTGTTATAATAAGTACCAGTCTATATGTAAGCTTAACTTCAAACGAGATCCGAAGCAATTCTTTAGGTTTGTGAACTCGAAGCGTAACTCTTCCCAATTTCCATCTTCATTTTCCGATAATGATTGTGATATCGCAAAATTTGTTTGCTTCGTTTTTTTCAACATTGCTACTCTATTCCTTCTAATAATCAATCCTCTATACTTGCTGATAAATCTAATCCCAAACAACCATATCCCTTCCTCCTAAAAATAGTTCTAATTGTATCTGTGAGAACCTATCTCAGGCTGAGGTAGGCTCAGTCTGTCAGGATTCTTCCCTACAAGGAATTTGTAGTTCGCGGGAACTTTAGGGCAGGGCTTGGCCGTGAGACCGAAAGTGGAGCGGGCGTCGAGTCTGACTACCGTGTAGGTAGTTTGGTAATCGCTCTGGGCGATGAAAGGGAAAACGCTGACACCTGAGTTTTGGTGTGCGCGGCAATGTGTTTCTGGGTCACCTGAGTTGTGTTCGCGCTCGGCGAAAAAATGATGACACTTCGTTGAGTTTGTTTTGATGGGTTTTCTTTAATGCTTTTATTGTATTTATTTAATTGTCTTTGTATTGTGTGGTTCTTGTTCTGGACTTGTTCTAGTAGCCACGGCGGATGGACTGCCGTTTTGGTTTATGATAGGCGATGGACTGCCAATAACGTTGGCTGATAGACTGCCGTTACTGTTTACGATAGGCGATGGACTGCCGTTACTGTGTAGAGTAGGCGATGGACTGCCGTTACTGTTTACGATAGGCGATGGACTGCCGTTACTGTGTAGAGTAGGCGATGGACTGCCGTTACTGTGTAGAGTAGGCGATGGACTGCCCCGATTGATCGAGGGCTCGGGCTATTTAAGCGCGATCTCGATGGCTGAGTCCGCAGTTTGTGGTTACGGAAGTGGTATCGAGTTCTCCTGCGCGTCCCACTGACCTGGTCATTGCATCGGTGGTACCGAGAAATGAGTTGTGTAGTTTTGGCACTTTGGTCATTGACTCGGTTGCACCGGGAAATGACCTGAGTGTAGTTTTTATTCTGGTAAGTTGGTGGGAATCGTGGGGTTGTGTAACTCTCGGAAATTGGGGCGTGTGTGTTGCTTCCGCAAAGATCGATCGGCGTACTGTGCCGGGGTGTATGGTGTTCGTGGTTTTGGTTTGTGATTACAACCGGGGGTACGTGGTATTGTGTTTTGTGTTCTTATATGACAAAGTAGCTTAGTGCTATGAATATGAATATGTGTATGAATGTCTGGTCCTTACGGACCCGAGGTTCGCACCCCCCGTAGTCTTCCGGGTGGAGTTACAAGTGGCCACTGTCGTTATCGTTGCGTTGGGGCGTAGGGCCCGCGGGATCCTTCCGACGTGTTTCGGTTTTCTATTGGTTTGCTGAATCCGTCGTGTGAGCCAGGGGCAAGATGTTGCGTCCTCTTTGATTCTTGCTAGCGTCTCCAAGGGTTGTCGGGACAGGGCATCGGCAACCACGTTTTGTTTTCCCCTGCTCTATAGTGGACGTCGTATTGGTACTGTTGGAGTTCGAGCGCCCATCTCGCTACTCTTCCGTAGGGGCTCTCCAGAGTGTTCAGCCATTTTAGCGCGAGATGGTCTGTTATAACGTCGAACCGGTATCCCTCCAGGTAGCAGCGTAGTTTTCGGATTGCCCAAATGACGGCGAGGCATTCCTTGTCGGTGGCGGAGTAGTTTCCTTCGGCCTGGTTCAGGCGTCGGCTGATATAGGCGATGACGCGTTCCTTTTTTCGATCTCTTGCGTGAGTACGGCGCCTATGCCGAGGTTGCTCGCATCGGTTTGTAGTGAGAACTTGACGTTGAAATCGGGGCAAGCGAGTACAGGAGCGGTCGTGAGTAGTTCCTTTAGTTGGTCGAAGGCCGCTTGTTGATCTGCTGTCCATGTCCATTTTTGTCCTTTCTTGAGTAGCTGGGACATTGGTTGGACTACTGTAGCAAAGTTTGGAACGAATCTTCGGTACCATGATGCCATTCCGATGCACTGACGTAGTTCCTTTAGGTTCGTGGGTGGCTTGAGTTCTTTGACGGCAGCAATCTTGTCGGGGTCCGTGTGGATACCTTCTTCGCTGATGACGTGACCAAGATATTTGATCCGGCTTTGGAAAAATGTGCATTTTTCCGCGTTTATCCGCAGGTTCGCTTTTCGAAGGCGAGAGGACTATTGCCAGGTTGTGTAGATGGTCCTTGAAGTCTCGTCCGACAACGACAATGTCGTCTAAATAGGCGAATGCGTAGGGTTCCATGTCGGCACCGATCACGGTATCAAGGGCCCGTTGGAATGTTGCTGGTGCAGAATGTAATCCGAAGGGCATCACTTTCCATTGATAGAGACCTCTGCCGGGAACCGTGAAGGCGGTGGCTTCTCGGCTTCCGTTGGCCATGGGTATTTGCCAGTATCCGTTCTTCAGATCGAGGGTGGTTATGAAGCGTGCGTTCTGTAGGCGCTCCAAGATGTAGTTGATTCTGGGCAGTGGGTATGCGTCAGGAATAGAGTGAGCGTTGAGTTGTCGGTAGTCCACGCACATGCGCCATTTGCCGTTCTTTTTACGTACGAGTACGATGGGGGCGCTGTGTGGGCTTCGTGAGGGTTCGATGAGCCCTTCTTGGATCAGTTGGTCGACTTGCTCGTCGATAATCCGCATCATGGCTGGGTTCTTTGGGTAGTACCTCTGTTTGATGGGTCGATTATCCCTCATGACGATGGTGTGCTCGGCTATGTTGGAGGTCCCGTGGAGATCATTGAACTTTGGAAGTTCTGTGTCCAGAAATTCTTGGATCTGTGGCGCTATGTCCGGCGGCCAGGGATCGGAGATCAGTTCTGGGTCGGGTTCGGTGAGATCGGGCGTGTCGGGGTCCTTTGGCTGGCTTGGTTCTTCTGGAAGGATGGTTGTGTCGAACGCGCTGGGGGGTTCGATCCTACCTGGGTAGTCGCTTATGTGGGCGACGATCGGGTTAGCGTTGGCCGTGGGTGGCGTAGCTTCGTGGGTCTGGCGGTATACCTGGCTTGTAATGTCTCCAGATCGATGTGTGGCCAGGCGGGTCTCAGTGGCGACTCTGTTTTCGCAGCAACGACTTGGTTGGGCGCCGAAGATTTCGGACGTGGTGTTAGGCATGGCGTGGTGCATGGCGCTAGTGGGCACGTCAGTACGCGGAAGGTACTCCAGTGGATTGGCGAAGATCGGGGTGGCGTCGGCCGTGGGTACGACAGGGCTGCGGTCGGTGTTTCGGGGGTCATCGGGCTAGATTCCGGTTCCGTGGATATTAGTTCGATGGTTGGACCCGACCAGCAAGGGGTTTGCGTGGCTGTTTCCCTCGTGGTTTGGTTGTTGCACTGTTGCTGCCGTTGTCGTTGTCGTTGTTCGGGGCTGGTTGTCGTCTCTGAGGGGGTGTCCGTGGGTTCACCTTCTCCGTTGAGGGTAGGGGTGCATGGGTGCGCGGTGGCTGAACTTGGACCTGGGCTTCCTGTGTCGAGCGGGTTCCAGTTCGTTGGGGTTTGTCTCGTGGGTGAGATCCTTGTGGTGGGTTCGGGGTGCGTGTGCCCCGTAGTTTGTTTTGATCCTGGGCTTCCTGTGTCGAGCGCCTGGTTCAAGTGTGTCGATTCTTGTCTCGTGTGTGAGATCCTCGTGGTGTGTTTGGGATGTGTGTTCCCTGGGTTTGGCTTAGGACGCGGGTGCTCCGTAGTGGCCGTGGGATTCGTTTTCCCGTTTGCTTGGTTGCAGTTTACCGGTGCTTGCTTCGGATTCGTGTTTTCCGTGGGCCGGTTCTTCGCTTTCGCTGTGGTTGGTTTCGGTGTCGTATTCTTCGTTGCATTATTGGGTGCCGTCTTTTTGGGGTAGGTCGGGGGAAATGTGTTCGCTGTTGACCTAGATTTCTTGGTGCTGGGTTCGGTGACTTGTACGTGGTTGGATTGAACTGACGGTGGCGTTGGCGTGAGGTGGCGATCTTGTAGCTTTAGCAGCGTGGTGCCGCATTGGATCGTCGTTTCGATAGCACATAGGAAGTCCATGCCGACTATAACTTGCTCCAGCATGTTTGGTGGGACCAGGAGTGGGATTTGAACCTCTCGTTGATCCAGCTTGATGGGCGCCAGGAGAACTTGTGTGATCTCTCTGACTGAGCCGTCAGCCAGGCGTATGCGGACGCATGCATCTTGCAGGTTGGAGTTGTTGTTTAGTTGTCGGGCCAGGTTGTCGCTGACGAAACTTCGGGATGCCCCGGTGTCGATGGTGGCCTCCGTTGTTTGTCCTCCTATTGTCACTATCGCCACTATTCGGCCGTCGTTCACGTGTAGTGGGTTGCCTAGTTGCGGGTCTGGGGAGGCGTCGTTCTCGGCTGATCCCGTGTCAGTCGAGGACGCGTGTCGTTTCCCGACGTGGCTCGGCGGCAGCAGTCGACGGTCCGAGTGCCGCGCTTTCCACATTCCCAGCAGAATAGGATCGAAGCGTTGGTGCAGTCGTAGGCGGCGTGTCCAGTTTGACCACATCGGCGACAGGCTGCGCGTGGGTTGGCGATGGGAGTGGTGATCATTCGATGGGCGACGTCCTGGTTCGTTGTACTATTTTGATTCGATGACTGTCTGCGCGGTGGGGCTGCTGGATCCCAATGGGGTCTCCGAAAGGGTGTACGGTAGGACTCACCTTCTCTGCGGTCTGGGTGCCTTGCTGGCCTGGTGTCCCTTGGTGGGCTTCGCATGGGTGCGGGGTGATTGCGCGTTTCCTCTCGTGAATAAGCTCGTACTCTGCCGCTAATCGGGTTAGCTGTGACAAGTTTTTCCAATTCGTCTCGTCGCACGTATGGCTGGAGTCCTGGCAGGGCGTTGTCGTAGATCCGGTAAAGCTCCGTGTCTCGGTCGTACTCGGCATGGTGCATGAGGAGCCGTATCTCGATGAGATAGTCTTTGAATGGTTCTCCCACCGCTTGCTTGCGGCCTCGGATCTGGTCGTCCAATTGTTCGAAATACCTTGGCGGCAGAAAATATGCCAGAAACTCCTGGCGGAAATGTGCCCAGGAACTACCCTGTAGTTGGCTGGTACGGTGCCAGCGACTGGCTCGGTCGGTGAGTAGTTCGGCCATGCTCCGCGGCAGCTGGTTGTTGTCCACTCCGTAGGCACGTGCGCGTTCCTCGAGTAGTTCCAGAAACGATAGTGGGTCATCTTCTCCGTTGAACTGGATGCCCCATCCGCGGATGCGTTCTGCCGTGCGTGCGACGTGGTTATAGTCGGGCCCGCTTATGGGTGCGTCTATTGCTGGCACGGTTCTCTGTGTGGGCGAGCGGGAGGTTTCCGTAGCGGGCGGCCTTGGAAGATCGGCGGCTGTGACCACTGGTGGTCGGGGCGTGGGCTCTGGGGCTGCGGGGGACATGCAAGCTGGCTTTGGGGGTCCCATCTTCCGGTGCCTGATGGTCCTGGAGTAGTGGGCAGCGGGGACTTGGAGCGTCCTGCTGGTTTTGCGTATTGTCTCTCGAGTTCTGCCAAGCGAGTCCAGGCACCCGGCGGGAGTGGTCTGGCGACTAGTGTGGCAAAGTTCTTGCGCAACTCTTCAACAGTTCCTTCGGTGTCAAATTCGAATTCCTTGGCGAAGGCCTCCAGCTCGTCTCGGCGGCGCTTGTAGATCCAGCCGACGCTGACGCCTGGATTGGCGATTCGCTCGCTGGTGTGCTAAGAAAATCAATGCTCGCGTCGTCTTCGTAGGCTTCCATGGTGATTGGACTGAGTTTTCCTTGGTGTTGTTTTGGGCACTTTTCACGGTTTTAGCACTTGGTCACTGCGTTTACTTTCCCGGTGGCACTCGCGACTGGATTCGGGTGGGTGCGCGAATTTGGTTTTGTACCGGACTTGCGTTCTGTGGCTAGCTCTACTATTCTTTCTCGGTGGCCGTGGGTCTTTATCCACGTAGCCCCGTGTTAAGGTTTTCTCTTCAAGTTTCCTTAAAGTTGCCAGAAAGTTGGCTTTGAAATCTCCTTAAAGTTGCCGTAGGTCCCTGCTCGGGCGCCACTTGTGAGAACCTATCTCAGGCTGAGGTAGGCTCAGTCTGTCCAGGATTCTTCCCTACAAGGAATTTGTAGTTCGCGGGAACTTTTAGGGGCAGGGCTTGGCCGTGAGACCGAAAGTGGAGCGGGCGTCGAGTCTGACTACCGTGTAGGTAGTTTGGTAATCGCTCTGGGCGATGAAAGGGAAAAACGCTGACACCTGAGTTTTGGTGTGCGCGGCAATGTGTTTCTGGGTCACCTGAGTTGTGTTCGCGCTCGGCGAAGAAATGATGACACTTCGTTGAGTTTGTTTTGATGGGTTTTCTTTAATGCTTTTATTGTAATTATTTAATTGTCTTTGTATTGTGTGGTTCTTGTTCTGGACTTGTTCTAGTAGCCACGGCGGATGGACTGCCGTTTTGGTTTATGATAGGCGATGGACTGCCAATAACGTTGGCTGATAGACTGCCGTTACTGTTTACGATAGGCGATGGACTGCCGTTACTGTGTAGAGTAGGCGATGGACTGCCGTTACTGTTTACGATAGGCGATGGACTGCCGTTACTGTGTAGAGTAGGCGATGGACTGCCGTTACTGTGTAGAGTAGGCGATGGACTGCCCCGATTGATCGAGGGCTCGGGCTATTTAAGCGCGATCTCGATGGCTGAGTCCGCAGTTTGTGGTTACGGAAGTGGTATCGAGTTCTCCTGCGCGTCCCACTGACCTGGTCATTGCATCGGTGGTACCGAGAAATGAGTTGTGTAGTTTTGGCACTTTGGTCATTGACTCGGTTGCACCGGAAATGACCTGAGTGAAATTTTGATATTCTGGTAAGTTGGTGGGAATCGTGGAGTTGTGTAACTCTTCGGAAATTGGGGCGTGTGTGTTGCTTCCGCAAAAGATCGATCGGCGTACTGTGCCGGGTGTATGGTGTTCGTGGTTTTGGTTTTGATTACAAAATAGGGTCAACGTGGTATTGTGTTTTGTGTTCTTATATGACAAACAAAGTAGCTTAGTGCTATGAATATGAATATGTGTATGAATGTAACGGACCCGAGGTTCGTTACATATCTATCCCCCCGTTCATTGACTTTAATTGCCTCCTAATCAACCTAAAATCGTGCAAACTTTCCTTTTCTACGGGCCCCTGATAGGGTTCCCAGTGCTGTTTTAAAACATTGTGCAGATTCTCTTTGTGTGCCCCTCCTTAAACTCGTTAACCTATCAATAGAGCTCGGGGACTTTCCCACCGTCTGGAAAGAATCTTTCATTATTCCCATTCACAAGAAGGGGTCTAAATCCGAAGTCTTAATTATCGAGCCATCTCAAACTTATCTGCCATTCCAAAACTCTTCGAAAAAATTATAACCTCTCAGCTCCAACACTTTTGTAGTACAATATTCTCTGAATCGCAGCACGGATTTGTGAAACGTCGTTCTATTTCATCAAACTTTCTTGAATTCTCCACCTTTGTGCATGCTGGTTTCGCAAAGCAGTCTCAAACTGACGTTGTTTACACTGACTTTAGTAAGGCTTTTGATTCAGTAAATCATAATCTCCTTATCCAGAAGCTTTATCTCCTAGGGTTTCCATCTAAACTACTTTTCTGGATTAGTGCCTATCTTTCCAATCATTCTCAGCGTGTCCGTTTTAATTCCTCTCTCTCTAGGCCTGTTTCGGTTACGTCAGGGGTACCTCAACGTAGCCATCTTGGCCCTCTGCTATTTAATTTATTCATTAACGATCTTCCCAAGCTTTTAACACATTCCCGAGTACTTATGTATGCGGACGATGTGAAGTTGTGCTTTTCCCTATTGTGACCCTTTTTCCCCGTTATTTTTACAATCCGATCTCGACGCCCTCAACAATTGGTGCTTAATAAACTTGCTTCCTCTTAAAATTTCTAAATGTAACGTCATGTCTTTCCATCGTATCAAGCCTTACCTTTATGACTACACTATCAATAACTGTTCCTTGCAACGCCTCTTCAAAGTTACTGACTTGGGAATTATGTTTTCACCTAATCTGTGTTTTAACTCCCACATATCCGCTATTTCGAATAAAGCCAGAGGGGTCCTGGGCTTTATTAAAAGATGGTCCAAGGAGTTCACCGATCCTTGTACGTCCAAACTTCTCTATGTGTCCCTTGTCCGGACTATTCTTGAATATGGTTCCTGGTTCCCCTCAGTACCAAAAATATCAGGATATGATTGAGTCTGTCCAAAAACAATTTCTCCTCTTTGCACTTCGTGGTCCTAAGTGGGACCCGTCAAGACATCTCCCTCTTAAGTAGGCTGCGCCTTCTTGATATCCGCTCTCTCCAAAGTCGTAGGATCTGCCACGGAGTTCTTTTTCTACATAAACTTCTCGCTGGTGGGGTTGATTCCATTGCCCTCTGTAGCCTTATCAACATCTCAGTCCCTTCCCGCCCGACTAGGCATTTTTTTTTCCACTACATCTTCAACGCTGTCTTCCTAATTATTCTGACCATGAATCTTTCCGTAGCATTTGCCGTAACTACAACACTTTTTTCATCTCTTTTCTTACTATACTAGTTCTTATATGGTTAAATCTAAGCTAATGAATATTTTGAAGTAATTTAATTTAAATTTAATTTAGATATCCTTCTTTTATTTTTGTTCTATTAATCTATTATTCTTACGTTGAACTGGACATTGTTCAATCCTAAACAATAAACAATACGGCACTAAACGAAGTTTTTAGGCATATCGAAAAGACTATTATGACTCATATGAAATATGTTTTGGCAGAATTTCTATATACAATAAGGACCTTTAACAACATCGCGACCGATGTGGCCGTAATGGAAAATAAACTTTGAAGGTCACATACTGGTCAGGGACGAATGGAAGCGAAACACTTTCCTTAGGCAGAACAAACTCTCCGTCTTTACCGACGAATCGAAATATAGCCAAAGGGACAGAAGCTGGAACTTTCTAAGGGATGTCAAATGTATGCTAACTAAAAAAATTATATAAATGAAATTGTAAAACAAATAAGAATAAATGTTCTGTTTATCGTTCTCAAGTGAAAGATTCACTTATTATAATT
Organism: Drosophila bifasciata; assembly: GCA_009664405.1. Taxonomy (NCBI): domain Eukaryota; kingdom Metazoa; phylum Arthropoda; class Insecta; order Diptera; family Drosophilidae; genus Drosophila; species Drosophila bifasciata. The sequence goes on from CM019044.1 coordinate 29,948,503, forward strand.
AAAAAAAAAAAACGAGAAAGAACGTACGGAGTCACATTTATACCCGTACACAGTCTGTACACATGTGAATTATGTGGAATTTTCAAATGTTGTATCAATTTTTTACATTTTATATGTTCCATTTATTTGCTGCATCTGTCATCTACATCTACATCAGTTCTCACAGCAACACACGTGCACAGCACGAGGCAGAGCGTGTGAGCGTGTGTGAGTGTGAGAGAATCAGTAGCGGCTATCAATATAAATATATTTTGTTATGGCTGTAGCGGGGGGTGGGGCAGCTCGCTACTGAAAATTCATTTAATCATTGTGGATATAATAATGAACTGATCGGGACCACATTCGGGAATCTGGTAGATATGACCATTCTCTACGATACTGCATTTTTGGTTTTTTCTATCTTCATAATTGTGGATTTTCGTCTTTCATTGGTGCGGGAGGGGCATGGCAAAATTTTGAAATAAACTTGCACTGAAGAGATATCACAGGAGTCTGGAAAAAATTTGGTTCCTCTAGCTCTTATAGCCTCCGATTAATTTGCGACAAACAAGACGGACGGACAGGCAGACACACAGACGGACAGACATCGGCTATTGATGCTGTTCAAGAATATATATACTTTTGTGAGGAATTGAATTTCCTCACAGGGGCCGGTATAGGGTTAAGCCGGAGAGAGCACGGCGAATTTGGCCGGCCCAGAGAGCCGACCAAAACAAGGAGTGGTTGGCGGGACGCGCGGGCGGTAGCCCAGCCCATGGCCAATGGTGGCCGTGAGAGCACGCCGGGAATGGAGGAGCGCCCAAGCAGCGGCGCTCACGCCGCTCAGGAGACGGCGGGATCGGGCCGGCAGCGGTCCAGCGCATGCCCAAATACGGGCATGAGATCACGCCACCGGCTTGGTCCCATTAAGAAAGCGGTGGAAACCCGCGGAGGCGCGATGGAAAAGTACCGACGGAACGCGTGGTTGTCCCGTTGTTGCTAGGCAGCGACACGGGCGCCGGCGTCGCCGGAGGGTATAAAAGAAACCCGGCGACAGCGGCGCGGGACATTACGCCGAGGAGCAGTGAACGGATAAGTGCGCGAATACAACTGAGTGCCGGGAACCGCAGTGAAACGGAGTGATCGTGCGACGAGTGGAAGAATCACGGGATAATTCAGCAAGGAGCTGAGGTACAAAGACGAGTGGCACGCAGGATACTACTCACCGCTTAGGGTGAGTACCAGCAAAGGGGTGAGCCCAGAGTGTGCGGAGCTGTGAGTGGCGGACGAGGCGGTTGCCGCGTCAGAACCCCCAGTCGTAGCACGCGGGAGCCACGCTAAGCCAAGAAACCAAGCGGTGGTAGTGCGGAGCCAAAGTCGCCAGCGGAAGGCCAGCGGAGGCCCAGCAGGTAGCCTAGTATAAGAGTAGCGCATAAGAGTCATAGGTATAAGATACCAATAAAGAGATTGTACATTTCCCCCTAAATCCAATCTGTGCGTTTCATTGTTTGTCTGCGAGGCAACATATACAAATGTTGTTGCAACGAGCTCGTCGGCCGCTGAGCCAGCTCTGCTGATCAGACCGGAAAGAAACGGTTCGTTACGACTGGCGCCCAACGTGGGGCCTCGCAATAAACAAGAAACAATAAACAGAAGTGAAATTTTGGGAAGTTTAGGATGAGGAATCGACAATGGATTCACTCCCTGAGGAAGGAGGAGCTGATCCAGTGTGCCTTGGCATTCGGGGTGAAGTTGGAGGGAACAGTGGCCAAGATGCGGCGTGTGTTCAAAGATTGGGTGAAGAAGCACGGGGCGGAGCCAGAGTACGCCGCCAGGTTGGAGGTGTGGGAGATGCGGGCAGGCAGAGCCTCACCCGGGCCACCAACCGAAGACAAGGCGGAGGTGTACGAGCGTCTGCCATTGCCGGCAGGCGCGGGCTCATCGTCAGTGTGGAGGTTGCCAGGCGAGTTCCCAGAGGAACTTATAGCGAGCTTGGCAATCCCGAGATGAGCCACTCGCTCAGGCCGGGGCCCAATAGACCGCGGCCAGCGAGCCTAGGCCGGGCAAGTGGGATGGCACCGGCAGGCCGAGAGGCGTGGCGGAACCGACCCGAGGAGGAACGGGAGGTGCCTGAAGCGCAGACAGAGAGGCCGCCTCGCCTGAACTATGCCAACGTGGCAAAGCAGGCGAGGGAATGGTCGTTTCGTTTTGATGGGACGGCGAAACCATTGGAGTTCTTGGAGCAGGTCGAATGGTCGGCCGATATGTATGGCATGGACCGAGACCTAATCCCCAGGGCCATGCCAGAGCTACTGAAGGTCAGGGCGTTGATGTGGTTCATCGCAAACAACCGCCAGTGGCAGATATGGAATACCTTCGCGGCCAGCTTTCAGGCCTACTTTTTGCCCCGGGGCTATTTCGAAAAGCTGCTGCAGGAAGTACGCCACAGGAAGCAGAAGTGGGGAGAGCCGTTCAAGGACTACATGGTGGAAATGCAGACCCTCATGCGACCCCTCAAATGCACGCCAGAGGAGCAGCTGGAGCTCATCCGCGACAACAGCATGCCGGATTTGCGGATTTTCATCAGGCCACACAGATGCAGAGATCTGGACCACATGATGGCACTGGCCGATGAATTCGAGGCCCTGGAAAAGGATCGCGCGGAATTCCAGAAGGAAAGTCCAGTGGGAAGAGCGAGGGCAGCCAACCCTTCACAAAATCGACCGCGACAGAGGTGTGTCGGCGCTGCCAGGATGAGCCGAACCACGGCGTGCGGCAGGACAGTAAGTCGTCAAGGCCAATGGCCGACGTCCAGACTCCCAAGCATGTCGTCGGTGTGGAAGCGACGAGCACTGGGCGCAGGCATGCCAAGGGCGTCCACTGACGTTCTGCTGGATGTGCGGAAAGGTTGGCGTGGCCACATGGCAGTGCTGCCGGAAAGGGAAACGCCCCGCGACCCACGCCGAGGAGGGCCGTGCCGGGGTCGCAGGGGATGAGGCCCGAACACTAATCGGTGGACTCACCGCGGAGGAGGACCAGTTGTCGGCCGTGGTGATGATCGCTGGAAAAAGAATGGTAGGCCACGGTCGACACAGGGGCCACAAGCAGCTTTGTCAGCTACGAGCTGGCATTGCAGCTTCGAACGGAGGGCCAAGTGAGAGAGGTTCGGAAGCAAGTGCGGCTGGCTGACGGACGCAGTCAGGCTATAACCACCCAACTCGAAGTGGAGCTGGCCTTCGGACACCGGAAAGTGCCGATGACTCTTCTCGTCCTACCCGGAGTCATCGATTCGCTGGTCCTGGGATGGAATTTCATCACCGCAGTCGGAGCAGAGGTGACCTGTGCGGGGCACAGGGTCGTGATCCCTGCGAAAGGTCGGCGAAATGGGCGGTTGGGAGGAAAGGCTATCGGTGGCAATCCTGGAGACCACAGAGGAGTCAGAAGCAGTTGAGGCTGGCATTCCGGAAGAAGGCGTGGGTGGTGGTTGGTCTGATGAAGCGTCAGTCAAAAGAATTCTTGGCCAAAGAATTAGAAGAATTCAAAAGGTTAAAGGAGTGTCGCATGTGGCGGTGCATACAATCACGATGAGTGATGCTGTACCGATTAAACAGTGGTACTACCCGAAAAACCCGAAGATGCAGGCTGAGATCAACCAGAAGGTGGACGAGCTACTGGAGATGGGGTGTATCGAGCCCTCGAAAAGCCCGTATAGCTCCCCCATCATGATGGTTAAGAAGAAGACCGGGCAATGGAGGTTGTGCGTTGACTTTCGGCAAATTAACTCGAAGTCAATCAAGGACGCGTATCCCATGCCGAGAATCGACTACATTCTGGACCAGTTGAGAGAAGCGCACTTCATCAGCAGCTTGGACCTGAAGGACGGTACTGGCAGATCCCACTGGAAACAGACAGCCGAAAATACACAGCGTTCACGGTGCCCGGCAAGGGTCTGTTCCAGTGGAAGGTGATGCCGTTTGACCTACACTCAGCGTCAGCCACGTTTCAAAGGGCGCTGGACCAGGTGATCGGTCCAGAGATGATGCCGCACGCCTTCGCATATCAGGACGACATTATAGTAATTGGCCGCACCAAGGAGGAGCATCAACGAAACCTAGAGGAGGTATTCCGGCGGTTAAGACAGGCCAATTTGAGGCTGAACGTGGAGAAGTGCCAGTTCTTTCGAAGGGAGTTGCGGTATCTGGGTCATTTGGTGACAGAAGAAGGGATATGCACCGACCCAGAGAAGGTGGCCGCAATTGCAGAGCTCAAGCCACCAGCAAACGTGAAAGAACTGCGCCAGTACTTGGGCGTTGTCTTGTGGTACCGGCGCTTCATGCCGGGGTTTGCCACGATGGTGCAACCACTCAGCGCCTTACCAAAAAAAAAAGGCGAAGTGGGAGTGGGCGCCCGAGCAGCTGGTGGCAGGCATTTGAGGCCGTCAAAAAAGTAGGCTGGTGGCGGACCCCGTGCTGGCGTGCCCCGATTTCTGAAAAGAAATTCGTGCTGCAGACGGACGCCAGTGACTATGGTTTGGGGCAATCCTACGCAAGAGACGGAGAAAGGAGAAAGGGTAATTTCCTACGCCAGCCGAACCTTGAACGGGGCGGAGAAGAATTATTCAGCCACGGAGAAGGAATGAATGAAGGAATAGTGTGGGCGGGGTGTACCGGCATAAGGAGAATACACAGAACTGGCGACGAAGAGGTAGTGGCGTGGAAGCTGTGCGTGCCCAAAGACCTTCGTGAACGAGTCATGAAGGAGAATCATGACTCGCCGGAGGCGGGTCACGCAGGCGGCAGGAAGACCATGACGAGAATAGCCGCCCGATACTATTGGCCAGGAATGCACCGGGATGTAAGGGCATACGTCCGAAAGTGTGAGACGTGCCTCCGGTTCGCCCAGCCAACTACAGGCGGCCGGAAAAATGCTCACCCAGGTACCGGAAGCACCATGGGCAACAGTGTACGCGGATTTCGTCGGACCATTGCCTCGTTCAAAGCATGGGAACGCCATGCTGCTAGTGTTGGTGGATCGCTTCTCGAAGTGTGGACCGAATTGGTGCCACTTAGAAAAGGCCACCACGGAGGCACTAATAAAGGCGTTCAGGGAACGCATTTTAGCCCGTTTCGGAGTGCCCAAGGTTAGGATCACCGACAACTGGGTGCAATTCACGAGCCGAGCGTTTAAGAGGTTTCTCGAGCAGATGGGAGTGCGGCATCAGTTCACGGCTCCATACACGCCACAGGAAAACCCGACGGAGCGCGCGAATCGGACGGTCAAGGCAATGATCGCGCAGTTCACCGAAGGAGACCAGAGATGCTGGGACGAGAAGTGGCCGGAGTTGATGCTGGCCGTAAACTCTGGGGTCACAGAATCGACAGGATACGCCCCGGCGTTTATAGTCCAAGGAAGGGAGCCCAGACTGCCGAAGGCTTTGTACGACGAGGAAACGCTCGGCACGGGCAAGAACCAACCACCCCCGACGAAAACGCAAACAAACTGCGGGAGCTGTTTCAGCTGGTAAGAAGGAATTTAGAAAGGGCTGCCCAGGATCAAGCAAGGTATTACAACTTGCGAAGGAGGCCCTGGACGCCGAAGATTGGCGAGGTGGTTTGGGGCCAAGCAGCACCACCTATCGAATGCGGCCGAAGGATTCGCGGCAAAATTGGCACCAAGGTATGCGGGACCATACCAGATCATCGACTTCGTGTCACCAGTGATATGCAAGCTGAGGAGAGACAGCGATAAGCATACACGGACGGTACACATCGGTGATCTGAAGCCACAAACAGAGGAGGTGTCCAAGTGAGGGCTGAAGGTGAAAAGAGGACGAACAACTGCAAGCCTCTACACCTGCGTACAAAAGCAACTACACCCAGGCCGAGGAAGAGCAGGTGAGCCGATTCTGTCGTCGCGAAGACAAAGACCACAATGATAGTTCCGAAGGGAATTAGTAAAATACGTTACGAAAGGTGGGCATGACCGCCGGCTCCCAAATGGGGGTCACGCAGGACGCCACCAAGGGCCGGCCGGCGGGAGAAAAAAAAAAAAGGTGGCAAATTTACATACATTCCGTTTAACAAATAATAGAAAACAGACACAAAGTTACAAAAGTAAATTTACATACATCCGGTATCATTAAGCCGGCGGGGGAAATCATAAGACAAGTAGCGAAGCTACATGAATACAGAATTATTAATCTACAGTATTTTAATAAAAGGAAAAGAAAAGCTAAGTTTTACATATGTACAAATTGGGGTAAACAAAAAAAGGAAACGAACTAATTTTGTAACTTAAAAAAAAGGAAACGAACTTAAAGGAAGAATTTAATAATAATAATAATAAAGGAACTGGAGAAGCGGCATGATTCCTCGAAGGTCATCATCTGAGGAAGAGAGGAGGATTCATATTAGATATAAATAGTGTGAACGGAAAGAGAGAAGATATTCCTGGTTACGTAGGCGTTGGCCACCAACCCTTCCTCTCAAGATCCGATCTTGGTCCGGGGGGTGCTCGGAGCGGGAGAAAGGAGAGGGAGATGTCCTGGTCCTGGGGCCCAAGGATCCGGAGTCTCCTACGACCGTCGGGTTCGGCCGGGCAGACGGTCCCTACCCGTGCGCTACTGACGGGCGAGGAGTCGGACGACCCCTCGGGTCCGAGGTAGCTACACGAGGCAGAGGTCACGCCAGAAGCCGAACCGAAGACGTGAAGGAGGGGACCAGCCGGGGCCGGTCGCCATGGTGCAGCCGGGCGAAAGGTTGGAGGACCTGTTAGTCGCGGGCACACATGGCGAGTGGCACCGCGGGCGAGGACACAGGATGATCTGAAAAGCAGGAGAAATATGAAATAGGACACAATTTAAAAAAAAAATGAATCCGTAGCACTTACCTGGGCTGAGGGAGGGTTGTCCAGAGGGGGGAAGGAGGGTGGACGCCGAGGGCCGAGGCTATATTTAAAAAAAAAGGGAAAATGTTTATATAAACAAAAAAAAACAATTAAAAAAATCAAATAAATAAATAAATAAAATAAAATTTATTTTGGGCAAGGGTATATATAAAAATAAAAAAAAAATAAGTAAATAAAATACAATTTATTTATGGCCGAGGATAAAAAAAAAAAAATATACATAATAAATAAAATAAAATTTATTTTTATGAAATATATGAGGGAGGCCGAAGAACTGGGAGGGGGAAAAGAACCCCGATATCCCTAGGAGGGTTAATGCGGCGAAGAGCTGGAGGCCCGAAAACCATCGGGATCCCGCGAGAGCCACCGGAGGAAAAGAGCGGAGGTACCGTACGAGGGAACGGTGAGAAAGGCGGCATGGGTATGGCAGCAGCAGAGGTTTGAGCGGGCGATCATTCTCACGTGATCGTCACCGAAACACAGTCGAGAATTTTAAAAAGACCACCGAAAAAAAAAAAAAAAAAAAAAAATGGCACAGATGTTACTGAAAAGATACATGGAGGAGCAGGCCAACTACGTGGGGGCAGCTCAGGCCGAGGACCACCGCCAGCGACGGGCGGAGCTCTCGCGTGGCGAACGGTGGACTCGGCGGAGTCAGTCCCCCGAGTTGGAGTTGATGGCGTCGCCGTTGCCGAGCAGTCCATCAAGCGTGGTGTCCTCGTGGGCATCGCCGCGGAGCCGGCGAGACCCGGAAGTGTTCGACGCGAGCGACGACAGCGACGTCGTTTTGGTAGCCGTGGAGCCAGCTCCCGCGATGCGCGAGCTGGTCCTCATGCAAACCAGCGAAGAAGACCGGCTCGCGGCGGAGCAGCGCAGTCGGCGCGAGAGAAGGGAGGCGGCGCCCCGACTGCAGCCACAGAGGCGGTCGACGCCACAGGGACGGCCGAGGGAGACGCCGGCAGCGGCAGCGAAGGCAGAAGAACCGTAGGGCGAGGTGCTGTGGCAGCGGCGAACGCAGCAACAGCGGGACCGACGCGACGAGGAGGTGGCGAGACGCGAAGCGGAGCGGCAGAGGCGCGACGAGGAGGCCCGGAAGGCGGCGGAGGAGAAGGCGCGGCGTGACGCCTGTTCTTCACAGGGCGATAATGCGCAGCGCATGAGGCCCATTTTGCAGCCAGCTGGCGGCCGAGGAAGGAAAGAAGGCGCGGAAGGAGCACGAGGAGCAGGAGGGGAGCAAGGAGGAGGCACCTGTTGGAGCCCCAGCTGCAGCAAAGCCAGCAGCAGCAGCAAAGCCAGCAGCAGCAGCCAAGCCCGCAGCAGCAGAGGCCGCAGCCGCAGAGCCCGCAGCAGCGGAGGCCGCAGCCGCAGCGCCCGCAGCAGCAGAGGCCGCAGCCGCAGAGCCCGCAGCAGCAGAGGCCGCAGCCGCAGAGCCCGCAGCAGCAGGAGCCACGGCAGGAGGAGCCGCAAAGTCACTCCCATCCGGAGCAGCGGCCGCAGTGGAGCGGGCCAGAGAGCGCGGTGTTTGGGCCGTTCGTCCCAAAGCGTGCCAGCCATGGATGAGATGGTCTGGCCGCAGTGTTACCACCAGACCATCCACATCACGCCGTGCAGCAGCGGGACCGGCGGCCCCGGACGCGGAAGAGGAGGCCAAGGTATGGGAGGAAGACCCCCGAGGCGAAGCAATGGAACGGCGCGGGACCCGCGGCAAAGGCGCGTGGAAGCAACGGCCACGGGCGATGGACGCGGCGGCGGAGGGGCCGGAGCCAGCGACGGCGGCGATGGAGACGGTGGCTACGGCGATGGACGCGGCGGCGGAGGAGCGGAGCCGGGCGACAGCGGCAACGGAGATGGACGCGGCGGCGGAGGAGCCGGAAGCAGTGACGGTGGTCCCGGCGATGGACGCGGCGGCGGCGGAGGAGGAGCCGGAAGCAGTGACGGTGGCGGTGGTGACGGCACCGGAGGCAGCGGCAACGGCGATGGACGCGGCGGCGGAGGAGCTGGAGCGGGGGCCGTGGGATATGGGCCCACGCCGGCGTCGAAGGTGGAGAGGCCGGGCCTGATGCGACAGGCCTCATGCCCTGAGCCCCGGGCCGAGGTGAGGCGGCCACAACTACAGAGGCAGCAGTCGATGGAGGAGGAGGGGCCTGCAGGGAGGCGCTGGCGGTCGGTGGCGAGGCCGGACTGACCAGAGGCGGTCGTCCGGGCAGTGGAGGGCACCCGCCGCATCGGCCGGCGTGTCAAGCGTCTGGTCCGGGTGCAGGGGGTGCGGTACCGGGTGGCGGCGTCCGCCAACAACGTGGAGGTGTCGGTGAAGAGGCGTAGGCTACACCTTCGCCTAAAAAAAAAAATGTATGTATAAAGGGAATAAAATTGAAGTCAATGAAAAAGACTTACCAGGGATTTCACAGGGCGCGGGCTGCGGGAGGTGGTCACTCGCGGTTATGGCGTTCGGACCATGAAAAAAAAAAAAAAAAAAAAAAAGGGAAACACAAAAGAAAACCAACACACACACAAAAAAAAAAAGGAAAAAAACACGACCGGCGTGGGTACTACAGGTACCGCAACCGGAAGAGGCGTGAATGGGTGGGTATGGCAGCCCGATACGGGGCGGCCGTATCTGTTTATGCACCTATCGTGCACATAATGCGCAAAGTAGTGCCGAAAATATATCGGCGGAGACTATCGATGGTTGGGAGAACCGATCGACGGGTGAGCGAACCAGTTCGGCGGAAGTGAACCGATCAAACCAGGGAGCGAGCCAGTTCGGCGCCGGCGAACCGATCGAACCGATCGACGGATGAGCGAGCGAGCCGGAACGCACTGGTTGACGCGCGCGCGCAACGGTCAAATCTGGCGGGAGCTGGACCAAATTTTAAATGCGGAGTTTGCCGGGTGGAAGAACACGAGGGAGTGGTCCTCTAGTGAAGAGAGGGGAAGTGTGAGGAATTGAATTTCCTCACAGGGGCCGGCGAGAATTCGGCGGCCCAGAGAACCAAAACAAGGAGTGGTTGGCGGGACGCGCGGGCGGTAGCCCAGCCCATGGCCAATGGTGGCCGTGAGAGCACGATGCGGCGCTCACGCCGCTCAGGAGACGGCGGGATCGGGCCGGCAGCGGTCCAGCGCATGCCCAAATACGGGCATGAGATCACGCCACCGGCTTGGTCCCGTTAAGAAAGCGGTGGAAACCCGCGGAGGCGCGATGGAAAAGTACCGACGGAACGCGTGGTTGTCCCGTTGTTGCTAGGCAGCGACACGGGCGCCGGCGTCGCCGGAGGGTATAAAAAGAAACCCGGCGACAGCGGCGCGGGACATTACGCCGAGGAGCAGTGAACGGATAAGTGCGCGAATACAACCCGAGTGCCGGGAACCGCAGTGAAACGGAGTGATCGTGCGACGAGAGTGGAAGAATCACGGGATATTTCAGCAAGGAGCTGAGGTTCAAAGACGAGTGGCACGCAGGATACTACTCACCGCTTAGGTGAGTACCAGCAAAGGGGTGAGCCCAGAGTGTGCGGAGCTGTGAGTGGCGGACGAGGCGGTTGCCGCGTCAGAACCCCAGTCGTAGCACGCGGGAGCCACGCTAAGCCAAGAAACCAAGCGGTGGTGGTGCGGAGCCAAAGTCGCCAGCGGAAGGCCAGCGGAGCGCCCAGCAGGTAGCCTAGTATAAGAGTAGCGCATAAGAGTCATACGTATAAGATACCAATAAAGAGATTGTACATTTCCCCCTAAATCCAATCTGTGCGTTTCATTGTTGTCTGCGAGGCAACATATACAAATGTTGTTGCAACGAGCTCGTCGGCCGCTGAGCCAGCTCTGCTGATCAGACCGGAAAGAAACGGTTCGTTACACTTTATAGGGTCGGAAATTATGCCTTCTCTATGTTACACACATCCACTTTTACCACAAATACAATATACCCTTTTAATCCAAAGGAGTACAGGTATAAAAAAAACATATCTACTGACTGAGTATTAGGTATAAAAGAAGTGTCGCGGCATCTACAGCATCGAACAACGTTTCCGCTCGTTATATAGGGACCAGCGTTCAGGCCACGTTGTAGCATATTGTGGTTGCCTGGATGAAAAATGGGGAAAAGCCTACGGTTCATATAAATATGATGACAAAAACAAAACGAGAAAAGAACGTACGGAGTCGCTGTAAACGCGACTCTACTTTTATACCCGTACTCAGTCAGTACAATATGTGATTTATGAGGAATTTTCAAATGTTGTATCAGTTTTTTTTACATTTTACATTTAACATTTGTTTGCTGCATCTGTCATCTACATCAGTTCTCACAACAACAAACGTACACCGCAAATGGCAGCATAATTTTGAGCGTGAGTGTGCGTGTGCGTGTTAAGCAAATTTTGCAACGACAATCAACCCCAATAATTGACTTACGCTGCATGAAATATGAGGGAAAAATTTCTGCTGTTAATTCATTTGAATCATCCCGGTTTTACAATGAAATTATCCGATCGAGAACAATTGGGAATCTATCAAGATATGGTCATTCTCTACATTTTTATTTTTTTTCTATCTTCAAAATTGTGGTTTTTGTCTTTTGCTGGGGGCCGAAGGGGGGTGGCACCTTTCCAACGAATGCAAAACTTGCACAAAGCGGTATCACAGGAGTATTAGGCAATAAAAAATTTGGTTGTTCTAGCTCTTATAGTCTCTGAGAACGAGGCGCTCATTTATACGAAAAACCAAAAACGACTCGATTTTGTGTGAGTGCGAAAGGGGACAGCGAAGTTTTTGCTTATGTTTTTGTCTATTGTGGCTATATTAATGATCCGATCCGATTCAGATTTGGTCCCCTGATAGATATGGGCTGTCTCTATGATTCTGCATTTTAGTTTTTCCCCCAACCCAAGATGTGCGCCCTTTGTCAAATATTTATTCTTTGGGCGGGACGAAATTTTGAAACACTTTTCTAGGCATGAGATATCACATCAGACTGGATAAAAAGTTTGGTTGCTCTAGCTCTTATAGCCTTCGAGCAATGGGCGACAAACAAGACGGACAACAGACAGACGGACAGACGGACGGACAGACGGGGCTATATCGACTCGGCTATTGATGCTGATCAAGAATATATATACTTTTATATGGTCGGAAAGGTACTCCTTCTCTATGTTACACACATCCACTTTTTACCACAAATATGATATACCCTTTTACTCTTCACTACGGGTATAAAAATCGGTTAGGACTAGAGACAACGATCAATTTTATACCCTTTTACTCTTCGATTAGGGGTATAAAAATCGGTTAGACTAGACTAGACAACGATCAATATTTTTATACCCGTACTGAAGAGTAAAAGGGTATATTGTATTTGTGGTAAAAGTGGATGTGTGTAACATAGAGAAGGAGTAAATTCCGACCATATAAAGTATATCTTTTACGGATCAGCATCAATAGCCGAGTCGAAATAGCCATGTCTGTCCGTCCGTCTGTCTTAGTCTGTCCGTCCGTCCGTCCGTCCGTCCGTCTGTCCGTCTTGTTTGTCGCCCATTGCTCGTAGGCTATAAGATTTTTTAGAGAAACCAAATTTTATGTTCAGACTGATGTGATATCTCATTCCTAGAAAAATGTTTGCAAAAATTTTGCCCCGCCCACTTCCGCCCCCACAAAGGGCGCACATCTGTGGCGTCCACAATTTTGATCATAACAAAAACGAAAAATGCAGAATCATAGAGACAGCGCATATCTATTACGGGGCCCAAATCTGAATCGGATCGGATCATTAATATAGCCACAATAGACAAAAACATACGCAAAAACTTCGCTCCCTCCCTTTTCGCACTCACACAAAATCGAGTAATTTTGGTTTTTCGTATAAATGAGCGCCTCGATCTCAGAGACTATAAGAGCTAGAATAACCAAATGTTTTTGCCTAAATTCCTGTGATATCATCTTCAGTGCAAGTTTATTTCAAAAATTTTGCCACGCCCACTCCCGCCCCGAAAAAGACGAAAAATCCGCAATTTTGAAGATAGGAAAAACGAAAAATGCTGTATTGTAGAAAATTACCATATCTACCAGATTCCCAAATTTGGTTCAGATCTGACCATTATTGTAGCCACAATGATGAAATGAATTTTCAGATATGGGAATGCCCCGCGCCCGTTCAGTGTTTTTCCCTTGCCCGACTGCAGCGTAAGTCATTTATGGGGATGATTGTAGCTACAGAATCTCTCACACGCACACTCACGCTCACACGCTGCCTCGTGCAGTGTACGTGTGTTGTTGTGAGACCTGATGTATATGTAGATGACAGATGCAGCAAAACAAATGTTAAATGTTAAAATGTAAGAAACTGATAAAACATTTCAAAATTCCACATAAATTACATGTGTACTGACTGAGTACGGGTATAAAAGTAGAGTCGCGTTCACAGCGACTCCATACGTTCTTTCTCGTTTTTTTTCGATTTATTCTTTAAGCATAGCTTTTAGAAACTGCTTGCACTGTGGTCTGATTGCTATTTGTTTTGAACATTCTTTTTGTTATTGAAAAAAAAAAAAATTAAAAACTAAATTATGGAATTTTCTGTGGTCTGCGCAAAAAAAACCTGCAAGAAGCAGATCACTCACGATCAGCCGAACATACCTTGCTGGCTTTGCGAAAGCGTAGTGCACGCAAAGTGTGCAGGTATTTCTGGCTATTGTGGGTGATGCCATCTCACAACGCAACGGTCTGCATTATAGTTGTGAGGAATGTCGTGCGGTCGAAAACGAAATGTGCTGTTTTTTTGAGGCAGACGAGGGAGTGGCTTTAAGGAGCTGATCGTGGGCTATAAGAAGCAATACGATCGGCTCTTAGCCACGGACACTCAGTGCAGCAGTTTACAGCTGCTGGCTGAGTCTCCGCGGCGCAAGAAGTCCACTCCGCGGGACTTTGGAAAATAAAGTGCCAACTGCCTCACGCCCGCCGGCATCTGAAAAACTAACTCCGACCATTCCGTCATCGCAGCAGTTGATTTCGTTTGCCACTTCAAGGGCATCGGTCGAATACATCACTTCGGCGAACGTGCAGCCGACTGTAGCGTCCGTGTCCGTAGAGTCCGTACCAAACTCCATAGCTATCCCATCCATTACGAATCCGACAGTTGTTGTAACGTCCGGGGACCACCGGATATTGCCATCACAGGTACCGCACCTGTGGTGCCAAAACCACTGGTGGGTGTCCCACCAAAGCGGCAAGTTTTTGTCTCTCGGCTTGCCCCTGATCCTACATCTAATTATGTAACTGCTTTTATGCAAAGAAAAATAAAAGCCGAAGGCCTAAAGGTGGAGAAATTTAATTTCGCTTATGCCAGGGAGATAGCTTCTTTTTAAGATAAGCGTCTCCCCATCTCATTCGACACCATTTGCTCTGCCAATTTTTGGCCGGAGCACTTTGTTGTGAAAGAGTATAAAGCTAAGAAGAAGAACTCCCCATAACTCTCCACGGCAGTCAGACCAGTGCTCAATCCTCATCTTCCCGCTCTACTTCCACCCATCCAAAAACTAGTTTCCTCTCTTTTTTTAGTTACTTACCAGAATGCTAGAGGCTTACGTACTAAGCTCAGCACTCTCTATCTTGAAAGTTTCACATTTTTGTCCCATACTCGTATTATTGTGTTAACTGAAACCTGGTTAAAGTCGGACATCCTTAGTTCCGAAGTTTTGGCAGATCGGTACACAATATTTAGAAATGACCGTTTGTCTCGACGTGGAGGAGGGTCCTCATCGCAGTGGACTCTAACTTCACGTCGGAACATTTCATATTCAGGTTCAACAAGACCTGGAATTCCTGTGCATAAAACTGATTCTTCCCGCCTTTTCTATTTTCATTACCTGCTCGTACATTCCACCGTCTTCGGATATCTCTATATACGAGCAGCACCTGTCCACATGATAGTTCTGGGGGATTTCAATTTGCCAGGCACTGTTTGGTCTTCGGTAAACGAGTCGAATAACCTTGTGCCCATATCACGACATGACTGTATTGACGGCTTGCTAGACCTGTCACTGTCTCAAGTCAACCATGTGAAAAATGCCTTGGGTCGATTGCTCGATCTGTGCTTCGTCTCGGATCCGACCATAGCGTTGTTAACCCGAGCCCTTCCGCTCACTATACCTGAAGACTCCTACCATCCTACTTTCGAAGTATGGGTCGATATTGGACCTTCTGTATTGGATCGATCAGGTAAGCTTTCTTAAAAGCGGTGCTTTCGTAAGGCCGAGCTTACGAAGCTTAATAGCCTGATAAAGGGATTTCGATTGGTCCGCTCTGTACTTGTGCACTGACGTTATGATAGGCACAAACCTTTTCTATAATGTACTTGACACACTCTTTGATTCTTGTGTCCCATATTTTTGGCCGATTAGATCAGGGAAGCCCCCTTGGTTTACCAAAGAGCTATCCAGTTTAAAAACATAAAATCAAGACTTTTATAAAAATTTCAAGAAGTTGGCTCTCCTTCTTCTCTCTCTCGCTATGTAATAGCTCGGTCGAATTTCACCATTGTAAACGCTCAATGCTACAAAATTACCTAGCTCGATGCAGGATGCGCTTTTCTCAGGACCCTAAACAGTTTTACAGCTTCGTAAACAGCAAGCGTAAAACGTCCGCACATCCATCTTCGCCATCATTTCATAATTCGTCGGCAAACAATGATCAGGCCATTGCCGATCTTTTTGCACACATTTTTCAAACAACCTATTCCCATGAAAGCTACTCTGGTCAGCAGTATCCATACAGTTTACCAAGATCGAACGACATTTTCAGCCCTACGTTAAATGAAAGCTCACTGCTTCAGGATCTTCGACTAGTTAAGCCGGTGTTCTCACCGGGTCCTGACGGAGTCCCCGGCTGTGTACTCAGGTACTGCGCCGACGCTCTGTGTGGCCCCTGCTTAAACTATTCACTCTATCCCTTAACTCCTCCTGTTTTCCTCCGATCTGGAAGGAATCGTTTATTATTCTTCTCCATAAGGCGACGATCAAAAACTCCAGCTCACAAATGTACTAGAGTTTACCTCTTTTATTATTAAAGGCTTCCATGGTAACATGCAGACGGATGTCATTTACACCGATTTCAGTAAAGCATTCGACTCTGTAAACCATTCCCTTTTAGCACAAAAACTTGACATTTTAGGGTTTCCGCCCAATCTTTTAAAATGGATTTCCAGCTACCTTTGCTCTAGGTCTCAAAGAGTCCTCTTCAAAAACTCCTTGTCTTCACTTGTTCAGGTTACTTCTGGAGTACCACAGGGCAGCCATCTTGGCCCCTACTTTTCACACTCTTCATTAATGGCCTGCCTTCAGTATTAACAAACTCTCGAGTACTTATGTATGCGGATGACGTTAAACTCTGTGTCCAGTATAAGGACATTTCATTTCACTCTCGCTTGCAATCCGATCTCAATAACTTTCAGTCATGGTGTTGTGCAAATATGTTACACCTGAATGCCACGAAATATAGTGTAATATGACATTTCATCGCTCCAGCCCCTTGTTGGTTCCTTACACCCTCTGCGGTGGTTCTCTTGCGAGAATTACATTGGTTGATGATCTTGGTGTTAAACTAGACCCCATGTTAAAATTTTCTGAACATATTTCTACCATGGTAAATAAAGCCATGGGAGTGCTTGGGTTTATAAAGAGGTGGTCAAAGGAATTTGACGATCCCTATATAACGAAGACTCTCTTTATTTCGCTTGTTCGTCCGATTTTAGAGTACGGCTCGTGAGTATGGTGCCCTCAGTACAAAGTACTCCAAGACCGTATAGAATCAGTCCAGAAAACTTTTTTACTTTTTGCTCTGCGTGGCCTCAACTGGGATGAAGGTGTGAGACTGCCTTCTTACTCTCGTAGATTGCTCTTAATAGACCTTCCATCCTAACTTAATCGTAGAAAAATGCTTGGTGTGATTTTCATGCACAACTTGATCAGGGGTGATGAGCCGCATAAACTTCACGATTCCTTTTAGATCCTCTAGAAATTGTATTCCTTTGTACCTTTTCACTGTGTAGATCGAATTATTCCTTGCATTAACCGTTTCGGATCTTATGCTCGGATTATAATTCGTTCTACCATATAATATCCACCACTAAATCACTTCCTCTACTTAAATCACTAATACTAACATACCTTGCACGTAATTAGTAATATTCTTTTTGTAACTTTGCATGTTTAGCGTTGTGTTTAGCCTTAATTTTTCCTCGAATATTAGTCTAACACCTATCTTTCCTGCGTGTTCGCGATCGGTTTCGGTGCACGTGTCGTGCGTCATGCGGCAGCGCTCCTCGGTCGGTTGGGCGGGAGGAGGGCTGCGTATCTGCCAGGGATCTGCGCGTAACAGGCTTCGGCTTGGTGTCGCATGGGACACTTGATGGTTCAGTCTTTGCACATCAACGTCCTAAAGAGTAGGCCTTAATTATTCATTTTACCGACGGCAAAACAAAAACATATTGTTTATCACAAAGAATTAGAATAAATAAAACATGTTATTACATCAAAATTATCATTTTTTAATTTCGATTAATTTCTAAACATTAAATAAGTAAGCAGCTTAGCGCTCAGGTCTACTAGTTTATTATAAAGCGATTGTTTGATTTTGCATCAACTTATACAGCTTTTTGAGAGAAGATCGATCAATCAAAATTATCCATTAAAGGTGGATTTAAATATATTAGATATTTCATTCACAGTGTTGCAGGAACCATGAGCATCATATTCCCATATTTGGGCGAATTTCAAACTACACAGCGTAGAGAAAAAAATTTTATGTTGGATGGAACTTTACTGGACTTTTGGAATAATATTGCTCCCAGGTGAGTTTTAATTTATAATTTACAAGCATAATCGAAACAATGTTAATATTTCCTATGTTTGAAAATACTCTTGTTTCTGAAAGTTTTAACAAACTTCTTTAATCAAGTCCGGTTGCACTAGACATAAAAACCAAGAAGGGACGTGTTGTGTCGCTGCTACTACTTTGTCACTACTTTTATACCCGTGCTCAGTCAGTACACTTGTGATTTACATGCATACATACATATGTACATATGTGGAATTTTAAATATTTTATAATTTTTTACATTTTAGATATTGATTCTGCACCTGTCTTCTAAATCTACATCACTTCTCACAACAACACTGCACGGTTAAAGAGGTTATTTTCATCATTGTGGCTACAATAATAAACCGATCTGAACCAGCTACGGCAATCTGGTAGATATGGTCATTCTCTACGATACTGTATTTTTTTTTTTTTTCCTATCTTTAATATTGTGGACTTCAATCTATTGGGTTTCGGTCTCTTGATTTGTTCTCACAGGAGTCTGTACAGAAAGTTTGGTTGCTGTAGCTCTTGTATATACTCTCTGAGATCCATGCGACTCGTTTTTGTGTGAGAGAGAGCGAGATTTTGAAACACACTTCTAGGAGTGAGATATCACATCTGTTAAGCTATTAAGCGTTTTAATAGCTATTGTAACTTAAGCTTTTAAGTAAAAAGTCGAGATAATTCAATTGGAACTACAAATTTATTTATTTTATTTTATTTACAACAAGTAGCGGCAGTACGCGTTTGTGGGTTAGGTAGACAATAATCGGAAAGCGATGAGGATTAGGTCCAGACTAATAGAGGGCAGGCGGACCGAATTGCCCGTGCCCCACTGCAAAAGGTAAAGACAACAGAAGAAGCTCGGGCTGCTGCTGAGCGATATATATATATATAGAGAGAGAGAGAGCGCGGGAGAACAGCATAGATGCTAATGCTGTAGTAGCGAAACGGGCATAAGCGTAACCATAAGCATAAGCAATTACAATATTTACAATACAGTGTGCAATCGAGTAAGCAAACATATGTAGGTAGATTTACGTTAGGCTGCTCCACTAACTAACATAAAGATTTTATAACTAAACAACGGGCTGGGAAACCCAACAACATCAGTCTGGAAAAACAATTTGGTTGCTCTAGCTCTTTTAGTCTCCGAGCAATATACCACTTATAAACAAGACGGACAGACAGACGGACGGACAGACATGGCTATATCGAACCGACTGTTGATGTTGATCAAGCAGAGACTATAAGTGCTGCAGCAACCTAACTTTCTGTCCAAACTCCTGTAATACCACATCAATCCAACTGTATTTCAAAATTTCGCCCTGCCCCCTTCTGAAACCAAAAAAAGTTAATTAATTAATTAATTAATTAATTTCATCATTTAATTAATTAATTAATTAATTAATTAATTTAATTTCATCATTGTGGCTATAATAATGATCCGATCTGGGCTAGATCCGGAAATATGGAAGATATGATCATTCCCTACGATACTGCATTTTTCGTTTTTCTCTATCTTCAAAAATGTGGACTTTCATCTATTGTGAGGGCGGAAGGGGGCGGAGCGAAATTTTGAAATACACGTGCACTGAAGTGGTATCACAGGAGTCTAGACAGAAAGTTTGGTTGCTCTAGCTTTTATAGTCTCTGAGATCCAGGCTACATAAAATACGATAAAAAAACAAATCGACTCGTTTTTGTGTGAGTGCGAAAGAGAGGGAATGATGGTTCTCGCAATGGTTTTCTCTATTGCGGCTATACTAATGATCCAATCCAATTCAGATTTGGGCGTCTGATGGATATGGTCTTTTTCTATGATTCTGCATTTTTATACCCGTACTCGAAGAGAAAAAGGGTATATTGTATTTGTGGTAAAAGTGGATGTGTGTAACATAGAGAAGGAGTAATTTCCGACCATATAAAAAGTATATATATTCTTGATCAGCATCAATAGCCGAGTCTATGTAGCCCTGTCTGTCTGTCCGTCTGTCCGTCTGTCTGTCTGTCCGTCTTGTTTGTCGCCTATTGCTCGAAGGCTATAAGAGCTAGAGCAACCAAACTTTTTATCCAGTCTGATGTGATATCTCACTCCTAGAAAAATCTTTTTAAGTGGGCGGGGCCCACTTCCGCCCCCAAAAAGATAACAGAAAACGAAAAATGCAGAATCATAAAGAACGACCTTATCTATCAGGGTCCCAAATCTGAATCGGAGCGGATTATTCATATAGCCACAATAGAGAAAAACATACGGACAAATTTCGCTCCCTCTCTTTCGCACTCACACAAAAACAAGTCGATTTGGTTTTTCGTATAAATGAGCGCCTCTATCTCAGAGATTATAAGAGGTAGAACAACCAAACTTTCTGTCTATACTTCTGTGATATCGCTTCATTGCAAGTTTATTTCAAAACTTTGCCACGACCACTCCCGCCCCCCCAAATGACAAAAATCCAAAGATAGAAAAAAATGAAAAATGCAATATCGTAGAGAATGACCAAATCTACCAGATTCCCGAATTTGGTTCAGATCGGATTATTATTGTAGCCACAATGATCAAATGAATTTTCAGCAGCGAGTCCCCTTTCGGGGGTTGCCCCCCGCAACAAAATATACATTTTTATTAGAGTTGATAGCAGTGCTACTGATTCTCCCACACTCACACTCACGCTCACAGACTCTGCCTCGGGCAGTGTACGTGTGTTGTTGTGAGAACTGATGTAGATGTAGATGCCAGATGCAGCAAAACATTTGAAAATTCCACATAAATTACATGTACGAGTATAAAAGTAGAGTCGCGTTTACAGCGACTCCGTACGTTCTTTCTCGTTAGTTTTCTGTTATTTTCAAAATTGTGGACGCCACAGATGTGCACCATTTGTGGGGGCGACGGACAGACAAACGGATTTCTGCGAAATCGACACACGCTCCAAGGTTCCACCAAGTTACACAACTCCACGCAGGTCATTTTTCGATTCAACCAAGTCAATGACCAAAGTGCCAACACCCAAAAAAAACTACACTCAGCTCATTTCTCGGTGCAACCGAGGCAAAGACCGTGTCGGTGGCACGAGTAGAGAACTTGACACCCCTTTCATTGACCAAAACTTGCGGACTCAGACCTCCAGATCGGCCTTAACTAGCACGGGCCATCGATCAATGAGGGCAGTCCATCAGCCGATCCTCAGCAGTAACGGCAGTCCATCAGCCGCCGTTTACCATACGACACCATAACACGAAAAACAACATAAGAACACAAATAAACATTAAAACATAAAAAAAAACCAACCACCCAAGTGTCAGCATTTCTTCGCCGAGCGCGAACACGAATAACGTAATACAAAATATATTACGGCACACCGAGACTCAGGAGTCAGCGTTTCCTCGCCAAGTGCGATCACGAAAAAAAATCGAAATGCGAAAAATCCTGGACAGACTGAGCCTACCTCAGCCTGAGATAGGTTTCTCACAAGTGGCGCCGGGCAGGGACTTTCTGGCAACTTTAAGGAAATTTCAAAGCCGACTTTTTGGCAACTTTAAGGAAACTTGAAGGAAAAAAAAACCTTAACACTGGGCTACGTGAATTAAAGACCCACGGCCACCGAGAAAGAATAGTAGAGCTAACAGCACAACACGAGTCCGATACTAAACCAAATCCGCGCACCCACTCGTATCCAGTCGCGAGTGCCACCGGGAAAGTATACGCAGTGGAAAGTGCCCAAAACAACGCAGAGGAAATCTCAGTCCAATCACCATGGAAACCTACGAAGACGACTCAAGCAGTGAATTCCTCACTGGTGAACTAACCCCCAATCCAGGCGTCAACATCGGCTGGATCTACAAGCGCCGCCGAGACGAGCTTTAAGTCTTTGCCAAAGAATTCGGATTTACCAACAAAGGAACCGTCGAAGGGTTGCGCAAGAACTTTGCCATACTAGTCGCTGGACCACTCCCGCCGAGTGCTTGGACTTGCCTGGCTGAACTTGAGAGACAATACGCAAGACCAGCAGGACGCTCCAGGTCCCCGCTGCCCACTACTCCAGGACCATCAGGCACCGGAAATTGGGACCCCAAAGCCGGCTTGCAAGTCCCCGCAGCCCCAGAGCCCACGCCCCGACCACCACAGCCGCCAATCTTCCAAGGCCGCCCATATGGAAACCTCCCGTTCGCCCACACAGAGGCTTGTACCAGCGATTGACGCACAGATAATCGGGCCCGACTATAACCACCTCGCACGCACGGCGGAACGCATCCGCGGATGGGGCATCCAGTTCAACGGTGAAGATGACCCAATATCGTTTCTGGAACTACTCGAGGAATGCGCACGCACCTATGGAGTGGACACCATCCAGCTGCTTCGGAGCATGGCTGAACTACTCACCGACCGAGCCAGTCGCTGGTACCGTACCAGTCAATTACAGGGCAGTTCCTGGGCATATTTCCGCCAGGAGTTTCTGACATATTTTCTGCCGCCAAGGTACTTCGAACAATTGGACGACCAGATCCGAGGACGCAAGCATGCGGTGGGAGAACCATTCAAAAACTATCTCATCGTGATACGGCTACTCATGCACCATGCCGAGTACGACCTGGTTAAGGAGCTTTACCGGATCTACGACAACGCCCTGCCAGGACTTCAGCTATACGTGCGACGAGACGAATGGGAAAGCTTGTCACAGCTGACACGATTAGCCGCCGAGTACGAGATAATTCACGAGCGGAAACACGCGACCCCCGCGAACCCCGCACCCATGCGAAGCCCACCAAAAGACACCAGGCCGGCAAGTCACCCAGACCGCAGAGAAAGTGACTCCTACCGGACGCCATTTCGGAGACCCCATTCGTATTTAGCAGACACACCGCGGAGACAGTCATCGAATCAAAATAGTACAACGAACGAACCCAATGTGGTCAAGCTGGGCACGCCGCCTACGACTGCACCCACCCCTCGATCCTATTCTGCTGGGAATGTGGAAAACGCGGCACTCGGACTATCGACTGTTGCCGCCAGGCCACGTCGAAAACGACGCGCGTCTTCGACTGACACGGGATCAGCCGAAAACGACGCCTCCCCAGACCCGCGACTAAGCAACCCACTGCACGTGAACGACGGCCGAAGAGTGGCGATAGTGACAATAGGAGGATAAACAACGGAGGCCACCATCGACACCTGGGCGTCCCAAAGTTTCGTCAGCGACAACCTGGCCCGACAGCTAAACAACAACTCCAACCTGTTAGATGCATGCGTCCGCATACGCCTGGCTGACGGCTCAGTCAGAGAGATCACACAAGTTCTACTGGCCCAAATCATGCTGGATCAACGAGAGGTCCAAATCCCTCTCCTGGTCCTACCAAACTTGCTGGAACAAGTTATAGTCGGCATGGACTTCCAATGTGCCATCGAAACGACGATCCAAAGCGGCACCACTCTGTTAAAGCTACAAGATCTCCACCTCACGCCAACGCCACCATCAGTTCAGTCCCACCACGTACAAGTCACCGACCCCACCAACAAGAAATCTAGGTCAACCGCCGCGAATACACGTCCCCTACCTACCACAAAGAATACGACACCCAATACCGCCACGAAGAATACGACACCGAAACCAACCACAGCGAACACACTTCCCCGACCTACCGCAGCGCAAACGGCACCCAAAACTGCAACGAAGAATACGACACCGAAACCAACCACAGCGAAAGCAAAGCACCGGCCCACAACGGAAAACAAGAATCCGAAACAAGTACCGGTAAACTGCAACCAAGCAAACGGGAAAACGAATCCCACGGCCACTACGGAGCGTCCTAAGCCAACCACATGGAACACACACCGTAAACACACCACGAGGATCTCACACATGAGACAAGAATCAACACACCTGAACCAGGCGCTCGACACAGGAAGCCCAGGACTAAAACAAACTACGGGGCACACTCAACCCGAACCCACCACAAGGCTCTCACACACGAGACAAACCCCAACGAACTTGAACCCGCTCGACACAGGAAGCCCAAGTTCAATTTCTGGACACAGAACTTCCAAAGTACAATAATCTCCACGGGACCTCCAACATCGCCGAGCACACCATCGTCATGAGGGACAATCGACCCATCAAACAGAGGTACTACCCAAAGAACTGTGATCGGTGCCGACATGGAACCCTACGCATTCGTATATTTAGATTACATTGTCGTCGTCGGACGAGACTTCCTCCCTCGCCTTCGAAAAGCGAACCTTCGGATAAACGCGTAAAAGTGCACCTTTTTCCAAAGCCGGATCAAATATCTTGGTCACGTCATCAGCGAAGAAGGTATCCACAGGGACCCCGACAAGATAGCTGCCGTTAAAAAACTCAAGCCACCCAGAAACCTAAAGGAACTACGTCAGTGAATCGGAATGGCATCATGGTACCGAAGATTCGTTCCAAACTTTGCTACAGTCGTCCAACCAATGTCCCAGCTACTCAAGAAAGGACAAACATGGACATGGACCGCAGATCAACAAGCGGCCTTCGACCAACTAAAGGAACTACTCACGACCGCTCCCGTACTTGCTTGCCCCGATTTCAACGTCAAGTTTTCGCTACAAACCGATGAGAGCAACCTCGGCATAGGCGCCGTACTCACGCAGGAGATCGAAGGAAAACAACGCGTCATCGCCTATGTCAGCCGACGCTTGAACCAGGCCGAAGGAAACAACTCCGCCACCGACAAGGAATGCCTGGCTGTCATTTGGGCAATCCGAAAACTACGCTGCTTTCTAGAAGGATACCAGTTCGACGTTATAACCGACCATCTCGCGATGAAGACTCTGGAAAGCCGCTACGGAAGATTAGCGAGATGGGCGCTCGAACTCCAACAGTATCAGTAGGACGTCTACTATAGAGCAGGGAAACAAAACGGATCTCAAAAACTGGATCTCAGAGCCTATAAGAGCAAGAGCAACCAAACTTTCTGTCCACACCCTGTGATACAAAAACCTGAACAAGTGTATTTCAAAATTTCGCCCGCCCCCTTCCGACCACCCAAAAGACGAAAATCCACAATTTTGAAGATAGACAAAACCAAAAATGCAGTATCGTAGAGAACTCCAACAGTATCAGTGGGACGTCTACTATAGAGCAGGGAACAAAACGTGGTTGCCGATGCCCTGTCCCGACAACCCTTGGAGACGCTAGCAAGAATCAAAGAGGACGCAACACCTTGCCCCTGGCTTGCACGAAGGATTCAGCAAACCAAAGAAGAACCCGATAAATACCCAGACTACGTCTTCGAGAATGGAGAACTCTACAGGCATCTGGGCCACGGAGCCGACGCCAAAAGACCGCGCCAAAGAGTCCTCAAGGAATGCCGTGATTAGCCCACAGCAGGCTACCTCGGCATTCGGAAGACCACCTTACGGATAACAGAAATATACTGGCCCGGCCTATATCGAGATGTGAGGATATACGTACGCAGCTGTTTGAGCTGCCAAAAGTTCAAGGCACTGCAGCGCAAGCCCGTGGGTAGAATGCTCACCCGCAGGGCAGAAGAACCTTTTGCCACATTATGCGCCGACTTCGTAGGGCCGCTGGACCGATCTAAACGAGGAAACACCATGCTACTGGTATTTTTCGACACCTTCTCGAAATGGGTCGAACTAGTGCCACTTAAGAAGGCTACCACAACCACTCTAGAGCTAGCTTTTCGGGAACGCATTCTCAGTCACTTTGGCGTACCAAAACGATTTGTCTGTGACAACGGAACGCAGTTCACCAGCCGCTCGTTTCGCACGTTTCTGCAAACAGCCGGCGTGGATCTGCAACCCACCGCACCGTACTGCCCCCAGGGCAACCCTATGGAACGGGCCAATCGGACGGTGAAGACCATGATTGCACAATTCGTGGAGGACCATCAAAAACACATGGGACGAACTCGTACCCGAAATATCACTGGCAATTAACTCCAGTGTCTCGGAAAAAACTGGCTTCAGCGCCGCCTTCCTGCTACACGGGAGAGAACCTCGCTTACCTGGAGCACTGTACGACGAAGTTACACCAGGGACAGGATGCCCTCCGGACACAGCCCACACTAAGGCAACCCTACTCAAAGAAGTGTTCGCGATAGTGCGGAACAACATTCAGCGGGCGAGTCAAGAGCAATCCCGTCACTACAATCTCCGCCGACGACAATGGCGCCCCACGGTGGGTCAACTAGTACTGATCAGACAAAAACACCTCTCCAACGCAGCTTATGGTTTCGCTGCGAAATTAGCCCCAAAATATGATGGCAGTCTATCAGCCGATCCTCAGCAGTAACGGCAGTCCATCAGCCGATCCTCAACAGTAACGGCAGTCCATCAGCCGATCCTTAACAGTAACGTCAGTCCATCAGCCGCGGTTTACCGCGAACACGAAAAAAAATATAAGAACACAAATAAACATTAAAACATAAAAAAAAACCAACCACCCAAGTGTCAGCATTTCTTCGCCGAGCGCGAACACGAATAACGTAATACAAAAAATATATTACCGCACACCGAGACTCAGGTGTCAGCGTTTCCTCGCCAAGTGCGATTACAAAATTACCGCGATTTCACACTCACACAAAAACGAATCGAATTGCTCCACAATTAAGAAGATAGGAAGAAAAGAAAAATGTAGTATCGTAGGGAATGACATTTCTATTAGATTGCCGAATATGGTTCAGATTGGATCATTATTGTAGCCACAATGATCAAATTAATTTTCAGCAGCTAGCCGCCAACCCTCTGCCGTGCAGTCTTGTTGTATGAAGTGATGTCGACGTGGATAACACATACAGGAAAAAATGTAAAATGTAAAAACTGATAAAATATTTTAATATGTAAATCACATGTGTACTGACTGAGTACGGGTAAAAAGTAGTGTCGCTTTAACAGCGACACAACACGTCCATTCTCGTGATTCATGCGGAATTTTGAATTTTTATCTGTTTACATTACATTGTAGTTTCTACATCTCATCTGCTAGAAGTCGCACTCTGCCCGACGTACAATGTGTAAGAAAAAGTGAGAATGAGTAATGCAGGAATTGGGTGGGTTGGTCGACCCGCCCCACAAAGAGCGCACATCTGTGGCGTCCACAATTTTAAAAATAACAGAAAACTAAAAATGAGAATCATAGAAAAAGATCATATCTATCAGGGGCCCAAATCGGATCGGATCATTAGTGAAGCCACAATAGACTAAGCCATTTCGAGAAACAACATTCAATCTCTTTCGCACTCACACAAAAATGAATCGATTTGGTTTTTTGTATTTTGTGTCGCCTGGATCTCAGAGCCTATAAGAGCAAGAGCAACCAAACTTTCTGTCCACACTCCTGTGATACAAAACCTGAACAAGTGTATTTCAAAATTTCGCCCCGCCCCCTTCCGACCACCCAAAAGACGAAAATCCACAATTTTGAAGATAGACAAAACCAAAAATGCAGTATCGTAGAGAATGACCATATCTACCAGATTCTCGAATTTGGTTCAGATCTGATCAATTTTGTAGCCACAATGATCAAATGAATTTTCAGGTGCGATTTGCCCCGCCCCCTTGCAGCGTAAGTCATTTATGGGGATGATAATCGCTACAGGTTCTCTCTCTCGCTCACACACTGCTCACACATTCTGCCTCGTGCAGTGTACGTGTGTTGTTGTGAGAAGTGATGTAGATGTAGATGACAGATGCAGCAAACAAATGTTAAATGTAAAAAACTGAAACAACATTTGAAAATTCCACATAAATCACATGTGTACTGACTGAATACGGGTATAAAAGTAGAGTCGCGTTCACAGCTACTCCGTACGTTCTTTCTCATTTTTGCTCGCTTTTTGGTGCCTTTTTCTGCATCTAAAGATAAGCGACAGAGCTTAGCTTTGTTGTTGCCGTTTAATTTTTGCACATTTTATCAGTCAATGCCTTTGCCTACATATAGCATGTGAAACAAAAGTTACACTAGTTACACTAGCTACCAAAAAAAATTCTTTTTTTTTTTTTTTTTTTGCTTCAACTTTTCTTAATGGTCCGATTCTTTCGTAAATTTAATTCGATTCCCTTATTATTCATATTCCCATATAATTTCTACATATATTTTACATATTATGCACTTATATTCCATTTCGATATATTTTATATATTTCTTTTAATTATTAATATTACTATAGTTTATATTTTTCTTTCCCTATTCGATATCTGATTTGTTTGCGAATTAATATGAAGTTTGTAGTGTTAGGATTTGCCTTGTTTAATTAAATAAACTTAGCTATAAGCTTAAATATGAATCCCTGCTAGTTGCGCCTAAATTGAGGGGGTCATGCGTCGTGGAGTGAAAATATATTTATGTATGAGGACATAGATTTGTTATTGGGATCGCCTCAAAACTTTTTTTGGATTATAGGTATCATGGAAAGGAGGGTATTTGTGGTCGCGTTTACATGTG
Organism: Drosophila bifasciata; assembly: GCA_009664405.1. Taxonomy (NCBI): domain Eukaryota; kingdom Metazoa; phylum Arthropoda; class Insecta; order Diptera; family Drosophilidae; genus Drosophila; species Drosophila bifasciata. The sequence continues at coordinate 29,976,681 of CM019044.1, forward strand.
CCGCCGCCCTCTAAAAAATTTGGATGCTATGTTTTTTTTCTCCTTTTTTTTTCTTCGCCTTTTGTTGTTGAATAACCCGACTAGCTCATCGCACGCGAGTTCAATTTATTTATGTACCTATACGAGCGGATAGAGCAGCGGCTCCTTCCCTTTACCCCACCCGATCGCCCAACTGAAATAAGACCGGAACAAGCGCGTGCCCCGCAAAAGCTCTTCACCTCCCACCAGCTCAAAAGCGACTCAACGTTGCATACTACAATTATGATTAAAAAAATACATCGAATATTCTTATTATACATTATTTAAATCCAGCCTCAGTTCTTTCCAAGGCCGCTATTAACACAGCGTCATCTTCATCCCGAAGTAGATCCCTGAGTCGATCCCTTTTGCCGCAGTCTTGATCATCGATCATTTGATCATCATCCGGGAAAACGTATTGTGCTTCACTTTTTGAGTCTTAAGCACCACAAGCATATTTCCAGAAAATGGATGAAGTTGGAATCCTTTGGTCTTCATCATCACTACGATCCCATTGAATCGAATGAACAGGATCCCAAGTCCTCTCAAGATAATTTTGGGTCTGAATACCAACGAGAAAGAACGTACGGAGTCGCTTTGAACGCGACTCTACTATTATACCCGTACTCAGTCAGTAAACATGTGATTTATGTGGAATTTTAAAATGTTTTATCAGTTTTCACATTTAACATTTTTTTGCTACATCTGTCATCTAAATCTACATCTACATCATCTACATCACTTCTCACAACAACACACGGACGCTGCACGAGGCAGAGCGTGAGTGTGAGTGTGAGAGAATCAATAGCGAATATCATCCCCATAAATGACTTACGTCGCAAGGGGGCGGGGCAAGAGAAAAATCGCTGCTGAAAATTCATTTGATCATTTTGGCTACAATAATTATCCGATCTGAACCAAATTCGGGAATCTGAAAGATATGCTCATTTTCTACGATACTGCATTTTTGGTTTTTGTCTATCTTCAAAATTGTGTATTTTCGTCTTTTGGGTGGTCGGAAGGGGGCGGGGCGAAATTTTGAAATACACTTGTTCAGGTTTGGTATCACAGGAGTGTGGACAGAAAGTTTGGTTGCTCTTGCTCTTATAGGCTCTGAGATCCAGGCGACACAAAATACAAAAACCAAATCGACTCGTTTTTTGTGTGAGTGCGAAAGAGAGGGAGCGAAGTTTTTTTTTTTCGTATGTTTTTCCCTATTGTGGCTATATTAATGATCAGATCCGTTTCAGATTTGGGCCCGTAATAGATTTTTACATTACATTTACATTTTTACATTTTACATTTTTTCTGTATCTGTTATCCACGTCTACATCCCTTCATACAACAAGACTGCACGGCAGAGGGTTGGCGGCTAGCTGCTGAAAATTAATTTGATCATTGTGGCTACAATAATGATCCAATCTGAACCATATTCGGCAATCTAATAGAAATGTCATTCCCTACGATACTACATTTTTCTTTTTCTTCCTATTGATTGTAGGAGGGTGGATATCCCAGCAGTATTCCCAGTAAAACGATCGGGGGCGTCAATTCAATATGGCTTATATTTATTGCGGGTAAAACGGGGTTCACAAGTGGGGCTGGTGTTGGGTGTTGCGGCTGTGTTCGTCTGGGTAGAGCGAATGACAGGTCAAGCTAGGCCTACGGCTAGAGCCCATGGTGAAGAGCCGAGTCGACCGCGCTCAAGAGCGCGAGAGCGAACACCACGAGAGAGCGCGCGAGCTAACTGCGCGCTGTTACCTCCCGCTAACAGCGCTGCTGCCATCAACATCCTCCCCTCCTTGCAGGACTGCAACATCCCATCCTACGGGAGCGTGCAGGCCCCGGACACAATCCATGCAAAGACCGTGCTTTGGGCCACTGGAAGGCCGTCTCCTCGCGCGAGGAACCCGGGTTGGATCACTTTCGGGTAGACGTCTGCTCCCAACACAAGAGAGATGGTAGACGGGCGATGGAATTGCTCATTGGCAAGGCGGATGTCGTCGAACCTGGCCCGAGTCGCCTCGCTCAAAAGGTCGCAGCGGTGTGCGGACGCGCAAACGGGGCTCCATCTTAAGGACCACGTCCAATTGAACCTCGCCTGTCCTGGCGCGGATGATGGCGGTGGCGACCTTCTCAGCGCCGATGCGTGTGCTGGGCAACTTCAGGTCGGTGGCCAAGGATGCGTCAATGCAGCTCACCGGCGTGCACGGGTCGATGAGCGCCGTCATCTCATGGGTCTTTTTGTCCCATGTGCACGACCACCTGGGCCGTCGGGAGAAAGTTGTTGCTCCGGTGCTGGAGCAGCGTGTCGGCCGATGGCGCCAGATTTCCCACGATGGGGCGGCGATCAGCTCGGGGCACTGGAGCGGTAGACGGACCCGGAGCCGCCGCTGACGACTCTGAGCGGGCTCGACGGCTGGCGGACCCTGCCTTTGCGCGTCTGATGGGAATCCGGGGGCGGCGAGCGGCTCGGGACACAGGAGCTGGAGACGGAACTCGCACCGGACGTGGGGACTCCGGAGCGAGCTGGACGCTGGGACGGTCGCATGTGGAGTAACGTGTGGTGGCTTTTGTGGCACACCTTGCACCGGCCGCCACTTCGGCAATCCTTGCCGGAGTGCTGATGAGCCAGGCAGTTCTGGCAAAACCGGTTCGCCAACACAGCTCGGAGCCTCTTGGCCGCGCTCAGCTTGAGGAAGCTGCGGCAGTCCGTAGCGGATGGCTTCCGGAACAGACTCGGCAGCTGTAGGAAGCCTTCGTTCGTGCCCGTCTGCTCCCTGAGGTGTGGGTGTCCCGGGGTTGTGGAGCCATCTTAATCTGGAGGCAAAAAAACAGCTGTTATGGAAAAGAAGAAGCGGAGACGCATTAGTTCGTGATAGGTACAGGTGACAGGCACTCTCGCAGTACAGTTGGCTGAACGCACGAGGGCGTTCTGGAGACAAAAAACAACAACAGAAACGGGAGTGGAACAGTGGACGAGGACAGGCCCTTTTTCAACGGACTAGGCACAGGAACGCTTCCGTTACTGTTGTGCGGGACGAGGAGCTCCCCGGAAGGAGAACGACTTTAGCGACCGGGCGTTTGAGCACCCCGCGGGCAGTAAGGATGTCTACCACACGGACCCTGTTGTCGGCGCCGGGATACACGGACTGTACTCTCCCGAGTCGCCAGTCGTTGGAAGGCAGGTTATCTTCCTTTATGATAACCAAATCGCCGATCTGGAGATTTGGCATATCCGTCTGCCACTTGTTGCGTTTGTGGAGTTCCTTGAGGTACTCATCCTTCCATCTCTGGCAGAACTGCTGGTTGAGGGCCTTTAAATGCTGCCACCGATTAATCATCGACTGGAGGTTCCCCTTTATTTCGGGCTCTGCGGTCGCCATTAACGGTCCTCCGATAAGGAAGTGCCCGGGAGTGAGGGCCAGCAACTCCGTCGGACTTTCGGACATCGGTGAGATTGGCCTGGAATTGAGGCACGCTTCAATCTTAGCGCGGGAGCGTCGAGAGCTCCTCAAAGGTATACTTTCGAGTAGCCGTGGATTTGTAAAGAGTGTTTTGAAACTCTTTACACCGGCTTCCCACAGGCCTCTCATGTGTGGAGCTCCTGGTGGGATGAAACGCCACGCAATTCGCTGGTGGCTATATGCTTCAGTGACCGAATCCTGGAAGGCCGCTAGAAAGTCTCGAGAAAGTATAGTTTCGGCTCCCACGAAAGTTTTGCCATTGTCGGTATGAATACGCTGCGGACAGCCTCGTCGAGCAACGAAACGGGCGAAAGCTGCCAGAAACTTCTCGGTGGTCAGGTCGGAAGTGGCCTCCAAGTGAATGGCCTTCGTGGAAAAACAGACAAATACGCACACATAACCCTTGGTGATCAGGCACGCTCTCCCGGTATAGTTCCTTATGTCGAAAGGACCGGCGTAGTCAATACCGGTATGGGTAAATGGTCTGGAGAAAGAAGCTCGGTCTGTTGGGAGATCCCCATTAGTTGGGTCTGTAGCTTCTTTTGTGGATGATGCATATTTTGCAGGAATTCACCACACCCTTCATCAGGTTCCGGATTGGCGGAATCCAATATTTGCCGCGGATGAGGCGAGTCATCAGTTGACTACCGCCATGGAGAGTTATTTTGTGCGTGAAATGCGCCAGCAGGCGAGACAGGCGGCAACTGTAGGAAAGGATGATTGGATGACGCTCGTCATACTTCAAATCTTGTGACGCTGTGATCCGGCCACAGGATCTCATGATCCCATGTCGGTCTAGAAAGGGGTTCAGGTTTAGGATAGAGCTTGAACTTGGCACGGGACATTTACCACTCAGGCAGTGAAATTCTTGGGGGAAGTCCCGGCGCTGAGCCTCTAGGATAAGAGTCTGCTCCGCGTTGTTAATTTCCCCACTAGTGAGGTGCAACACTTCCGGCAACACTGAATAAAACGGAGCACATACGCCCGCACTCGAAGAGCCTTCTCAAGTTGGGAGAAACGCTCCAGGAAATCTTTGGGAGGGCCGGCAGCAAAATGGACCTTCACGGCCCGCTGCTCTGGAGTCAAAGGTGGAGCTTCGTTGGCTTGAGGTGGCCACTGTTCCCGTGGGGATTGCAACCAAGCTGGTCCATGCCACCAGAGGTGGTTACCCACCAGTTCTGGTAACGATACGCCCCGACTCGCTAAGTCAGCGGGGTTATGTTCGGACCGAACATGAGCCCAATTCGTGGTGTCGGTAGTCTGAGCTATCTTGGTTACTCGATTGGCCACAAAAGGTAGTCCAGTGGCACGCTGGCTTGCTCAACCAGGCCAGCACAATAGTCGAATCGGTCCAGTAGTAGCATTGAGGATCTTTTGTCGGCATGCTTGGCAGGATAGCCGTCGCCATTTCGGAAAGGAGCACTGCACCGCACAGCTCTAACCGAGGAAGTGAGACGGTTTTCACGGGAGCAAATCGTGTTTTTGCTGATAGCAGATGCACCGTGATATGATGGCCACACTCGACGCGCACGTAGATCGCTGCACCGTACGCCTTTTCGGAGGCATCGCAGAAACCGTGATGTTCGACCTTTACCGCTGGCTGGGTACAAATCCATCTTGGAATTCGGATTTCGGGGAGTGCAGCATAACTCTGCAGAAAGTCCAGCCAGCGCTGGTACAACGCACTTGGCAGAGGTTCGTCCCATCCCAATTCTTGCAACCAGATTTCCTGCATGAAAATCTTGGACCGGACGATGAATGGGGCTAGCCACCCCGCGGGGTCAAACAGCTTCGCAATCTGAGAGAGAACTTCTCGCTTGGTAAAGGATGACTCGAGCGTGAACACGGGAGGAACAAAGAAGAACTCGTCTGACGTCGCCTTCCAGCGAACTCGAGGGTCTTTGCCGTGCTCTCGGCATCGATTTCCAGAAAATCGGTGTGCAGGAGGTGGTCATTTGGAAGACCGTCCAAAATCTCCTTTTTATTGGACGTCCATTTACGCAGTGGAAAACCTGCGGTGCTGAGGGCGGCTTGCAATTCGTGAATGGCCAGCTGAGCTTCCTTGACGGAGTCTGCTCCGGCTAGGACGTCGTCGACGTACATGAATTGCCGCACAATGTGACTTGCCCCTTGGAAATCGCGACTGGATGTCGTCGGCAAGCTGTTGCAGGACCCGGATGGCTAAAAACGGAGCGCACTTTACTCCAAAAGTCACGGTTTTCAGCTCATAATCCCGAATCTCACCCGCCTGGTTTCGGAATAAGATTCGCTGAAAGGGGTGTGCGTCGGATGTACCCAAATCTGGCGATACATCTTGGTAATGTCGGCGTTGAAGACGTATCGGAAATAGCGCCACTTCAGGATTTGGATGGTTAAATCGGATTGGAGGACCGGACCAGCATGAAGCAGATCGTTCAAGCTCGTACCGTTCGCAGAAGGGCTGGACGCGTTGAATACCACGCGGACTTTCGTAGTAGTGCTCTCCGGCTTGATTACCGCATGGTGCGGGAGATAATAATTGGCGGAATCATTAGTGGACGAAACCTCTGTCATATGGTCGAGATCTAAATATTCACGGATCACAGAGTTATACTGCTCGTGAAATGGAATGTTTCTCTTTAGCCGATTCTCATTTCGGAGAAACTGAGCTAGAGCAATGGACCTTGAATGCCCCAGGCCTGACCCACAATGAGCGGGTCACGAAACGGCAGTGTTACCACGTACTTCCCGCTTGACGTTCTTGACGTGGTTCGAACAAAATGGCTTTCGCAAAAGGAGTCCGACTCTCCTACTACCTTGATAGGTAGATCCTCCACCTCCCAAAACTTTGTGAGAAGTTTGTCTAACGGAGCGTCGCGGACGTGGGAAATTCGAGTGGAGAAGGATGCAATCTGGTCAGGAACAGCACTTGGCAATGGACCGGTAAGCACCCACCCAAAGATAGTTTCCTGTCAGAGGAGAGAGAGACACAGATGTCGGTCTGTGAGCCGCTTAACAATACCGACGGAAGGAGATCGGCTCCGATCAGAACGTCTATCTGTGAGCTCTCATAAAACGTAGGGTCTGCTAATGGCAGGTTCGGCAAGTCTCGCAGCGCGTTCTGCGGGATCGGATATGACGGAAGATTGCCGGCGATCTCTGGCAGGACGTAGGCCGTGGCGTTTAACTGTACGCTCGGCGTAACCAGGGAGCGAATGGAAAATCACAGAGCTTCTTGGACTGAGCTGCTACAGTATGATTAAGACCTGAAACTTGGGCTTGAATAAGGCGGAATGGTAGTTGAATGATATTAAAGAGACGTTCCGTAATGAACGTTGCCTCGGAGCCCGAGTCGATTAGAGCGCGGGCACGGAAATTTGTCCCTCGGTGGCAAATGTTGATCATTGCAGTGCCGAGAAGCACCGCTCTTGTTCCCGAGGAAAAATAGTTCTGAACGTTGGCTGGAGCGACGGAGGAACCGGACTCCTCCGCGGTCGCGGAAGTCAATTCGCTGGGAGCTGAGGTACCCCGATGCAGAAGCGTGTGGTGGCGGGCTCCACAAGTGAAGCAACTGTGGGCGCTTTGGCATTCCCGGAGCTGGTGCCCTCTCGCGAAACAGTTCAAGCACAGCTGCCTCTTTTTTAATGCAACTGGCCCGCGCATCCACGGTCATCTGTAGGAAGTGCGGACAGAGTCGGATCGGATGGTTCTCTTTAGAGCAGAGATCACACGTTCTTCTCTTTGGACTCACTTGTGTCTGGAAGGAGTGAAACTTCCTGGGCACGGGACTCCCCTGAGACCGGAATGGGTGGTAGTTGCTTCCGGAGGGCTGCGAATTCAGGGTACCTTTGGACAGTGGTGGGTTCGTATGGCCTTTGGAAGTGGACGGGTCGCACTCCATGGCCTCTAGCGTCAAATAGCGCTGAGTGAGGAAGGCGTCGATTTCCGCCCATGGAGGAACCTCCTTCTTGTCGGTGACGGATGCTTCCCACAGGGACCGGGTCAACTTCGGCAACTTGGAGGCACAGATATTCACAAGGGAGGCTATCCCAGTTGTCCGTGCAGACTTTGGAGTGAGCAAGAGCGGTGAGGACCCCTTGCATCGTGCTTTGAAGCTCTTTCAAAGCTTGGCTGGTCTCGACTCGACGCGAGGCAGAAAAGAGCAGAATATTGATCTGGTTGGTCACCAGGAGCCGATTGTTTTCATATCGGTTTCGGAGGGCCGACCATGCCGACTCGAACCCATCGTTTGTCAGCGGGACTTTTCGACTATGGCCTTCGGATCGCCACTTGTCTTAGCGGTGAGATGATATAGCTTCTCTACCGGAGACAGCCTAGAATTGTTGATATAAATTGCCGTAAATAAATCTCGGAAAGTAGGCCAACGGACGTAATCTCCTGTGAAGACCTCGATGTCGCAGGGGCAGTCGACAGCCGCCCTGGTAAGTCTGCGGTGCAGACGGATGGACTGATGTTTGTGCCAGCTGAGTATTGAGATTAGCGAGGCACTGTTCAAATACCCCATAACACTCGCCGTACTTATCTCGGATGTCCTCTTGGACCCCTTGGATCCTCGTCAACCATCACTGCGGAGCACGCTTTGTACTCCGCCTCGACATCCGCCCACATACTCAGAATTTGTCCTCGGCGGACCTCGGAAAGAGATGCGGATGGAACGGCAGTGATGCGCGCTTCCAAATGAGCCAAACGGCCGATGGCGGCGGCTAATCTTGCTCGTGCCGTAGTGGTGGCGGATTGAGCCATTTTTATAACGGGTCTCGAGCTGATGGGACTGAAAACGGAAGAGCTGGTGAGATCGTCTTGGATCCGAGCTGGCACCTTGAGAGTGACAGGAGACGGGAAGAGAACCGATTTGGTCCTGGCAGCAGGGCTGCTACTGGCTGCTCTGGGAGTGACTGGCGACTTGATCCTCTGAGTGGGGGTAGTTCCTGAGGCGGAAGAGGCGCGTAGCCGACGTGGAGAGGTCGCAGCCAGAAACCCTTTGTTGTCCTTGTCACCCGTTGGCATACTACGTACGCCCACGCGCAGAGTGTGGCTGCGAAGTCTGAAGCTGAAGTCGGATTGACGGAAGGAAAACAAAAAACTTAGGCTGGGCAGGGCACCACAACAGAAGGCAATAACTTCCGTAAATACGCAAAAAAAAAACCCACTGCTGGGTGAATGAAAACGAAAAGGCCTCGCTCTGTGTTGGACAACAATTTTCAATACCGACTCGGATTATTTGGGGTCGCTCTGGATCGAGGTTCCCAAACAATGAGTGGATCAATTGATACACGCCGAGGAGAGGAACGTTCACACTGGTTGTGACAATATTTAAAAAAATATTGTTAGTGCGGCGATTCTCCGTTTACCTTTTGACGGACTTGTGCAGTGGGAAAATAATATTTTTTTCTCGGAAGGATTGCGTACGAAATTATTATCTTTCTTGTTCAGTTGCGGCGGCTGTAGAGCCGAAAGGAATCACAAGCACGAGGATTGGGCCCAAAAACTAATTGCCACTGGATATGAAATAACAAAAAATAATTATTCCTTGGACAGTCGGCTTTTAATTGAAGCGGAACCAACGTAACACTTTGTATTTTTGGATAATTCGGCGGCTTGAATTTATTTGTTTTATTTGTCGGTGTTCGTGATACCGATAGTTGTCCTTACACGTTGTCACCTCTAGTTCGGAACATATACATAGACAGACAATTCCAACAAATTGGCACGAAAAAAATGCGAAATAGCTATGGAAATGCGCTGTGCCTGGGTTGAGGATAATTTATTACGGAATTGGAGATAATATTATATCTTGTGGCGACCAAAGGTATTGCTGGAACGCGTAAACTGTTCGGAATCGCAGAATTTATTGTTAAATGTATGTGGATATGCGCGGAATGTATGTGTGGAATACGGTATTTAAATACGGAACGTGGTATTTTCTAGTATGTGCGTAGGGTTATTTTAGGTACATATATAGTTGGCAATATAAATATATTGCGGCCAACTATGGAAATAAACGTATATATGTATGGAAATAAATGTGGATATGTATATATAGTATGTACGAAATAAAACACTTTAATTTTATTATGTTTGCACTCGAGTGTGCCGATGTATTTATATATATGTGTAATGCATGTAGCGATGTATGTAATTATGTGTGTCTGTAATTATGTCGCTGCGGGTCCGCTCTTTGGGACTTTGAATGCACATATGCTGCACTGCACTGGGGTGCACCTGGATATAGGTGCTTTTATTTTATTTAATTAATTTAATTTAATTAAACACACCGCACAAACAAACACAAAAAAAAACGGAATCGGAAAAACTACCGTAGCACTGGTAGTGGTAGATAAAGAAATTGAGAGCCGCCGGAATCGCCAAGAATATGGCGCTGGCGAAAGAGGATGGAACTCAAAAGAAGATATGTATATAAGAATATATATACATATATAACGGAACGCGGACTTGCGGGGAATAAAACCAATCGGGAGACGAAGTCGTACTTATCTTGGGAAGTAGCGATGTAATCCACCGATGCTTGCAGGTTGGACTCTTCCTTATAGGGAAGGCGAAGATCCGGCTCGAAGGACCAATGATTGTAGGAGGGTGGATATCCCGGCAGTATTCCCAGTAAAAACGATCGGGGGCGTCAATTTAATACGGCTTGTATTTATTTCGGGTAAAAAGGGGTTCACAAGTGGGGCTGGTGTTGGGTGTTGCGGCTGTGTTCGTCTGTGTAGAGCGAAAGACAGGTCGTTTAGGCCTACGGCTAGAGCCCATGGTGAAGAGCCGAGTCGACCGCGCTCAAGAGCGCGAGAGCGAACACCACGAGAGAGCGCGCGAGCTAACAGCGCGCTGTTACCTCCGCTAACAGCGCTGCTGCCATCAACACCTATCTTCTAAAATTGTGGAGCAATTCGATCGTTTTTTGTGTGAGTGTGAAATCGCGGTAATTTTGTAATCGCACTTGGCGAGGAAACGCTGACACCTGAGTCTCGGTGTGCGGTAATATATTTTGTATTACGTTATTCGTGTTCGCGCTCGGCGAAGAAATGCTGACACTTTGGTGGTTGGTTTTTTTTTATGTTTTAATGTTTATTTGTGTTCTTATATTGTTTTTCGTGTTATGGTGTCGTATGGTAAACCGCGGCTGATGGACTGCCGTTACTGTTGGGGATCGGCTGATGGACTGCCGTTACTGTTGAGGATCGGCTGATGGACTGCCGTTACTGCTGAGGATCGGCTGATGGACTGCCCTCATTGATCGATGGCCCGTGCTAGTTAAGGCCGATCTGGAGGTCTGAGTCCGCAAGTTTTGGTCAATGAAAGGGGTGTCAAGTTCTCTACTCGTGCCACCGACACGGTCATTGCCTCGGTTGCACCGAGAAATGCGCTGAGTGTAGTTTTTTTTGGGTGTTGGCACTTTGGTCATTGACTTGGTTGAATCGAGAAATGACCTGCGTGGAGTTGTGTAACTTGGTGGAACCTTGGAGCGTGTGTCGATTTCGCAGAAATGGATCGGCGAGTGTGATTTGGAATTTTACAAGGTAAGGTGTACTGTGTTGGTGTTGTTTGTGTAGAGATATATGAGAAAGTAACTTAGTGCTATGGATATGTTCTCTTAAATACCAAATGTAACGGGCCCTGGCCCCAGGGTTCGTTAAACCCCCTTCTTTCTTCCCGGTGGGTGTACAGATGCCGCTGTTGTTATTTGATGGATCGGCAAAATTTCTGGCCAACGTGTTTTGGCGATTCTACTGGTGGTTTGCCTTCGTCAGGGGGTCGATGTGATTGCTGGTGTCGTTTGCTTCCTCAGCAGGGTCGCTGTCCAACGTGTCGTGGTAGGCGACACAAAATACAAAAAACCAAATCGACTCGTTTTTGTGTGAGTGCGAAAGAGAGGGAGCGAAGTTTTTTCGTATGTTTTTCCCTATTGTGGCTATATTAATGATCAGATCCGTTTCAGATTTGGGCCCCTAATAGATTTGATCATTCTCTATGATTCTGCATTTTTAGTTTTTGTTATAATCAAAATTAAGGACGCCACAGATATGCGCCCTTTGTGGGGGCAGGGCGAAATTTTAATACATTTTTCTAGGAGTGAAATATAACATCAATCTGGAAAACAAATTTGGTTGCTACAGCTCTTTTTAGTCTGCGAGCAATGGGCGAAAAACAAAACGGACAGACAGCAAATACCACAAATACAATATACCCTTTTACTCTTCGAGTACGGGTATTAAAATCAGGGAAAGTTCCCCAGAGTCTGGCTGAGAGTCCAGATTTATATGTGATTCCGGATGGGAATTGATGAATATGATCTCTAGGTCATAGCAGCTATTATATAGTCATTCAACTTAAGGATAGTGTTAGGAAAAAACAAAACAAGGAAGAAATTTAAGCTTAATAGTAAACAAGGTAAGGTGAACTGTGTGGCTGTTGTTTGTGTAGAGATATAGTATGAGAAAGTAACTTAGTGCTATGAATATGTTCTCTTAAATACCAAATGTGACGGGCCCCTGGGCCCAGGTTACATTGTATTTTTGGTAAAAGTTGATGTGTGTACATAGAGAAGGAATAATTTCCGACCCTCTAATGGACATACGTTCATAATCAGCATCAATAGCCGAGTCGATATGGCCCTGTCTGTCCGTCTGTCTGTCCGTCGGCCCCACAAATGGTGCACATATGTGGCGTCCACAATTTTGAAAATAACAGAAAACTAACGAGAAAGAACGTACGGAGTCGCTGTAAACGCGACTCTACTTTTATACCCGTACTCAGTCAGTACACATGTAATTTATGTGGAATTTTCAAATGTTTTATCAGTTTTTACATTTTACATTTGTTTGCTGCATCTGCATCTGTCATCTACATCTACATCAGTTCTTACAACAACACACGTACACTGCCCGAGGCAGAGTCTGTGAGCGTGAGTGTGAGTGTGGGAGAATCAGTAGCACTGCCATCAACCCTAATAAAAATGTATATTTTGTTTGGGGGCAACCCCGCAAGGGGACTCGCTGCTGAAAATTTATTTGATCATTGTGGCTACAATAATAATCCGATCTTAACCAAATTCGGGAGTCTGGTAGATATGGTCATTCTCTACGATATTGAGTTTTCGTTTTTTCTATCTTCAAAATTTTGGATTTTTTGTCATTTGGGGGCGGGAGTGGTCGTGGCAAAATTTTGAAATAAACTTGCACTGAAGCGATATCACAGGAGTCTAGACAGAAAGTTTGGTTGTTCTAGCTCTTATAATCTTCTGAGATAGAGGCGCTCATTTATACGAAAACCAAATCGACTTGTTTTGTGTGAGTGAAAAGAGAGGGAGCGAAGTTTTTCCGTATGTTTTTCTCTATTGTGGCTATATGAATAATCCGCTCCGATTCAGATTTGGGCCCCTGATAGATAAGGTCGTTCTTTATGATTCTGCATTTTCGTTTTCTGTTATCTTTAAAATTGTCGACGCCACAGATGTGCGCCCTTTTTGGGGGGCGGAAGTGGGCGGGGCGAAAATTTAAAAGATTTTTCTAGGATGAAATCTAACATCAGACTGGATAAGAAGTTTGGTTGCTCTAGCTCTTAAAGTCTCCCGAGCAATGGGCGACAAACAAGACGGACAGACAGCAAATACCAACAATGCAATAAACCCTTTTACTCTTCGAGTACGGGTATAAAAAGATCACGGTCAACGAGGTCCTTTTACAGGGAAATGTTTGGAAAAAAAACTACCTCTAAACTATCACATCAAATATATTTCAAGGATATGAAAACCTGTTTGACAGTGGTTTCGAATCGTAGCATGGAACCCATACAATAATCAAGTACATTATAAATAAGAGGGAAGGGAAGGAAACCAGGAAATAATTTATTATAACGGTTTTAGACTCCATTTTTCTGAGATTGAGTTTCCAATAACAAGCAAAAGGAATAAAGCGATTCGAAAAAAGACAATGAGGATTTCAGCATCAATATATATGAAATTGATGATAATGGAAAAACGTTGCGCCATACATATGTGCAGTATCATTTTATGTTGCACATAAATACAATCCTCATCTAAATGAGATGTGGACATATGAAGGTAAATAATTTAAATTAAATAAATAAATATAAATAAACTCTAAAAATTACGACTTCGTTATATCAGGACCTAATTGTATTGAAAAAAATTTGTCAAGTGCTTCGGGCTAAAACTGATGGTCTTTTTATGAAGAAGTACTGGCAAACTAGTAAAAAGCCAATATATAGTATGAATTCCATATTTGGGACGAGGACTGCCAGGAACACGAAGCGTGCTGTGCTTGCGAGGAGCAAATTTTGGTTGATGATCGTGAAAATACTTAAATCAATTCACGGGCCAATATGTAGGGCCTATCCATTAGGTCTGTAGTATTTTCCCTGTAGTATGTCACAACTTGTCTATATATGACATCCACTTATTTGTAACATCGATAAGAGATGAACTGAAGCCTATTCTTTGTAATAAAAAGAGTTATATATTGCGTTAACTTAAACTTGCAAGCTTGATTCACATCTTCATCAATATGAAATAAGAAACAAAGATTCAAATAGATTTTTAAATTCAAGCTCAGAAAAACTTGCTAGCTATATGGATGTATCCAATTTCAAAATATTGAACAGCAAAAATTAAGACAAAAATTTGACATGAGAGATTAGAGATTACTTAAAATTATACTTAGAAAGCGATATTCTAATTCTTGCCAATGTATTCGAAAATTTTAGAAATCTTTGTTTGTATACAGATTAGACCCCATTAATTATGTTACTGCTCCTTCAGTTGGAAGCATGGAATGCAATGCTTAAATACAAAAAGATAGAATTGGAACTTATAAGTGATCCTGATATTTACAACTTTTAAAAACTGCCGTCCGGGGAGGGTTGACTCAATGTACCCAAAGGATTGCTACAGCAAATAACAAATATTTAAATGAAAAATTCAAGTCCAGCGATCCTATAAATTACCTGACATATATTGACGCCAACAATTTATATGGTTGGGCTATGAGTCAACCACTTCCATATTCCTATTTTAAATTTCTTAGTAATAATGAAATTGTATCTTTCAAAGCTCTTAATATATCGGCCAGCGGATACATCTTAGAAGTAGATCTGAAATATCCTAAAAATATTCATAATTAACATAATAGTTTACCATTCTGCCCCGAAAATAAAATTCCACCAGAAGCAAAGCAGTCCAAATTAATAGCTGCTTTATCAGACAAAAAGAATTATATAGTACATTTAAAACAGCTGCAGTTATGTATAGAGCAAGGAATGATTTTAGAAAAAATATCTCGATTACTATCTTTTAAACAGTCTTGTTGGTTAAAGCTTATGTTGACCTAAATACATCGCTCAGAAAATTTGCTGTAAATGAGTTTGAAATAAAGTTTATTTAAATTAATGGTTAATGCCGTATACGGTAAAACAATGGCAAATGTTGAAAAGCGTTGTGAAGTTGCGTTAGTCAAACATTATGAATTCAGACAGAATTCAGCAGGGCTTAGACAACGCATAGACATAATTTCCACAGTGTTGAGATAATTTAGCTGCAATTGAGTCAACTAAATCAAAAATTTATTATGATAAATCCATATACATTGGAGATAGTGTATTAGAACTTTCAAAATGGTCAATGTATGACTATTTCTATAATTTCCATTCTGTAAAATGTCCATCATCAAAATACTTTATATGGATACAGATTCATTTATTATATCATCAGAAGAAGATTTCTATGAACTAATTAAAAGACAATCCTAGTCGCTTTGACACATCAAACTATCAAAACCAAAAAAAGATTCGGTATACATCGTGCTAATAACAAGGAACTAGGTTTAATGAAAGACGAAAAATGCAGGCCGGATAATGACCTCTTTTTCAGGATTAAAAGCAAAAGCATACTCCTATTTAGTTGCAAAAGATCATAGCTCTGACCATAGCGTAAAAAAGGTTAAGGGAGTAAAAAGTCAGAAGTGAAAAGATTATCGCATAATCATTATACTGAATGCATTAAACATAAAAAACCTATTATGGCCAGCAGAGAGTTATTAGAAGTATTCGAAAATATATACTGAAATTGTAAATAAGATATGTGTTAATTATAAGGATGACAAGAGCTGAAAATATTTCAGCATTAGCTCATAATCACTTTGAAATTCAAAATATTTTATATTCTAGTATTGATAGACAAAATATTGTATAGGTAATCTGAATAGAATATATTTACATTTAGTATACAAATTTGTATAAGTAATTGTATATCTAATATATAAAAATAAGTCGGGTTTTCTTATTGACGTAATAACTCCAGAACGCACGAACCGATTTGCACGGTTTTGCATTCGTTGAAAGGTCTCGGGCTCCGTTAGGTTTATAGCAAAAGAAAATTCACTATATACTACATACAGCGCCAAACCAATATTTTCAGTAGGCGCCGGTGCGTGATACATTGTTTGACAGCTTCTCATTGTTCTCGGCTCAGTTAATTTCATGTGACAAACCGGGATTGTGTTCACACTGTGAAAACGAAACAAAAAAAATGTTATTCGTTTCCTCATATTTCAATTGGAAACCATCAAATCAATCACGTGTATTGTGAACAGCAGGCATTTGTCTTTAAGGTTAAGTTGAACTGTGTAAATTTATGGATCGTGCATTTGAGGTTAAAGTGGACAGAGTCCACAGTCCAAATTGCCTATAGGGACGACGTGCGAACATCGGCCGCCGCACAAGACATGCAAGCCAGCAACAAGTGTATTTACAGCACTTAAGCGAAGAAAGACCAAATATAAGAAGAGGAAATTCCCGATTGGGACAACGCGTGAGGACACGAAGATCATTGGCATCATACAATCGCTTGGCATTCGAATATGATTGTTTTGCGAACTACAGTGATGATGAAAATTTAGATATTGACTAATGACGACTATATGCCGATATTGCAATGCGTTAAAGTTCAAAAGAGAAACGGCTGGATTGTGCTGCGCAAGTGGAAAAGTCAAACCAAACTGGATCCATTACTTACACCACCACAGCCACTGAAACCATTGTTCGATGGAAGTGATCCAGATTCCAGCCATTTTTTCAACACATCCTTGAATACAATAACTGCTTTCGCATGACTTCCTTTGGAGCTAATATCATTCAATAAGGCGGCTTCATGCCGACTTGCAAGGTAAAAGATACAGCACACATAACCAATCACTCACACCAACACAATGAATTGAAACACGTAATTTCACAATTCAATCAAAAATTGCTGGCGATTTGGTGACATACAAATCCGTTGATTCCATAAAAAATCCCGATGATGTAGTAAATTATCCAATAGAGTTTTTGAACTCTCTGAGTTACCCGATTTCTACCACATAACTTGCAACCCAAAGTTGGTACAGTTATTATGATATTGCGTAATTCGAATCCACCGCGACTTTGCAACGGTACTCGACTTTCGGTAAAAAGACTAATGCCGAATTTGATTGAGGCAACCATTATTAACGGAAAGTACGCAGGTGAAAATGTATGTATTCCTTGAATACCAATGATTCCGACTAATCTTCTGTTTGACTTCAAACGATTGCAGTTTCCAGTTCGCCTTGCGTTCGCAATGACAATTAACAAGTCGCAAGGCAAATCGCTTAGTGTTTGCGGGATAAATTTAGAAAATCATTGTTTTTCACATGGGCAGTTATACGTTGCGTGTTCACGAGTTGGGAAACCATCCGCTTTGTTTGTGTTAACGTCAGACCAAAAACAAAAAATGTGGTTTACCAAAGAGCACTTCAATGAAACGGATAATTTGCGAACACGTATAACGCTTCGATTCAGTATTTACTTTGGATTCATTTTTTCATTTACTTAGAGAAGTAATCGAAATGAATTCATTACTGTTGTGAAATGAAATACAAGTTTTTCCTTTTCAAATATAAAACAAACAAAATTGTTCTTCATATTTTAATCACCAAACGAAATGTTACATAAAAACGAAGTTCTCTGGTGGCGAAACGGAGTTCGCCGGGTTTGCTAGTTTTGTATAAATTTTTAATGATCAAAATATGTATATAACGAGAAAGAACGTACGGAGTCGCTTTGAACGCGACTCTACTTTTATACCCGTACAAAGTCAGTACACATGTGATTTATGTGGAATTTTCACATGTTGTATCAGTTTTGATTGTTTGCTGCATTTGTTTGCTGCATCTGTCATCTACATTTACATCAGTTCTCACAACAACATACGTACACTGCACGAAATTTTTTTTTGTAAGCGCGGAGTGTGCGTGTGAGAGAATCTAGAAGCGACAATAATCCGCATAAATGACTTACGCTGCAAGGGTGCGGGGAAAACCGCTGCTGAAAATTCATTTTATCATTGTGGCTATAATAATGATCCGATCTGAACTAAATTCGGGAATCTGGTAGATATAATCATTTCCTACGATACTGCATTTTTCGTTTCTATCTTCAAAATTGTGGATTTTCGTCTTTTGGGGGGCGGAAGAGGGCGTGTCAAAATTTTGAAATAAACTTGCACTGAAGGGATATCACAGGAGTCTGGACAAAAGTTTTGTTGCTCTAGCTCTTTCTAGTCTCTGAGATCGAGGCGCTCATTTGTACGAAAACCAAATCGACTCGTTTTGTGTGAGTGCGAAAGAGAAGGAATGATGTTTCTCGAAATTGTTTTCTCTATTCTGGCTATACTAATGATATACTAATGACAGACAGACAGACGGACAGACAGGGCTATATCGACTCGGCTATTGATGCTGATCCAGAATATATATACTTTAAAAGGGTCGGAAATTATTCCTTCTCTATTTACACACATCCACTTTCACCATTAAATACAATATACCCTTTTACTCTTCGAGTACGGGTATAAAAAATAAAAATTAAAAACAGCTTATAAAATGTTTGGTGTTTAATTATTTTATAAATTCTTTTTTGTCTCTTCATGAAATGTGTGTTTCATCAAACCCTAAATCCATTTTACAAAAAAACTTTGTCATATTTTTCGGATTATTTTTCAACTAAGAAAGCATTTTCATCTTTTCAATGAGCCTTTGATCATTGATCAGTGAACCGCTTTGGACGCAAAACAAACAAAAAGCGCGATATACGACTTGTACGGCGGCCTTCCTCGAATTTTCAATGTCGTCGAGACTGGTCCACAAAAATCAACGCCGCAAATTGAAAATAGGTGGATTGCCGGTGCCGGTGGCGGTGCGGTCTGTGCTTCGTCAAGAGCAAAGGCAACTTGGCATTGTATGATATAGGAGCTAAAGCTAGTTGCCCCCCTACCCTCAACAACGAAAAAGTACACCAAGTACCAGTGTCTTCATGGATGAAAGGGTTAAACTGCGAAAGACTCGGACCGACTCTAGATTCTTTCCGAACTCTCCCCGGCAGTCAGACCAGTGCTCCATCCTCATCTTCCCGCTCTACTTCCACCCATCCAAAAAAAAAAACTAGCTTCCTCTCTTTTAATTACTTACCAGAATGCTAGAGGCTTACGTACTAAGCTCAGCACTCTCTATCTTGAAAGTTTCACATTTTTGTCCCATATTATTGTGTTAACTGAAAACCTGGTTAAAGCCGGACATCCTTAGTTCCGAAGTTTTGGCAGATCGGTACACAATATTTAGAAATGACCGTTTGTCTCGACGTGGAGGAGGGGTCCTCATCGCAGTGGACTCTAACTTCACGTCGGAACATTTCATATTCCAGGTTCAACAAGACCTGGAATTCCTGTGCATAAACTGATTCTTCCAGCCTTTTCTATTTTCATTACCTGCTCGTACATTCCACCGTCTTCGGATATCTCTATATACGAGCAGCACCTGTCCGCTTTTAAGAACTGTTTCTTCCTCGCTATCAGATAAAGACCACATGATAGTTCTGGGGGACTTCAATTTGCCAGGAACTGTTTGGTCTTCGGTAAACGAGTCGAATAGCCTTGTGCCCATATCAGGACATGACTTTATTGACGGCTTGCTAGTCCTGTCCCTGTCTCAAGTCAACCATGTGAAAAATTCCTTGGGTCGATTACTCGATCTGTGCTTCGTCTCGATCCGACCCATAGCGTTGTTAACCCGAGCCCTTCCGCTCACTATACCTGAAGACTCCTACCATCCTAAACGTGTCCGATGCTGTCGTAAGGCCGAGTTTACGAAGTTTTATGGCCTGATTAGGGATTTCGATTGGTCCGCTCTGTACTTGTGCACTGACGTTATGAAAGGCGCAAACATTTTCTATAATGTACTTGTCACACTCTTTGATTCTTGTGTCAAATATTTTTGTCCGATTAGATCTGGGAAGCCCCTTGGTTTACCAAAGAGCTATCCAGTCTAAAACATAAAATCAAGACTTTATAAAAAATTTCAAGAAGTTGGTTTCTTCTTCTCTCTCTCGCTATGTAATAGCTCGGTCGAATTTCACCATTGTAAACGCTCAATGCTACAAAAATTACCTAGCTCGATGCAGGATGCGCTTTTCTCAGGACCCTAAACAGTTTTACAGCTTCGTAAACAGCAAGCGTAAAACGTCCGCACATCCATCCTCGCTATCATTTCATAATTCGTCGGCAAACAATGATCAGGCCATTGCCGATCTTTTTTTTGCACAATTTTTTCAAACAACCTATTTCCATGAAAGCTACTCTGGTCAGCCGTATCCATACGTTTACCAAGATCGAACGGCATTTTCAGCCCTACGTTAAATGAAAGCTCTCTGCTTCAGGATCTTCGACTAGTTAAGCCGGTGTTCTCACCGGGTCCTGACGGAGTCCCCGCCTGTGTACTCAGGTACTGCGCCGACGCTCTGTGTGGACCCCTGCTTAAACTATTCACCCTATCCCTTTACTCCTCCTGTTTTCCTCCGATCTGGAAGGAATCGTTTATTATTCTTCTCCATAAGGCGACGATCAAAAACTACAAATGTACTAGAGTTTACCTCTTTTTTTATTAAAGGCTTCCATAGTAACATGCAGACGGATGTCATTTACACCGATTTCAGTAAAGCATTCGACTCTGTAAACCATTCCCTTTTAGCACAAAAACTTGACATTTTAGGGTTTCCGCCCAATCTTTTAAAATGGATTTCCAGCTACCTTTGCTCTAGGTCTCAAAGAGTCCTCTTCAAAAACTCTTTGTCTTCACTTGTTCAGGTTACTTTGAGTACCACAGGGCAGCCATCTTGGCCCCTACTTTTCACACTCTTCATTAATGACCTGCCTTCAGTATTAACAAACTCTCGAGTACTCATGTATGCGGATGACGTTAAACTCTGTGTCCAGTATAAGGACATTTTCATTTCACTCTCGCTTGCAGTCCGATTCAATAACTTTCAGTCATGGTGTTGTGCAAATATGTTACACCTGAATGCCTCGAAATGTAAAAAGTAATGACATTTCATCGCTCCAGCCCCTTGTTGGCTCTTTTTACACCCTCTGCGGTGGCTCTCTTGAGAGAATTACATTGGATGATGATCTTGGTGTTAAACTAGACCCCAAGTGAAAAATTTTCTGAACATATTTCTACCATGGTAAATAAAAGCCATGGGAGTGCTTTGGGTTTATAAAGAGGTTGTCAAAGGAATTTGACGATCCCTATATAACGAAACTCTCTTTATTTCGCTTGTTCGTCCGATTTTAGAGTACGGCTCGTGTGTATGGTGCCTCAGTACAAAGTACACCAAGACCGTATAGAATCAGTCCAGAAAAACTTTTTACTTTTTGCTCTGCGTGGCCTCAACTGGGATGAAGGTGTGAGACTGCCTTCTTACTCTTGCAGATTGCTCTTAATAGACCTTCCATCCTTACTTAATCGTAGAAAAATGCTTTGGTGTGATTTTCATGCACAACTTGATCAGGGGTGACATCGACAGTCCTGACTTGTTGAGACGCATAAACTTCACGATTCTAGATCCTCTAGAAATTTTATTCCTTTGTACCTTTCCACTGTGTAGATCGAATTATTCCTTGCATTAACCGTTTCGATCTTATGCTCGGATTATAATTCGTTCTACCATATAATATCCACCACTAAATCACTTCCTACTTAAATCACTAATACTAACATACCTTGCACGTAATTAGTAATATTCTTTTGTAACTTTGCATGTTTAGCGTTGTGTTTAGCCTTAATTTTTCCTAGAAAATTAGTCTAACACCTATCTTTCCTGCGTATTCGCGATCGGTTTCGGTACTCGTGTCGCGCGTCATGAGGCAGCGCCCCTCGGTCGGTTGGGCGGGAGGAAGGTTGCGTATCTGCCAGGGATCCGCGCGTAACATGCTTCGGCTTGGTGTCGCATGGGCCACTTGATGGTGCAGTCATTGCACATCAACGTCCTAAGGTATACCAGTGTCTTCATGGATGAATGGGTTCAACCGCTGAAGACTCGGACCGACTCTAGATTCTTTCCGAACTTTCTCTATTTCCTCCCGATACTCGTGACGTTGGATAATTTCGACAATTTTGCAAAAGACTTCACCATACTCGGTCGGTGAGACCGTTATTTCGAACCGTACGGTCGGGTTTCTACATTTTCTTACAAAGCGGAACATATAACAAAACACTCTAAGCAACTTGAGGTGTGACGAGAATCCTTCGATGACATCTACCAACTCCGAACTTTCCATGGCAGCGGTCAGTCCGACCGATGTCTTCCTCTTCTCCAACTCATTATCTTCTGAAGGCTCGAAATGAGGGTTTTTAGGCCAACCCTCTTCCTCATTGGACGATTTCTTTGACGTCACAACCTCTTGATACAATGTCGGCTGGGTTCTGTTTTGTCGGGACATGCCGCCACGTAGCTTCATCTGACCACTCTTGAATCTCTCAGCCCCTTTTCGAAACGAATGTCGACAACGTAGATGGATGCGACCAAATCCAGTGATACGTCACTTCAGAGTCTGACCAATATGCAGCTCGTTCGATAGCGGCCCTTTATAGGGGCTTGATTCTGTGGCAGAGATCCGCAAGAAGGTGAGCGGCACATAACTCAAACCTTGAGAGTGTTTTTTGGTCTTGAGCGGCGCTACTTTGACTTTTGACGTCAACAACGATATCTTCAAACCTTCTGCAGTTCTGTTACGTATATAGACGCACGCTTCATAAGCCCTCATGAAGGCGTCCGCGAAGGCATGTATCTGGACCGGTGACATCGGATCGGTAGAAACAAACCGAGGTATGGATATCTTTTCCAATTGAGATAGTGTGTTTTTCAACATGCTGTTTCCAAATGCATCGGAATCGACTCATCCCAATCTAGTTTGTTAAGCCACAGTTCCTGCACAAGATCTTGCCCTTTATGACAATAGGACTTAACAATCCAAGGGGGGTCGAACAACTTCGATGTCACCGACAGTATGTTCCGTTTTGTCGCTCGGAGACCCATGACTTCATTGTCAATTCTGAACTGAAAGGAGTCTTTATTAGGCAACCATGAAATTCCTAACGCCTTGGTCGATTCTGAATCCGAGATTATTATGGGCTTCACTGTGCTCTCAGATGCGGTAATCTCAGGTGAGTTCGAAAACCACTTCGCTAACTCAAACCCTGTGGTCTGAAGAACCTGAGATACTTCGGACTTAACTGCCCTTAGCTCCTCTACGCATGCAGCACCAGTCAACATGTCATCAACATAAAAGTCGGTCCCAATAACGTCAGCAGCTTTAGGGAATTTTAGTCTTGCTGACTCACTCAACCTTTTTAAACACCGGATAGCCAAGAAAAGGGCTGGTCCAGTCCCAAAAGTCACGGTGTTAAGCTTTTACAATCTCAAGGACTCAGATGGGTCTCTTCTCCACACTATCATCTGAAACTACCTATCCGCTTCATTCACCAATACTTACATCATTTTTACGTCGGCAGTCAGGGCGAACCTGTGCAGACGGATGCGGAGCACCGTTGAGTATAATTCCCCTTGAATGGTCGGTCCGACCATCAGAATCTCATTCAAGGCCACCTGAGATGATGTCTTTGACGACGCTTCGAACACGACGTAAAGCTTGGTTGATGTACTGTGGGGCCGAAGGACAAATTATATTTTAATGCGCTGCTGCGGCGGCGGCGTGCGGTGGCAGCAGGAAGTTCTCGCGGGGCGAGGGTGGTGGTGGCAGCGACGTCTGCGCGGCTATATTTTGATTTGCTGCTGCGGCGGCGGCGTGCGGAGGCAGCAGGAGGTTCTCGCGGGGCGAGGGTGGTGGTGGCAGCGACGTCTGCGCGGCTATATTTTGATGTGCTGCTGCGGCGGCGGCGTGCGGCGGCAGCAGGAGGCAGCGACGTCTGGGTGGCTGCCCCTTGTTGGGAGTGTTTTAGATTCCCCTGCGGCGCTGGCCTCTCAGGCTCAGCTGGTGCAATTGGTTTTACGACACAGTCGGAGTTTGAAGGCGAACAGCCGTTCGTTTATTAATTCAATTCTAAACTAAACTTAACTCCCAGATCCCCAGCTCGCGAACCATTCATGCAAGAATGGAATTCGCTGACCGTAATCAGGCGACGGCCGTTGGCCGATGGAGTGAGGGACGGGCTACAACAGCGTCAGTGCTGTGTCAGCTTTCTGAACTGAGCGCTGCAAGATGTTTATGTGTGGGGTGGCGCAAGATGATGAAGTTAAGGTGGCGCGATAACTTGTGATATGTGTTAACTGACACACTGATGTTGAATTACGTAGTGTGTAGTAGAAGGAACAGTATTTTCCGTGAGCGACATATGACCTAAGGAGAGGTACTCTTTCATGAATTCCAAGTACATTCTCTTCAACTCAAGGTCCTGAGACAATCTTCTTTGGAGCAACAAAAACCGCCGTTTCGCAACTTCAAAGGAGTTGACCAAACAATTTGGATCTGATTTAAACGGCAGCCTTACTTCGAACCGACCTGATGGCAATACCTGAGTCGTCTTTCGAAAGTAATTTTCACATAGCGTGTGCTCAGGCGAAATAAGTTTCTTTGGAGTTGACATTTCTTCCAGTGATCAGTGCGAGGTCCTATCAATGGAAACCAACCACTCTTTACTGCAACTTAAACTGCTTGCAGTTTGGGGGCAGGACTTTTTGGAAACATATTTTCCCGAAAAACCCAGCCAAGAAGGGTCTTCTGAAGAGTTGGATAGTCCGACCTTGCTTAATTTGACCAACAGCTAATAACTCAAAAGAATGATTCAGCTCCAACCAGCATGTCTATTCTTTTGTGGCTTGTAGAAGTAAGGGTCTGCCAGTGCACTGCAGTGGTAGTTTGTCTGGGATTTTCCAATCAGTTACATTAGTCTTTATTAGGCAACCATGAAATTCCTAACGCCTTGGTCGATTCTGAATCCGAGATTATTATGGGCTTCACTGTGCTCTCAGATGCGGTGTAACTTACAGGTGAGTTCGAAAACCACTTCGCTAACTCAAAACCCTGTGGTCTGAAGAACCTGAGATACTTCGGACTTAACTGCCCTTAGCTCCTCTACGCATGCAGCACCAGTCAACATGTCATCAACATAAAAGTCGGTCCCACAACGCCGCAGCTTTAGGGAATTTAGTCTTACACTCACTCAACCTTTTTAAAACACCGGATAGCCAAGAAAAGGGCTGGTCCAGTCCCAAAAGTCACGGTGTTAAGCTTTACAATCTCAAGGACTCAGATGGGCCCCTTTTCCACACTATCATCTGAAACTACCTATCCGCTTCATTACACCAATACTTACATCATTTTTACGTCGGCAGTCAGGGCGAACCTGTGCAGACGGATGCGGAGCAATCGTTGAGTATAATTCCCCTTTGAATGGTCGGTCCGACCATCAGAATCTCATATCAAGGCCACCTGAGATGATGTCTTTTGGACGACGCTTCGAACACGACGTAAAGCTTTGGTTGATGTACTGTGGGGCCGAAGGACAAATTATACTTTAATGCGCTGCTGCGGCGGCGGCGTGCGGTGGCGCGGTGTTCTCGCGGGGCGAGGGTGGTGGTGGGCAGCGACGCCCGCGCGGCTATAGTTTTGCATTTGCTGCTGCGGCGGCGGCGTGCGGAGGCAGAGGAGGTTTCGCGGGCGAGGGTGGTGGTGGGCGACGTTCGCGCGGCTATATTTTGATGTGCGTGCGGCGGGGCGGTGGCGGCGGCAGCAGGAGGCAGCGACGTCCGGGTGGCTGCCCTTGTGGGGAGGCAAGTGTTTTAGATTCCTTCGCGGCGCTGGCCTCCTCAGGCTCAGCTGGTAATTGGTTCCACGACACAGTCGGAGTTTGAAGGCGAACAGCCGTTCGTTTATTAATTCAATTCTAAACTAAACTTAACTCCCAGATCCCCAGCTCGCGAACCATTCATGCAAGAATGGAATCTGCTGACCGTATCAGCGACGGGCCGTTGGCCGATGGAGTGAGGGACGGGGCTACAACAGCGTCAGCGCTGTGTCAGCTTTCTGAACTGAGCGCTGCAAGATGTTTATGTGGGTGGGCAAGATGATGATGATGAAGTTAAGGTGGCGCGATAATCCTTGTGATATGTGTTAACTGGACACACTGATGTTGAATTACGTAGTGTGTAGTAGAAGGAACAGTATTTTCCGTGAGCGACATATGACCTAAGGAGAGGTACTCTTCATGAATTCCAAGTACATTCTCTTCAACTCAAGGTCCCGAGACAATCTTCTTTGGAGAGAGCAACAAAACCGCCGTTTCGCAACTTCAAAGGAGCTGGACCAAACAATTTGATCTGATTTAAACGGCAGCTTCCATTTCGAACTGACCTGATGGCAAATACCTGAGTCGTCTTTCGAAAGTACTTTCACATAGCGTGCTCAGGCGAAATAAGTTTCTTTTGAGCTGACATTTCTTCCAGTGATCAGTGCGAAGTCCTATCAATGGAAACCAACCACTCTTTACTGCAAATCCTTAAAACTGCTTGCAGTTTGGGGCAGGACTTTGGAAACATATTTTCCCCGAAAAAAACCTGCAGCTGCTAGGGTCTTCTGAAGAGAGTTTGATAGCGTGGACCTTTGCTTAATTTGGACTAACAGGCTAATAACTCAAAGAATGATTCAAATTCAACCAGCATGTCTATTCTTTGTGGCTTGTAGAAGTAAGGGTCTGCCAGTGCACTGCAGTGGTAGTTTGTTCGGGGTTCCAATCAACATTAACGATGTGAATGAATTGGATTTCAGGCAGAAATCAAAAGGAAATCTTACAATTTATCGACTTCTCCTATCGAGAGAATCGGAACCGAACCATAGATCGATGACACGGTATCGATTAGGCTTGGTCAGGATCCCGAATCAAGGGACGATGCCAAAATGTGACTGTTGCGAACACTTTTGGCAGAATCACATTTACCAACGACGTCGCGGCATGTGAGGGGGTGGGAAGGGTTTGAAAAATATTAAACACCGGGTTGTCGTATACGCGCTTTAGTCAGAATCGATGCAAATAGTGATGAGCGGTCGCAAACTCGACATTTGGCAACCTTGACTTGGAACGCCTTTCAATTAATCATAAGGATGCAGACTTTTGAACTCAAACCTAGCATAAGGCACGAAAGTTCAAAATCTCCCCGAATTTTTCCGCTGATGGGAAGTGGGTATAGCCAATGAATTGCGATTGTGCGATTGCTTGGCATGAACGCTTTTGGAGTCTCCGCAAAAATGCTGGTATCGACGATTTAAAATTTTTTAAAATCCAATGGTGCGGAATATTTACCTCTTTAAATTTTGCACTGGGCGGAATTTCAAAACGATATGAATGTCGAGCACGTATCGTTCCTATCGAGAGTAACGAACCAGACGACACGGAGGGCGGCGGGTCGCTTGTTGCGATGTTTTTGCAAGGCATCGGATAAACGAAATTAAACACTTTGCGTTGGGTTACAATGCCTTTTAGGCCGGGCTCGGCCCCCAAATTCATCTTTGTTAAAAATATCTTCTAAATCCGAATTTTACCACTAAATTTCGGTAAGCAATTTAGGTTGAGCACGAGTTGGGGCGGTAGAAGCAGATAGGCGGCCGTCGTTGAAAAGGCATCGATAAACGTCTATCTTTGCATTGCAGCCCATTTTTCAACTCGGCCCCCAAATTCATCTTTGGATCAACTCCACCTTCTAATAGGTTGGCCTCCCTTTCAATGATAGCCGAATTCAAAAACATCGAGTCTACATTGCAAGCTCTATCAACCGTAATGGATCAAACCCACCTCTGCAAGCGATCTTCAAAGCGGCGAATGCTTTTGACTGACTTTGAGCTTATTCCCTAGTTCGAGTATCAGCCTTATTTCTTGTGCCATTTTATTTTATTTTTGTTTTTATTTTTTATTAATCTACGCGACGACATCCACTGTTTGTAGATGTATAACTACAAAAATGTCCAAAGAACGAAACAAAAGAAGCCAAAAACGATACACCCTCACACTGTAGGGTAGCGCGTCACTTTCCAAGTGAGAGCAAAAACATTATACCCTCAGAAAACAGGGTAGCGTGTCACTTGTCGTCCCGTTTTGATCAAGCGCGGTAATCTTCGAACAACCAAAACAGAAAGCAAGCACCGGTGGCTAAGCGAAAAACGAGAAACGAAAAATAATGCACCGGTAAAGCTGCTGTTACTATACCAGTACTCGAAGAGAAAAGGGTATATTGTATTTGTGGTAAAAGTGGATGTGTGTAACATAGAGAAGGAATTATTTCCGACCCTATAAAGTATATATATTCTTGATCAGCATCAATTGCCGAGTCTATGTAGCCCTGTCTGCCCGTCCGTCTGTCCGTCTTGTTTGTCGCCCAATGCTCGAAGGCTATAAGAGCTAGAGCACCTACATTTTTCAGCCAGACTGATGTGATATCTCACTCCTAGAAAAGTGTTTCAAAATTTCGCCACGCCCACTTCCGCCCCCACAAAAAGCGCACATCTGTGGCGTGCAGAATTTTAAAGATAACAGAAAACTAAAAATGCAGAGTCATAGAGAAAGACCATATCTATCAGAGGCCCAAATCTGAATTAGATCGATCTTTCCACAATTTTGAAGATAGGAAAAAACGAAAAATGCAGTATCGTAGGAATGAACCAGATTCCCGAATTTGGTTTAGATCGGATCATTATTGTAGCCACAATGATGAAATGAATTTTCAGCAGCTTTTCCCCGCGCACCTGCAACAAACAAACAAAATATACTTTTTTTTTGAGGGTTGATAGCTACTACTGATTCTCTCACACTCACAATCACGCTCGCACGCTCTGCCTCGTGCAGTGTACGTGTGTTGTTGTGAGAACTGATGTAGATGTAGATGGCAGATGCAGCAAACAAATGTTATATGTAAAATGTAAAAGCTGATACAACATTTGAGTCGGGTAGAGTTTACAGAGACTCCGTACGTTCTTTCTCGTTTTTTATTATTATGGTTATTGGTTGATTGCTTATTTAAGATTGTTTGCTTGTACTCAAGAACATCTCGTTTTATTTGAGTGCACATTTTTGATATTTCTGAAGCATAAACGTGTTAAATCTATTTTGCACATTTCTATCATTTGATTTATGGGAGATTTGGTATCTAAATCAGAAAGTTGAACACTTAGGAATAATATTGTTATAATAAAGGAATGTATTTTGTTGTTTAAGTATCGAATTCCAACATACAAAATGTAGAAAAAAAATTCTCTTATCTTAAAAATGATCTCCAGGACTTTACTATCAAATTCAATTATATTTCCAAACTGATTAATTATAAAACTTATTGCTTATCGGATTTTCGATATCTAAGATTACATTTATAGTTGCCAATAATGGATGGTCTATAATTGTATCAGACCTCAGGAAATCATATACCGATCCAGTTTTAATTGAATATACCCCTTTGTATGTAACCAAATGCATCCATTCATCTTTATCTAAAGCCAACGAAATTATTTTAACTTTGCTGCATCCAGATCATTGAGTAAATTTTCTTGAAGTCGAAAACCTCGCACTTTAACTTTTAAATTATGTACCACATAATATTTAAGTCCGAAAAATGACTTCGTGGTCCTGTTTCTTTGTAGTCGACACAATTCTTTTGATTGAAGCGTATCCATTGGGGTTGAATGCTTCTGTTAATCTGAGAACTCTTTGCTGAATTGAGCGGTATATAAAAAAGGGTCAGATATTGAAGACTTATTCAGTTTATTCCAAAATCTTAAACCGACATGAACACAAATGACAGGAAATCAAGCGTTATAGTTGATTTTCAATATCTCATTAGAAATAACAAACAAGTTTTCATTAAGGAATTAGCGTTTATGCAAACCCCGAATTTCTTTTTATTTGAAGACTCCATATCACCTAAAATGAATGGGACAATGAAATGATTAAACAACAACATATGCATCAGACCATAAGTGGATTGAAATGGTCAGATGGTGAAATATTATATCATATATAAGTTTATGTGAAATACTCTCACCACTAAACAGCACTGTCATTGTACGTGATGAAATTAAGAAGACGTTTTTATCAAAAGTATTTAACAAATAACATTATTGATATCGATATTGGAATTATATTATTATATTATATATTTATATTTATAT
Organism: Drosophila bifasciata; assembly: GCA_009664405.1. NCBI lineage: Eukaryota > Metazoa > Arthropoda > Insecta > Diptera > Drosophilidae > Drosophila > Drosophila bifasciata. The sequence continues at coordinate 30,006,714 of CM019044.1, forward strand.
TTTGATACCAACTGTAGAATCTACAAAAAGCTCCTCTAAGATGTGCTCTAAATAATTTATTTAAGCTTTTTGTTATCTTGAAAGTTCAAATTACAATGTATACTGTAATGGTGGACTCATATGTTTAGACTTTCAGTACTATTTGTTTAAAATGGATACCTTTAAAACGTTTGTTTGAAAAATGATCCACGCAAAAGAGGATTCACAGAAGTTGTTTCTTGCAATTATTGCGGCTCTACTACTCATTTCGAAAAAGACTGTAGCAAAAACGCGACCAGGAGAAGCCTAATAAAATTATACATATTTAATGATAGAAAACATTTTAAATAATCAATTAAGAAGAGAATCAAAAAATAATAAAAAACTCCTAAAATGTTTAAACAATTTATTCATCCTTTTACAATACTAATTTGCGGACCTTCAGGATCTGGTAAAAACAACTTTTTTAGAAAATTTAACAACCAAAAGGAATGACTTGCTAAACATTTCAATTAATCGTATACTTTGGTGTTATGGAGAGGAGCATGCTACACCAAATTTTTAAAAACTTTGAGTAATATAAAGGAGTTCCAGAAACAATTGAAAATGAAGATAACGAGCCCATTCTTTTTAGTATTGGATGACTTGATGATGGGTGCTGTTTGAGGGGCCAAGCTTTTTTGGCATCTATTTATTTCCGAAATCAATTAAAACAAGCCAATTCGAGACGTTATAAACAATGTTTAATTAAATAACCATGCGGTTCATCTGTGACTTCCTTATATATTCTGAAGAGCTCCTGGGAATTTCCAGGATAAATTTGTCTTATAAGCACTGAAATTGTAGTTATCTCTAGGGTTTTAGAACGCAAAATATGTATTTTGTGTTTAGTGAAATATCTCGGGTATGTGAGGATTTATGAAATATATTTTATGTAACTACTGTTACAGATATATTGCGGTGGTGAGATCTTTTCGTAAATAGCTCACATACACTTTTATTAAATGCACCTGTTTGGGCCAGCGGCTATTTCATCGTCAATTTAATGTAACATTACGTATTAGTATAAGAGCATCTAAGACCCTAAACTTATGTTGTTTCCAGCGTTCGGCTGTGCTGCTGCGTTCTTCTCTGTTAAAGGGCGCTCTGCACCTGCCGCCTCGGCACTAGCTTTGATCGACCGTCGTTGCTAAGTAGCAGTTCTATGTTAATCTCTCTCCGCATAGGTTGCATATCGAGCCCCTTGCGTGCTTTTATCTGGCCTGGCAAAAGAGCGAGCAATTGGCTTCCGCTAGTCGCCTAATAATTAAAACATTGCTTATAACGTCTCGAATTGGCTTGTTTTAATTGATTTCGGAAATAAATAGGTGCCAAAAAAGCTTGGCCCCTTAAACATTGGTGACCCCGACGTGATTTAACTGCAAGTTGAATCGTGTTTTGTTAAAACCTTCAAAAATCGAACAATATATTCGTTGCTGTGCAGTGTAACTATAAACAATTACATTTTGTGAAAATAAAAACAGTTAAAGTGCAAGCTCAGTGAGACTGCAGCCGTCAAATATTCCGTTGCTTAATCGCCGAATCTCTTTTGCCCTGCGCCGCTGCAGCCGCGGTTCGTGACTTTTCGTTCTTCTATTCTCGATCCCACTCTGTTCGGACGTCGCTTTTAAGCGGTCTTACATTTTCCGTTGTTTCGTTTGTATTACACCGCTTAGCATGTACAACGAGCCGAATACAGTCGCGGGCGAAACTATTGCGATGGTTGAAAGAAGGCTGAGGTTTTACAAACGTAAAGTTCAGTCCCTGCATGATCGCCTGAACCGTCTTGGCGAGTAATTGGGAAATAAAATCGACAAACTAAGTGCGTCCGAAATAGATGTGAGCCTCGATATATTGCCGGAAATGCATGAGGAGTTCAACAAGTCCCATAATGAGCTGGAATCGCTGGATGAAAAACGATTGAAGTGAGCTGCGTGAAACATTCGATGCCCTGTTCATTTCCTTTTGAAAGCTGGTCTGCTTTCTGCTCGAATTAGGACACCTACGCGTAGCCGCTCGTTTCACTAGCCTGCCAAACAGCTCTGGAGGTCATACCATCATCATGGCTCACAAGCAGCGGCTTCCTGATCTGAAGCTTCCTAGATTCAGGCGGCTATGTGGAATATGCGGATTTTATTGCAATGTTCACCTGGTCATCGAAGGAGATCCAGACCTCAGTGAAATCGAGAAGTTCCATCATCTTCGCTCATGTCTCACGGATGCGGCCCCCGATTCGGTTCAATCGTTGGAGCTCTCTCTTAGCAAACGCTTTAATAACAAACGACTTGTTTTCCAGCACACACCATGAGATTCTTGGCTTAAGAAGGTAGACTCGCCTTCTGCTAAAAGGCTTCGGGAGTTCTCGACGCACTCAACTTGCATACGCGTGCCCTGCAGACATTGGGAAGGGCTGAGAAGATATCGGGATGCATGTAATCCAGATGCTGCTACAAAAACTACATGCGAAGACCCAAACCAAATGGGAAGAGACTGCGTCATCGGACAGGATACCCACAGCTTGGGAGTTCTACGATTTCCTGGGAGAAGAGATGCCAGAAGATTGAGAACGTGCAATACGCTGTAGCGACACACGCTGGTAGCGCTCAGGTGGAAAAAAGCCAGTATAGACATCCAAAGAAAACATTTGTTGCCTCTACTCCGTGTCGTTTTCGATGGCTCTGCAGCTACATCAACTGGATTCCTTAAATGATGTGATGATGACAGGTCCTGCTATTCAGCCTGCATTGCTTACCATTCTGATTCGGTTCCGCACATATCCCGTCGCTCTCACTGGTGACATTTGTAAAATGTTCCGCTGCATAAGGGAATCTCTCCTGACAATTATCTCCAGTGTAATCCCATGGCGATATTCCATCCAGTCCGAGGTTCAGGTCTACACATTAGACACCGTCACATATGGTACGAGGGCTGCACCGTTTTAGCTGGTCCGCTCAATGCACCAGCTGGCCATCGACGAAGGTGAGCCCCCTCGGTCGCAGAGGTCAAGGAAAAGATGCGCCAAGCTTCAAGTTTACTTTCGTGCGGTAAATTCAAACTTAGAAAATGGTGCTCGAGTAGCCAGAAGGTGCTTGATGGAATTCCGAAAGGCGACCTAGAGAAGTTTCTGCGATTTCATGATGGATGCGACATCACAAAAAACTCTTGGTTTAACGTGGACCCTGCGTCAGTTCAGCTACTGTTTGCACAAATTCGAGGCTCTCCAAGCGTTCGGTTTTATCAACGATTGCGCGGTTCTACGACCCCTTTGTATTGATTAATCCTGTTATTGTCAGGTGCAAGATCTTCCTTCAGTAGCTTTGAGAGAAAAAACTTGACTGGGATGAGAGCCTACCGGCATCGCTGCATTCAACTTGGATGGACCTGAGAAACAGCCTGGCAAGCATCTATCGAATTTCATTTCCTCGCCTTGTCCATCCTTTCAGTGCAGCTTTAGAGATCCATGGATTTTGTGATGCCAGTATGGAGGCATATGGTGCGTGCATATATGTCGTGTCCAGGGAAGGCGAGTCATCGAGCAATGTTTTGTGCTCAAAGTCACGAGTGGCGCCACTAAAATCATTAAGGGAGACGGAAATCTTCCCAGGTCATCGGAGTATTTTGATACGTGATGAGCCAGCCAAGTTTTGGGTTTTCTTTGGCAAATCGAGTGGCAACAATTCAGGATTTAACGCATGGCATGAAATGACGCTATCGTTGAATCCCGCTGATATCCTCTCGAGAGGCTCGTTTCCCAGCCACCTCATTCAGTAAGAGCTGTGGTTTCACGTCCCTCGTTTTTGTTAGGCCCTAAGATGAGTGGCCTGCATATCCCGTTTCTGAAACTTCTGAAACCATTGAGCTTCGCGTGTATTGCTAATCGTTTCTCCGCATGCTGATCTCACTCCGGACGCAAATTCGTTCTTTTGGAATGCAGCGCACATTCTCCTACATGCTTAAATTCGTTCAACGTCTTAGGCATCCTGACTCACGGTTTCTGGAAATTCAGCAAGAAACGCATCTTCTAGTTCGGCACGTTCAGCCGGCAAAGTTTGTGGTCGGCCATAAAGGAGATTAGGCAATGGGCAAGTCAGGAAGTCTAGCTCCATCAGTTCGCTCTCTCCGTTCATCGATCCGGCTGGTTTGATTCGTTGGCGCCAAGAACGAGCTTTTGTCCGTCCGTCCGTCTTGTTTATCACTCATTGCTCGAAGGCTATTAGAGCTAGTGCAACCAAATTTTTATCCATTTCTCAATTTTGATATCTCACATAGAAACGACCAAGAAAAGTGTTTACGGATCGGAATTTCACCCAATATAGCCCACTTCCACCCCAAAAAATGACAAAGGGCTATAAGAGGGGAGTCTGTTATTTTCTACGAAACTACATTTTTATACCCGTACTACCGAAGAGTTAAAGGGTATATTGTATTTGTGGTAAAAGTGGGATGTTGGGTGACATAGAGAAGGAGTATTTTTCGACCCTATAAGTTAGGTTAGGTTAGGTTATATTGGCTGCCGGGCTGTCATGAGCTGTCATGAAAAAAGGGCGAGCGCAAGTGTTGTAGCCTTCTTCTACTGAGAGCCGGGCAGGAGCAGAACCGGTGCTCCACTGTTTCCCCCTCTTCCTCATTTCTATAGTTGCGGCAGTATTCATTATATAGGGCTCCCATCCTTCTGGCATGGGTTCCTATTAGCCAGTGTCCCGTGAGGGATCGAAAGACAGTGCTGCACCTTTTTCAGCTGAGCTTACATAGCTCAGTGGTACGCTTCTTGTTTATAGTTGGCCACGTTTGTCGCGTGATGCGACATCGTGGTGTGTTTTGCCACCGACTGTCCGATGCGACTAGCATGAATTGCTCTTCTATGATGGGCTTGCAGGTGGCCATAGGCATACATGTATCCTCCCCTTGTCGAGGAGAAAGAGGTAGTAGTGCCAGCTCTGGACAGTTCATCTGCTATGAAGTTACCTTCAGTGTCCTGGTGACCCAGGACCCATATCAGGCTAATAAAACTGCTAAGCCATCTCGTGAAGAGATTTGCGGCATTTTGCTACTGTGGCCGTATTCGATGTAATCGCATTTAGTGATTTGATCACAGCTTGGCTATCACTGTATATGCTTATATGGGTTACCGAAAAGTCAATGTTTTGATGTAAATCAGAGATTTCCAGATTGCTGTGACTTCGGCTTGGAAGACACTGCAGTGATCCGGAAGCCTAAAGGAGTGCCTTATATTTAGTTGCTCGGAGTAGATACCTCCTCCTTCGTAATAACGAAGGACAATAGTCCATTTTGGAGTCATCCGTGAAGATTTGAATGGCTCCACCAGGACCCGGAGTTCTGAAGCCAGCTATCACGGAGAGGGATATTTATTTCTAAGGGAGTTTCTGTATACCCCTCGGAATGCAGTAGTCCGTTTTTGTGGGGACGTTTTTTGTTTTGCTTAGAATGGATGAGTGTCCCATATTTTTCGATACCCATTGGTCAGAGTCTTTAAACGAATTGCTGCCATGAGTGCCTCGAGCCTTACCTGCAAGGTCAGACTCTGGAGGCACAAGACAGCGCTTAGCGCATCAATCGGTGTGGTGCGAAGTGCTCCACTGATGCAGAGTGCGGCAGTTCTTGTACCTTGCCGAGCATTTTGGTGATGGACTTTTTTGATAAAGCCGGCCGCCACACCGTGACTTCGTAGAGTAGTATTGGTCTGAATATTGCTAGATATATCCATTGGACTATACTTGGGGTAATGCCCCCACTTTTAGACCAATGGCTTTTTTTGCAGGTGTAGAGGGCTATCGTAGCCTTCTTCACTCTTTTCTTTGATGTTTTGGTTCCAGTTGAGCTTGCTGTCAACCACCAACCCCAGGTAACAAGCACTATCGCTGAAGGATAGCCTGCATTCGTTAAGGATTGAGGGATGAGGGGTGGAATCTTGTATCTACGTGAAAATAATACAAGTGCTGCTTTTCAAGGGATTTACTTCCCCAGTCCGCGCGATTTTGTCCAATCTGACAGTTTCGCGAGCTTTGCTGACATTAGGTCGAGTGGACGATCCCATCGACGTCGTCACCGACCTGCATGTGAGCAATTGAACGATAAGCGTCGTCAAGTGATCGTCCACCCCAGGCTCGTCAAACCTTCCGTGATGGCTCTTGGTATGACATTGTTGATGGCTCCCTCGATATCGAGAAAGGCAACTAGGGAATATTCCTTTGAATAACGGCATGTTGTGCGTCTGACAGAATCTTTGGATTTATCGTAGCCCTTAGATGTAGTCCGACTAGTCTCTCAAATGTCTTGAGGAGAAAGGACGACAGACTGATTGGTCTGAATTTTTTTGCGGTGGAGAGCGAGGCTTTTCCCGTTTTGGGAATAAAGACAATCTTTCCTTTAGGCAATGCGTCAGGAATTTTCCACACTATGAGTATCTTGGAAAAAATATACTTTGAAGCCAATCGGTTGCCATTTTTCCTGCCTTTTGTAATTGGGCTGGGATAATCATGTCAGGGCCTGGTGATTTAAATGGGTTGAAGCTGTTTACTGCCCAGCTGATGTTCCGTTTCAAGAGGATGTGTGCCATCGAGGTGACCGAGCCTTCTATAGGTGAGTAGGTCGGCTCAATGGTTGTGCACCCGGGGAAGTGAGTGTCTAGTAAGATGTGTAGGGACTCCTCACTGGTGCTAGTCCATGTACCATCGATACGCTTAAGGTATCCCACCGAGGTGGTAGTTTTTGAGAGAATCTTTACGCAGCCTTGCTGCTTCTGAAGTTTCCTCTATTTCTGTGCAAAATTTTTGCCACGAGGCTCTTTTGCCCTTTTTGTTTCTTTTTTGTAGAGGGCCAGACTATATTTGTAGTCTTCCCAGTGTTCCTCCTCGTTGGCGCTTTTGGCTCTGCTGAAAGAGGGCCCCGCTTCTCCTACGTAAGATATCTATTTGTTTTGACCATCATGGGGGTTTCTTTTTCCATTTCGGTTTTGTTGCGGGGCATGCTGCCGTGAAGGACTTGTTGCATGATTCCGTAAATGTGTCCACTAGACGATTTTAGTCATCTTGAGTGTCCGGGCACCGTGGTGCCATTATGTGGATTAGTTCCTCCATCTTTTTACTATATCTGTCCCAGTTGTCTTTCCTGTGATTGATGAAGTCAATTGGTTTTGGGCACTCGAGTCTCATTATTGTCTCGATGTACCCGTGGTCAGAGAAGGAATGGTCCTCTAGAACTTTTCAGCTCTCGATTAAGTCAGACATTTTGTGAGACCTTATCTCCTTCTACCCAAGGCTCCTGGATTAGGACTACATCTGCTCCGCTCTCGTCCAAGGGGAGTATTATGGCAGCTGCTGCTGCTTTACAGTGGTGGAGATTGATTTGAAGTACCCGTAGGGTCATCATCAGGTTTCTCCACCACTATTACATCGGCGTCGGTGTCGTCGACGATGTCGACGTCCTCCCGACACATGGCATCGAAGTCATGCATGAGCAAGGTGTCCGAGGAGTAGCCGTCCTGCTCCGGCTCCAGCTCGCAGTCGGGTGCTTCGGTCTCCGAGGCAGTGTCCTGCTCGTCTGGGGTTGTCGACAGGACGCGCCTCGGCCGGTGCATCCGACTTGTACACCTTTATGGTGACAGAGCTGAAGCCAAAGTTCAGCTCGCCTCTAGCTGCCTCTATCGGGGCCAGCGACTTTTTGTTAAGGACGACCACCGCTTAGTTTGTGGGGCCTGTCGTCCTCCCCACCTTCACCACCTTCCAGTCCGAGAACGGAAGGAGTGGGTTGCATCGCTGCAACATCTTGAGGATGCGGTCTGGCTCTCTGGAAGGAGGCAGGCACCCATACTCTTGCCCTGGGTCTACTGGGCACCTCGCTCCAGTCAACAGCGACCAGCTTCGCCCCTGGGTAGACCTCTCCGACTTGCGCTACCGCTGCTTTGTAAAGCTGGATGGATCGTGTGTCTTTGCAGGCTATAATTTGTAGTGTGCCCTGGTACCACCCCATGTCTTTGCAGACTGGTGGGAGGCCGAGCTCCGATTCCAGCAGCTCGAAGCAGCGATCGGCCAGTGCCACTTCCACCCACTTCCAGTGGTTTCTTGGGATTCTGGCATCCGCGCTGCTTTGTCAAGGACGCCGATAAGCGTCCTCTCCTGGCAATCTGCACGAATGAGACATTCGGCAGCACCATGGAGCGGGGCGGGCGGGCCCCGGAGTCTCCTGCGAGCGCTGCCTCTTTGGTTGGGGACCTTCTTCTTCGGCTCCTTGCCGAAGTTGGGGGAGCACCCCTTTTTGAAGCCCACTCAACCATCTTAAGCCACCGGGCTGGACGTCATCGTGGCGCTCTGCCTACGGAGGATGTTGCCAGCACTCCGTATTTCGGCATACGTATATTTTTGTGGCTTGAGCACTGGTCGATGAAGACTCGACCCCTGTTACCTTACCAGCAGGCAGAGCAACCGCAGGCTTGCATTGCCGTTCTGCCAAGGTGTTGGTTTTGGGGGCCGATTCGCCACCCACCCCAGAACTGGGATGGGACCCCTTAGGGTTCGCCACAGCACTTGTCGCCGAGCAGGATTTTCCTGCTGTAATGCGGGTTAGGCCAGGCCTTTGGGCCGCTGCCTTTCCCTGTGAGGGATTGGCAATTGGGGAGTGCCATGCTCCGTTTTGTTAATTTTGTGTTTGTTATTTTCCATTCTGTTTCCACGAGATGCAAAGAAGAAGCAAGGTCCGTCCAGGCAGAGATTCGCGTTGCCCGGATAAGGCATACTTAGAACAGGGGGCAGCCAAGTCCCTGAGAACACCGTTCACGACTGGGCTAGTTTTTATACCGGGCCCCCCGCCAGGCTGACTATCGGCACGGTTCGTATGACACTCTTAGTCCGGCCCGGTGTGAGGTGTGTGGGGGGTTGGCATGTGGGTAGGTAGTGTGTAGGAAGGAAGTGTGTGAGTTACTTAAGAGAGGCGGCACCACAAGCGCATCGTCAGTGTTGCTGCGTCGCGAACACCCGCTGGCTACGTCCGGGACCGCTTATTTTCGGTACTCTCCCTCAGACTCAACTAAGTTCTATTTTTTGTGATGCCCGCTTATTCGCAGCTAACCTACCCAGTAGACCGGTCGCTATCCGCAACCTGCGACCCGTCCGGTGGCCTCAGCTAGGCCCCCTCTGAGTCACATCAAAGCTCAATGAGTACCAGACTCTATAAAGTATATATATTTTGATCAGCATCAATAGCCGAGTCGATATAGCCCTGTTCGTCCGTCCGTCTATCCGTCCGTCCGTCTGTCTGTCTGTCCGTCTTGTTTGTCGCCCATTGCTCGGAGGCTATAAAAAGATAGAGCAACCAAATTTTACTTCCAGACTGATGTGATCTCTTCACCTTAGAAAAGTGTTTAAAAATTTCACCCTGCCCACTACCGCCCCCACAAAGGAGCACATCTCCGGCGTCCGCAATTATATATATAAACACAAACATACGCAGTCGAGACCTAAAAGAAAAAACAAAAAAGAAATTAACTATAAGAGACATTTATACTTAAATCAAAATGACCACTAATATCGAATTTAGGAAAAGCGAATTGATATGTTTAAGACACATGCTACACAAAGTTCTATTCTGAGATATGAAGAAGTTTCATACAACGCTATAGCTTAATAGGACAGTGCCTCTTCAATTGAATTCGTTTGCTTAGAAATGGTGAAACATATCGAGACCTGTCAAGTGTTTACTTAAGACTTGTTGTACAATTAAGAAAAATGATAACGGCAACATTGAAGGATTCAATATTGGCGTAGTGAATAATATTCTGCATTCAATGTTCAGAAGTTATTCTGTATATTTAAATAATATATTGGTGTCCCAGATTGATAATGATGATTGATAATTTGCAAACGATTTTAAACTATGGTAGTGACGCCAGTGACAGTCACTTAGCAAACCCAAGGTTATTATCCTAACTATGGTAAACTGTGATCTGGTAGATATATAAAACCGATGGAAATATTATGCTCAAAAAAAATATTTTTCAAAGCAGTCATAAAGTTGAACTCTTCGAAAAGTTCATGGAGATATATTTGATCAACTAAAACTGCTAATAAATAATGTTGATTTGAGGATTACTTTTAACATTGAAAAACAGCATTTTATTTAATGGAATCTAAAACTGAATCTAATCTTAAGATATTGAAGCACAACTTTTCATGAACCACATAAATATTAATCTAAGCATTATATTGGCTCATCATCATGTTTTACAAACTAAAAATGCCATTTATTCATTTAGCAAAAGTCCAAGTAAAAAATCATTTACAATTTATCCATGAAAAAATACGTTATCAATTAACAACGCAGTTATTGGACAACACCTAAATTTTTGCTTTTCGCATGGTCAAAAACAAATCATATTCCGGACATCGAGACTTGAATCCCTTCAATTTTAATCATTTTAAACTTAAACTTTTTGAATCTATTGGTTAATGGGGGTTCAAGTACCATCACAGGCACTTGAGTTTGATTTCTCGAACTCGGAAAACGCTAAAAGCTCTAGAGGATACAATATGCTATTCAGATCAAGTGGAATAAAACATTATGATCAAGGCTTACAAATAACAAAAGAAATGTTTGATAAAAATAGTTTTATACCAGCATTTGACATAACTGCAGACCATCACAATTCAACTGTATGCTCAAATTTAATTTCTCAAGGAGCCATCCGAATTGAAGAATGTTTTTCTGAACACCTAACAGAAGCAGTTACTTGCTTGGTATACTGTGAATATGACTCAATGATTGACATTGATAAAAACGCCTATGTATATTTTGTTAAACGTTTATTCTTTTATATAAATAATAAAAATTGTCTGCACACCATTATAAGAATAGAAATTATTTAAAATAGGCACTGTTTTATACTAAATTATTGAATCAAAATTACATTATCTTTTATACTGTCATTAGTTCAATTTTATACATAAGAGATCTATACTGATTGGCAGTTGAGTTGATAATTAGTAAATGTTTCGAATGTTGTAAAAGCCAGATGTCTTAAATATGATTGGTTGTTGGGTGATAATTGAAATATTCCTTCTATTCTATACGTATACGACTAGTATACGATTTTATATCTACATATATACATTTTCTGTCTTTTTATATATAACCGGTAACATGAAAACATTATATAAACAGAATGAAATGCATACATTCCTTTGAACATACATATAATAAGAATTCCATTGCTCCAAGGTTAGTTTTTAAAAAGTGTTTTTATTTATCTTAACCTTATAGTAGAACATTGATGTGATTTGAATTCCCCGACCTAATGTGAGAAAGTCTCAAACGGAACTAATTTCTTTCTTTTTCGAGATCTTGATCTCGAAACCTCCTTTAGAAATCTTTAAAGCTTAGTTTCTTGCTTTCCACTTCGGAGCTGAATCGGTCTTCGGATGCGTCGGGGATGGCTTCGGCTGAGAGAGAGGCGAAGCTTCGGTTATTAGAGGCGAAGCTTCGGTGCGAGAGGCGAAGCTTCGGTTGCGAGAGGCGCTGCTTTAGTGAGAGCGACTGATAAACAATGCGTTGGCCTACTTGAGAGTGGCGTGGGAAATGCATCGGCTTAGATAAGAGGGCGGCCGCATCTGGTGATCGGTATTGGAATACGTCTGGGGAGCTCATTTGTTTACAAGAAGTGAGAGTGTGGAACCGAACTGATAACGGAGTGGTCAGTGTCGTTTGATCGGAATGCATGAGACTTCCTGTTGATCTCGGCTTGGCTACTCATGCGTTTGTGCAGGTGTTGGGGTGTCTCATCTTATGTTTATCATATCTCTTTTAGATATGGGTCCTTGGGTGTGAGGGTGAGTGCTAGAGCATATGCATCATGTGTATTGGTATTGGTGTGATTATGGATGTGGTATAGTGCTTAACATATAAATGATGCGTAAAATGGTGTGGAGCATAATGGATATGTTAGGTTAGGTTAAGGCGTTAGCGGAGGGGGGAGAGGCCTCCCCTGCGCTCACTTGGTCCAGTTAGTGGACCATTGTGATGCCGCATGGGCGCGAGCCCCCTTCTCCTGGCCTCAACCGTGGTGAGCAACTGGCGCCGAGCTATGGGCAGTCCCATCCGGTGGCCTGGATGTATTTAGACACAGACCCCGGTTTGGTTTCGGAAAGGTCCGATATGTCTGCTTAGGAAAGAAAGGGGCCCCGAGGAACCGCAGTTTTCGGTTTCCCAGGGCCGGGCAGAGACAGAAGAAGTGGTGAACCGACTCCTCCTCGTCCCTACAACTTCGGGTGCAGAAGTCGTTGTGGGGATCGACAGTCTTGCAGCGTGTGTGCCGATCTGCCAGTTCCCCCGTGATGGCTCGGGTGACGGCGGAGTAATGTGCTCTGCTGAGTCTATAAAGCTCTTCCGAGCGTTTTTCAAACGATTTGGCCAAATCGCTCTTGAAGTTCTGCATGTGATGGTCAGCTGCCATTGCCTGTCAGCAATTTGCTCGAATGCCTCGTGCGTTAATAGCCTGCACGTAGCTAAAGGCATCGCTACTTGCTCCCTCTCCGGAAGGAGAGGTGCAGTATTGACCTGCCTAGCTAGCTCGTCGGCGGCATCGTTCCCGGCAATGCTCTGCGGTCTCATTTAGAGACCTGCGACAGTCGTTAACGGTCGCTGAGTTCGACGCAATAGATCCCAGAGCCTTGAGGGCTGCTTGGTTGTCTGAGAAGACGCACACTGAGTGTCCGTCTAAAGAAAAGCTTGGAGACGATGGAAACGGCCTCCTTGATGGCTAAGACCTCTGCCTGGGAACACGCTGTAGTGGTCCGGAAGTCTGAAGCAGAGACTGATGTTGAGCTCGTCGCAGAAGACGCCCCTCCCACGCAGCCGTCTAATTTTGAGCCATCAGTGTAGAAGTGGATCGCGTTTGCAGGTCCAGGTTCGCCCCTCTTCCAGTCCTCCCTGAGTGGGATGGATATCTGAAAAGGCGTCGAGAGGTAGTCACTTGGGATGCAGTAGTCTGTCCTCTCTGACGTTGCGAGTTCTATTAGATTTCGAGTGGCCAACCGTGGTGGTTTTCCACAGGTTGGATTCCCTCATTCTAAGGGCGGAGAGTGTTGCAACCTTTTTTCCCCCATAAGTTCTACAGGTAGAAAGTACAACATGGTGTCGAGGGCTTCACTTGGGGTAGTGCGTAATCCACCCGTTATGTATAGCTCTGCCATGCGTTGGACTCTTGTGAATTTGTCAAGACAAGTTTTTCTTGTTCAGGGCTGGCCACCAGACCACTACCCGTAAATCAGGATTGGTCGTATGATGGCGGTGTACAGCCACCGGACTATGCACGGGGTCATGCCCCACTTTAGACCGATGGTTTTCATGGAGGTGTAGAGGGCTACTGTCGCCTTTTCACCCTGTCCTCTATTCTCAGCTTCCAGTCGAACTTCCTATCGAGGATAAGGCCAAGGTATTTGGCTTGGTTGCTGAAAACTAGCGGCTCTCCGCATAGTTTCGGTGGGGAAGGTGTCGGAATCTTGTATTTCTGGTGAATAGTACAAGTTCCGTCTTAGATGGGTTGGCACTCAGCCCACATTTGGCTGCCCATTGTGACAGGTTTGTGAGAGTGCTTGTCATGCACTCGCATAGGGTCTGTGGAAACTTCCCAGAGAATGCTAAAGCGACGTCATCCGCATACGCCACCACGCGGCAACCGCCACCCTTCTATCTCCCGCAGCAGTACATTCACCGCTACGTTCCATAGGAGGGCGAGAGTCCGCCCTGCGGGTGCCTCTGTTGACAAAACCTGGTGGACGTTGACGTCCCCAGTGATGCCTCAACGGTCCTGCATTGCAGCATCTGATCGATGAGACTCACCGTCCGGGAGTCAACAACAAGGTCAGTCAGTGCTCCCGTGATGGCGGACGGGATGATGTTATTGAAAGCCCCTTCAATGTCAAGAAAGGCTACCAGGGTATATTCCTTGCAGCTGAGGGACGATTCGATGATCGATGTGATCGCATGTAGCGCCGTTTCGGTGGATCTTCCCCTCCGATAGGCATGCTAAGAGTCAGAAATTTGACTCGGCGATATGGTCGCCCTGAGATGCAGACCTAAAAAGCCGTTCCATCGCCTTTAGGAGGAAGGACGACAGGCTTATTGGTCTGAAATCTTTAGGGGCAGTGTGCGAGGGCTTGCCTGCCTTGGGTATGAAGACAACTTTGGCCTGAAGCCATGTCTTCGGGATTTGTCCGTGGGAGAAAATCCCTCGTAAATCCGTTTGGAGCCAATTTATGGCTCTTTGTCGGGCTTGGATCAGCTGGGCTGGGATGATGCCGTCTGGTCCCGCGGCTTTGGAGGGCTTGAAGCTTTTTATTGCCCAGGATATATTCTCCTGACATAACGGGTTCAGAATTGAGCCCGTGGCATTAGAAGGATGCGCTCTGTAGGTTGGTCTGTTTACAGCGCAGCCTGGGAAATGTGTACTGAGAAGGAGGTTTAGCGACTCGGAACTGGATGTCGTGGATTGGTCGGCCTTCCTCAAATCCAAGGTTGGGGTTGATTTCGAGAGTACTTTGCGTAAGTGCGAGGCTTTGAGTTACTCTCGATTTCGGTGAAGAACTGTCGCCATGACGCGCGTTTCTTTCCTGAGTTTTTGTTGTATGTTGACAGACTTTCCTTGTATTCAGTTTTCTGCTCAACGTTAAGAGCTTTCGCTTTGTTGAAAAGTCTCCGTGAGGATCTCCGGAGCTCTCCCAGCGTCGGAGTCCACCATGCCGGTTTCTTCCGAACTCTGGTTTTGCCGGGTGGACAGGCTTTGTCAAGCGCTGCGTTGCAGGCGTCGGTAAAAACCTTTACCAGACGAGTCGTGGTCACCCATGAGATGTCCTCCCTAGGTGGGGGTCTCAGGAGAGTTTGGCAAAGAAAGTCCACAAAGCGTATCCAGTTAGTCCGCCTGATGTTGCGGAACTGGGCTGGACTCGGTATGGTGAACGTGAAGACAGTTTCCACGTACCTGTGGTCGGGAGAAGAGTGTTCTTCAGGGCCCTCCAGCGTGAGGTCCAGGACCTCCTTGCGGTTTTTAATAATGAAAGTGGGATCATCCCCACGGTTTAAGATGACCATCTGTGTGGTCAGTAAGTAGTTAAAAAAAGGAACTCACCCCGTTCGTTTGTGTCGGTGCTTCCGCACTGACTGTGGGTGAGCGTTGGCGTCGCATCCCACCAAAGGCCGATGTCCTTGGCCTCGCAGTCTGCGACACGAGCGCCCCTCAGGGCGCATGTGAAGGCGGGTCTGGCAAGTCGTGACCCATGTACGCCGAGCAGATGCGGAGTGAGCACTCCTGGCCTTCGAGGCTCACCGCCGTGTGATCTTCGTTGCTGAAATTTGGGAGCAAAAATAAGTGCAGTTCTCTTTTGCGAGAATGCAGGTGCGTATTTTACCTGGGGAGTCAGCTAAGTATAGCTTATAATCAGGAGTCCTCAAACCGGAGACCTGTTTCTAAGGATCCAGGGTTCCTGAATGAGGACTATGTCGGCCACACCCCTTGGCTGGGTGGAGCAATAAGGCCAGCACATGCTGCCTTACAATGGTGGAGGTTAATCTGAGGGAGTGTCAGGGACATTCCTGAGACTCGCCTCCACCACTGTCGTGTCGACGTCGCTCTCCGGGGAGTCGTCGTCCTCCCCGACGTCGATGCGTCCGAGACCTCTGGCCAGGTCGCTCGCGTCGGACTCGTAGCTATCCAGGATATCGTCAGATACCATGGACGCCGCGGACGTCCGACGCCTCGGGTTGGATCCCGCTTCCGGGACGTCAAGCTCGAGGTCTGGCTGGACCTCGGCTTGCTTTTCCCTTCGAGTCATTTTTTGTAGGGTACTATGGTCACCTTTCGGTAGCCATAGTCCACCACTCCTGACGACTCTCCGAGGAGCACTATCGACTCCTCATTCAGGACGAGGATGATCTGTCGCCTCTGTCCAGCGACCTCCTCGACCTTGGCCACCTTCCAATCGGCTGTAGAAAGGTGGGGGGTTGCAGAAGATTCTCAAGGTTCTGCAGGTTTGACCGACACCCACGCTCGGGCCCTCGGTCTGCTTGGGACGTCTTCCCAGCGTACGTCCTCCAGTTTGGCTCCCCGAATAAACTTCCTCGAGCGCCGCTACCGCCTTCATGTAGAGTTCCGCCGAGCGTGCATCTTGGCAAGCGATGGTTTTCACCATGCCCCTGATGCCACCCGGCGTCCTCACATTTGGGCGGGGTCCACCGTTCTCGGCAAGCTCCTCCAGGAAGCGGTTCTGAGCTCTGCCTCCACCACGGGGGACATTGTTACGGGGGGACATTTCCATCCTTGGCGCCCCTATCTAGGACGCCAACTACCGTTTTGGCCCTCCCCACCTCCGCAAAAGACCTGTTGATCAGGTACGTCTTCGCCCGCTTGGCTTGCTGCGCTTGGTCTGGCTGTGTGGCGTTGTTCTCCGCCGAGCGTTGCCGCTTGTTAGGGGCTTGGCTGCTCCTTTCCGGTTTTGGCTGGTTGGAAGTCTGGGATTATTGAGCTGGCCCAAAGCCTCTGCTCCACCCCCTTCGCCGATGCCACATACTCCGGATCTTCGTTACCCAGTATGAAGGCAGCACGCCTCCAGTCCTGGTAGGACGGCTTTGCATCTTTGGCATGCAGACCCGCCGCCTGCCGAGGTTGACGGGGTTTCCCCGGTCGCAAGGCGCTTACCAGCCGCGATGTCGCTCTGCTTGGCAGCCACCCCGATGACAAGTTTGACCCCGGTGCCCCCCGACGTGGATGGGCCCGATTGACTTATCTGTGCCCTCCTCGCAGCGGATTCTGCTAGAAGACGGTGGACCGACTCAGTCTCCTTCCTCTCTTTTTTTGGACCTGGTTTCCCAGGCGTTGATATAGAGGGATGGTCTTGTCCCTCCGGTACTTTAAGAGGAGTACTGAGCTCCTTTGCGGTTATTTTATTAATATTTAAAGATTTGGGCATAGTTGGTCCCACGAGTAGGCGGGAAGGGGTTAGTCACTCGAGGCATAGCCCGCATGCCCCGGGAAGCCTGATTTAAACTGGAGGTCGGCAGGTATCCAGAGTTCGCATATTACCACGACCGAGCACCCCCTCGGTTACGCATTCATCAGCGCATTGTTCCGTCTTGGATTGGGGTTATTACACTAAGAAAGTTTTCTTCTCTCCACCCGACTACCATTAGCCAGCATCCATGGCAGAGACCCGACTGTACCATGGACCTGTTGCAGCCGCCCTCACGAGGAGAGTATAGTCGCACTTCCACTGGTGTGTACAGTTACGGCAAGTGATCACGGACCGCCCGCGATTCCACTGTGTCATAGAACCGGAGCGTGGCAGCATCGGGTTGGGGCAAGAACAGCCACAGGCAACCCGTCCGGAGAGTACAGTGATCGCGGGTCGGACCGTCATCCGTGATTCCCTCTGTATCACCCGAGTGGCTGACGGCCAAATGTGGATGGATATGTTACTCTCCCGGCATTTTTCATAAGCCTGTCCTCAGGTTTTTATTTTAGGTATAGGGTTGGAGTTTCATCCACTACTATTGGTGTGCTATTTGTTCCTCCTCTTCTTCTCGAGGTTTTACATATTTGATAGTTATGTTTTTAGGTATTTTCTTAAACGATTAGATACCAAATTATACTAAATATTAATAACTAGACGGGCCCGGTCACGCTACACTGTGACACATTGTGCAAGCTTGGGTGAGAAGTAAGCCGAATAATTGGAGGGTATAAAATACCCAATATCCCGTTCCTGTTTGCGTCATCTTCAGTTGATCGTCTCCCATTCCTTCTTTTCTTTTTAAATGCTTTTCTCGCACGGATTCCCTGGCAAGTTTTTCCCCAGAAAACTTTGATGCACAACAATACCCGCAAACAACGTTCATTTGCCCAATGCCAACGCTAGGATGCAAGCTGTAATCATTGCTACAATCGTATCGAAACGCTGCTCTATTCAAATCTCTTGTTCTGTGTCGCAAATTATCTATTTGTTGACCTCTGTTGTTCGCTCGACGATTTTGTTTTTGCCAAACAGGCGTTTCACGGGCTGCCTCAATTTGTTCTTGTGATCGAGAAGCACGAAGTCGAGCCATACTAACGCAGCGCTGTTCACATGCAATTTCTTGTTCTTCTTCAGTCCTTTCATTTGCAGTGTTTCGTATCCTTCTTGCAATACGGCTTTGTTGGGAAAGATGCGATCGTCTTGGTCGCGGCATTTTTAAATAAACTTCACTTCACTTCAATTCACCTACAATTTTATTTCAAAACTCAAATTTTATAGTATTTATTCATGGACAAAATTACTTAGCTGTTCGAGATTCGTTTTGTTATTCCAAGTCTGATGCGTTTTTGTTAATAGTTAATAGAACGTAGTTTGGCTTTGTTCAACGTAATAAAAGTTAAACATATCTGACATACATCTATTTTGACATACATGTCGACTCAATGTGATTGAGAAGCACGAAGTCGAGAATTTCTTTTTGTTGTACGACGTTTTATAGTGACTGACGTTTACAGTATTTTATTTGAATCTTTCTGGCTCTAAGCTACCTACCCACCAATTTTTCAGGCATATCGGTACATCCGTTCTTGAGTTATGTTATTTAACTAACATGCCTTTCTTTTATATATATAGATAGATATAGATGAACAAGGTTATTATAACTATTTGTATCATGTTATTGAATTTTGTATTTTCTACATCTATTTGTTTTGTCTGTACATAAGACAAGGGTTCTAATCTAATAATATTATTACTGATGTAAACATTTTGTGTGAAATCCAGAATTGAATTAGTTATTGTAAACTCGAATATTTGGATTGAACAATTATAAATTTTAATTATGTTGTTTCCTTTTTATTGTGATATCTTTGTCTAAGAAGTTTTGATTTAATTTTGATTTTCGAAGATTAACAATATGTTTGACTCAACGTAATTAATTTGAAAATATTTGTAGGTTTTTGTGTAAGGACACTTTGTTGGATTTTGTTTTAAAATTCCTTTAATACACTCGTCTTTTATTAACTCCTTAGTTTCTTTATTATAAATCTTATCTTCATAGCAGTAATATTTATTAGATGTTATTTCTGTCCAAATATTATTTTTGTTGATCTGGATATGGAATTTTTTTATATACGGGTACATTGGTAATTTCGCTTGGAATGTTAGAATTCATTTAAATTTCGTTCGTGTCAATTTTTAACCAAAATGAGGCTTTTTATGTTCAATAATTTTTTCGTAATTTTATGTTTCAACAATATTGTTTTAGTAATTTTCGATTAAATATACCCAGCCTAGTTAGTTGCATACCCATTTCTATATCTTCTATGTATTCCGTAAAATGTTGGATTGAAAATTAGATTTTCTAATTGTTGTTTCTTATTTTTTTCTTCATTAAGCCGGTTAATCAATTCGATTCCGTGGTTTATTACATCTATAACTAAATTCATTTCATTGGATTGGATACTAAGGCTAGATTGTAATTTTTTTGTTCTAATTTTTCCTATCTTGATCTAAAGTGCCGAATAGGTATTTTGTACGCGGTACCTACTATGTTTATTAAACTTGTTTGTTGCGTTTGGCTATCTTTTAGCCCATTTATTTCCTATTCAGTTTATCTATTAAATATTTGACTTATATTTCGTTCTCGAAATTTTAGCTTTTATTAAAACGTTATTATATGTTTCTTCGGTTTTAGTTACATTTATTTTAGATAGTGGTACTCAAAGAGTTGGCAGATCGATGGATCCGGTTTTAAACATTAAGTATCCGTTTCTGGACTGAATTTGTTTATTTTCAATATTTTGTCCAGTAGCTGTTTAATCAGGAGCGTAAGGAAGATGAAGATCTTAATTGGGCTGCTGATGATTGTTTCGCATCGATTTCGGGGTTTGGCCTGGAATTGTCGTATTTTCTATTTATTTTCATTTTAAACTTATATTTAAAGTGCGTTATCTTTCTACCTCTGTTTTATATACTTCTTCGTAGTGCTTATCATCTATTTTTGTTATTTCTCTGTCTTAAAAGCGGGTTAGTTATCTTGGACTTTAACAATAAAAATGTTGATTGTCCAGTCCGCGTGTCCACTGCCTACTCGTTACGACTTGTGTTCAACTGTGTGATCTGTGTCGTAATCTGGGTTCCGTCGTATATGAAAATATCCGCAGGTGTCCGGTTTTGTGGTATTGTGTCTTGTCTTGTGGTTCATTAACCAGTACAGGATCGATTCGAACTTGGTATACTTTGTTTTCTGGATCGTTTTCGCTTGTTATTATCATAACTTAACGGTTTTGTGGAATCGTTCGATGTCCGAAATAACCGTTTTACTGGATGTGATCTTTTTTACCTCTTCCGATTATATGTTGCAGAGAGCTGCGCACATGAAAGCTGAATCATTATCGGCTTTTATTTCTTTTGGTTTACCCATCTCATTAAAATTTTTCAAATGGCTCTTTTGCTTCGAGCCAGTCGCGGATCTGTTTAAGACGAGGGTGGCGAACTTGGAATAAATATCTATGCATGATAGAAACTGTTGGTTGCCTATGAAATAGAAGTCCATCACGTATCGTTCTCTAAGGTTTTGTATTTCAGGTGTTATTTCGAATGGCAATTTGTGTCTCTATGCTCGGTTTTTCTATGCTCGGTTTGCACGTTGGACATTCGCTTATGATGTTCTGTATGAGTTTCTGATGGTCTGGGTAGTAGTATTTCCCTATAAACCAATTGATGGTCTTTTCTATTCCCGGATGAAGTAGTTCTTTGTGGATTTTCATAATTAGTTGCTTAAATTCGGAATAGTTTAAAAGATCGATCAGTTTAGTACTAGACTTCATGACTTTCGTGAAGTTGCTAGGACTGTTTATTTCAAGAAAGCTCCTTTTGGAATATTGGAAAGTCGGTATCGTTGTGGAAATATAATGCGCTCTTTTCGTGCATATGTATGTACATATTCCTTGATAATTTCTTTGGCTAAATTGTTGGTCATTTCTTTATAAGTGATTTTTATGATCAGCTTGTGGAAATAATGATTTGTGACTACTTCATCGTTATTCCCTTTTTATGAACTCAATCTGGCGATTGAAATAATTGACGGGTCGTTCGGTAAGGGGATATGGTTAAGGTTATTCGTGTGCGCTGTGGCGCCTGCACTATCGGAAACCTCTCCAAGTAAGTTTTTCGTTAACTTTACTCGGGGACGTCTGCTTCACGTCTGCTACGTGGTTTTCTTACCAGGTAAATATTTGATTTTAAATTCAAATTCATTCGATTTGATCTTCCACCGTTGCAGCTTCATGTTGGGTTTCCTTGAGGTTATTTCGAAAGTTCTGCCGAAAAGGAATGATCGGAAATACTTGGTTGCTCATACCATTGCAATTCTTTTTCAATGACGGAGTAATTGATCTCGTGTTCGTTCAGCGTTCTGCTGGCGTAACAGATTGGCTTATGGTAATGTGATAGAACCGCTCCTATAGCCATGTTATTAGCGTCTGTAGTGACTGAGAACATTTTGTTGAAGTCTGGATATACGAGAATGGGGTCTGAGGTGATGAGTACTTTTAGTCTCTCAAATGCCTCGACATATTTCTCTTCTTTAGGATCTATGACAGCTCGCTTCTTTAATTTGAGAGTCATAGGCTTTGCTATGTTCGCGAAACTAGGAATAAACTTCCTAGAAAATCCACATAGTCCTAGGAATAACTTGATTTGTTTCGTAGTTTCCGGTATCGGGAATCCGGTTATGGCTGAGATCTTATTTGGATTCTGTGAGAGTAAAACGAGGTTATGTATGATATCTTTCTATATATTTCTCCGCACACGACTTTATTGTTCTCATTTTCCTTTACGAATGGCCAAGCGTCGGTCTGTCTCTTTTTAAGGAGACCGTATATTCGGTATTTCTCCAGTGTGGTCGTAGATTTGGGATTATTCGTACATATGTAAACATTAAAGCTAGTATTATATAGGGGCTGACAGGGGTTATCCTACCTACAAACTCGGCCATTCTGACTGTTGGATCACCTGATTCACTTAGATATACGGGATTTTTCATAATGGTTTACAGGGTTTTCTTGTTTGCTTAATCTATTACATTTTATTTTTTATTTTTTTTTTTTTTTTTTTTTTTTTAATATTTTGTCCGT